>CM038680.1:700250870-700850870 GCA_021605205.1 Aegilops longissima
GGGCTGTTCAGACCAGCGTAAATAATGGGGAACTGTCGGTCCAACAGAGTTCACTGCCCTCTTATGAAGCTTCTGGCCGCGCTTGCATAAGCTAGTGGTGAAAACATGATACTATCCACTATTCAACTTCTTCGGGTTGCTCTGATAACCCGACTGTTGCTGATGTTGATTCCCCTGATTGTTTTGCTGATTGTAACCCCCTGACTGCCCTGATTGCCCTGGAATCCGGAACTTGAACCGCCACCGCCATAACCCGGTCCGTGGGAGCCAGGTCCCGAACCGCCGCCCGGTCCATGGTTGCCTTGAAATAAATTGGAATTTTTGTACTCCTTCATGATGAAGCAATCCTTCCAGAGGTGACTAGATGGTCTCTCTCGTGTACCATGTCTTGGGCAAGGCTGGTTTAACAGGTACTCGAGATTGACACCTGATCCTCCGGTCTGTGGGGGCGGTTTACCCTTACGACGCTGACCATTACTCTGCGTATTGGTGTTAGCCACAAAGTCCAAACTATTGTCAGCCTTGCGCTTACCGTTGTTTCCATGACCCGCCGGGTTATGCTGCTGTCCTCTGGTGCTGTTGCTCTTCATTCCCTTTCCCGACTTTTCATCGTCAGACTCGGGGTCCTTGGTACCATCAGAGTCAGCGTACTTCACCAAAGCCGCCATAAGTGTCCCCATGTCATTGTAGTGACGTTTGAGACATCCTAACTTCTACTTCAGGGGCATAAACCGGCAATTGTTTTCTAATGTCAAGACTGCTGAATCGGCATTGATACGATCCGACGAGTGCAGGATGGTCGAGACCCGGCGTACCCAATGCATTGTCGATTCTCCTTCCTCTTGGACACAGGCGGCCAAATCCACAATCGACATGGGCTGCTTGCATGTATCCTTAAAGTTCGGATAAACCGGGCTTTTAACTCAGCCCATGACCCAATGGAGTTGGCTGGCAATCCCTTCAACCATGTACGACCCATCCCTTCCAACATCATGGTAAAGTACTTAGCACATGCCGCATCATCAACGTCCAGCATCTCCATCACCATCTCATAACTCTAAAACCAAGCTTCGGGGGATAAATCGGCAGTGTAATTGGGCACCTTACGGGGGCCTTTGAAATCCTTTGGCAATCGTACATTGCGTAGAGCCGGAGCTAGACACGATACACCCAAAGTCCTAAAAGTTACACCTGGCTCCACCGAAGTTGTTTCACAAACCGGAGTAAGTTGACGGGCCGCGTACTGTGCTGCTAACTCAGCTTCCCGACGTGCCCTTCCTTGATCCACCATGTTCTGAGCATTAGCACCGCCCGTCGGGTTATGCCCACGAGCCGGGTTACGGTTCCGCTCGCTGCTTGACACAGCCGGCTCATCAATATGCCTGCTGTAACTCCGGCTTGGGCGGGGGGCGGAATGAATCCTCTCACGGCTGTAAGAATAAGCCTGCGGCTGAACCAAAGCTGTCTGAAGAAGCTATCTAGCCCTCCGCATCTTGGCCGCTACTGGGGATTCGCCTTCGACTGGGAGAGCCGCCAGTCGTGAAGCGGCAGCAACCATGTTATCCAAGGGGTTGGAATAATGACCCAGCGGCGTCGGCACGTACTGCGGTGGGGTATTGTCCTGACGAGGTGGGTCCATGGTGCACGGTTGAACCGGCGCTCCCGTCCCCGGTGCTTCGACCCGGTTTACTGCTGTCGGGTTACTGGTTCCTGCTCCTGGTGTGTTAAAGAGGTTCCTTGCCTTGTAAACCGGTGGCAGACGACTCTGATGCCTCCTACTCATGACTTCATTCGAAGCGTTCCGATCGAGCATAAGTCGGAAAGACTCTAACTGTATCGGCTGCGCCTGAACATCCAACGTGGCTTGCTCCGCGGCCATCCTAGTATTTTCCGTGTTCAGCTCCTCCTTAGCCTGTGCTATCTCATCCCATATGCTGATCCTGATCCGCCGGGTTAACCACGGTTGTCAACAGCGCAGTAAGCTTATCCAACAGATCGGTTACAACCTGAGTCGGCGGGCGAACAGGGCCTCCTACCCCGGCTGCCATGGCCGCTGCTAATCCGGACACCATCGCTGCTGCATTTGATGAGTGATGTACTGGCTGTGTACCGGCCATGAAGATCGCCACCCGGTTCGGCGGCTCAAAGGGGTTCGGAATACTGTCGCCATCAGAACAGCCCCCAAGCTGGCCGTCTTGCAGTTGATACAACGACTCGGTCTCACGACTCGCCGTTAGAATAAACGACCATCTCATCACCAGATACCGCTCCATCCCCAGGTGCCGCTCCATGGATAAATCCCACGAAGGCACGCTTCACAGTAAGCTGGCCGTCGGGCGGGTCTCGCACGCTGAGCCGCCTCGACGATGTCGGTGCAGATGTACAGCTCAGGGCCCGATCTACCGATCTTGCCGATGAAGACATGAATTCCACCAAAGGGGACCCGATATCCGTACTCAATTGAACCGGCCTCGGGGCCCCAGCCTGCGTCGTCGATGTAGAGCTTGCCGCGATGACTCTTGGTCATCCGGCCCACGGCGTATCCCTTGATCCCTTTGAAGCTGCCCTTTAAGAACTCGAAACCACCGTGCGCTGTCCCCATGGTGGGCGCCAACTGTCGTGGTTTTTTCACGGCAGATGTCCTCATGGAAGGACTTAGTTGTGGAGCCATTGCGATGAGGTTAGCTTAAAGGGGTTAAACAGGACAAAGGACACGGGGAGTTTATACTGGTTCGGCCCCTTGCGGTGAAGGTAAAGGCCTAATCCAATTTGAGGTGGTATTGCTAGGGTTCCGATGACCAAGGAGTGAATACGCTTTGCCTGGTTCTTGAGTTGTTGTTTCTTGTCCCTAAACCGCCGCCGGGTCGTCCCTTTACATACACAGGCTGACACCCGGCGGTCTACAGATTCCCGACCGGCTTATAAACATGTCCGGCTCGGTATCTACTCTTTCCTATTTTATAATACAAGTTATACATATTATGGCGGTTTACATCTACGGGCCCTAATCCGCCTTTGGGCCTTGGGCCTTCTTGTTAAATCTCCTCCATAAAGCGCCATACTCCTTGTCTTCATGGGCTTCAATATGAATAACTTACCATGAATGTCGGTGTCAAAACCGGCGGATCTCGGGTAGGGGGTCCCGAACTGTGTGTCTAGGCGGATGGTAACAGGAGACAAGGGACACGATGTTTTACCCAGGTTCGGGCCCTCTCGATGGAGGTAAAACCCTACGTCCTGCTAGATTAATATTGATGATGTGTGTTACAAGAGTAGATCTACCACGAGATCAAAGAGGCTAAACCCTAGAAGCTAGCCTATGGTATGATTGTTGTTCGCCCTGGGACTAAAACCCTCCGGTTTATATAGACACGGATAGGGTTAGAGTTACACATAGTCGGTTACAATGGTAGGAGATCTACATATCCGTATCGCCAAGCTTGCCTTCCACGCCAAGGAAAGTCCCATCCGGACACGGGACGAAGTCTTCAATCTTGTATCTTCATAGTCTTGGAGTCCGCCGATGATGATAGTTCGCTATCCGGACACCCCTAGTCCGAACTCCTCGAGAGCCCCGAACCAGGCTTCAATGACGACGAGTCCGCGCGCATATTGTCTTCGGCATTGCAAGGCGGGTTCCTCCTCGAATAATTTATAGAAGATTGTGAACACCAGATAGTGTCCGCTCGCAAAACAAGTTCCACATAACACCGTAGAGAGAATAATTTTGCACAGATCTGCTTGACGTATTCCGGGCGTGACATCACACCACGGCCAGGCTTTTATATGAATCGTTTTTATTGTTCCACCTCAGCGTGTTTAGCGAGGCGGTTTCCTTGGCACGTCTTATCAAAGCGTAGATCGTGCCCCCTTATTCCGGGATTCTCATCAATACGGACGTGGGTAACCCAACTGTGTCGTTGGCCTGCCTTCTCTATCAAAGGCGAGTCCTAGTCGACCACGGGGTGGGCTCTTGGTATTCAACCTCTTTATAACGAGACCAAGGCCCTCTCCTTTTTACACCCTCTATCGAGTTCGCCTCGTGCTTCGAGTTCCAACACCCAAAGCTTCAGATTCAGGCGCTTCGGACTTTCGACGATGTCCGGCTTCGACCAGCATGGCCGATGGACGTCTTCCTCCGTCACAGAAGAAGACGTGCTAAAGCTGCGAGACGCCAGGTATCTAACCGGCGAGATCTCGCATAGGCTGCCTGCTCCAGGGCAGGTCATTCCCACTCCTGAGCCCGGTGAGAACGTGGTGTTCGTGTCTCACTTCCGTCGGGGTTTAGGCTTCCCGATGGACCCCTTTGTGCGGGGGCTCATGTTTTATTATGGGCTTGATTTTCATGACTTGAATCCGGAGTCCATCCTCCATATCTCGTCATTCATTGTTGTATGTGAGGCCTTCCTCCATATTACCCCCCACTTTGGATTGTGGCTCAAAACCTTCAAGGTGGAGCCAAAGGCGATCAAGGGCAGCAAGCGAGTCAGGGGCGGTCATAAGCAAATGTGCTGATGCTCCGTGGCCCGAGGGCTCCTTTCAAGAGGAGCTTGGTTTGTGGCAACGGGAGTGGTTTTATATCACCGCTCCTAGGGGCACCAAATGGGCGGCGCTCCCTGCCTTCCGCTCCGGTCCACCACAGCGGCTGGCGTCATGGGTCAACAAGGGGCTCGACTGGGGGTCGTCCAAGGACGTTCCCCTGCTGCGGGGCCGTATTCGAGACCTCCAGGAAAGAGGGATCAATTTGGTTGCAGTGGTGCAGGTTATGGTGATCCGGCGCCTTCAGCCCTGCAGACGTCGCCCCCTCCGCTTGTGGGAATTCAATCCGGAGGGACCACGAGCTCTCCAAAATTTTATGGGCACGACGCCCGCGGAGATGTATAAATTGTTCTTCGGATCACAAGAGAAGTGTCCGGACTTGACCGAGGACGCAGGACTAAGCTGCAATCGCCCAGATACTCAAGTAAGTAGTCCTGTAACCGGACAAGCTGTTCATTCATTTATTTTATATATATGCCCTTTAAAGGAACCGTTTCTTGAACAGGAGTGGATAGCCAAGGCAAAGTTGATAAGGTGTCCGGCTCCCCTCCCAGAGACCACGCCGGATCCCATGTTGACCAAGATGTTGAAGGTCACGCCTTTTGAAGAAGGAGAAGGGAGGAGCGGGGGAGCAACTGCCTCTGCGAAGGAGGCTATCAAGGAAGGGGAGATTAAGAGTCCCTCCTTCCGAGGATAGAAGAGGACCGCTTCAGAAGATCCGGGGGTCAAGGCCTCAAAGAAAGGAAGGGAATCTTCGTCGGAGAGTCCGGCGCTGGGAAGTAACCCAGCCACACTGTTTCCCCAAGGGGATCAGCCCTCCAGCGAGCCGTGAGTAAAACGAAGGGGTCTTGTAAATAAGGAACATCCTTGTTATTTATTTATGAAGATAACCGAAATTGTACCTTGTAGTTCGGACCTCAGCCCTTCTCAGCAGAGCTCGTCTTCGGGGGATCTTCTTCATGATATGATGGAGAGCGAAACGCCTCCACCTGTCGCACCCTCATGTGAAGCGGACGACCGGAGGTGTCGTCGCAGAGGGTTCCCCAAGTCCGTGCGGCGGAAGGTCCGCGCCAAGTGGTGTCTTGGTCGAGGAGTGAGGGATTTGCTCGGGCGAAGCGGTTATCTCGAAAGATCACCGTGCTCTAATGGGTACGGTGATTGAAAGAATTGCATCCGCAGAGAGCGGATTACGCAAGCCGCCGAAGCTTCTTGACGGGGTTTGAGGTACGCAAAAATAATGTATAAAATGCGCCATGTATAGATAGTAGCCCCTGAGACTCGGTATGTTGTCAAAAATTGACGACGTGCCGAGGATCAAATTCTCAGTTTTAACATATCGCCGCTCCTAAACAGGTGGCGGGGCGTCCGGAGGCCAGCCGGACTGATGAATATGCCGAACTGAAGCGGCAACTTGACGAGGCAGATGCGGACATCGCGCTGGTCAATAAACGGTTTGGCGAGTCACAAGGTATGCGACTTCTAAGCGGACACCTGTTAAGGGAGCTTGACGCCCATGTCTTACTGTTTCTATGCTTTAATGCAGATGGTGCCGCTGCCGTTGAGGAGCTGCGGGCAGAACTTGCCCGAGCGAAAGAGCAAGCCAGGACTAGTAATGCGGCTGCTTTAAAGGCGGCCGAAGAGCTAGAAGCTGAACGGGCTGCTCACTGCCGAAGCAAAGAGGAGATGGCCGAGATGGCCAAAAGGTTAAGGAATGCTACCGATCGCTGCGAGGTTCTTGAAAAAGAGCATCAAGCGGAACAGGATGGCCTAAAGAAGGCCGCCAAAAACCAAGAATGCCCAATCGGCTTTGAAAGCTGCCAAGGAGGAGCTGAGTCGGGCCAGGCAATTGCGGCTGGAAAACCGTTTACGCTGGAGGAAATATACAGATCCAAAGTATGCTCCATTGGATAAATTATGGAGTTCAGAGGATGCTTATATGGACTTGGCGGCGAGCGCTGTGGACGCAGTTGAGAACTTCCGGAGCCAGAAGGGGCACAAAAGGGAAGAGCTATACTGGTCGCAATTCCATAGTCCGGAGCGTCCTCTGCCGTTGACCGATCGGTTGGCCGAGTGGGCGAGCTGAATCGATTGTCCGGATTGGCCATGAAGCATGTCTTGACTCACTTGTGGCGGACGGACCCCACCAAGAGCTATTTTGGTGTAGTGCAGCAGTTTCTCGGGCGGTGCAGCGTGACGACGCGATGAAGCGATCGGCATGTATTGAGGGAGCGCGGATGGCTCTTGCCCGTGTCAAGACATCTTGGCAGAGATGAAGGCCACCGACGTTGCATCCCGTGATTGAACAGAGGCGAGTACCGCCGAGCACTACTTTGAAGAAGTCCGCCGGGCGCTGTTTAATAGAGGCGAGTGCTCGAAGGATATTATGTTTGAATGACATGTATGATTCGTGAAAACGATGTTTTGATGTAATATAAGTGCTTTTTATACTTGTGCGTTCAAGTAGTAAACTACTCCCTGCGCGGCCGTTTATGTATATGTGTATATAACCTGAAAGATGGCAGTCCTTGGCTTCAGCCCCCACGCACATAGTGCGGGGGTGTTTGCAAAAAAAGCGCTTTTTCACACTTAATCCAACGTCTTGGTCCTGTTAAGGAGGTGGTAGCGTAGCAAACCAGGCAACCAGACTATAATGCTTTATCACTTTAACTTAGCCAGACGAGTTCGAGGGTGGGGCTACTATATAGCCCCTGGGGGCACCGCACTCTCCCGAATTCGGGGTGCGTATGTGCCTGACCGAAAACCGGTCCTTCATTAATGCGGAGGAATTCTAAACATTCCTGTGAGTCATCGAGTGGTTGACCAGTCTCTCGCTATATCATGACAGTCAGTTTTCGGCTTTCTCTACTGAGGTGCTCGCCCGGCCGAACCGGGGCACAATCGCAGTAGTTCTCCTGGTGCCGCGTTAGCCGTGAAAACGGAACGTAAGGCAGCAAAACATAGGAGCCGGGCAACCCAACATTTGACCAAAGACATGATTCGGAGCTGATGCATATAAGGCCTAACTCGAGACGCCGAATACTCCCTAAGGTATTCGGTCTTTATGAAAATGGGCAAAATAAGGCCCTAAGCCCTTTGTGTCCAGTGCAGCGCTAAAAATTCTGGTGCGGCCAATGCCAAAGCACCAGCCTCCTCCTCGCTTATATTTAAGGAACTAGGGAATGTATATCAACAAGAGACAGTGAAAAAAGGTTTACGCAGGGTCTTAATCTGAAAAGAATCCTTGCAACGGGTCCTGCTGCACGTCTGCGCCTGTGTCTCCATTGTGCCGTATCCTGGACGGGTGTAGCACGTTGTTCATCTGTAAAAGAGAGGAACTTAGTTTGAAAGAAAAAGGAGCGTGCGAAAGATGTACTTAATATTAAATGAACAGAGTACGGTTCAAAGAAGTGAACAAAATTGAGCTTTATTGTCTCTTGTTATACATGCATGCAGCCCCTTGTATGGGGGTATGTCGCTAGTAGGCGCCGGACTCGTCTAGCCGTATCCGGGGTTTGAATGACCTATTGCAGGTTCTTTGCCTAGTGCAGCCGGATAGCTGTGGAGCTGTTGATACAGTCTCCCCTTCTTCCGCGCTCGAGTAACACTTAATACTTCCTTTCAACGAGATGATGCCGCGTTGACCGGGCATTTTAAGTGTTAGAGATGCATAATGCGGTATTGCGTTAAAGCAGGCGAAAGCTTCGCGTCCCAATAGTGCTTGATGGCTACTGTTAAACGGGGCGACATGGAAGAGTAACCTTTCGCGACGGAAGTTGTCGGATGAACCAAACACAACTTCTAGCAGTATGGAGCCCGTGCAAAGGGCGTATGGGCCTGGCAGTACTCCTTTAAAGGAGGTGTTGCTATGGCGAATTTTGGTTGGGTTTATCCCCATCCTGTGGATTGTGTCCTGATATATCAGGTTTATGTCACTGCCGCCGTCCATGAGGACATGTGTAAATTGGAATCCGTCGATTATAGGATTCAATATCAAGGCAGTCCATCCTGCGTTCCGGATATTATCGGAATAGTCCTGATGGTCAAAGGTGATTGGTTTTGACAACCAGTGTGTGGCGCGCCTTTTAGGGGGCGCCGATTTGTTTTTCCCTTTGATCACGTGAAGTGAGTTTACTGTTTTAACCTCCTGTGGGAAAGTTTTTCGTTTTCCGGAGTGCTGCTTTTGGGTTTCGTCACTCGTGTTTGGTGTGTCGAGCCCCTTGTGTTCGGCGTTAAGTCAGCCGGACTGTTTGAAGACCCAACAATCTCTGTGGGTATGGTTTGCAGGCTTCCCGGAGGTACCATGTATTTGACACAGTCTATCCAGAATCTTGTTTAGGTTGGATAGCTCGTCACTGTTATCCTTTAGGGGCAGTGTTTTGTTGTTCGGCCGAGAGCTTTTGAATCCGGCGTTGACCGTCGTACTATTTGGGCCATTTTCCTTATTCCGGCGCTAATCTTTTCTGAGTCGTGATTTCCCATTTCCATCCCTGATTTCGGATGTACTCGGGTCGCTGGTGCTGCATCTAGCCAGCCAGCTGTCTTCTCCCGCGCAAAAGCGGGTCATGAGGCTTGTTAATGCGGCCATTGTTCTTGGCTTTTCTTGGCCAAGGTGTCTGGCGAGCCATTCGTCTCGGACGTTGTGTTTGAAAGCTGCTAAGGCTTCGGCGTCCGGACAATCGACTATTTGGTTCTTTTTAGTAAGGAACCTGTTCCAGAATTTCTGGGCTGACTCTCCGGGCTGTTGAGTTATGTGACTTAGATCGTCTGCATCCGGAGGGCGGACATAAGTCCCCTGAAAATTTACCCGAAATGCATCCTCGAGCTCTCCCCAGCTTCCAATGGTATTTTCGGGGAGGCTTTTAAGCCAATGCCGAGCTGGTCCTTTGAGTTTAAGGGGTAAGTATTTTATGGCGTGGAGATCGTCTCCTCTAGCCATGTGTATGTGGAGGATGTAATCCTCGATCCGCACTCGTGGTCTTTTGTTCCGTCGTATGCCTCTATGTTTACGGGTTTGAATCCCTGAAATTCATGATCCAGCACCTCATCGGTGAAACATAGGGGTGTCGCGCCCCTATATTTGGGTGTGCCATGATCTTGAATTTTGGCGTATTGCATTGCTTTGACGGGCCTGCTTTCGGGCCCATAGATGGACCTAATGGGCCATCCTCTTGGTGTGAATCCGTGTCACGGATTGCATATTAGCTTGTGTGCGGCGCCATTCGCCGCTCTTTTTGCCATGAGGTCGTCCATCCGACCGGTGGCCTTCTTGCTTTTTAATTGTGGGGCTCTAAGGCCTCCTCGTCAATTCAGGCAGTAGCTTTCTTTTG
Organism: Aegilops longissima; assembly: GCA_021605205.1. NCBI lineage: Eukaryota > Viridiplantae > Streptophyta > Magnoliopsida > Poales > Poaceae > Aegilops > Aegilops longissima. The sequence continues at coordinate 700,260,737 of CM038680.1, forward strand.
GGTAGCTCTTTGTTCGGCGATCGTCATTGCATTTACCTGCGGTGCTGAATACTTTGCTCCATCTAATCCTGAGTGCATCTTCCGCTGTTTTGAGCTTCCGCTTCTGCTTTTTCAGGCTACGCGCAGTGGCGACGAGCCTTTTCTGGAGGTCATTTTGCTCCAATGGTTTGTCCGACGTGAGGTCGTCCGGACTGTTGTCTTCGCCGGGGACAGATTGTTTATCCAAGTTGTCTTGTTCGGACGATTGTTCGATAGCTTGTTCGTTGTCCACCGGTTCGCCCTACTCTATGGCTGGGTCTTTGTTGAGGCGGGACTTTGTTCGGCGTTTACGTTGCCATTTTGACTGCTTTTCGAGGGTTTTATCCTTCGTAGCGTCCCGTTGTTCCTCGTCTTCATTTCCTTTAGGTGTATCCACCATGTATACATCATGGGATGAGGTTGTCCAGCGTCCTATAGGTGCTGGTTCATTGTTGTCTCCTACATCGTCGTCCATACCGTCGATGTCTTCGGAGTCGAAATCGAGCACGTCGTGTAAGCTTTCGACAGTGGCTATGAAGTGGGTGGTGGGTGGGCTTTGAATTTCTTCGTCGTCCGCATCCCAACCGTCCTGACCGCAGTCCGGCCAGGGCTCTCCGGATAAAGAGAGAGACTTTAGTATATTCAGGATGTCGCCAAAGGGCGAGTGCTGAAAGATGTCCGCGGCCGTGAACTCCATAACGGGCGCCCAATCGGATTCGATTGGCAAGGGCGCGGAGGGTTCGGAGTCCGGAAAGGAGTCCGGCTTCCTGGAGTCAAGGTCTTTGCAAAGGACAGGGATGGAGTTCGGCTCGATCGCCGTAGAGATTGAAGCCCCCGAGGCGGTGTCCAACCACTCGTCCTCGATCGGGGGACCCGGCTCCGGACTAAAGGTCGGAGCGGATTCTGGTGCGGCCTCCAGGGCACTGTTCGGCTGCAGAGCTAGATCATGCCCATCGAGACAATGCGGCGCGCTTGGCTGTGGCTCGAATCCGTCGAAGATCAAGTCTCCGCGGATATTGCCCGTATAGTTTAAACTTCTGAATATGACCTGACGGTCATGGGCGTAGCTTTCGATCTGCTCTAGATGGCCAAGTGAATTGGCCCGCAGTGCAAAGCCGCCGGACACGAAGATCTGCCTGGGGAGAGAAGTCTCACCCTGGACTGCGTCGTTGTTGATGATCGAAGGAGCCATCGGGCCTATCGGTGACGACACAGAGGAACTCTCATTGAAAGCACCAATGTCGGTGTCAAAACCGGCGGATCTCGGGTAGGGGGTCCCGAACTGTGCGTCTAGGCGGATGGTAACAGGAGACAAGGGACACGATGTTTTACCCAGGTTCAGGCCCTCTCGATGGAGGTAAAACCCTACGTCATGCTAGATTAATATTGATGATGTGTGTTACAAGAGTAGATCTACCACGAGATCAAAGAGGCTAAACCCTAGAATCTAGCCTATGGTATGATTGTTGTTCGTCCTACGGACTAAAACCCTCCGGTTTATATAGACACCGGATAGGGTTAGGGTTACACAGAGTCGGTTACAATGGTAGGAGATCTACATATCCGTATCGCCAAGCTTGCCTTCCACGCCAAGGAAAGTCCCATCCGGACACGGGACGAAGTCTTCAATCTTGTATCTTCATAGTCTTGGAGTCCGGCCGATGATGATAGTTCGGCTATCCGGACACCCCCTAGTCCGGAACTCCCTCAATGAATATAACCGGGCCCCTCCTAGGCAGTTTATACTCAATAGTTATATCCCCAACGGCAGGTGCATTACATAAACCAAAAGGCATACGTCTATAAGCAAAAGTACCGAAAGGGCAAGTAAAAGTGGTCTTTTCTTGATCCTCAGCTGACACAGGTATTTGCGAGAAACCAGAATAGCCATCTAGAAAGCAAAAATGTGTATGTTTGAATAATCTTTCTAGCATTTGATCAATAAAAGGTAAAGGGTAATGATCCTTTTTAGTAGCTTTATTTAACTTACGGAAATCAATTACCATTAGGAACGATAGTAATACCTCCCTTCTTCGGGACACAATGGACATGACTTACCCACTGACTGTCAGCAACAGGATAAATTATACCTGCCTCAAGGAGCTTTAATATTTCCTTTCTTACCACTTATTTCATCTTAAGATTTAGCCGTCATTGGTGATCAATAACTGGTTTGGCGTCTTTCTCCAAATTTATTTTGTGTTGACATAAGGTGGGACTAATGCCCTTTAGATCATCAAGAGTATATCCAATAGCAGCACGGTGCTTCTTCAGAGTTTTCAGTAATTTCTCTTCCTCCTTTTCTGAAAGGTTAGCACTAATAATAACATGATATATCTTCTTTTCATCAAGATAAGCATATTTGAGAGTATCAGGTAATGGTTTAAGCTCAAACACGGGATCAACCTTGGGTGGAGGAGGATCCCCTAGGATTTTAACAGGCAAGTTGTGCTTCAAAATAGGACCCTGTTTAAAGAATACCTCATCTATTGCCCTTCTTTCGTTCATAAACATATCATTTTCATGGTCTAGCAAATATTGTTCTAAAGGATCATTAGGAGGCACGGCAATAGAAGCAAGACCAATAATTTCATCCTTGCTAGGTAATTATTTATCATGGGGTTGTCTATGAAATTTAGCAAAATTAAACTCATGAGACATAGCCCCTAAACCGATAGTAACAACATCCTTATTGCAATCTATCCTAGCATTAACAGTATTCAAGAAGGGTCTACCAAATATAATGGGACAAAAGCTATCTTGTGGAGAACCGAGAACAAGAAAATCAGCAGGATATTTAACCTTTCCACACAGGACTTCAACATCTCTAACAATCCCAATCGGTGATATAGTATCTCTATTGGCAAGCTAATTGTAACATCAATATCTTCTAACTCAGCGGGTGCAATATCATGCATAATTTCTTCATATAAATAATGAGGTATTGCACTAGAACTAGCACCCATATCACATAAGCCATGATAACAGTGATCTCCTATTTTAACAGAAATAACAGGCATGCCAACAACAGGTCTATGTTTATCTTTAGCACCAGGTTTATCAATTCTAGGAGCTTCATCACAGAAGTAAATAACATGCCCCTCAATATTATCAGCCAAGAGATCTTTAACCATAGCAATATTAGGTTCAACTTTAATTTGCTCAGGAGGTTTAGGTGTCCTAATATTACTTTTGTTGACAACAGTTGAAGCTTTAGCATGATCGTTTATTCTAACAGGGAAAGGTGGTTTCTCAACATAAGTAGTAGGAACAATAGGATCATTATAAGTGACAGTCTTTTCTTCAACTTTAATAGGTTCAACTACTTTTACTTCTATCAGAGGATGATATTTAAACCACTTCTCCTTAGGGAGATCAACATGAGTAGCAAATGATTCACAGAAAGAAGCTACTATCTCAGAGTCAAGTCCGTATTTAGTGCTAAACTTACAGAAAACATCGGTATCCATAAAAGATTTAACACAATCAAACTTAGGTGTTATACCTGACTCCTTACCTTTGTCGAGATCCCAATCTTCAGAGTTGCATTTAATTCTCTCCAATAAATCCCATCTGAATTCAATAGTCTTTATCATAAAAGAACCAGTACAAGAAGTATCGAGCATGGAGCGATTGTTGTCAGAAAGCCGAGCATAAAAAAATTTGAATAATTATTTCTCTTGAGAGCTCATGATTGGGGCATGAATATAACATTGACTTAAGCCTCCCCCAAGCTTGAGCGATGCTTTCTCCTTCGCGAGGCCAAAAATTATATATATAATTACGATCACGATGAACAAGATGCATAGGATAAAACTTCTGATGAAATTCCAATTTCAATCGTTTGTAGTTCCATGATCCCATATCATCACATAGCCTATACCATGTCAATGCCTCTCCCTTCAAAGATAAAGGGAAGACCTTCTTCTTGATAACATCCTCGGGCATACCTGCAAGCTTAAATAATCCACAAACTTCATCCACATAGATTAGGTGCAAATCGGGATGCAATGTTCCATCTCCTGTGAAGGGATTAGCTAGTAGTTTCTCTATCATACTAGAAGGAATTTCAAAGTAAACGTTTTCAGTAGGTTCAGTAGGTTGAGGAGCAACTCTTTGCTCTACTGGACGGGGTGAAGATACCCCGAACAAGCCCCTCAAAGGATTACTTTCCATAGTAACAAGTGACGGTAAATTTCAGCACACTATATAAATTTTTCCTTACCAAATCCACTTACCAAAGGCGCTTCACTCCCCGGCAACGGCGCCAGAAAAGAGTCTTGATGACCCAAAAGTGTAGGGGATCTATCGTAGTCCTTTGATAAGTAAGAGTATCGAACCCAACGAGGAGCAGAAGGAAATGATAGGCGGTTTTCAGTAAGGTATTCTCTGCAAGCACTGAAATTATCGGTAACAGATAGTTTTGTGATAAGGTAATTGGTAACAAGCAACAAGTAACAAAATTAAATAAGGTGCATCAAGGTGGCCCAATCCTTTTGGTAGCAAAGGACAAGCCTGGACAAATTCTTACATGAAGGAAAACGCTCCCGAGGACACATGGGAATTATCGTCAAGCTAGTTTTCATCACGCTCATATGATTCACGTTCGGTACTTTGATAATTTGATAGGTGGGTGGACCGGTGCTTGGGTGCTGCCCTTACACTACTGGAATCAACTTCTTTGCTGTTCGAAATGGCGGACGGCAAAGGCATGGTTCACGGACGGCAAACCTCTTTGCCGTCCGCCAGCAGATGGCAAAATGTCCGGACGAACGGGTGCCAGCAAAGGCCTTCTTTGACGTCCGCTTTGCAGAAACGGATGGCAAAGGATTGTGCCGTCCGCCATCCGATGCCAGCAGATGGCAAAGACAACGGACGACAGTGCGGTGGCGTGAGAGCCATTAGGGGATTAACAGCGCTCTTTGTAGTCCGCCAGCGGACGACAAAGATTCAAATAACTTTGCCGTCCGCTGGCGGACGACAAAGAGCTCAGCTAGGCAGTACTACGAAGCTGCCATGTGGCCAGCTATGTCGTCTGCTGGCAGACGGCAAAGTGATTTGAATCTTTGCCGTCCGCTGGCAGACGGCAAAGTGACCAAATAGGCAGCCAGTGTTCCCAGGTTTCACAGGTAGCTGCCATGTGTCCTTTTTGTCATTTGCTAGCAGATGAAAAATAGCTTTGCCGTCCGCTAGCAGACGACAAAGAGGTTATATATCCCCTGTTTATGTTTGAATCCATTTAATTTCACAGGAATTCACACACAGATATACATATATATATTTTGTTCACAGGCACACACAGATACACATATATGATGTATCCAGCACACAGATATACATATACATATCTATCTCCATCACAACATACATATATGCATAATAAACATAGTTCCATCCATATATACATATTACATATCACAATGTTCATCCAACATATTGTTCCATGCATCCATATAACAAGCTCCATGTTTTTCATCGATACAAACGAAAAAAAGATAAGGGAAACAAGCACTCCATCCATGCAAGCTTCCATGTAGTGAATTAAATCTGCAAAATGGAAACAAGAAAGTTAGAAAAGAAGAAGACTAGCTAGAATCAGAAGAAGAAGAAAATGAAGAAGAAGAAGAAGGAAGAAGAAGAAAAAGTAAGCATACTTAGGTAAAGTGGAGCTAACCTAGCTAATTGTGCCATTTTTGAATGAACTAAGCATATTATGCCATTTTTGATATAACTTAGAGCTAACTTCGTTTTCCTTCTTATTTAGCCAATGCTGGAACCCCGACCGGTCCTTCACCTCCGTCTGGCACTGGCGCAGCCCCGAACATTCCTACACCTCCGTGATAACGGTATTTTCCTTCTTATTTAGTGTGTTTAGTACATTTATGACATAATTTAGCCTATTTAGTCCACAAATGACATAATAAGATGAAGAAAATCAAGGAAGAGGAAGGAAAGAAGGAATAGGAAAGAAGGAATCTCAGGATCAGAGCTACTCAGGCGCTTCTTGATCTGCGAGAGAGTCTTAGGACAACTTGTCAGTCCATCACCAATGGCTTGAGAGCCATGGGACCTCCCGCCACCAGATATCATCACCAGCTCTGTATCAAAAGGATCTTGGCTCAAGTTAAAGTCCTCCCTTTCATCGCCTTCCCTTGTCTCGTAACACACAAGCTTGTGGTGGGAGGTCTTGTTGGTGAAGTTCTACGGATCATCTAGGTCGACTCGTGAATGGCTTGGCCTTCTTGTACGGGGCCATATGGGCCATGACATAGAGGTCGAACAGACCTGGCACAGGCTTCTTGTGGTGGTGCGCCTGAGAGAGAGAGGAACAAAATATTAGTTAAGGTCATTTTGGAGAATGATATTGCTATGTAAATAGGTCATTTTGGAGCTAAGAAAGGTTATTATGTCATTATTGAGCTATCCAAGGCTATTATGTCATTTTAGAGCTAACTATAGCATATTAAGTCATTTTATAGAGCTATCTAAGGTTATTATGTCATTTTAGAGCTAAATATGGCATAAATGAACTATCCAAGGTAGTTATACCATTTTTTAACTAACTAAGCATATTAATTAAGTCATTTTGGAAGGGATAAATGCTAGCATGAAGAATGAATTGCATGAATCATGTAGCAAACCACATACCCAGTTATCCCCATACTCAAACAGGTTGGAGCTCCCTTGATGCTGTGGCACACCTTCCATTTGGTCGCGCTTATCCTTGGCCTTTTGGTGTTCGACTTTCCATTGGTCAGAGCACCACGCATCCAGCAACGCCTCCCAACAGTCCATCTTATCCACACACACACACACCATCTCGCGGGCACGTAAGTGAGTCAAGAGAAATTTCAACGCTACGCCTATGAATCAAATCAAGAAAACTAAGTTCATGTCCTTAAGAATAGGTAATTACCTACATGTACTTCTCCTTACTCAGAAACTTGTCGCGACACTTCTGCTTTCCCCTCCTAATACCCTTTGAGGCATAGTAGTCTGGAACGGCCTGCACCCGAGCCTCGTGCCTTAAGTTCTGAAGTAGGCGCTTGCACTCATTTTCGACAACCATAGACGCGGCCTCCTGCTCTCCCTCTGAAACCCTGTAGAAGGTCTGCAATCAAAAAAGGCAACACTGGTTAGTACAATCACTAGGTAGTGCTGATTTTTAATTCCGTAAAGGAGAAATTACCCAAAACCGACAGAACACAATGCCGGCCACCGTCTCGCACAAGACACTGTCGACCCTCTCCTCTGACGGGGCCTGGGCAACCGAGTACAGCTCCCAGGTCAGTGCTAGCTATGGAACCTGACCCTCACTGGGCAACGTGACCCACCCAAGGAAGTGCTGCCAGCAAAGCACACCAAGGACCTGGTTGGGCCTATGGGCACCAGGGGGGCATACCCAGCCCCTGCAGTATGACAAGGCCAACGCATTAGATATTAATTTGAAGGAACATGAAGGCAAAAGGTTAAAAAATAGTAAATGCACTTACTTCAACCCTTTAGGAGCAATCAACCACCTCTGGTCGGGGGTCGTCGGCACGGGCGGGAGCTTTGTAGCGCCACGCTTCTAGACCTTCTTGCCCTTCTCAACCAGCTCGTCGTCGCTGTAGCTATCATCTGAAAAGGTGTCCTCGCTACCATCCTCTGGTCCACTAGCCTCCGGAGTCTCGTGGGCCGAAGACTCCGTGACCGGAGTCTTCTGGGCCGAAGACCCCATGACCGGAGTCTTCTGGGACGAAGACCCCATGACCGGAGTCTTTTGGGACGAAGACCCCATGACCGGAGTCTTCTGGGACGAGGACCCCGTGACCGGAGTCTTCTGAGACAAAGACTCTGGGACCAGACTCACGTGGGGTGACGGATCGGTGGCCCGAGTCTGGTGGGGGGAAGGATCAGCGACTGGAGGCTCATGGACCGGAGTCCGAGACGGGTCCATGTCAGACGGAGCACTCCTGTTGTCGGGTGAATCAGCTGAGGGTGGCGGCGAGGAAGGCGTAACCGCCTTCCTACCTCTCCCGCTGCCACGTCCACCTCTAGCAAGCTTCTTCGTCCTCCCCCGACCATGTACTCCTAGTCGCAGAAGAAGCGCCTGATACGACCATTTTGCATCATGCTTTTATATCAATATTTATTGCATTATGGGCTGTTATTACACATTATATCTCAATACTTACGGCTATTCTCTCTTATTTTACAAGCTTTACCATGAAGAGGGGGAATGCCGGCAGCTGGAATTCTGGCTGGAAAAGGAGCAAACGTTGGAAACCTATTCTGCACAACTCCAAAAGTCCTGAAACTCCACGAAACAACTTTTTGGATTTTATAAGAAATTATGAGAAAAAGAAATAGGCCAGGGGGCCCACACACTGTCCAGGAGACAGGGGGCGCCCCCCCCCCCTATAGGGCGCGCCCCTATCTCCTGGGCCCCCTGGTGGGCTTCCGGCGTCCATATTCCGCTATATCATCACTTTTACCCTGGAAAAAATCATGGGCAAGCTTACGGGATGAAACTCTGCCGCCACGAGGCGGAACCTTGGCGGAATCAATCTAGGGCTCTGGCGGAGCTGTTCTGCCGGGGACACTTCCCTCCGGGAGGGGGAAATCATCACCAACGTCATCACTAACGATCCTCTCATCGAGAGGGGTCAATCTCCATCAACATCTTCACCAGCACCATCTCCTCTCAAAACCCTAGTTCATCCCTTGTATCCAATCTTGTATCAAAACCACAAATTGGTACCTGTGGGTTGCTAGTAGTGTTGATTACTCCTTGTAGTTGATGCTAGTTGGTTTACTTGGTGGAAGATCATATGCTCAGATCCTTTATGCATATTATTACCTCTCTGATTATGAACATGAGTATGCTTTGTGAGTATTTACGTTTGTTCCTGAGGACATGGGTGAAGTCTTGCTATTAGTAGTCATGTGAATTTGGAATTCGTTCGATATTTTGATGAGATGTATGTTGTCTTTCCTCTAGTGGTGTGATACGTCTCCAACGTATCTATAATTTTTGATTGCTCCATGCTACTTTATCTACTGTTTTGGACTATATTGGGCTTTATTTTCCACTTTTATCTTACTTTTGGGACTAACCTATTAACCAGAGGCCCAACCCAGAATTGTTGTTTTTTTTGCCTATTTTAGTGTTTCGAAGAAACGGAATATCAAATGGAGTCCAAACGGAATGAAACCTTCGGGAAAGTGATCTTCTCACCGAACGTGATCCAGGAGACTTGGACCCTACTCCAAGAAGTGCCAGAGGCGATCACGAGGGTGGAGGGTGAAGGAAATATGCCCTAGAGGCAATAATAAAGTTACTATTTATTTCCTTATTTCATGATAAATGTTTATTATTCATGCTAGAATTGTATTAACCGGAAACATAATACATGTGTGAATACATAGACAAACATATAGTCACTAGTATGCCTCTACTTGACTAGCTCATTAATCAAAGATGGTTATGTTTCCTAACCATAGACATGTGTTGTTATTTGATTAATGGGATCACATCATTAGGAGAATGATGTGATTGACATGACCCATTCCGTTAGCCTAGCACATGATCGTTTAGTATATTGCTATTGCTTTCTTCATGACTTATACATGTTCCTGTAACTATGAGATTATGCAACTCCGTTTACGGAGGAACACTTTGGTGCTACCAAACGTCACAACGTAATCGGGTGATTATAAAGGAGTACTACAGGTGTCTCCAAAGGTACATGTTGGGTTGGCGTATTTGAGATTAGGTTTTGTCACTCCGATTGTCGGAGAGGTATCTCTGGCCCTCTCGGTAATACACATCACATAAGCCTTGCAAGCATTGCAACTAATAAGTTAGTTACGAGATGATGTATTACGGAACGAGTAAAGAGACTTGCCGGTAACGAGACTGAACTAGGTATTGGATACCGACGATCGAATCTCGGGTAAGTAACATACCGATGACAAAGGGAACAACGTATGTCGTTATGCGGTTTGACCGATAAAGATCTTCGTAGAATATGTAGGAGCCAATATGGGCATCCAGGTTCCGCTATTGGTTATTGACCAAGAATAGTTCTAGGTCATGTCTACATAGTTCTCAAACCCGTAGGGTCCGCACGCTTAAGGTTTCGATGACAGTTATATTATGAGTTTATGAGTTTTGATGTACCGAAGGAGTTCGGAGTCCCGGATGAGATCGGGGACATGACGAGGAGTCTCGAAATGGTCGAGACGTAAAGATCGATATATTGGACGACTATATTCGAAGTTCGGAAAGGTTCCGAATGATTCGGGTATTTTTCGGAGTACCGGAGAGTTACGGGAATACGTATTGGGCCTTATTGGGCCATACGGGAAAGAAGGAAAAGGGCCTCAAGGGTGGCTGCACCCCTTCCCTTGGTCTGGTCCGAATTGGACTAGGGAAGGGGGGCGCCCCCTTCCTTCCTTCTCCTTTTCTCTTCCCTTTCCTTCTCTCCTACTCCTACTACATGGAAGGGTTCCTAGTTGGACTAGGAAAGGGGGAATCCTACTCCCGGTGGGAGTAGGACTCCCATAGGGCGCGCCATAGAGAGGGCCGGCCCTCCCCTCCTCCACTCCTTTATATACGGGGGCAGGGGGCACCCCATGGACACACAAGTTGATCTACGGATCGTTCCTTAGCCGTGTGCGGTGCCCCCCTCCACCATATTTCACTTCAGTCATATCGTCGCGAGCTTAGGCGAAGCCCTGCGCCGTAGAGTCATATCGTCATGAGCTTAGGCGAAGCCCTGCGCCGGTGGAGCATCATCATCGTCACCACTCCGTCGTGCTGACGGAACTCATCCCCGACGCTTTGCTGGATCGGAGCCCGGGGATCGTCATCGAGTTGAACGTGTGCTGAACTTGGAGGTGCCGTGCGTTCGGTACTTGGATCGGTCAGATCGTGAAGACGTACGACTACATCAACCGCGTTGTTATAACGCTTCGCTTCACGGTCTCACGAGGGTGGACATACACTCTCCCTCTCGTTGCTATGCTATCACCATAATCTTGCGTGTGCGTAGAAATTTTTGAAATTACTCGTTCCCCAACAATGGCATCCGAGCCTGGTTTTATGCGTTGATGTCATATGCACGAGTAGAACACAAGTGAGTTGTGGGCGATATAAGTCATACTGCTTACCAGCATGTCATACTTTGGTTCAGCGGTATTGTGAGATGAAGCGGCCGGACCGACATTACGCGTGACGCTTACGCGAGACTGGTTTCACCGCTTGAGCACTCGTTGCTTAAAGGTGACCGGCGGGTGTCTGCTTTCTCTCACTTTAGTTGAACCGAGTGTGGCTACGCCCGTCCTTGCGAAGGTTAAAACAGCACCAACTTGACAAACTATCGTTGTGGTTTTGATGCGTAGGTAAGAACGGTTCTTGCTCAGCCCGTAGCAGCCACGTAAAACTTGCAACAACAAAGTAGAGGACGCCTAACTTGTTTTTGCAGGGCATGTTGTGATGTGATATGGTCAAGACGTGATGCTATATTTATTGTATGAGATGATCATGTTTTGTAACCGAAGTTATCGGCAACTGGCAGGAGCCATATGGTTGTCGCTTTATTGTATGAAATGCAAAAGCCATGTAATTGCTTTACTTTATCACTAAGCAGTAGCGATAGTCGTAGAAGCAATAGTTGGCGAGACGACAACGATGCTACGATGGAGATCAAGGTGTCGCGCCGGTGACGATGGTGATCACGACGGTGCTTCGGAGATGGAGATCACAAGCACAAGATGAAGATGGCCATATCATATCACTTATATTGATTGCATGTGATGTTTATCCTTTATGCATCTTATGTTGCTTTGATTGACGGTAGCATTATAAGATGATCTCTCACTAAAATTATCAAGAAGTGTTCTCCCTGAGTATGCACCGTTGCGAAAGTTCTTCGTGCTGAGACACCACGTGATGATCGGGTGTGATAGGCTCTACGCTCAAATACAACGGGTGCAAAATAGTTGCGCACGCGAATACTCAGGTTAAACTTGATGAGCCTAGCATATAACAGATATGGCCTCGAACACGGAGACCGAAAGGTCGAACGTGAATCATATAGTAGATATGATCAACATAGTGATGTTCACTGCTGAAACTACTCCATCTCACGTGACGATCGGACATGGTGTAGTTGATATGGATCACGTAATCACTTAGAAGATTAGAGGATGTCTATCTAAGTGGGAGTTCTTAAGTAATATGATTAATTGAACTTTAATTTATCATGAACTTAGTCCCGGTAGTATTTTGTAAATTATGTTGTAGATCAATAGCTCACGTTGTTGCTTCCCTATGTTTTTGCTTCCCGATGTTTTTATATGTGTTCCTAGAGAAAATTGTATTGAAAATGTTAGTAGCAATGATGCGGATTGGATCCGTGATCTGAGGTTTATCCTCATTGCTGCACGTAAGAATTATGTCCTTAATGCACCGCTAGGTGACAGACCTATTGCAGGAGCAGATGCAGACGTTATGAACGTTTGGCTAGCTCAATATGAGCAGAATCTGAGGCGTTATGAATGTTTGGCTAGCTCAATATGATGACTACTTGATAGTTTAGTGCACCATGCTTAACGGCTTAGAATCGGGACTTCAAAGATGTTTTGAGCGTCATGGACCATATAAGATGTTCCAGGAATTGAAGTTAATATTTCAAGCAAATACCGAGTTGAGAGATATGAAGTCTCCAACAAGTTCTATAGCTAAAAATGGAGGAGAATCGCTCAACTAGTGAGCATGTGCTCAGATTGTCCGAGTACTTCAATCGCTTGAATCAAGTGGGAGTTAATCTTCCGGATAAGATAGTGATTGACAGAATTCTCTAGTCACCATCACTAAGTTAGTAGAACTTCGTGATGAACTATAGTATGCAAGGGATGACGAAAAAGATTCTCGAGCTCTTCGCGATGCTAAAATCGTGAAGGTAGAAATCAAGAAAACATCAAGTGTTGATGGTTGACAAGACCACTAGTTTCAAGAAAAGGGCAAAAGGAAGAAGGGAACTTCAAGAAGAACGGCAAGCAAGTTGCTGCTCAAGTGAAGAAACCCAAGTCTGGTCCTAAGCACGAGACTAAGTGCTTCTACTGCAAAGGGATTGGTCACCGAAGCGGAACTACCCCAAGTATTTGGTGGATAAGAAAGGATGGCAAAGTAAACAAAGGTATATTTGATATACATGTTATTGATATGTACTTTACTAGTGTTCATAGCAACCCCTCAGTATTTGGTACTAGTTCAGGTTGCTAAGATTAGTAACTCGAAACGGGAGTTGCAGAATGAACAGAGACTAGTTAAGGGTGAAGTGACGATGAGAGTTGGAAGTAGTTCCAAGATTGATATGATCATCATCGCACACTCCCTATACTTTCGGGATTAGTGTGGAACCTAAATAAGTGTTATTTGGTGTTGAGCATAAATATGATTTGATCATGTTTATTGCAATACAGTTATTCATTTAAGTAAGAGAATAAATTGTTGTTCTGTTTACATGAATAAAACCTTATATGGTTACACACCCAATGAAAATGGTTCATTGGATCTCGATCATAGTGATACACATATTCATAATATTGAAACCAAAAGATGCAAAGTTAATAAAGATAGTGCAACTTATTTGTGGCACTGACGTTTAGGTCATATTGGTGTAAAGCGCATGAAGAAACTCCATGCTGATGGACTTTTGGAATCACTTGATTATGAATCATTTGATGCTTGCGAACCGTGCCTTTTGGGCAAGATGACTAAAACTCCGTTCTCCGGAACAATGGAACAAGCTACTGACTTATTGGAAATAATACATACCGATGTATGCGATCCAATGAGTGTTGATGCTCGTGGCAAGTATCGTTATTTTCTGACCTTCACAAGATGATTTGAGCAGATATGGGTATATCTTCTTGATGAAACATAAGTCTGAAATAGTTGAAAAGTTCAAAGAATTTCAGAGTGAAGTAGAAAATCATCGTAACAAGAAAATAAATTTTCCGCGATCTGATCGTGGAGATGAATATTTGAGTTACGAGTTTGGTCTTCAATTAAAACAAAGTGGAATAGTTTCACAGCTCACGCCACCTGGAACACCACAATGTTATGGTGTGTCCGAACGTCGTAACCGTACTTTATTTTGATATGGTGCGATCAATGATGTCTCTTATCGGTTTACCACTATCGTTTTGGGGTTATGCATTAGTGACAGCTGCATTCACGTTTAATAGGGCACCATCTAAATCCGTTGAGGCGTCACCGTGTGAACTATGGTTTAACAGTAAACCTAAGCTGTCGTTTCTTAAAAGTTTGGAGTTGTGATGCTTATGTGAAAAAGTTTTCACCTGATAAGCTCGAACCCAAATTGGAGAAGTGCGTCTTCATAGAATACCCAAAGGTAACTATTGGGTACACCTTCTATCACAGATTCGAAGGCAAGTTTTTCGTTGCTAAGATGGATCCTTTCTAGAGAAGAAGTTTCTCTCGAAAGAAGTGAGTGGGAGGAAAGTAGAAATTGATGAGGTAATTGTACCTTCTCCCTTATTGGAAAGTAGTTCATCACAGAAATAAGTTCCAGTGATTCCTACACCAATTAGTGAGGAAGTTAATGATGATGATCATGAAACTTCATATCAAGTTGCTACCAAACCTCGTAGGTCTTCCAGAGTAAGATCCGCACCAGAGTGGTACGGTAATCATGTTCTGGAAGTCATGTTACTAGACCATGATGAACCTACGAACTATGAGGAAGCGATGATGAGCCCAGATTCCGCGAAATGGCTTGAGACCATGAAATCTGAGATAGGATCCATGTATGAGAACAAAGTATGGACTTTGATTGACTTGCTCGGTGATCAGCAAGCCATGTTAAATAAATGGATCTTCAAGAGGAAGACGGACACTGATAGTAGTGTTACTATCTACAAAGCTCGACTTGTCACAAAAGGTTTTCGACAAGTTCAAGGTGTTGACTACAATGAGATTTTCTCAACTGTAGCGATGCTTAAGTCTGTCCGAATCATGTTAGAAATTGCCACATTTTATGAAATCTGGCAAATGGATGTCAAAACTACATTCTTTAATGGATTTATTAAAGAAGAGTTGTATATGATGCAACCAGAAGGTTTTGTCAATCCTAAAGGAGCTAACAAAATGTGCAAGCTTCAGCGATCCATCTATGGACTGGTGCAAGCATCTCGGAGTTGGAATAAACGCTTTGATAGTGTGATCAAAGCATATGGTTTTATCTGACTTTTGGAGAAGCCTGTATTTGCAAGAAAGTGAGTAGGAGCACTACAGATTTCGATAAGTATATGTGAATGACATATTGTTGATCAGAAATAATGTAGAATTATTCTGCAAAGCATAAAGGAGTATTTGAAAGGAGTTTTTCAAAGAAAGACCTCAAGAAAACTACTTACATATTGAGCATCAAGATCTATTGAGATCAAGACGCTTGATAAGTTTTTTTCAATAAGTACATACCTTGTCAAGATTTTGAAGTAGTTCAAAATGGAACAGTCAAAGAAAAGTTCTTGTCTGTGTTGCAAAGGTGTGAAATTGAGTAAAGACTCAAATCCCACCACGGCAGAAAATAGAAAAGAGAATGAAAGTCATTCCCTATACCTCACCATAGGTTCTATAAAGTATGCTATGCTATGTACCGACCTATTGTATACCTTGCTCTGAATTTGGAAGGAGTACAATAGTGATCTAGGAGTAGATCATCGGACATTGGTCAAGAACATCCTTAGTGAAGACTAAGGAAATATTTCTCGATTATGGAGGTGATAAAAGAGCCCGTCGTAAAGAGTTACATCGATGCAAGCTTTTACACTGATCCAGATGACTCTAAGTCTCAATCTGGATACATATTGAAAGTGGGAGCAATTAGCTAGAGTAGCTCCATGCAGAGCATTGTGGACATAAAATATTTTGCAAAATACATACGGCTCTGAATGTGACAGACCCGTTAACTAAGCTTCTCTCACGAGCACAACATGATCATACCTTAGTACTCTTTGGGTGTTAATCACATAGCGATGTGAACTAGATTAATGACTCTAGTAAACCCTTTGGGTGTTGGTCACATAACGATGTGAACTATGGGTGTTAATCACATACAGATGTGAATATTGGTGTTAAATCACATGATGATGTGAACTAGATTATTGACTCTAGTGCAAGTGGGAGACTGAAGGAAATATGCCCTAGAGGCAATAATAAAGTTACTATTTATTTCCTTATTTCATGATAAATGTTTATTATTCATGCTAGAATTGTATTAACCGGAAACATAATACATGTGTGAATACATAGACAAACATATAGTCACTAGTATGCCTCTACTTGACTAGCTCATTAATCAAAGATGGTTATGTTTCCTAACCATAGACATGTGTTGTTATTTGATTAATGGGATCACATCATTAGGAGAATGATGTGATTGACATGACCCATTCCGTTAGCCTAGCACATGATCGTTTAGTATATTGCTATTGCTTTCTTCATGACTTATACATGTTCCTGTAACTATGAGATTATGCAACTCCGTTTACGGAGGAACACTTTGGTGCTACCAAACGTCACAACGAATCTGGGTGATTATAAAGGAGTACTACAGGTGTCTCCAAAGGTACATGTTGGGTTGGCGTATTTCGAGATTAGGTTTTGTCACTCCGATTGTCGGAGAGGTATCTCTGGGTCCTCTCGGTAATACACATCACATAAGCCTTGCAAGCATTGCAACTAATAAGTTAGTTACGAGATGATGTATTACGGAACGAGTAAAGAGACTTGCCGGTAACGAGATTGAACTAGGTATTGGATACCGACGATCGAATCTCGGGTAAGTAACATACCGATGACAAAGGGAACAACGTATGTCGTTATGCGGTTTGACCGATAAAGATCTTCGTAGAATATGTAGGAGCCAATATGGGCATCCAGGTTCTGCTATTGGTTATTGACCAAGAATAGTTCTAGGTCATGTCTACATAGTTCTCGAACCCGTAGGGTCCGCACGCTTAAGGTTTCGATGACAGTTATATTATGAGTTTATGAGTTTTGATGTACCAAAGGAGTTTGGAGTCCCGGATGAGATCGGGGACATGACGAGGAGTCTCGAAATGGTCAAGACGTAAAGATCGATATATTGGATGACTATATTCGGATATCGGAAAGGTTCTGAATGATTCGGGTATTTTTCGGAGTACCGGAGAGTTACGGGAATACGTATTGGGCCTTATTGGGCCATACGGGAAAGAAGGAAAAGGGCCTCAAGGGTGGCCGCACCCCTTCCCTTGGTCTGGTCCGAATTGGACTAGGGAAGGGGGGCGCCCCCTTCCTTCCTTCTCCTTTTCTCTTCCCTTTCCTTCTCTCCTACTCCTACTACATGGAAGGGTTCCTAGTTGGACTAGGAAAGGGGGAATCCTACTCCCGGTGGGAGTAGGACTCCCCTAGGGCGCGCCATAGAGAGGGCCGGCCCTCCCCTCCTCCACTCCTTTATATACGGGGGCAGGGGGCACCCCATGGACACACAAGTTGATCTACGGATCGTTCCTTAGCCGTGTCGTGCCCCCTCCACCATATTCCACTTCAGTCATATCGTCATGAGCTTAGGCGAAGCCCTGCGCCGATAGAGTCATATCGTCATGAGCTTAGGCGAAGCCCTCGCGCCGTAGAGTCATATCGTCGCGAGCTTAGGCGAAGCCCTGCGCCGTGGAGCATCATCATCGCCACCACGCCGTCGTGTCGACGGAACTCATCCCCGACGCTTTGCTGGATCGGAGCCCGGGATCGCCATCGAGCTGAACGTGTGCTGAACTCGGAGGTGCCGTGCGTTCGGTACTTGGATCGGTCGGATCGTGAAGACGTACGACTACATCAACCGCGTTGTTATAACGCTTCCGCTTACGGTCTACGAGGGTACGTGGACATACACTCTCCCCTCTCGTTGCTATGCTATCACCATAATCTTGCGTGTGCGTAGGAAATTTTTTGAAATTACTACGTTCCCCAACAGAGGGCACCCCCCTGGGCGCGCCCCCTACCTCGTGGGCCCCCTGACGCTCCACCGAAGTACTCCTTCCTCCTATATATACCTACGTATCCCCAAACGATCAGTAGAGGAGCTAAAAACCTAATTCCACCACCGTACCTTCCTGTATCCACGAGATCCCATCTTGGGGCCTGTTCCGGAGCTCCGCCGGAGGGGGACTCCACCACGGAGGGCTTCTACAGCAACACCATAGCCCCTCCGATGAAGTGTGAGTAGTTTACTTCAGACCTTCGGGTCCATAGCTAGTATCTAGATGGCTTATTCTCTCTTTTTGGATCTCAATACACTGTTCTCCCCCTCTCTCGTGGAGATCTATTCGATGTAATCTTCTTTTTGCGGTGTGTTTGTTGAGACCGATGAATTGTGGGTTTATGATCCAGCTTATCTATGAATAATATTTGAATCTTCTCTGAATTCTTTTATGTATGATTAAGTTATCTTTGCAAGTCTCTTTGAATTATCCGTTTGGTTTGGCCAACTAGATTGGTAGTTCTTGCAATGGGAGAAGTGCTTAGCTTTGGGTCCAATCTTGAAGTGTCCTTACCCAGTGACAGAAAGGGTTGCAAGGCACGTATTGTATTGTTGCCATCGAGGATAACAAGATGGGGTATTTATCATATTGCATGAATTTATTCCTCTACATCATGTCATCTTGCTTAAGGCGTTACTCTATTTTTAACTTAATACTCTAGATGCATGCTGGATAGCGGTCGATGAGTGGAGTAATAGTAGTAGATGCAGAATCGTTTCGATCTACTTGTCTCGGACGTGATGCCTATATACATGATCATACCTAGATAACCTCATCATTATGCTCAATTCTGTCAATTGCTCAATAGTAATTTGTTCACCCACCGTAGAATATCTATGCTCTTGAGAGAAGCCACTAGTGAAACCTATGGCCCCCGGGTCTATTCTCATCATATCAATCTCCATCACTTTTATACTTCCTTTGCTTTTACTTTTTACTTTGCATCTTTATACCAAAAATACCAAAAATATTATCTCTATCAGATCTCACTCTCGTAAGTGACCATGAAGGGATTGACAACCCCTAATCGCGTTGGTTGCGAGTAGCTATCGTTTTGTGCAGGTACGAGGGACTTGCGCGTGGCCTCCTACTGGATTGATACCTTGGTTCTCAAAAACTAAGGGAAATACTTACGCTACTGTGCTGCATCATCCTCTCCTCTTCGGGGAAAACCAATGCAAGCTCAAGACGTATCAAGAAGGATTTCTGGCGCCGTTGCCGGCGAGGTCTACGCAAAAGTCAACATACCAAGTACCCATCACAATCCCTAT
Organism: Aegilops longissima; assembly: GCA_021605205.1. Taxonomy (NCBI): domain Eukaryota; kingdom Viridiplantae; phylum Streptophyta; class Magnoliopsida; order Poales; family Poaceae; genus Aegilops; species Aegilops longissima. The sequence continues at coordinate 700,280,128 of CM038680.1, forward strand.
CTCTCGCATTACATTATTTGCCATTTGCCTCTCATTTTCCTCTCCCCCACTTCACCCTTGCCGTTTTATTTGCCCTCTCTTTCCCAATCTCCTCCTCCTTTTTCCTTTGCCTTTTTCCTCGTCTGTTTGTTTGCTCGTGTGTTAGTTTGCTTGTTCGTCGCGATGGCTCAAGATGCTACCAAATTGTGTGATTTCACCAATACCAATAATAATGATTTCCTTAGCACTCCGATTTCTCCTCTTGCCAATACCGAATCTTGTGAAATCAATACTTCTTTGTTGAATCTTGTTATGAAAGATCAATTCGCCGGCCTTCCTAGTGAAAATGCCGCTACTCATCTGAATAGCTTCGTTGATTTATGTGATATGCAAAAGAAAAAAGATGTCAATAATGATGTCGTTAAATTGAAGCTATTTCCTTTTTAAGCTTAGAGATCGTATAAAGCGTGGTTTTCAACTTTGCCTAAAAATAGTATTGATTCTTGGAACAAGTGCAAAGATGCTTTTATCTCTAAGTATTTTCCTCCCGCTAAGATTATCTCTCTTAGGAACGATATTATGAATTTTAAGCAACTTGATCATGAACATGTTCCACAAGCTTGGGAGAGAATGAAATTAATGATTCGTAATTGTCCTACTCATGGTTTGAACTTGTGGATGATTATACAAAAATTTTATGCTGGATTGAATTTTGCTTCTAGAAATCTTTTAGATTCGGCCGCGGGAGGCACTTTTATGGAAATCACTTTAGGAGATGCTACTAAACTCCTAGATAATATTATGGTTAATTATTCTCAATGGCATACTGAAATATCTACTAATAAAAAAGTGCATGCTATAGAAGAAATCAATGTTTTGAGTGGAAAGATGGATGAACTTATGAAGTTATTTACTAAGAGTGTTTCTTCTGATCCTAATGATATGCCTTTGTCTACCTTGATTGAGAATAATAATGAATCTATGGATGTGAATTTTGTTGGTAGGAATAATTTTAGTAACAACGCGTCTAGAGAGAATTTTAATCCTAGGCCTTATCCTAGTAATCCTTCTAATAATTATGGAAATTCCTACAACAACTCTTATTTAAATTTTAATAAGATACCCTCTGAATTTGGGAGTAGTGTTAAAGAGTTTATGAATTCACAAAAGAATTTTAATGCTTTGCTTGAAGAGAAATTGCTTAAAGTTGATGATTTGGCTAGGAACGTTGATAGAATTTCTCTCGAGATTGATTCTTTAAAGCTTATATCTATTCCTCCTAAGCATGATATCAATGAGTCTCTCAAAGCTATGATAATTTCCATTGATGAGTGCAAAGAAAGAACCGCTAGGATGCGTGCTTCCAAACATGCCTTTATTAAAGCGGGTTCTTCTAATTCCTATGAAAATCAAGATGAAGATCTAAAAGTTATTGATGTTTCCCCTATTAAAGCTTTGTTTCGCCATATGAATCTTGATGAAACTGATTATGATCTTCCTTTACCTAGAAGGCGTTCTAAGAATTCTGAGTTTTTAGATCTTGATGATGAAATTGATAAAAGTGGGATTGAAAGAAATAAAAATCGAGATATTGCTAAACCCACTATTTTGGATCTCAAGGAATTTAATTATGAAAATTGCTCTTTAATTGATTGTATTTCCTTGTTGCAATCCGTGCTAAATTCTCCTCATGCTTATAGTCAAAATAAGGCTTTTACCGAACACATTGTTGATGCCTTGATGCAATCTTATGAAGAAAAGCTTGAGTTGAAAGTTTCTATCCCTAGGAAACTCCATGATGAGTGGGAACCTACTATCAAAATTAAAATTAAAGATTATGAGTTTCATGCTTTGTGTGATTTGGGTGCTAGTGTCTCTACTATTCCCAAAACTTTATGTGATTTGCTAGATTTCCGTGATTTTGATGATTGCTCTCTAAACTTGCATCTTGCGGATTCCACTATTAAAAAGCCTATGGTAAGAATTAATGATGTACTTATTGTTGCAAATAGGAATTATTTGCCCATAGATTTTATCGTTCTTGATATAGATTGCAATCCTTCATGTCCTATTATTCTTGGTAGACCTTTCCTTAGAACGATTGGTGAAATTATTGATATGAAGGAAGGAAATATTAGATTCCAATTTCCCTTAAAGAAGGGCATGGAACACTTTCCTAGAAAGAAAATAAAATTACCATATGAATCTATCATGAGAGCCACTTATGGATTGCCTACCAAAGATGGCAATACCTAGATCTATCCTTGCTTTTATGCCTAGCTTGGGGCGTTAAACGATAGCGCTTGTTGGGAGGCAACCCAATTTTATTTTTAGTTTTTTGTTTTTTGCTTCTGTTTAGGAATAAATAATCCATCTAGCCTCTGTTTAGATGTGGTTTTATCTTTTAATTAGTGTTTGTGCCAAGTTAAACCTATTAGATCTTCTTGGGAGATAGTTATTTGATCTTGCTGTAATTTCCAGAATCTTTACGCTCAGTGCCCGAATTGTTAAAAATCACAAGAACGTGATAAAATAGTGATTCCAATTTCTTCTGATCAATAAACAAATTTTCCAGGTCATCTAATTTTGTTATAATTTTTTGGGTTCCAGAAGTTTGCGTTAGTTACAGATTACTACGGACTGTTCTGTTTTTGACAGATTCTGTTTTGGGTGTGTTGTTTGCTTATTTTGATGAATCTATGGCTAGTAAAATAGTTTATAATCCATAGAGAAGTTGGAATACAGTAGGTTTAACACCAATATAAATAAAGAATGAGTTCATTACAGTACCTTAAAGTAGTCTTTTGTTTTCTTTCTCTAACGGAGCTCACGAGATTTCTATTGAGTTTTGTGTTGTGAAGTTTTCAAGTTTTGGGTGAATTCTTTTGATGGATTATGGAACAAGGAGTGGCAAGAGCCTAAGCTTGGGGATGCCCATGGAAACCCCAAGATAATCCAAGGACACCAAAAAGTCAAAGCTTGGGGATGCCCCGGAAGGCATCCCCTCTTTCGTCTACTTCCATCGGTAATTTACTTGGAGCTATATTTTTATTCACCAACATGATATGTGTTTTGCTTGGAGCGTCTTGTATTATTTGAGTCTTTGCTTGTTAGTTTACCACAATAATACACACCTTTTGAGTGATCCATACATGATTTGGAATTTGTTAGAATACTCTATGTGTTTCACTTATATCTTTTGAGTTTGATAGTTTTGCTCATAGTGCTTCACTTATATCTTTTGAGCGTGATAATTTTTGCTCTAGTGCTTCACTTAGATCTTTTAGAGCACGGTGGTGGATTTGTTTTAAAGAAACTTGATCTCTCATGCTTCACTTAGATTATTTTGAGAGTCGTTAATAGCATGGTAATTTGCTTAATGTTAATATACTTGGTGTTCAAGATATGTGAAACTTTCTTTTGAGTGAATTGAATACTAAGATAAATTTAATGCTTAATAATTGTTTTGAGATATGGAGGTAATAATATCAAAGTCGTGCTAGTTGATAATTGTGAATTTGAGAAATACTTGTGTTGAAGTTTGCAAGTCCCGTAGCATGCACGTATGGGTAAAGTTGTGTAACAAATTTGAAACATGAAGTGTACCTGGCTTGTGCATCCTTATGAGTGGCGGTCGGGGACGAGCGATGGTCTTTTCCTACCAATCTATCCCCCTAGGAGCATTGCGTGTAGTACTTTATTTTTGATGGCTTCTAAATTTTTACAATAAGTATATGAGTTCTTTTGACTAATGTTGAGTCCATGGATTATACGCACTTTTACCTTTCCGCATTTGCTAGCCTCTTCAGTAGCGTGCATTGCCCTTTCTCACCTTGAGAGTTGGTGCAAACTTCGCCGGTGCATCCAAACCCCGTGATATGATACGCTCTTTCACACATAAACCTCCTTATATCTTCCTCAAAACAGCCACCATACCTACCTATCATGGCATTTCCATAGCCATTCCGAGATATATTGCCATGCAACTTCCATCATCATTATTATGACATACATTACTTTTGTCATATTGCCATTGCATGATCATGTAGTTGACATCATATTTGTGGCAAAGCCACCATGCATTATTTTCCATACATGTCACTCTTGATTCATTGCACCATCCCGGTACATCGCCGGAGGCATTCATATAGTCATATTTTGTTCTAAGTTTCGAGTTGTAATTGTTGAGTTGTAATAGAAATAAAAGTGTGATGATCATCATTATTAGAGCATTGTCCCAAGTGAGGAAAGGATGATGGAGACTATGATTCCCCCATAAGTCGGGATGAGACTCCAGACGAAAAAAAAGAAGAGCCATAAAAAAAGAGAAAAGGCCCAAATAAAAAAATGAGAGAAAAAGAGAGAAGGGACAATGCTACTATCCTTTTACCACACTTGTGCTTCAAAGTAGCACCTTGTTCTTCAAGTAGTGAGTCTCATATATTGTGCTTCAAAGTAGCACTAAGATCTTCATGATAGAGAGTCTCTCATTTTGTCACTTTCATATACTAGTGGGAATTTTTCATTATAGAACTTGGCTTGTATATTTCAATGATGGGCTTCCTCAAAGTGCCCTAGGTCTTCGTGAGCAAGCAAGTGGGATGCACACCCATTTAGTTTCTTTTGTAGAGCTTTCATATACTTATAGCTCTAGTGCATACGTTGCATGGCAATCCCTACTCCTCATGTTGACATCAATTGATGGGCATCTCCATAGCCCGTTGATTATCCTCGTCGATATGAGATTTTCTCCTTTTTTGTCTTCTCCACACAATCCCATCATCATATTCTATTCCACCCATAGTGCTATACCCATGGCACGCGCTCATGTATTGCGTAAAGGTTGAAAGAGTTTGAGATTATTTGAGTATGAAACAATTGCTTGGCTTGTCATCGGGGGTATAGAAGTTGGGAACATCTTTGTGTGACGAAAATGAAGCATAGCCTAACTATATGATTTTGTAGGGATGAACTTTCTTTTGCCATGTTATTTTGAGAAGACATGATTGCTTTGATTAGTATGCTTGAAGTATTATTATTTTTATGTCAATATGAACTTTTGTCTTAAATCTTTCGGATCTGAATATTCATATCACAAGTAAGAAGATTTATATTGAAATTATGCCAAAGTATCACTTCGCATAAAAAATTCTCTTTTTATCATTTACCTACTCGAGGACGAGCAGGAATTAAGCTTGGGGATGCCTGATACGTCTCCAACGTATCTATAACTTTTGATTGCTCCATGCTACTTTATCTACTGTTTTGGACTATATTGGGCTTTATTTTCCACTTTTATATTACTTTTGGGACTAACCTATTAACCGGAGGCCCAACCCTGAATTGTTGTTTTTTGCCTATTTCAGTGTTTCGAAGAAACGGAATATCAAACGGAGTCCAAACGGAATGAAACCTTCGGGAACGTGATCTTCTCACCGAACGTGATCCAGGAGACTTGGACCCTACTCCAAGAAGTGCCAGGGGCGGTCACGAGGGTGGAGGACGCCCCCCTGGGCGCGCCCCCTACCTCGTGGGCCCCCTGACGCTCCACCGCCGTACTCCTTCCTCCTATATATACCTACGTATCCCCAAACAATCAGCAGAGGAGCCAAAAACCTAATTCCACCGCCGTAACTTCTTGTATCCACGAGATCCCATCTTGGGGCCTGTTTCGGAGCTCCGCCGGAGGGGGCATCTACCATGGAGGGCTTATACATCAACACCATAGCCCCCCCGACGAAGTGTGAGTAGTTTACTTCAGACCTTCGGGTCCATAGCTAGTATCTAGATGGCTTCTTCTCTCTTTTTGGATCTCAATACAATGTTCTCCCCCTCTCTCGTGGAGATCTATTCGATGTAATCTTCTTTTTGCGGTGTGTTTGTTGAGACCGATGAATTGTGGGTTTATGATCCAGCTTATCTATGAATAATATTTGAATCTTCTCTGAATTCTTTTATGTATGATCGAGTTATCTTTGCAAGTCTCTTTGAATTATCCGTTTGGTTTGGCCAATTAGATTGGTAGTTCTTGCAATGGGAGAAGTGCTTAGCTTTGGGTTCAATCTTGCGGTGTCCTTACCCAGTGACAGAAAGGGTTGCAAGGCACGTATTGTATTGTTGCCATCGAGGATAACGAGATGGGGTATTTATCATATTGCATGAATTTATTCCTCTACATCATGTCATCTTGCTTAAGGCGTTACTCTGTTTTTAACTTAATACTCTAGATGCATGCTGGATAGCGGTCGATGAGTGGAGTAATAGTAGTAGATGCAGAATCGTTTCGATCTACTTGTCTCGGACGTGATGCCTATATACATGATCATACCTAGATAACCTCATAATTATGCTCAATTCTGTCAATTGCTCAACAGTAATTTGTTCACCCACCGTAGAATATCTATGCTCTTGAGAGAAGCCACTAGTGAAACCTATGGCCCCCGGGTCTATTCTCATCATATCAATATCCATCACTTTTATACTTGCTTTGCTTTTACTTTTTACTTTGCATCTTTATACCAAAAATACCAAAAATATTATCTCTATCAGATCTCACTCTCGTAAGTGACCGTGAAGGGATTGACAACCCCTAATCGTGTTGGTTGCGAGTAGCTATCGTTTTGTGCATGTACGAGGGAGTTGCGCGTGGCCTCCTACTGGATTGATACCTTGGTTCTCAAAAACTGAGGGAAATACTTACGCTACTGTGCAGCATCATCCTCTCCTCTTCGGGGAAAACCAACGCAAGCTCAAGACGTAGCATGGCGTTATGTGAACATTGACTACATGACACTTCGCCATTATTTGGGCCTAGAGGAAGGCATAGGGAAGTAATAATTATATGATGGGTTGCCAGGGTGACAGAAGCTTAAACCCTAGTTTATGCATTGCTTCGTTAGGGGCTCGTATGGACCCATATGTTTAATGTTGTGGTTAGGTTTACCTTAATACTTTTTTTTGTAGTTGCGGATGCTTGCAATAGGGGTTAATCATAAGTGGGATGCTTGTCCAAGTTAGGACAGTACCCAAGTGTCGGTCCACCCACATATCAAATTATCAAAGTACCGAACGCGAATCTTATGAACGTGATGAAACTAGCTTGACGATAATTCCCATTGTGTCCTCGGGAGCTCCTTCTTTATTATTAGAATTTGTCCAGGCTTATCCTTTGCACATAAAGGATTGGGCCACCTTGCTGCAATTTATTTACTTTATTTACGTTTTGCTCGTTGCTATTTATCTTATCACAAAACTATCTATCACCTACTATTTCAGTGCTTGCAGAGAAAACCTTACTGAAAACCGCTTATCATTTCCTTCTGCTCCTCGTTGGGTTCGACACTCTTACTTATCGAAAGGACTACGATAGATCCCCTATACTTGTGGGTCATCAGGACTCTTTTCTGGCGCCGTTGCCGGGGAGTGTAGCGCTTTTGGTGAGTGGAACTTGGTAAGGAAACATTTATATAGTGTGCTGAAATTTTCTGTTACTTGTCACTATGGAAACTAATCCTTTGAAGGGCTTGTTTGGGGTATCTTCACCCCAACCAGAAGAGCAAAGAGATGCTCCTCAACCTACTGAACTTTATGAAAATATTCACTTTGAGATTCATTTGGGTATGATAGAAAAACTGCTAGCTAATCCTTTTGCAGGAGACGGAACATTGCATCCCGATTTACACCTTATCTTTGTGGATGAAGTTTGTGGATTATTTAAGCTTGCAGGTATTCCCGATGACGTTGTCAAAAGGAAGGTCTTCCCTTTATCTTTGAAGGGAGATGCATTGACATGGTATAGGCTACGTGATGATACGGGATCTTGGAATTATAAGCGATTAAAGTTGGAATTTCACCAGAAGTTCTATCCTATGCATCTTGTTCATCGTGACCGTAATTACATATATAATTTCTGGCCTCGCGAAGGAGAAAGCATCGCTCAAGCTTGGGGGAGGCTTAAGTCAATGTTATATTCATGCCCCAATCATGAGCTCTCTCGGGAAATGATTATTCCGAATTTTTATGCTCGGCTTTCTCTTAATAATTGCGACCTGCTCGATACTTCCTGTGCTGGTTCTTATATGCTGAAGACTATTGATTTCAAATGGGACTTATTGGAAAGAATTAAACGCAACTCTGAATATTGGGGTTCCGACGATGGTAAGGAGTCAGGTATGACACCTAAGTTTGATTGTGTTAAATCTTTTATGGATACCGATGCTTTCCGTGGATTTAGTGCTAAGTATGGACTTGACTCTGAGATAGTAGCTACTTTCTGTGAATCTTTTGCTACTCATGTTGATCTCCCTAAAGAGAAGTGGTTTAAATATAATCCTCCTGTTGAAGTGAAAGTAGTTGCACCTATTACAGTCGAAGAAAAAACTATTACCTATAGTGATCCCGTTCCTACTGCTTATGTTGAAAAACCTCCTTTACCTGTTAGGATAAAAGATCATGCTAAAGCTTCGACTGTTGTTCGTAAGAGTAATACTAGGACTTATACACCTCCTGAGCAAATTAATGTTGAACCTAGTATTGCTATGGTTAAAGATCTCTTGGAGGAGGACTTAGATGGGCATGTTATTTCTTTCTTGGGTGAGACTGCTAATATTGCTAGACCCGATACTAAGACACATAGACCTGTCGTAGGCATGCCTGTTATTTCTGTTAAAATAGGAGATCATTGTTATCATGGCTTATGTGATATGGGTGCTAGTGCTAGTGCGATACCTTATGATCTTTATAAAGAAATTATGCATGATATTGCACCTGTTGAATTAGAAGACATTGATGTTACTATTAAGCTTGCTAATAGGGACACCATTAAACCTATTGGGATTGTTAGAGATGTTGAAGTCTTGTGTGGGAAGATTAAATATCCTACTGATTTTCTTGTTCTTGCTTCCCCACAAGATGATTTTTGTCCCATTATTTTTGGTAGACCTTTCTTGAATACTGATAGTGCTAAGATTAATTGTAAAAGGAAGGTAGTCACTGTTGGCATAGATGGTATGTCTCATGAGTTCAATTTTGCTAAGTTCAGTAGATAACCTCGTGAAAGGGAACCACCTAGTAAGGATGAGATTATTGGTCTTGCTTCCATTGATGTTCCTCCAACTGATCCGTTAGAAAATTATTTGTTAGATCATGAAAACGATATGTTTATGAAGGAAAGGGAAGAAATAGATGAAGTGTTCCTTAAACAAGAACCTATGCTGAAACATAACCTTCCCGTTGAAATTCTTGGGGATCCCCCTCCACCCAAGGGTGATCCCGTGTTTGAACTCAAACCTTTACCTGATAATCTTAAGTATGCTTATCTTGATGAAAAAGAAATATATCTTGTTATTATTAGTGCTAACCTTTCAGAGAAAGAAGAAGAAAGATTATTGAAGACTCTGAAGAAGCACCGAGCTGCTATTGGATATACTCTGGATGATCTTAAGGGCATTAGTCCCACATTATGTCAACACAAAATTTCAGTGGAGAAAGATGCCAAACCAGTTAGAGATCCTCAAAGATGATTAAATCCCAAGATGAAGGAAGTGGTAAGAAAGGAGATACTAAAACTCCTTGAGGCAGGTATTATTTATCCCGTTGCTGATAGTGAATGGGTAACCCTTGTCCATTGTGTCCCTAAAAAGGGAGGTATTACCGTTGTTCCTAATGATAAAGATGAATTGATCCCGCAAAGAATTATTACAGGTTATAGGACGGTAATTGATTTTCGTAAGTTAAATAAAGCCACTAAGAAAGATCATTACCCTTTACCTTTTATTGATCAAATGCTAGAAAGACTATCCAAACACACACATTTTTGCTTTCTAGATGGTTATTATGGTTTCTCTCAAATACCCGTGTCAGCAAAGGATCAATCTAAAACTACTTTTACTTGCCCTTTTGGTACTTTTGCTTATAGACGTATGCCTTTTGGTTTATGTAATGCACCTGCTACCTTTCAAAGATGCATGATGGCTATATTCTCTGATTTTTGTGAAAAGATTTGTGAGGTATTCATGGATGACTTCTCCGTCTATGGATCCTCTTTTGATGATTGTTTGAGCAACCTTGATCGAGTTTTGCAGAGATGCGAAGACACTAGTCTCGTCCTGAATTGGGAAAAGTGTCACTTTATGGTTAATGAAGGCATTGTCTTGGGGCATAAGGTCTCCGAGAGAGGTATTGAAGTTGATAAGGCCAAAGTTGATGCTATTGAAAAGATGCCATGTCCCAAGGACATAAAAGGTATAAGAAGTTTCCTTGGTCATGCCGGCTTTTATAGGAGGTTCATTAAGGACTTTTCTAAAATCTCTAGGCCTGTGACTAATTTATTGCAAAAAGATATTCCTTTTGTCTTTGATGATGATTGTGTAGAAGCATTTGAAACACTTAAGAAAGCATTGATCACTGCACCTATTGTTTAGCCACCTGATTGGAATTTACCTTTTGAAATTATGTGCGATGCTAGTGATTATGCTGTAGGTGCTGTTTTAGGGCAAAGAGTCGATAAGAAATTGAATGTTATCCAGTATGCTAGTAAGACTCTTGATACTGCCTAGAGAAATTATGCTACTACTGAAAAAGAGTTCTTAGCAGTTGTGTTTGCATGTGATAAGTTTAGACCTTATATTGTTGATTCCAAAGTTACTATTCACACTGATCATGCTGCTATTAAATATCTTATGGAAAAGAAAGATGCTAAGCCTAGACTCATTAGATGGGTCCTCTTGCTCCAAGAATTTGATTTGCATATTATTGATAGAAAGGGAGCTGAGAACCCCGTTGCAGACAACTTGTCTAGGTTAGAGAATGTTCTTGATGACCCACTGCCTATTAATGATAGTTTTCCTGATGAACAATTAGCGGTTGTCAACGCTTCTCGTACTGCTCCTTGGTATGCTGATTATGCTAATTACATTGTTGTTAAATATATACCGCCTAGTTTCACATACCAACAAAAGAAAAAGTTCTTTTATGATTTAAGACATTACTTCTGGGATGATCCACACCTTTATAAAGAAGGAGTAGATGGTATTATTAGACGTTGTGTGCCTGAGCATGAACAGGAACAAATCCTAAGCAAGTGTCATTCTGAATCCTATGGAGGACACCACGCTGGAGATAGAACTGCACACAAGGTACTACAATCTGGTTTTTATTGGCCTACTCTTTTCAAAGATGCTCGTAAGTTTGTCTTATCTTGTGATGAATGTCAAAGAATAGGTAACATTAGTAGACGTCAAGAAATGCCTATGAATTATTCTCTTGTTATTGAACCATTTGATGTTTGGGGCTTTGATTATATGGGACCTTTTCCTGCCTCCAATGGTTATACACATATTTTAGTTGATGTTGATTATGTTACTAAGTGGATAGAAGCTATTCCAACTAGCAGTGCTGATCATAACACTTCTATTAAAATGCTTAAAGAAGTTATTTTTCCGAGGTTTGGAGTCCCTAGATATCTTATGACTGATGGTGGTTCACACTTTATTCATGGTGCTTTACGTAAGATGCTTGCTAAGTATGATGTCAATCATAGAATCGCATCTCCTTATCACCCGCAGTCCAGTGGTCAGGTAGAGTTGAGCAATAGAGAGCTCAAATTAATTTTGCAAAAGACTGTGAATAGATCTAGAAAGAATTGGTCCAAGAAACTTGATGATGCATTATGGGCCTATAGAACTACATACAAAAATCCTATGGGAATGTCTCCATATAAGATGGTTTATGGAAAAGCATGTCATTTACCTCTTGAACTTGAACATAAAGCATATTGGGCTGTTAAAGAGCTCAATTATGACTTCAAACTTGCCGGTGAGAAGAGGTTGTTTGATATTAGCTCACTTGATGAATGGAGAACCCAAGCATATGAGAATGCCAAGCTTTTCAAAGAAAAAGTCAAACGCTGGCATGATAAGAGGATACAAAAGCGTGAGTTTAACGTAAGAGATTATGTGTTATTGTTCAACTCTCGTTTAAGATTTTTTGCAGGAAAACTTCTCTCAAAATGGGAAGGTCCCTACGTTATCGAGGAGGTCTATCGTTCTGGTGCTATAAAAATCAACAACTTCGAAGGCACAAATCCGAGGGTGGTAAATGGTCAAAGAATTAAACATTATATTTCAGGTAATCCTATTAATGTTGAAACTAATATTATTGAAACCATAACTTCTGAGGAATACATAAGAGACACTTTCCAGAACGTTCCAGACTCCAAAAATGCATAGGTACATGGTACGGTAAGTAAACCGACTCCAAAACAACTCTAATGACAATTTTTATCAGTTTTGGATTATTTAAGAATTTTAGGAAGAAAGAAGTAGTTCGAAAGGGACACGAGGTTCCCACGAGAGAGGAGCCCCCCCCCCCCTTGTAGGGCGCGCCCCCCTGTCTCGTGGGCACCTCGTGTGCCTCCCAGACTCCGTCTTCTTGTATGTTACCTATTTTGGCCGGTAAAAATTCATTATATATACTCCCGAAGGTTTTGACCACCGTATCACGCAAATATCCCCTGTTTTCGTTTCGAGCTGTTTCTGTTGTAGATTTGGAACAAGATGTCGTCCCAAGATTCGGAGGGAGAGAGCTATATGGCTGATTATATTGCAAACCCAAAAGTATATGGGGATGTGGAACATTATGGCTGGACCACAGAGGAAGAGGAATACTATGATCCAAAGAGGAAGGAGGAGACAAGCTCCGATGAAGAGGACGATCCACTACCTCAACCTGGTGATATGCATGTGGAGTTCAAGAAGTCAAGCCTCCCTAAGGTCCAATCTATCCCACCACGTTTTTTGCAGGACAACAAGGTAACACTATGCAAAAAGATAATGAAACTTGAGCTCGAGAATGAGGATCTGAGGGAGGAAAATTTTAGCCTCAGACGCAAGCTAGAGAAGAAAAATGCAACAACTCCTACTCCATCACCTCTGAAGAAATAATCACATGGGTATGGGCACTCCCCTTGGCAACTGCCAAGCTTGGGGGAGGTGCCCCGGTATCGTATCACCATCACACCCTTATCTTTACCGCTTTATTTAGTTCGATCCTTTTAGTAGTATCTTGATCTAGTAGATTGAAGTTTTGATATCAAGTAGTTTTGAGTTTTGCTTTGTGATCTCTTTATGTAAGCGAGTCTGTGTGCTATCTATAATAAAGATTAGTGTTGAGTCAAGGGCTTTGCTATGATCTTGAGAAGGTAGAAAGAACAAAAGAGTTCATATTGATCTTATGGATAGTGATAACTTCACACATAGAAAGTATGTGGCATAAAAATTGTTGAGAGTTGATGAACGTAGCCTTGGTCATCCTTGCAATTAATAGGAAGTGATAAGGTAAGAGGGGTTCACATATAAATATATTATCTTGGACATCTTTTATGATTGTGAAGCACTCATTAAGTATGACATGCTAAAAGAGTTGATGTTGGACAAGGAAGACAACGTAATGGGTTATGTTTTCCGACATCTCAGTTAAAATATATTCTCATTGACCTTCCAACATGTTGAGCTTGTCTTTCCCCCTCATGCTAGCCAAATTCCTTGCACCAAGTAGAGATACTGCTTGTGCTTCCAACTATCCTTAAACCCAGTTTTGCCATGAGAGCCCACCATACCTACCTATGGATTGAATAAGATCCTTCAAGTAAGTTGTCATCGGTGCAAGCAATAAAAATTGCTCTCTAAATATGTATGACTTATTAGTGCAGAGAAAATAAGCTTTGTACGAACTTGTTGTGGAAGTAATAAAAGCGATAGACTGCATAATAAAGGTCCACATACAAGGGGCAATATAAAGTGACGTTCTTTTGCACTAAGACTTTATGCATCAACCCTAAATGCGCATGAAAACCTCTGCTTCCTTTTGCGAAGGGCCTATCTTTTACTTTATGCTTTACTTTATGCATTGAGTCAAAGTGATGCTCACCTTTCCTTTTTATTTTTATCCTTTGGCAAGCTCCTCGTGTTTGAAAGATCATGATACATATATCCAATTGGATGTAAGTTGGCATAGGCTATTATTGTTGACATCACCTAAAGGTGAATACGTTGGGAGGCAACACAATAAGCCCCTCTCTTTCTCAGTGTCCAGCTGAAACTCTATAACCACAAGTATTGCGTGAGTGTTAATAATCATAGGGGACTACGAGATAGTTTAGTATGTGAGCTAGCTGAAAAGCTCTATTATTGACTCTTTCCGATGTTACGATAAATTGCAATTGCTTCAATGACTGAGATTATAGTTTGTTAGTTCCCAATGAAGTTTTTGAACCATACTTGACATTGTGAATTGTTTATTACTTGAGCATAGGAAATCATATGACAAAATCCATATATGTTGCTATTATTAGAATGATCATGATGCCCTCATGTTTGTATTTTATTTTTATCGACACCTCTATCTCTAAACATGCGGACATATTTCTCGATTTCGGCTTCCGCTTGAGGACAAGCGAGGTCTAAGCTTGGAGGAGTTGATACGTCCATTTTGCATCATGCTTTTATATCAATATTTATTGCATTATGGGCTGTTATTACACATTATATCTCAATAATTATGGCTATTCTCTCTTATTTTACAAGGTTTACCATGAAGAGGGGGAATGCCGGCAGCTGGAATTCTGGCTGGAAAAGGAGCAAACGTTGGAAACCTATTCTGCACAACTCCAAAAGTCCTGAAACTCTAGAAACAAATTTTTGCATTTTATAAGAAATTATGAGCAAAAGAAATAGGCCAGGGGGCCCACACCCTGGCCAGGAGACAGGGGCATGCCCCCCCTATAGAGCGCGCCCCCCTATCTCCTGGGCCCCCTGATGGTCTTCCGGCGTCCATCTTCTGCTATATCATCACTTTTACCTGGAAAAATCGTAGGCAAGCTTTGGGACGAAACTCCGCCACGAGGCGGAACCTTAAGCGGAATCAATCTAGGGCTCTGGCGAGCTGTTCTGCAGGGACACTTCCCTCGGGGGGGAAATCATCACCAACGATCCTCTCATCGAGAGGGGGTCAATCTCCATCAACATCTTCACCAGCACTATCTCCTCTCAAAACCCTAGTTCATCCCTTGTATCCAATCTTGTATCAAAACCACAAATTGGTACCTGTGGGTTGCTAGTAGTGTTGATTACTCCTTGTAGTTGGTGCTAGTATGTTTACTTGGTGGAAGATCATATGTTCAGATCCTTTATGCATATTATTACCCCTCTGATTATGAACATGAATATGCTTTGTGAGTAGTTACGTTTGTTCCTGAGGACATGGGTGAAGTGTTGCTATTAGTAGTCATGTGAATTTGGTATTCGTTCGATATTTTGATGAGATGTATGTTGTCTTTCCTCTAGTGGTGTTATGTGAACGTCGACTACATGACACTTCACCATTATTTGGGCCTAGAGGAAGGCATAGGGAAGTAATAAGTAGATGATGGGTTGCTAGAGTGACAGAAGCTTAAACCCTAGTTTATGCGTTGCTTCGTTAGGGGCTGATATGGACCCATATGTTTAATGTTGTGGTTAGGTTTACCTTAATACTCCTTTTTGTAGTTGCAGATGCTTGCAATAGGGGTTAATCATAAGTGGGATGCTTTTCCAAGTTAGGACAGTACCCAAGTGTCGGTCCACCCACATATCAAATTATCAAAGTACCGAACGCGAATCTTATGAACGTGATGAAACTAGCTTGACGATAATTCCCAATGTGTCCTCGGGAGCTCCTTCTTCATTATTAGAATTTGTCCAGGCTTATCCTTTGCACATAAAGGATTGGGCCACCTTGCTGCACTTTATTTACTTTATTTACTTTATTTACTTTTTGCTCGTTGCTATTTATCTTATCACAAAAATATCTATCACCTACTATTTCAGTGCTTGCAGAGAAAACCTTACTGAAAACCGCTTATCATTTCCTTCTGCTCCTCGTTGGGTTCGACACTCTTACTTATCAAAAGGACTACGATAGATCCCCTATACTTGTGGGTCATCAGCGCCCGCCGCAGTTGTCTGCATATTGTCTACCAGCGCTCTCCGGAGGGGCAGGGGTGCAATAATGGAACCACCCCTCCCTGTAGCGCTCGCAGGAGGATCGGGGCGCTCTGGACCCTTGCCCACCATCCTGTCAACACCTGCAATGACAAAAAGTAAACGAAATTAGTACAACATAAAAAAATTAGATACCTGACATGAACATAATAATATGTATATAATTTAAGTGTATCATAATCATGACCATAATAAAAATACACCGATCAACACAAATATATATGGGGTCGGGGTGTGGTGTCGGGGTGTCAGTGTCGGGGTAAGGGTGTCGTGCCGGGGTGTCGTGTCGGGGTCGGGGTGTCGTGCCGGGGTGTCGTGTCGGGGTCGGGGTGTTAGGGTGTCAGGGTCGGGGTCGGGGTGTGGTGTCAGGGTGTCGGGGTTGGGGGTAAGGGTGGGTGTGGTGTCAGGGTGTCGGTGGTCGGGGTGTGGTGTCAGGGTGTCGGGGTGCCGGGGTCGGGGTGTCGTGCCGGGGTGTCGTGTCGGGGTCAGGCCGGTGTGTCAGGGTGTCGGGCTCGGGGTCGGGTTCGGGGTCGGGGTGTGTTGTCAGGGTGTCGGTTGGTCGGGGGTCGGGGTCGGGGTCGGGGTCTCTTTTTCCTTTTCTTCTTCTTCTTCTTCTTCTTCTTCTTCTTCTTCTTCTTCCTCCCCTTTCTACTTATTCTACCTTTCTTCTTCTTTTTTCATTAAACCTAAAACTAAACCTAAACAAAAAAATAAACTAAATAACCTAAACTAATTAAACCTAAACTATTTAAACTAAATAACCAAAACTAATTAAACTAAATAACCTAAACTAACTAAACTGAAAAAACTTAAACTAAATAACCTAAACTAAACAGAAGAGAAAAACAGAAAATAAAATAGGGGCAGGGGCTCACTGTGGAGGGCGGCAACGGGTCGTGGAGGGGGCGACGACGGGGCGGCGGCGAGGCAGGGTGGCGATGGAACGGGGAGGGCCAGCGGCAGGCGCTCCTCCTCGGGGGGGGGAGGAGGCGGCGCGGCGACGGTGTGGGGCGGGCCGATGGAGGGGAGGCAGCGGTGGGGCGGGCTGGGGCGACCACGCAGGGGAGGCGGGCGGTGGACGGCCGCGGCGCACTGGCCAGCGTGGAAGAAGCGGCGGGCGCGCTGATGGACGTCGGCGCCCGCAGGGTAGGGGTAATGGGGCGACCGGGCGAGGGCAAGGGGCGACGGGCAAGGGGCGGGGGTGGTCGGGCGGCGGCGGTGGCTGGTGCCGGGGGCGGCGGCGTGTTGGGGAACGTTGCAGAAAATTAAAATTTTTCCTACGGTTTCACCAAGATCCATCTATGAGTTCATCTAAGCAACGAGTTATGGAGATGCATCTACATACCACTTTGTAGATCGCGGCGAAGCGTTCAAAAGAACGGGTTGAGGTAGTTGTACACGTCGTGATCCAATCACCGGAGATCCTAGCGCCGAGCAGACGGCACCTCCGCGTTCAACACACGTGCGGTCAGCGTGGCGTCTCCTCCTTCTTGATCCAGCAAGGGGAAGGAGAGGTTGATGAAGATCCAGCAGCACGACGGCGTGGTGGTGGATGCAGCAGGATCCGGCAGGGCTTCGCCAGCGTCTGCGGGAGGAGGAGGTGTAGCAAGGGAAGGAGGTGCCAAGATGCGTGGTCTTGCTGCCTTCCTCCCTCCACTATATATAGGGGCTAGGGGCGCATGCCCCTGGAATCCCATCTAGATGGGGGGCGGCCCAGGCAACGGCCCTTTAGGTTTCAACCAGGCGCATGCCCCTCGAGCAACAACCCCCTAGGGTTTCAACCAGGCGCATGCCCCTCGGGGCAACGGCCCCTAGGGTTTCAACCAGGCGCATGCCCCTCGGGGCAACGGTCCCCAACCCTAGGCGCCTTGGGCCCTTGGGTGGGCGCACCAGCCCACCAGGGCTGGTTCCCACGCCACTTTAGCCCATGGGGCCCTCCGGATAGGTGGCCCCACCGGTGGACCCTCGGGACCCTTCGGTGGTCCCAGACAATACCGTGACCCCAAAACTTTCCGGTGGCGAAACTGGACTTCCTATATATAAATCTTTACCTCCGGACCATTCCGGAACTCCTCGTGACGTCCGGATCTCATCCGGACTCGAACAACTTTCGGTTACTGCATACTAATATCTCTACAACCCTAAGCGTCACCGAACCTTAAGTGTGTAGACCCTACGGGTTCGGAGATATCTGAACATGACCGAGATGCCTCTCCGGTCAATAACCAACAGCGGATCTGGATACCCATGTTGGCTCCCATACTCCTCGATGATCTCATCGGATGAACCACGATGTCGAGGATTCAATCAAACCCGTATACAATTCCCTTTGTCAATCGGTGCGTTACTTGCGAGACTCGATCGTCGGTATCCCAATACCTTGTTCAGTCTCGTTACGGCAAGTCACTTTACTCGTCTGTAATGCATGATCCGTGACTAACCACTTAGTCACTTTGAGCTCATTATGATGATGCATTACCGAGTGGGCCCAGAGATACCTCTCCGTCATACGGAGTGACAAATCCAGTCTCGATCCGTGTCAACCCAATGAGACACTTTCGGAGATACCTGTAGTGCACCTTTATAGTCACCCGATTCGTTGTGACGTTTGGTACACCAAAGCACTCTTACGGTATCCGGGAGTTACACGATCTCATGCTCTAAGGAAGAGATACTTGACATTGGAAAAGCTCTAGCAAAACGAACTACGATCTTGTGCTATGCTTAGGATTGGGTCTTGTCCATCACATCATTCTCCTAATGATGTGATCTCGTTATCAATGACATCCAATGTCCATAGTCGAGAAACCATGACTATCTGTTGACCAACGAGCTAGTCAACTAGAGGCTCACTAGGGACATGTTATGGTCTATGTATTCACACGTGTATCACGATTTCCGGATAATATAGTTATAGCATGAATAAAGACAATCATCATGAACAAAGAAATATAATAATAACACTTTTATTATTGCCTCTAGGGCATATTTCCAACAGTCTCCCACTTGCACTAGAGTCAATAATCTAGTTACATTGTGATGAATCGAACACCCATAGAGTTACGGTGTTGATCATGTTTTGCTCATGAGAGAGTTTAGTCAGCGGATCTGCGACATTCAGATCCGTATGTACTTTGCAAATTTCTATGTCTCCATCCCGAGCGTTTTCACGGATGGAGTTGAAGCGGCGCTTGATGTGCCTGGTCTTCTTGTGAAACCTGGGCTCCTTGGCAAGTCACGATACCTCCGGTGTTGTCACAGAAGAGTTTGATCGGCCCGACGCATTGGGTATGACTCTAGGTCGGTGATGAACTCCTTCACCCAAATTGCTTCATCGCTGCCTCCGAGGCTGCCATGTACTCCGCTTCACATGTAGATCCCGCCACGGCGCTCTGCTTGCAGCTGCACCAGCTTCTTGCTCCACCATTCAACATATACACGTATCCGGTTTGTGACTTAGAGTCATCCAGATCTGTGTCGAAGCTAAGCGTCGGCGTAACCCGTTCTGACGAGCTCTTTGTCACCTCCATAAGCGAAAACATGTCCTTTGTCCTTTTCGGTACTTCAGGATATTCTTGACCGCTGTCCGGTGTTCCTTGCGGGATTACTTTGGTACCTTCCTACCAAACTTACGGCAAGGTTTACATCAGGTCTGGTACACAACATGGCATACATAATAGATCCTATGGCTGAGGCATAGGGATGACACTCATCTCTTCTTTATCTTTTGCCGTGGTGGGGCATTGAGCTGAGCTCAATCTCACACCTTGCAATCTGAGCAAGAACCCTTCTTGGACTGATCCATTTTGAACTTCTTCAAAATCTTATCAAGGTATGTGCTTTGTGAAAGACCTATGAGGCGTCTCGATCTATCTCTATAGATCTTGATGCCTAATATATAAGCAGCTTCTCCAAGGTCCTTCATTGAAAACACTTATTCAAGTAGGCCTTAATGCTGTCCAAGAATTCTATATTATTTCCCATCAAGTATGTCATCTACATATAATATGAGAAATGCTCTGAGCTCCCACTCACTTTCTTGTAAACGAGGCTTCTCCATAAGTGCGCATAAACTAAACGCTTTGATCATCTCATCAAAGCGAATGTTCCAACTCGAGATGCTTGTACCAGCCCATAAATGGATCGTTGGAGCTTGCATACTTTGTTAGTGTTCTTAGGATCAACAAAACCCTCTGGCTGCATCATATACAGCTCTTCCTTAAGATATCCGTTAAGGACGCTGTTTTGGCGTCCATCTGCCATATCTCATAATCATAGTATGCGGCAATTGCTAACATGATTGGACGGACTTAAGCTTAGCTACGGAGAGAAAGTCTCATCGTAGTCAATCCCTTGAACTTGCCGATAACCCTTAGCGACAAGTCGAGCTTTATAGATGGTGACATTACCATCGCGTCCGTCTTCCTCTTAAAGATCCATTTGTTTTCTATCGCTCGCCGATCATCGGGCAAGTCGGTCAAAGTCCACACTTTGTTTTCTTACATGGATTCTATCTCGGACTTCATGGCTTCTAGCCATTTGTTGGAATCTGGGCCCGCCATCGCTTCTTCATAGTTCGAAGGTTCATTGTTGTCTAACAACATGATTTCCAAGACAGGGTTGCCGTACCACTCTGGTGCGGAACGTGTCCTAGTGGACCTACGAAGTTCAGTAGCAACTTGATCCGAAGTACCTTGATCATCATCATGAATTTCCTCTTGATTGGTGTAGGCATCACAGAACATTTTCTGAGCTGCACTACTATCCTGTTCAAGAGGTAGTACTTCATCGAGTTCTACTTTCCTCCCACTTACTTCTTTCGAGAGAAACTCTTTTCCCAGAAAGGATCCGTTCTTGGCAACAAAGATCTTGCCCTCGGATCTTAAGTAGAAGGTATACCCTACGGTTTCCTTAGGGTATCCTATGAAGACGCATTTTTCCGACTTGGGTTCGAGCTTTTCAGGTTGAAGTTTCTTGACATAAGCATCGCATCCCCAAACTTTTAGAAACGACAGCTTAGGTTTCTTCCCAAACCATAATTCATACGGTGTCGTCTCAGCGGACTTAGGCGGTGCCCTATTTAAAGTGAATGTAGCTGTCTCTAGGCGTATCCCCAAAATGATAGCGGTAAATCAGTAAGAGACATCATAGACCGCACCATATCCAATAGAGTGCGATTACGACGTTCGGACACACCGTTCGCTGAGGTGTTCGGTAGGCGTTAGTTGTGAAACGATTCCACATTTTCTTAAGTGTGTACCAAATTCGTGACTTAAATATTCTCCTCCACGATCCGATCGTAAGAATTTTATCTTTCGGTCACGTTGATTCTCTACTTCATTCTGAAATTCCTTGAACTTTTCAAGGTCTCAGACTTGTGTTTCATCAAGTAGACATACCCATATCTACTCAAGTCATCTGTGAGAGTGAGAACATAATGATATCCTCCATGAGCCTCAACGCTCATTGGACCGCACACATCGGTATGTATGATTTCCAACAAGTTGGTTGCTCGCTCCATTGTTCGAGAGAATGGAGTCTTGGTCATCTTGCCCATGAGGCATGGTTCGCATGTGTCAAATGATTCATAATCAAGAGACTCCAAAAGTCCATCAGCATGGAGCTTCTTCATGCGCTTGACACCAATCGACCAAGGCGGCAGTGCCACAAGTATGTGGGACTATCGTTATCAACTTTACATCTTTTGGTATTCACGCTATGAACATGTGTAATACTACGCTCGAGATTCATTAAGAATAAACCATTGACCATCGAACATGACCATAAAACATATCTCTCATATAAATAGAACAACCATTATTCTCGGTTTAAATGAGTAGCCATCTCGCATTAAACGAGATCCAGATACAATATTCATGCTCAAACTTGGCACCAAATAACAATTATTAAGTTTTATAACTAATCCGTGGGTAAATGAAGAGGTAGCGTGCGACGGCGATCACATCGACTCTGGAACCATTCCCGACGCGATCGTCACCTCGTCCTTCGCCGGTCTCCGCTTATTCCGCAGCTCCTGCTGTGAGTTACAAATATGAGCAGCGGCACGGTATCAAATACCGGGAGTTACTATGAGTCTTGGTAAGGTACACATCAATTACATGTATATCAAATATACCTTTGGTGTTGCCGGCCTTCTTGTCCGCTAAGTATTTGGGGCAGTTCCGCTTCGATGACCCTTCCTTGCAATAAAAGCACTCGGTCTCGGGCTTGGGTCCATTCTTTGACTTCTTCCGGCAACTTGCTTGCAGGCGCGGCAACCTCCTTGCCGTCCTTCTTGAAGTTCTTCTTGCCCTTGCCCTTCTTAAACTTAGTGGTCTTATTGACCATCAACACTTGATGTTCTTTCTTGATTTCAACCTCGGCTGACTTGAGCATAGAGAATACTTCAGAATGGTCTTTACCATCCCTGCATATTGTAGTTCATCACAAAGCTCTTGTAGCTTGGTGGAAGCGGCCGGAGGATTCTCAAATGACCGCCTCATCGGGGAGGTTAATATTCAGCTGGGTCATACGATTTTGCAACCTGGACATCTTGAGAATGTGCTCACCGATGAACTATTTTCCTCCATCTTACAACTGTAGAACTTGTCGGAGATGTCATATCTCTCGACCCGGCGTGAGCTTGGAAAACAAGTTTCAGCTCCTCGAACATCTCATATGCTCCGTGATGCTCAAAACGCTTTTGGAGCCCGGTTCTAAGCTGTAAAGCATGCCGCCTTGAGCGAGGGAGTAATCATCAAGACGAGACTGCCAAGCATTCATAATGTCTTGGTTCTGCAGGACGGAGCGTCACCTAGCGGTCCTTCTAGGACATATTGTTTCTGGCAGCTATGAGGATGATCCTCAAGTTCGGACCCGATCCGTATAGTTGCTGCCGTCATCTTTCAGCTTGGTTTTCTCTAGGAGCGCGTTGAAGTTCAAGTTGACATGGCGTTGGCTATTTGATCTACAAGACATATCATTCAAAAGTTTTAGACTAAGTTCATGATAATTAAGTTCATCTAATCAAATTATTACAATGAACTCCCACTCAGATTAGACATCCTCTAGTCATCTAAGTGATACACGATCCGAGTCGACTAGGCCGTGTCCGATCATCACGTGAGACGGACTAGTCATCGTCGGTGAACATTCTCATGTTGATCGTATCTTCTATCGACTCGTGTTCGACCTTTCGGTCTCCGTGTTCGAGGCCATGTCTGTACATGCTAGGCTCGTCAAGTTAACCCTAAGTGTTTTGCGTGTGTAAATCTGTCTTACACCGTTGTATGTGAGCGTAAGAATCCATCACACCCGATCATCACGTGGTGCTTAGAAGCGACGAACTTTAGCAACGGTGCACAGTTAGGGAGAACACTTCTTGAAATTGCTGTAAGGATCATCTTATTTACTACCGTCGTTCTAAGTAAACAAGATGTATAAACATAATAAACATCACATGCAATTATATAGTAGTGACATGATATGGCCAATATCATAAAACTCCATTGATCTCCATCTTGAGGGCTCCATGATCATCTTGTCACCGGCATGACACCATGATCTCCATCATCATGATCTCCATCATTGTGCCTCCATGAAGTTGTCCGCCAACGACTACTTCTACTTCTATGGCTAACGCGTTTAGCAATAAAGTAAAGTAAATTACATGGCGTTCTTCAATGACACGCAGGTCATACAAAAATAAAGACAACTCCTATGGCTCCTGCCGGTTGTCATACTCATCGACATGCAAGTCGTGATTCCTATTACAAGAACATGATCTCATACATCACAATATGTCATTCATCATTCATCACAACTTGGCCATATCACATCACATGTCAATTGCTGCAAAAACAAGTTAGGCGTCCTCTAATTGTTGTTGCATCTTTTACGTGGCTGCAATTGGGTTCTAGCAAGAACGTTTTCTTACCTCGAATAACCACAACGTGATCTTGTCAACTTCTATTTACCCTTCATAAGGACCCTTTTCATCGAATCCGCTCCAACTAAAGTGGGAGAGACAGACACCCGCCAGCCACCTTATGCAACTAGTGCATGTTAGTCGGTGGAACCGGTCTTACGTAAGCGTCGTGTAAGGTTGGTCGGGCCGCTTCATCCCACAATACCGCGGAAGCAAGATAAGATTAGTAGCGGCAAGTAAGTTGACAAGATCCGCCCACAACTAAATTGTGTTCTACTGTGCAAAGAGAACTACGCATAGACCTAGCTCATGATGCCCTTTGTTGGGGAGCGTTGCGAGAAAATTAAAATTTTTCCTACGGTTTCACCAAGATCCATCTATGAGTTCATCTAAGCAACGAGTTATGGGAGATGCATCTACATACCACTTTGTAGATCGCGGCGAAGCGTTCAAAAGAACGGGTTGAGGTAGTTGTACGTCGTGATCCAATCACCGGAGATCCTAGCGCGAGCGGACGGCACCTCCGCGTTCAACACACGTGCGGTCAGCGTGGCGTCTCCTCCTTCTTGATCCAGCAAGGGAAGGAGAGGTTGATGAAGATCCAGCAACCTGACGGCGTGGTGGTGGATGCAGCGAGGATCCGCAGGGCTTCGCCAGCGTCTGGGAGGAGGAGGTGTAGCAAGGGGAAGGAGGTGCCAAGATGCGTGGTCTTGCTGCCTTCCTCCCTCCACTATATATAGGGGCTAGGGGCGCATGCCCCTGGAGATCCCATCTAGATGGGGCGGCCCCGGGCAACGCCCCTTTAGGGTTTCAACCAGGGCGCATGCCCCTCGAGAACGGCCCCCCTAGGGTTTCAACCAGGCGCATGCCCCTCGAGGCAACGGCCCCTAGGGTTTCAACCGGGCGCATGCCCCTCGGGCAACGGTCCCCCAACCCTAGGCGCCTTGGGCCCTTGGGTGGGCGCACCAGCCACCAGGGCTGGTTCCCACGCCACTTTAGCCCATGGGGCCCTCCGGATAGGTGGCCCCACCGGTGGACCCAGGACCCTTCGGTGGTCGGTACAATACCGTGACCCCAAAACTTTCCGGTGGCGGCTGGACTTCCTATATATAAATCTTTACCTCCGACCATTCCGAACTCCTCGTGACGTCAGGGATCTCATCAGGACTCGAACAACTTTCGGTTACTGCATACTAATATCTCTACAACCCTAGCGTCACCGAACCTTAAGTGTGTAGACCCTACGGGTTCGGAGATATCTGAACATGACCGAGATGCCTCTCGGTCAATAACCAACAGCGGGATCTGGATACCCATGTTGGCTCCCACATACTCTCGATGATCTCATCGGATGAACCACGATGTCGAGGATTCAATCAAACCCGTATACAATTCCCTTTGTCAATCGATGCGTTACTTGCGAGACTCGATCGTCGGTATCCCAATACCTTGTTCGGTCTCGTTACGGCAAGTCACTTTACTCGTACCGTAATGCATGATCCGTGACTAACCACTTAGTCACTTTGAGCTCATTATGATGATGCATTACCGAGTGGGCCCAGAGATACCTCTCCGTCATGCGGAGTGACAAATCCAGTCTCGATCCGTGTCAACCCAGCAGACACTTTCGGAGATACCTGTAGTGCACCTTTATAGTCACCCGATTCGTTGTGACGTTTGGTACACCAAAGCACTCTTACGGTATCCGGGAGTTACGATCTCATGGTCTAAGGAAGAGATACTTGACATTGGAAAAGCTCTAGCAAAACGAACTACGATCTTGTGCTATGCTTAGGATTGGGTCTTGTCCATCACATCATTCTCCTAATGATGTGATCTCGTTATCAATGACATCCAATGTCCATAGTCGAAACCATGACTATCTGTTGACCAACGAGCTAGTCAACTAGAGGCTCACTAGGGACATGTTATGGTCTATGTATTCACACGTGTATCACGATTTCCGGATAATACAATTATAGCATGAATAAAAGACAATCATCATGAACAAAGAAATATAATAATAACACTTTTATTATTGCCTCTAGGGCATATTTCCAACACGGCGGTTGGCGGTGGTCTCGTCGGGGAGAGAGGACATAAAGAGAGAGAGAGGGAGGGGGCGGGGTGGGGAGCCGTTAGTTAGGTTATCTCTTTGCCGTCCGCTTTCTTGCTCTTTGCCATCCGCTGGCGGACGATAAAGAGGGGGCCGTTAGGTTTTTTCTGAACAACTCGTTAGTGGGGCCCACCTCCCTCTTTGCCGTCCGCCCCCTGACGGCAAATATTCTTTGCCGTCCGCCAGCAGACGGCAAAGAACTGGCTGATGGCAAAGACATTCTTTGCCATCAGCCAGCTCTTTGCTGTCCGTTTTTTGCAAGCTGACGGCAAAGACCTTCTTTGCCGTCAGCCAGCAGACGACAAAAAATAGGCAGACGGCAAATAAGGAAATTCCAGTAGTGTTACTTGGACAAGCATCCCACTTATGATTAACTCCTATTGCAAGCATCCGCAACTACAAAAGAAGTATTAAGGTAAACCTAACCATAGCATGAAACATATGGATCCAAATCAGCCCCTTACGAAGCAACCCATAAACTGGGGTTTAAGCTTCTGTCACTCTAGCAACCCATCATCTACTTATTACTTCCCAATGCCTTCCCCTAGGCCCAAACAATGGCGAAGTGTCATGTAGTCGACGTTCACATGACACCACTAGAGGAGAGACAACATACATCTCATCAAAATATCGAACGAATACCAAATTCACATGACTACTAATAGCAAGACTTCTCCCATGTCCTCAGGAACAAACGTAACTACTCACAAATCATATTCATGTTCATAATCAGAGGGGTATTAATATGCATTAAGGATCTGAACAAATAATCTTCCACCGACTGAACCAACTAGCATCAACTATAAGGAGTAATCAACACTACTAGCAACCCACATGTACCAATCTGAGGCTTTGGGACAAAGATTGGATACAAGAGATGAACTAGGGTTTGAGAGGAGATGGTGCTGGTGAAGATGTTGATGGCGATTGACCCCCTCCCGATGAGAGGATCGTTGGTGATGATGATGGCGATGATTTCCCCCTCCCGGAGGGATGTTTCCCCGGCAGAATAGCTCTCCCGGAGCCCTAGATGGGTTCCGCCAAGGTTCCGCCTCGTGGCGGCGGAGTTTAAATCCATAAGCTTTTTACGCTTTTTCTAGGGTAAAGACTTCATATAGCGAGAAGATGGACACGGAGGCTGCCGAGGCCCACGAGGCGGGGCGCGCCCGAGGTGAGGCGCCCCCACCCTCGTGGCCAGGGTGTGGGCCCCCTCTGGTATTTTCTTCGCTCCGTATTTCTTATAAATTTCAAAAATAACTTCCGTGGAGTTTCAGGACTTTTGGAGTTGTGTAGAATAGGTCTCTAATATTTGCTCCTTTTCCAGCCCAGAATTCCAGCTGCCGGCATTCTCCCTCTTCATGTAAACCTTTTTAAATAAGAGAGAAAAGGCATAAGTATTGTGACATAATGTGTAATAACAGCCCATAATGCAATAAATATCAATATTAAAGCATGATGCAAAATGGACGTATCAGTGGCCTTGCGACCATGGAGGCGTGGCCTGGCCTTGCTGCTTTGGGCGGCCTTGGCGCCGCATGAGGCGTGGCTCTGGCCTGGCCTGGCGGCGGCGCGCCGCTGGAGGGCGTGGGCCTGCGCTGCTGCCGGGGCGGCGGCAGCGCGCTGGATGGGCGTGGCCTGCGAGCGCGACCTGCGGCCTTGCGGCCGACCAGCGGGCGCGGTTCTGGTCCTTCATCCTCGACGTGAAGAAGTTGCGCGACCTCAACCCGGACAGCATGTGCAGCGTGGACGTCTACAACGGCCTCCTGATCTGGTTCGTGCGGAGGTCGGAGGCGTGGCTGGGCCAGCCAGAGGATTCGTGGTGGTGGACTTCAACTACTACCGCGCGGCGGACCCAGAGGGGAGGACGGAGACGGCGCCGGTGAAGCTGTGGCTCCTCTGCTCCGACAGCTCGCGTTCGCGCTCATGCTGCTCTGCTCGAGCTCGACGGCGAGGCTGGGCCGGCCGTGGCCTGGGCATGGCTTGAGGGTGGACACGGCTGGAAACTTTTTCACCCCCAGGCCAAAATTTCCACCGGCAGCCCCCCAAGCGGCGAAAAAAATGCCTCCTGGAGGGCTCAACGGCTGGAGATGCTCTAACCAACGCACCAAACAAACTGAGATTACAGCCGACTTTGTAGCCCTCGGCAACGCAGCGCCTACGCTTCGGCCAAGCACGCACTCATGACTGGCTGCTGCATGCAAGCGCTCCGCTCGGCCACGCGGCGCACAGCGTGCTACTCGCAACAGACTGCCAACAGTAGCTACTACAAACCATGCGCACACACGCGCTACACACATACACACGCACTTGCCACGCTTTCGCTGCGTCCCGCACGCACCCGACGCGACCGACCGCACCAATACGTCCCGCACGTCCCGCGCACACCCGACTCGCCCGACGAGCTCGACCGTACTAGACGCCGTGGCTTATTCCAACAGTCACTCGTGTATGGCTCTCTTTGAATACCACATAAAAGATTAAGCCATCGAGCTGCTTGAGCTATCACATTGGTTGAATCAAGAAGGATATAATTATCATTTGAGTTTTGAATATAAAGAGTGCCACACAACTTAAAAAAAAGACATAAAATTGATTGTACAAAATTTAAATCCTAAGAGAAGGTGTTTGTAATTTAGCCACATCATAAGGGCCTCTTGACAATTCTCCCTTTAGGCTCGAAAAGAAAAAAAGGTTCGCGGGTTCTGCTGAAGTTTAGCACTCGACCTCACTCTCGCCTTCTTGAAGAAGCCTCCGCGAGCGAGCTAGGGTTTGCCGCCACCGGTCCCACGCGTCCTTCCTCTTCTTGACGCGGCGGAGCTCATGGCCGGCGACGAAGAGACGGCGACTGCGGCGGAGCTCATGGCCGGCGGCGAAGAGACGGCGACTGCGGCGGAGGCGGAGATGGATCTGGAGTTCTCGCGCGGCGCCGATGTGCCCAGCTTCGAGTTCGCCTTCAATTCGGAGAAATTCTCCGACAAGGTGCTGCAGATAGAGGTCGTCGCCGGCGACGACGGGGGAGGAGGACCCCTCCCCGACTCCAACGAGAAAGGTGCGTAGAGGGCTTCCTTTGCCCCCTCCTCCCCCGCCGTTTGGTATTTTTTTTAGGGTCGTTGGGTGGATTCATGCATTTTTTTTTTGCGATGGAGGATTCATGTATTTCTGATGCGATTCGGACATTAATTTGGTTCCCGACTGTGGTTATTGCGCTTGATATGCGATGCTTGTGCAAATTTCGTTTATCTAAGCGGCTCAGGCTGCCATTGGTTTTGGGATTTAGTGTAACGTGGAAGCAATTGAAGGAATCCATAAGTTTTCTGGACTGTGCGTGAGCTCATGTTGTGTACATGGGAGAGCTATCTGACATTGAAGGCTGTGCTCGCTTAATTCAAATTCAGTTTTGTATAGAAATTAATGTAGCTGGCAGATGAACATTGTTTTTTGAACCGGAGATTATACACTGTCCACACGCAAAATCTGCCAATTATCATGTTTCTGAATGTAACACGAAAAAAAAGGAAGAACATATTATTACGAAATGTGTTATTGACCATGTATGTGTATTCGGAACGATGGAAAAATTGTTTCATGGCACATATTTTTTAAATATTGATTATATGAGAAAATATGGTCCTTTATATTCAGAGAAGAGATTTGGAGGGAAGAGCTCCATAAAACCTTAGAATTCTCGAGTCCCCACAGCCATGTTCCCTGTTCAACATAAAAGCATGTAAGGGCAACATTAGTCTGCATTTTTTCTGTGTTCTCCTCCGTCAGTCTGTTTTGTGTGTGTTAAAACTTAAAACGGTTAAGGTCATTATTGGCCTGCTTTATAACCACTTTTGTGTCTTATCCGGCAGCGCCTTGCGGCGTGTAGCCGGCATCCTTTGTCTGGCTCTAGAGCGGGGTTGTCACTGTGTGTTCTGGCAGCATATCGCAGATCTGAGCGTCCTTGCTGCAGGTCTGGGTTGCTTGATGCACAGGGTCCGTGTGCCGCGCAGTGGCGGAGGTAGGGGGTGGACAGGGTGGGCCACGGCCCACCCTGAGATCTAGAAATAGCCTCTATAGTACTATTGAATAAAGGCTAAAAAAATAGAAGAAAAAATAAATGTATATGTAAATTGCAATATTGGCCCACCCTGGCCCAGTGGGCTAGGTCCGCTACTGGTGCCGCGGGCCACCTCCCTGGGTTGGCTCAGTGATTCGCCCATGTTGTGCTGGACTAAATCAGTATCAAATTTATTCAGAGAAAACAATTAACATACTATGTATTCCTGTCCATACATCTGACTATGATGCAACAAATAAATATTTAGTCAAATATTTGGATCTAGCAGTGGTGTTCAAACAGTATCAATCCTCTTGACCCTGCAATAGTAGAATAAAATCAATCTGTTGCAACTGAGACTAGCCTCTCGACTATGTGACTCAGAAATTCAAAAGCATGCTATTCCAGCTGACAACTAAAGTTCTACTACTTCTTGTCCTTTGCGGAATTGTAGGTTTTGAAATTCTAATCTTCATTCTACAATTCTTGGTCAAGTTTGTCGTGAAGCCTTTTGAAAGCGTTGCCTAAGTTTGGCTTTGACAAGTAATTTTATGATAAAGTTCCGGTAGGATCCTTGAGATAACATCTATGATCACTTTGCTCACGGAGCTACGAGCATACTTACGTTGCTGGCTGCCACTAAATGACCGCTCAGTATTGGTGATATTTTTAACCATTTATCATAGGTCCAAAGGTTGATAAATGAGTACGTACCATTGAACAGAGTGTTCTAATTATTGTAACAGAAGATGATATGATCAATGGTTTTAATTATCTACCTTTTACTTTTCCTAGTTGTCTTGTATTCCACTTATCTTGGCATTTTGAAGCTGATCATGGACAGAGTATTGACTCATCCTCAACCATGGCAGACACACCAATTTTGACAGTAAAGCCCCTTCATATCAATTCAGCGATTCTTGCTGGAAGAAGTCCTTTCTTTCTAAAGGTATTTTTTATAACCATGAGAAATGCATTTGTTGTAGTCATTTCAAGTGTCTAATAAGCTTCATGTTTCTTAGCTTTTCTCAAATGGCATGAAAGAATCTGATCAGACACATCCAAGAATTAGGATTGCCAATTCAGGTAACGTGATAGCTTAACTGTAATATTCTTCCTCATATTTTCTTCTAGTTTGCTATTGTGGCTGTGTTACATTTTATTGAATAAAAGAATTATTATTTATTAAATGTATTGCATCTACCATGCACTATCTGAATATCCCTGATGTGTGTTGTCTCTTCTAGTAATCAATGTGGGTGATTTGTGGATTAATTAACTCTGTCTTAAAAGTAGTTTATGAGCCCAATAAAAAAATGTAATTTATGAGCCATTGGATTGAATGGTTGAGAACATTTGGATTCCGCCAACTCGTAAGTTTTATATAGTAGTATAGATATAAATATTTTCGTGATTGGAAAAAGGTTAATCTCCCATGGAGCTTTACTCAATACTGTATGTAAGTCAATAGTCAACTTAAACAATTATTTAGGATACAAAGAGATTGTCCTTCTTTTGTTAACTTCTTTATTGAATTGTTCTCTTTTGATTTTTCTGTTTTCATTCTACTTGGTACAGAGGAACATGCTCTTATGGGGCTTCTAAGCTATATGTACAGTGGAAAGTTGACAACAAATGATCCTACCCTTTTGCTCGACATCTTGATGGCTGCAGACAAGTTTGAGGTTATTTCTTGCATGAGGCGTTGCAGTCAGCTGCTCACAAGCTTGCCTATGACAACAGAATCTGCACTGCTCTGCATAGACCATCCTTGCTCGACTTCATTGGCTGCTGAGGTTCAACATGTGATTGGTGTTGCCAAGGAATTCCTTGCCAACAAGTACAAGGATTTTGATAAGTTAGTGATCCCTGTTTAATGGACCCATATTTTATTTCTTTTTCTGAGAACACTGTAGACATTGATGTCATGAAATCATGTATTTAGTGTACTCATTGCATGGTTTGTCTCATTTCAGATTCGAAGATGAACTGATGTGCATTTCTCTTGCTGGGATCGAAGCCATCTTTTCAAATACTGACATACAAGTGGAAGTTGAAGATTACATATATTTCTTCATGCTCGAGTGGGCCCGTGCACGATATGCAGAACCAGAGGAAAGACGCAAGATCTTGAATTATCGTTTACTTCCGCTGGTTCGGTTCAGTCATATGACATGCATGACACTTGAGGAGATCCTAGCATGCACCGATGAGGATATAGACCATGATCAAGTAACCAAGTGTATTACTGAGGTACTTCTGCACAAAGCTTACCCAAGACAGCTGGAAGGTGCCCTTTCTACACAAACCTGTTGTCAATTTGCTGAGCGAGCTTACAAGTACAAACCTGTGAAACTGGTTGCTTTTGATCGACCCCGCCCACAGGTTACAGTTTACCTGGATCTAGCGCGCGAGGAGTGCTCTCGGCTCTTCCCATCTGGAACTATTCGCTCGCACTACTTCTGGCTTGCAGGCTGGGGCTTTTATGTTAACGCATTCTGTAAAATGGACGAGCAGAGTATTTGCACTTTTGGCCTCTCCTTGAGAGCCTGTGAGATTCCCAAGGGCTCAACAGATTTGACAGTAGATATGGAGCTTGCTGCAAGGCATGGATCGTCAGGAAAATTTGTAAGCGAGTTGGAAGATAAGGTTACCTTCGATTCCTTAGATTGGATGGAGGGGTGCAACGATATTTTTGGAATGCCATGGTCGACGTTCATTGCTGACGACAACCTCTTCATCGACGGTGTGCTGCATCTGAGAGCTGATTTGAGGGTGGCGGTGGGGCAGCCGGAATTACAATCTTGACGATGTCTCACTCAGCCAACTTAGGTAGATCGGCTCGATGTAATTTCAGTTGGTGTGGCATGTTGGCAGCATGGTTCAATGTTCTTTTTGTGCCTGAAACTTTAGGTGGCAAGTTCGCATTGTGGTTCAGTCGTGCCCGCATTTCGTTATTATGGTGGCCGTGCTGGAAAACTTTGCTGGCCTGGATGATGTAAGGAGGCTCTAACTCGCAGTGAGAAAGTCGAAAACTGTGGCGATATGTCGGCACATTTGATCTGACTTTTTTCTAATCTGTTCAAAATGTGATGGTCCATCTTTTTTTTTAGATTCACCATAGTCGTCTCTTCCTTTATACTCCCTCCGTTCGGAATTACTTGTCGCAGAAATGGATGTATCTGGACGTATTTTAGTTCTAGATACATCCATTTCCGAGACAAGTAATTCCGAGCAGAAATGGATGTATCTGGACGTATTTTATTTCTAGATACATTCATTTTCGAGACAAGTAATTCTGAACGGAAGGAGTACATGCGTGATTGTTGACCCTTTTTGTTTGTTTGTTCTGGATTAGATTTGCCATCGCCAGCTCAGTTTTGATGATGAAGTCGATTGTCCATGGAAGCCCAGCATGCGACGCAGCAGTAGTATAGGCCAGAGATGCTTCCTGGGATTGTGCATTGATGTTTCAGTATGTCCTGGTGAATGAAGTTGTGCCCGAGACAAGCAACCATTTGGAATTGGTCGATTGCCATTCATTCATTAAGCACATAGTAATCTGAACACTGGCCGACTTCATTTCATCGGCTTGTGCACCTGGAAAGCTATTTTTTAAATAGCGGGCTATGCTAAATAGCGGCGGACTGTCAGGACAGAGGCAACTGCAGCAACAGTTAGATGAGCAACAGTACTGTTTCAATTGTCCAAGTGCGTTTCAACCATCGATCTACGATCCTACGACTCCGGTGCGTGTACCGCTTCGCGCTTAAGTGAATCACTCTCCGCCGTAGATCTCTAGATGTGTGGTTCAGACCGTTGTAACGTCTCTTTCAAACTTTACCACAGCTCTGTAAACTGAACATGTCGCTGTCGTGCTTTTCACCTGCTCCTTCCCCTTTTTAACACTCCTCTGGCTTGTGGAGAGGGCATTATGGATGATTCTGGGCTTGGCCCTCTGAGCCGCCGTGTTCCGGCTGGCGAACCCTAGCTTCTGTGTTTCAGATCTTCCCCAAATTGATTCACAATTCGTTCCCAAAATTCGATGTTTTTACTTTGTTTCTCTGCTAGTTGCGGCAATCAGTAGCTAGGACCTGTTAAATTGGTTATCAGAGCAAGGTTTTTAGATCCTTGGAGGTGGCGAGTTGGACCAGATCTGATCTGGGTTCGGCGAGGAGGCGGTGTGACGCAGGGAGGAGACGGCGGCGGTAGATCGTTCGGCAACAAGGAAGGCTGAGGTTTCTGTAGAACACTTCTACAGAGTAAAATCCCACCCAACCCACCATCCTAGTGTTGTTTCTTCATCGGCGACGACAAGCAGTGAGGTCGGTTGCCATCCGGTGGTAAAATTCCCCCTCACCCACCCCCTTTTGTTCTAGGCCAGATTCTTCCAGATGGCGACTCCAGACGAATCACTGGATACAGGTGTCGTGGAGCTCGAGTCCCTGCAATTGGACATAAAAGCTCTACGCCAAGACAGAGAGGAAGACAAGAAGGAGTTTTATGACTTTACAGAAACAGTCAACAGGAACTTTGCAAGCATTGACAGAAATTTCAAAAAGATCCAAGCCAGCCTGAGGAAATTGGTTCAGGAAGATAAAGTGGAAGAGGAAGATGATGATGGTGATCCCCTCTCAGCTCAAGCAAGTAACAAGGCAGCAACCACCATTCCTCCAGGAAGACCTAAACAACTGCAACCACAAAACAACGATGGTTCTGCTGTTCTGGTGGACAAAGCTACAGGGAAAGAACTTAACTTAGATGGAACTCCCAAAGCTCCTTACATACACCCAAATCATACTGGCAGTAGACCTGACAACAACACTCCACAGAGCAGAGTGGGACAACAACATCAAACAATCATGACAATTGCTGACATCCCTGAAGAAGTTCAAAGACAAGAAGAAAATAGAACCAGAAACACTCACAATGAGGTGAGAAGGAACATCCTAAGTGTGAAACCTGCTAAACTCAATATTTCTAAATTTGAAGGAACTGATGCTGACTCATGGATTCAGAACATTGAGCAATTCTTTGAAGCATCTAGAACTCCCCTTGAGCAAAGAACTGAAATTGCAGTGTCCTATTTGAAAGGAGAAGCAATACAATGGTGGAGGGGCACAGGTTTTCTAGTCACAAACATGCCCTGGCACAGGTTTTGCTCTTATCTGACAGACAGGTTTGCAGTAACTTATGTCTGTGAAAATGTCAAAGCTTTCCACAGCCTGACTCAAACAAGCACTGTAGCTCAATACATTGCTGCTTTTGAACAAAACATGAACCTGATGAGAAGAGACAATCTTGCAGTTCCTAACAGTTACTATATGCATAGCTTCATATCTGGGTTAAACCCTTACATACAGAGTCACCTGGAATGCCACCAGCCTGACAACATGCAGAGAGCAATGTGGCTTGCAAGGAGAATAGAAAAGTCAAGTCCTTCAACCACCAACTACAAAAGTTACACTCCAAACTACAGGAAACCTGCTGCTACTGAAAGCACCAAAACAACTAACATTCCTGTAGTTCCTGCTGCTACTGTTATTCAGCAAGCAAGAGAAAAAAGGATTTGCTATAAATGTAGAGAACCATGGTTCCCTGGGCACAAACAGGTGTGCAAAATGTCTCAGAAGTCCCAAATTCAAGCATTACAAGAACAGAGTGCAGTAAACCCTGATGTGATCTACATTGTAGATGCTGAAGAAGAACAGACTGATACTGAAGAAGAAAATTCAGACTCTCAGCAACTGAAAATTTCCATGCATGCTGCTAATGGCACTCCTGAGGAACAACCTAAGCACACCTTCACACTACAAGTGCAAATTGGATCAACAATGGCTCTAGCACTTGTAGATAGTGGCAGTACCACCACCTTTCTATCCCCTTTAATAGCTTTGAGAGCTGGTTGTGAACCGACACCAGCCAAGCAGGTCATTGTAATTGTTGCAAATGGAGGAACACTCCTTAGTGACTTTTCCTGCAAAAAGTAAAATTACGACATCCAGGGAAAATCTTTCTGCTATGATTTTCGAGTGCTGAAAATCACAAGATATGATATGATTTTAGGGGCAGACTGGATGTATCAACACAGCCCAGTAACTTCTGATCTTCCTAATTTAACACTGTCAATCAAAGATGATCAAGGTATGCTCACTACCTTGCTTGATGAAAGTCTTCCAATTAGTCCTTGTTCTCCAGCACTGCAAGAGATGGACCATCTTCTGGAGGAGATGTTATCTGGAGCCCTACTGTGGATGCAGCCTGTCAGTCTGGACACTGAGCAAGTACATAAACACACTTCTGAAATATCTGAACTCCTAACTGAATTTCAGGATGTGTTTCAAGAACCTGCAGGCCTACCACCCAAGAGATCTTGTGATCATGCAATCAACCTTGAGCCTGGAGCACCTGTCATTAACCAGAGATGTTACAGGATGCCCCCTAAACAGAAGGATGCTATGGAACAAATAATCAAAGACCTCATCCAGAAAGGAATAATCAGATTGAGCAGTAGCCCTTATTCTTCTCCAGCAATTCTGGTAAAGAAAAAAGATGGCACTTGGAGACTGTGTGTGGACTACAGGAAGTTGAATGCTTACACTATCAAGAACAAATATCCCATCCCTATGATTGAAGATCTCCTAGATGAGCTACATGGAGCAACAATCTTCACTAAGATTGATCTCAGGAGTGGCTATCACCAAATCATAATGAAACTAGAGGATATTGAGAAAACTGCTTTTAGTACACACATGGGCCTGTATGAATTCCTGGTTATGCCTTTTGGAGTGACCAATGGACCACCTTCCTTCCACCAACTGATGCACTCAGTTTTGGGGCCATATCTAAGGATTTGTGTAGTGGTATTCTTTGATGATATTCTGGTTTTCAGCAAATCCTATAAAGAAGACCTGAAGCACCTAAAGATGGTTTTCAAAGCTCTGAGAGATCACCAGTTGTATGCTAAAATGTCCAAGTGCATGTTTGCACAGAAGAAAGTGGAATATCTGGGTTTTGTTATTTCTACTGAAGGAGTGTCAACAGATCCTGCTAAAGTGGAAGCAATCACCCAATGGCCCACAGCAGAAAACGTAACTCAGCTCAGAAGCTTTCTGGGATTAGCAGGGTACTACAGGAGGTTCATTAAGAATTTTGGAGTTATGTGTAGACCTCTGTTTAATGCACTAAAGAAAGATGCTTTCAACTGGTCTGAGAAGCAAGCACAAGCTTTTCAAATGTTGAAAACTTGCATGACACAAGCTCCAGTCCTTGCACTGCCTGATTACTCCTCTCCCTTTGTGTTAGAAGCAGATGCTTCTGGCTATGGAATTGGTGCCGTTTTAATGCAAAAAGGGCAACCAATAGCTTTTCTCAGTAAATCCCTGGGCCCCAAAGCAGCTGTCTGGTCCACTTATGACAAGGAGACGCTGGCCATCATTGAAGCACTCAAACAGTGGAAACATTATTTTGCCTCCTCCTCCATAATCATCAGAACTGACCAGCAGAGCCTTAAACATATCCAAGAACAGAAACTAACTGAGGGAATTCAACACAAGCTGCTTATTAAACTATTGGGCTACAAATTTACAATGGAATACAAGAAGGGAAAAGAAAACAAAGTAGCAGATGCACTGTCCAGAGTTAAATATGCATTACAGATCCTGTCCACTACTGCTGCAGTGCCTGTTTGGATAAAAGAAGTGGTCAACAGTCACAAAAATGACCAGAAGTGCTCTGATTTAATAGCTGAATTAGCTATTGCTCCTACAGGGCACCCTCCCTATACCTTAACTAGTGGAGTTCTGAGGTATAAAGGAAAGATTCTCATTGGAAATAACGATGAGTTGAGATCTTCACTCTTGCAATCATTTCACTGTTGGGGAACGTAGTAATTTCAAAAAATTTCCTACGATCACGCAAGACCATGGTGATGGCATAGCAACGAGAGGGGAGAGTGTCCGTCCACGTACCCTCGTGAACCCGAAAGCGAGGCGTTATAACAACGCGGTTGATGTAGTCGTGCGTCTCCACGATCCGACCGATCCAAGCACCGAGCGTCGGCACCTCCGAGTTACGCACACGTTCAGCTCGATGGCGATCCCGGACTCCGATCCAGCAAAGTGTCGGGGATGAGTTCCGTCGACCGACGGCGTGGTAGCGATGTTGATGCTCCACCGGCGCAGGCTTCGCCTAAGCTCTGCTGACGATATGACTTCTCCGCGCGGGCTTCTCCTAAGCTCATGACGATATGACGAAGTGGAATATGGTGGAAGGGGCACCGCTTTGCGGCTAAGGCAAGATCCGTAGATCAACTTGTGTGTCTTGGGGTGCCCCTGCCCCATATATAAAGGAGCCAAGGGGAGGTGGCGGCCCTAGGGGCGCGCAAGGAGAGTCCTACTCCCAGGGAGTAGGACTCCCCTCTCCTAGTTGGACTAGGATTGGAGGAGGAAAGAGGGAAGGCGCCCCCCTTCCTGTCCTATTCGGACTAGAGGGGAGGGCGCGCAGCCCACCTGGCCTGCCCTTCCTCTTCTCCCATGGCCCATTAAGGCCCATAGACTTCCGGGGGTTCGGTAACCTCCGGTACTCAAAAAAATCGATTTCACCGGAACACTTCCGATGTCCAAATGTAGGCTTCCAATATATCAATCTTTATGTCTCGACCATTTGAGACTCCTCGTCATGTCCGTGATCACATCCGGGACTCGAACAACCTTGGTGCATCAATACTTATAAACTCATTATGAGCTGTCATCGAAGCGTTAAGCGTGCGGACCCTACGGGTTCGA
This sequence comes from Aegilops longissima, assembly GCA_021605205.1. NCBI lineage: Eukaryota > Viridiplantae > Streptophyta > Magnoliopsida > Poales > Poaceae > Aegilops > Aegilops longissima. The sequence goes on from CM038680.1 coordinate 700,319,018, forward strand.
GAACTATGTAGACATGACCTAGAACCATTCTCGGTCAATAACCAATAAGCGGAACCTGGATGCCCATATTGGTTCCTACATATTCTCTGAAGATCTTTATCGGTCAAACCGCATAACGACATCGTTGTTCCTTTGTCATCGGTATGTTACTTACCCGAGATTCGATCGTCGGTATCCAATACCTAGTTCAATCTCGTTACGGTAAATCTCTTTACTCGTTCCGTAATACATCATCTCACAACTAACTCATTAGTTGTAATGCTTGCAAGGCTTAAGTGATGTGCATTACCGAGAAGGCACGGAGATACCTCTCCGAGCAATCGGAGTGACAAAACCTAATCTCGAAATCGCCAACCCAACAAGTACCTTTGGAGACACCTGTAGTACTCCTTTATAATCACCCGATTCGTTGTGACGTTTGGTAGTACCAAAGTGTTCCTCCGGTAAGCAGGAGTTGCATAATCTCATAGTTATAGGAACATGTATGGGTCATGAAGAAAGCATTAACATACTAAGCGATCAAGCTGTTAAGCTAACGGAATGGGTCATGTCAATCAGATCATTCAACTAATGATGTGACCTTGTTAATCAAATAACAACTCCTTGTTCATGGTTAGGAAACATAACCATCTTTGATTAACAAGCTAGTCAAATAGAGGCATACTAGTGACATCTTGTTTGTCTATATATTCACACATGTATTATGTTTTCGGTTAATACAATTCTAGCATGAATAATAAACATTTGTCATGATATAAGAAATAAATAATAACTTTTATTATTGCCTCTAGGGCATATTTCCTTGATCTCCCACTTGCACTAGAGTCAATAATCTAGATTACAAAGTAATGATCCTAACACCCATGGAGTCTTGGTGCTGATCATGTTTTGCTCGTGGAAGAGGCTTAGTCAGCGGTGCGCAACATTCAGATCCGTATGTATTTTGCAAATCTCTATGTCTCCCACTTGGACTTGGTCCCGAATGGAATTGAGGCGTCTCTTGATGTGCTTGGTCCTCTTGTGAAATCTGGATTCCTTTGCCAAGGCAATTGCACCAGTATTGTCACGGAAGATCTTCATCGGTCCCGATGCACTAGGTATGACACCTAGATCGGAAATGAACTCTTTCATCCAGACTCCTTCATTTGCTGCTTCGAGCAGCTATGTACTCCGCTTCACATGTAGATCCCGCCACGGCGCTTTGTTTAGAACTGCACCAGCCGACAGCTCCACCGTTTAATAAAAACACGTATCCGGTTTGCGATTTAGAATCGTCCGGATCGAGTGTCAAAACTTACATCGGCGTAACCATTTACGACTAGCTCTTTGTCACCTCCATATACTAGAAACATATCCTTAGTCCTTTTCGGTATTTCAGGATGTTCTTGACCGCTGTCGATGATCCACTCTGGATTACTTTGGTACCTTCCTGCCAAGCTTACAGCTAAGCATCGTCGGTCTGGTACACAGCATTGCATACATGATAGAGCCTATGGCTGAAGCATAGGAACATCTTTCATTTTCTCTCTATCTTCTGCTGTGGTCGGGCATTGAGTCGACTCAATCTTACACCTTGCAACACAGGTAAAAACCTTTCTTTGCTGATCCATTTGAACTTTTCAAAACTTTATCAAGGTATGTGCTTTGTGAAAGTCAATTAAGCGTCTTGATCTATCTCTATAGATCTTGATGCCCAATATGTATGCAGCTTCACGAGGTCTTTCATTGAAAACTTTTATTCAAGTATCCTTTTATGCTATCCAGAAATTCTATATCATTTCCAATCAATAATATATCGTCCACATATAATATCAGAAATGCTCTGAGCTCCCACTCACTTTCTTGTAAATACTGAGGCTTCTCCAAAAGTGCATACAAACCCATATGCTTTGATCACACTATCAAAGCGTTTATTCAACTCGAGAGGCTTGCACGGACCATAAATTGATCGTTGGAGCTTGCACACTTTGTTAGCACCCTTTGGATCGACAAAACCTTCTGGTTGCATCATATACAACTCTTCTTCTAGAAATCCATTCAAGAATGCGGTTTTACATCCATTTGCCAAATTTCATAATCATAAAATCGGCAATTGCTAACATGATTCGGACAGACTTAAGCATCGCTACTGGTGAAAAGTCTCATCGTAGTCAACCCCTTGAACTTGTCGAAAACCTTTTGCAACAAGTCGAGCTTTGTAACAGTTACATTACCATCGGCGTCGGTCTTCTTCTTAAAGATCCATTTATTTTCAATGGCTTGCCGATCATCGAACAAGTCAACCAAAGTCCATACTTTGTTCTCATACATGGATCCCATCTCAGATTTCATGGCTTCCAGCCATTTTGCGAATCTGGGCTCACCATCGCTTCTTCATAGTTTGTAGGTTCGCCATGGTCAAGTAACATGACTTCGAATAAGATTACCGTACCACTCACAGTGCGTATTTTACTCTGGTTGACCTCGAGGTTCAGTAGCAACTTGATTTGAAACTTCATGATCATCATCATTAGTTTCCTCACTAATTGGTGTAGTTGTCACGGGAACCATTTCTTGTGATGAACTACTTTCAAATAAGGGAGCGAGATCAGTTATCTCATCAAGTTCTACTTTCCTCCCACTCACTTCTTTGAGAGAAACTCCTTCTCTAGAAAGGACCCGAATTAACAACGAAAATCTTGCCTTGGATCTGTGATAGAAGGTATACCCATGATCTCCTTTGGGTATCCTATGAAGACACATTTTCGATTTGGGTTCGAGCTTATCTGGTTGAAGTTTCTTTACATAAGCATCGCAGCCCCAAACTTTAAGAAAGCGACAACTTTGGTTTCTTGCCAAACCACAGTTCATAAGGCGTCGTCTCAGCAGTTTTGACGGTGTCCTATTCAACGTGAATCGGCCGTCTCTAAAGCATAACCCCAAAGCGATAGCGGTAAATCGAAATAGACATCATAGATCGCACCATATCTAGTAAAGTGCGATTCTGACGTTCGGACACACCATTTCTCTGTGGTGTTCGGGTGGCGTGAGTTCTGAAACTATTCCACATTGTTTCAAATGTAAACCAAACTCGTAACTCAAATATTCTCCTCCACGATCAGATCGTAGAAACTTTATTTTCTTGTTACGATGATTTTCCACTTCACTCTGAAATTCTTTGAACTTTTCAAATGTTTCAGATTTGTGTTTCATTAAGTAGATATACCCATATCTGCTCAAATCATCTGTGAAGGTGAGAAAATACGATACCATTGCGTGCCTCAACATTCATTGGACCACAAACATCGGTATGTATGATTTCCAACAAATCAGTTGCGCGCCCATAGTTCGGAGAAGCGGCGTTTTGTCATCTTGCCCATGAGGCACGGTTACGCAAGTACCAAGTGATTCATAATCAAGTGATTCGAAGCCCATCGGTATGGAGTTTCTTCATGCATTTTACACCGATATGACCTAAGCGGCGAGTGCCACAAATAAGTTGCACTATCATTATCAACTCTGCATCTTTTGGCTTCAACATTATGAATATGTGTATCACTCTTTGTCGAGATTCAACAAGAATAGACCATTCTTCAAGGGTGCATGACCATAAAGATATTACTCATATAAATAGAACAACCATTATTCTCTGATTTAAATGAATAACCGTCTACGCAATAAACAAGATCCAGATATAATGTTCATGCTCAGCGGCACCAAATAACAATTATTTAGGTCTAAAACTAATCCCGAAGGTAGATGTAGAGGTAGCATGCCGACTGCGATCACATTGACTTTGGAACCATTTCCAGCAGCGCATCGTCACCTCGTCCTTAGCCAATCTTCGCAATCCGTAGTTCTGTTTGAGTTGCAAATATTAGCAGAACCAGTATCAAATACCAGGTACTACTGCGAGTATTAGTAAGGTACACATCAATAACATGTATATCACATATACCTTTGATCACCTTGCCATCCTTTTATCCGCCAAATACTTGGGGCAGTTCCGCTTCGATGTCGATCTGCTTGCGGTAAAACACTCAGTTTCAGGCTTAGGTCCAGACTTGGGTTTCTTCTCTTGATCAGAACTTTCTTGCTGTTCTTTTGAAGTTTCCTTCTTCTTCCCTTTGCCCTTTTCTTGAAACTAGTGGTCTTGCTGACCATCAACACTTGATGCTCTTTCTTGATTTCTACCTCCATGGCTTTCATCATCGCGAAGAGCTCAGGAATTGTCTTAGTCATCCCTTGCATATTATAGTTCATCACGAAGCTCTTGTAGCTTGGTGGCGTGATTGGAGAATTCATCAATGACACTATCATCCGGAAGATTAACTCCCAGCTGAATTAAGTGATTGTTATACCCGGACATTTTGAGTATGTGCTCCTTGCAGAACTATTCTCCTCCATCTTGCAGCTATAGAACTTATTGGAGACTTCATATCTCTCAATCCGGGCATTTGCTTGAAATATTAACTTCAACTCTGGAACATCTCATATGCTCCATGGCGTTCAAAACGTCGTTGAAGACCAGTTCTAAGCCGTAAAGCATGGCACACTGAACTATAGAGTAGTCATCAGCTCTGCTTTGCGGACGTTCACAACCGGCTCGGCATCTGCAGACGAGCCTGTCACCCAGCGGTGCTTCGGGGCGTAATTTTTACATGCAGCAATGAGGATAATCCTCAAATTCTGGACCCAGTCCGTGTAATTGCTACCATCATCTTTCAACTTTGCTTTCTCAAGGAGCATTAAAATTCAACGGAACAACAGCACGAGCCATCTATCTACGATAAACATAGACAAGCAAAATACTATCAGGTACTAAGTTCATGATAAATTTAAGTTTAATTAATCATATTAAAAACTCCCACTTAGACAGACATCTCTCTAGTCATCTAAGTGATTCGTGATCAAATCAACTAAACCATGTCCGATCATCACGTGAGATGGAGTAGTTTCAATGGTGAACATCACTATGTTGATCACAAAACATGATCATCTCATACAATAAAATATAGCATCACGTTTTGACCACATCACATCACATCATGCCCCGCAAAACAAGTTAGGCGTCCTCTACTTTGTTGTTGCAAGTTTTACGTGGCTGCTACGGGCTGAGCAAGAACCGTTCTTACCTCACGATCAAAACCACAGCGATACTTCCGATGACAAAGGGAACAACGATGTCGTTATGCGGTTTGACCGATAAAGATCTTCGAGAATATGTAGGAACCAATATGGGCATCCAGGTTCCGCTATTGGTTATTGTCCGAGAATGGTTCTAGGTCATGTCTACACAGTTCTCGAACCCGTAGGGTCCGCACGCTTAACGCTTCGGCGACAGCTCATAATGAGTTTATAAGTATTGATGCACCAAGGTTGTTCGAGTCCCGGATGTGATCACGACATGACGAGGAGTCTCAAATGGTCGAGACATAAAGATTGATATATTGGAAGCCTACATTTGACATCGGAAGTGTTCCGGTGAAATCGGATTTTATCGAGTACCGGAGGTTACCGGAACCCCCGGAAGTCTATGGGCCTTAATGGGCCATGGGAGAAGAGGAAGGGCAGGCCAAGGTGGGCTGCGCGCCCCTCCCCTCTAGTCCGAATAGGACAAGGAAGGGGGGGGCGCCCTTCCTCTTCCCCTCCTCCAATCCTAGTCCAACTAGGAGAGGGGGAGTCCTACTCCCTGGGAGTAGGACTCCTCCTTGCGCGCCCCCTAGGGCCGCCACCTCCCCTTGGCTCCTTTATATACGGGGCAGGGGCACCCCAAGACACACAAGTTGATCTACGGATCTTGCCTTAGCCGTGCGGTGCCCCTTCCACCATATTCCACTTCGTCATATCGTCGCGAGCTTAGGAGAAGCCCTGCGCCGAGAAGTCATATCGTCGCAGAGCTTAGGCGAAGCCCCGCGCCGGTGGAGCATCAACATCGCCACCACGCCGTCGGTCGACGGAACTCATCCCGACACTTTGCTGGATCGAGTCCGGGATCGCCATCGAGCTGAACGTGTGCGAACTCGGAGGTGCCGTGATGTTCGGTGCTTGGATCGGTCGGATCGTGGAGACGCATTACATCAACCGCGTTGTTATAACGCCTCGCTTTCGGTCTCACGAGGGTACGGGACGACACTCTCTCTCTCGCTGCTATGCCATCACCATGGTCTTGCGTGATCGTAGGAAATTTTTGAAATTACTACGTTCTCCAACAAGGGCATCCGAGCCTGGTTTTATGCGTTGATGTCATGTGCACGAGTAGAACACAAGTGAGTTGTGGACGATACAAGTCATACTGCCTACCAGCATGTCATACTTTGGTTCAGCGGTATTGTGAGATGAAGCGCCCGACCGACATTACGCAGACGCTTACGCGAGACTGGTTTCACCGCCCGAGCACTCGTTGCTTAAAGGTGACCGGCGGGTGTCTGCTCTCTCTCACTTTAGTTGAATCGAGTGTATACGCCCGTCCTTGAGAAGGTTAAACGGAGTCTATTTGACGAAGTATCGCTGTGGTTTTGATGCGTAGGTAAGAACGGTTCTTGCTCAGCCCGTAGCAGCCACGTAAAACTTGCAACAACAAAGTAGAGGACGCCTAACTTGTTTTTGCAGGGCATGATGTGATGTGATGTGGTCAAAACGTGATGCTATACTTTATTGTATGAGATGATCATGTTTTGTAACCGAAGTTATCGGCAATCGCAGGAGCCATATGGTTGTCGCTTATTGTATGAAATGCAACGCCATGTAATTGCTTTACTTTATCACTAAGGAGTAGCGATAGTCGAGAAGCAATAGTTGGCGAGACGACAACGATGCTACGATGGAGATCAAGGTGTCGCTACCGGTGACGATGGTGATCATGACGGTGCTTCATGATGGAGATCACAAGCACAAGATGATGATGACCATATCATATCACTTATATTGATTGCATGTGATGTTTATCCTTTATGCATCTTATCTTGCTTTGATTGACGGTAGCATTATAAGATGATCTCTCACTAAAATTATCAAGAAGTGTTCTCCTGAGTATGCACCGCTATGAAAGTTCTTCGTGCCGAGACACCACGTGATGATCGGTGTGATAGGCTCTACGCTCAAATACAACGGTGCAAAACAGTTGCGCACGCGAATACTCAAAGTTAAACTTGACGAGCCTAGCATATAACAGATATGGCCTCGAACACGAGACCGAAAGGTCGAGCGTGAATCATATAGTAGATATGATCAACATAGTGATGTTCACCATTGAAACTACTCCATCTCACGTGATGATCGGACATGGTTTAGTTGATTTGGATCACGTAATCACTTAGATGACTAGAGAGATGTCTGTCTAAGTGGGAGTTTTTAATATGATTAATTAAACTTAAATTTATCATGAACTTAGTACCGATAGTATTTTGCTTGTCTATGTTTATCGTAGATAGATGGCTCGTGCTGTTGTTCCGTTGAATTTTAATGCGCCCTTGAGAAAGCAAAGTTGAAAGATGATGGTAGCAATTACACGGACTGGGTCCGTAACTTGAGGATTATCCTCATTGCTGCACGTAAAAATTACGCCCCGAAGCACCGCTGGGTGACAGTGCCTGCTGCAGATGCCGAGCCGTGGTTGTGAACGTCTGCAAAGCAGAGCTGATGACTACTCTATAGTTCAGGTGCCATGCTTTACGGCTTAGAACCGGTCTTCAACGACGCTTTGAACGTCATGGAGCATATGAGATGTTCCAGGAGTTGAAGTTAATATTTCAAGCAAATGCCCGGATTGAGAGATATGAAGTCTCCAATAAGTTCTATAGCTGCAAGATGGAGGAGAATAGTTCACAAGTGAGCACATACTCAAAATGTCCGGGTATAACAATCACTTAATTCAGCTGGGAGTTAATCTTCCGGATGATAGTGTCATTGATGAATTCTCCAATCATCGCCACCAAGCTACAAGAGCTTCGTGATGAACTATAATATGCAAGGGATGACTAAGACAATTCCTGAGCTCTTCATGATGCTGAAAGCCATGGAGGTAGAAATCAAGAAAGAGCATCAAGTGTTGATGGTCAGCAAGACCACTAGTTTCAAGAAAAGGGCAAAGGGAAGAAGAAGGAAACTTCAAAAGAACAGCAAGAAAGTTGCTGATCAAGAGAAGAAACCCAAGTCTGGACCTAAGCCTGAAATCGAGTGTTTTACCGCAAGCAGACGACACCGAAGCGGAACTGCCCCAAGTATTTGGCGGATAAAAAGGATGGCAAGGTGATCAAAGGTATATGTGATATACATGTTATTGATGTGTACCTTACTAATACTCGCAGTAGTACCGGTATTCGATATCGGTTCTGTTGCTAATATTTGCAACTCAAACAGAACTACGGATTGCGAAGATTGGCTAAGGACGAGGTGATGATGCTGCTTGAAATGGTTCCAAAGTCGATGTGATCGCAGTCGGCACGCTACCTCTACATCTACATTCGGGATTAGTTTTAGACCTAAATAATTGTTATTTGGTGCCAGCGTTGAGCATGAACATTATATCTGGATCTTGTTTATTGCGAGACGGTTATTCATTTAAATCAGAGAATAATGGTTGTTCTATTTATATGAGTAATATCTTTTATGGTCATGCACCCTTGAAGAATGGTCTATTCTTGTTGAATCTCGACAGAGTGATACACATATTCATAATGTTGAAGCCAAAAGATGCAGAGTTGATAATGATAGTGCAACTTATTTGTGGCACTGCCGTTTAGGTCATATCGGTGTAAAACGCATGAAGAAACTCCATACTGATGGGCTTCTGGAATCACTTGATTATGAATCACTTGGTACTTGCGAACCGTGCCTCATGGGCAAGATGACAAAAACGCCGTTCTCCGGAACTATGGAGCGTGCAACTGATTTGTTGGAAATCATACATACTGATGTTTGTGGTCCAATGAATGTTGAGGCACGCCAAGGGTATCGTTATTTTCTCACCTTCACAGATGATTTGAGCAGATATGGGTATATCTACTTAATGAAACACAAATCTGAAACATTTGAAAAGTTCAAAGAATTTCAGAGTGAAGTGGAAAATCATCGTAACAAGAAAATAAAGTTTCTACGATCTGATCGTGGAGGAGAATATTTGAGTTACGAGTTTGGTTTACATTTGAAACAATGTGGAATAGTTTCAGAACTCACGCCACCCGAACACCACAGAGAAATGGTGTGTCCGAACGTCAGAATCGTATTTTACTAGATATGGTGCGATCTATGATGTCTATTTCCGATTTACCGCTATCGCTTTGGGGTTATGCTTTAGAGACGGCCGCATTCACGTTGAATAGGACACCGCAAAATCCGCTGAGACGACGCCTTATGAACTGTGGTTTGGCAAGAAACCAAAGTTGTCGCTTCTTAAAGTTTGGGGCTGCGATGCTTATGTAAAGAAACTTCAACCAGATAAGCTCGAACCCAAATCGGAAAAATGTGTCTTCATAGGATACCCAAAGGAGACTATTGGGTACACCTTCTATCACAGATCTGAAGGCAAGATTTTCGTTGCTAAATTCGGGTCCTTTCTAGAGAAGGAGTTTCTCTCGAAAGAAGTGAGTGGGAGGAAAGTAGAACTTGATGAGATAATCAGATCTGCTCCCTTATTTGAAAGTAGTTCATCACAAGAAATGGTTCCTGTGACAACTACACCAATTAGTGAGGAAACTAATGATGATGATCATGAAGTTTCAAATCAAGTTGCTACTGAACCTCGTAGGTCAACCAGAGTAAAATACGCACCAGAGTGGTACGGTAATCTTATTCTGGAAGTCATGTTACTTGACCATGGCGAACCTACAAACTATGAAGAAGCGATGGTGAGCCCAGATTCCGCAAAATGGCTGGAAGCCATGAAATCTGAGATGGGATCCATGTATGAGAACAAAGTATGGACTTTGGTTGACTTGCCCGATGATCGGCAAGCCATTGAAAATAAATGGATCTTTAAGAAGAAGACCGACGCCGATGGTAATGTAACTGTCTACAAAGCTCGACTTGTTGCAAAAGGTTTTCGACAAGTTCAAGGGGTTGACTACGATGAGACTTTCTCACCCGTAGCGATGCTTAAGTCTGTCCGAATCATGTTAGCAATTGCCGCATTTTATGATTATGAAATTTGGCAAATGGATGTAAAACCGCATTCTTGAATGGATTTCTAGAAGAAGAGTTGTATATGATGCAACCAGAAGGTTTTGTCGATCCAAAGGGTGCTAACAAAGTGTGCAAGCTCCAACGATCAATTTATGGTCCGTGCAAGCCTCTCGAGTTGGAATAAACGCTTTGATAGTGTGATCAAAGCATATGGGTTTGTACAGACTTTTGGAGAAGCTCTGATTTACAAGAAAGTGAGTGGGAGCTCAGAGCATTTCGATATTATATGTGGACGACATATTATTGATTGGAAATGATATAGAATTTCTGGATAGCATAAAAGGATACTTGAATAAAAGTTTTTCAATGAAAGACCTCGTGAAGCTGCATACATATTGGGCATCAAGATCTATAGAGATAGATCAAGACGCTTAATTGACTTTCACAAAGCACATACCTTGATAAAGTTTTGAAAAAGTTCAAAATGGATCAGGCAAAGAAAGGTTTTTACCTGTGTTGCAAGGTGTAAGATTGAGTCGACTCAATGCCCGACCACAGCAGAAGATAAAGAGAAAATGAAAGATGTTCCTATGCTTCAGCCATAGGCTCTATCATGTATGCAATGCTGTGTACCAGACTGACGATGCTTAGCTGTAAGCTTGGAAGGAAGGTACCAAAGTAATCCAGAGTGGATCATCGACAGCGGTCAAGAACATCCTGAAATACCGAAAAGGACTAAGGATATGTTTCTCGATATGGAGGTGACAAAGAGCTAGTCGTAAATGGTTACGCCGATGTAAGCTTTGACACCGATCCGCACGATTCTAAATCGCAAACCGGATACGTGTTTTTATTAAACGGTGGAGCTGTCAGTTGGTGCAGTTCTAAACAAAGCGTCGTGGCGGGATCTACATGTGAAGCGGAGTACATAGGTGCTTCGAAGCAGCAAATGAAGGAGTCTGGATGAAAGAGTTCATTTCCGATCTAGGTGTCATACCTAGTGCATCGGGACCGATGAAGATCTTCTCGTGACAATATCGTGCAATTGCCTTGGCAAAGGAATCCAGATTTCACAAGAGGACCAAGCACATCAAGAGACGCTTCAATTCCATTCGGGACCAAGTCCAAGTGGGAGACATAGAGATTTGCAAAATACATACGGATCTGAATGTTGCGTAACCGCTGACTAAGCCTCTTCCACGAGCAAAACATGATCAGCACCAAGACTCCATGGGTGTTAGGATCATTACTTTGTAATCTAGATTATTGACTCTAGTGCAAGTGGGAGACTGAAGGAAATATGCCCTAGAGGCAATAATAAAAGTTATTATTTATTTCCTTATATCATGATAAATGTTTATTATTCATGCTAGAATTGTATTAACCGGAAACATAATACATGTGTGAATATATAGACAAACAAGATGTCACTAGTATGCCTCTACTTGACTAGCTTGTTAATCAAAGATGGTTATGTTTCCTAACCATGAACAAGGAGTTGTTATTTGATTAATAAGGTCACATCATTAGTTGAATGATCTGATTGACATGACCCATTCCGTTAGCTTAACAGTTGATCGCTTAGTATGTTAATGCTTTCTTCATGACCCATACATGTTCCTATAACTATGAGATTATGCAACTCCTGCCATACGGAGGAACACTTTGGTACTACCAAACGTCACAACGTGGCTCGGGTGATTATAAAGGAGTACTACAGGTGTCTCCAAAGGTACTTGTTGGGTTGGCGATTTGAGATTAGGTTTTGTCACTCCGATTGTCGGAGAGGTATCTCCGTGCCTTCTCGGTAATGCACATCACTTAAGCCTTGCAAGCATTACAACTAATGAGTTAGTTGTGAGATGATGTATTACGGAACGAGTAAAGAGACTTACCGTAACGAGATTGAACTAGGTATTGGATACCGACGATCGAATCTCGGGTAAGTAACATACCGATGACAAAGGGAACAACGATGTCGTTATGCGGTTTGACCGATAAAGATCTTCGAGAATATGTAGGAACCAATATGGGCATCCAGGTTCCGCTATTGGTTATTGACCGAGAATGGTTCTAGGTCATGTCTACATAGTTCTCGAACCCGTAGGGTCCGCACGCTTAACGCTTCGATGACAGCTCATAATGAGTTTATAAGTATTGATGCACCAAGGTTGTTCGAGTCCCGGATGTGATCACGGACATGACGAGGAGTCTCAAATGGTCGAGACATAAAGATTGATATATTGGAAGCCTACATTTGGACATCGGAAGTGTTCCGGTGAAATCGGGATTTTATCGAGTACCGGAGGTTACCGAACCCCGGGAAGTCTATGGGCCTTAATGGGCCATGGGAGAAGAGGAAGGGCAGGCCAAGGTGGGCTGCGCCCCCCCCCTCTAGTCCGAATAGGACAAGGAAGGGGGGCGCGCCTTCCTCTTCCCTCCTCCAATCCTAGTCCAACTAGGAGAGGGGGAGTCCTACTCCCGTGGGAGTAGGACTCTCCTTGCGCCTCCCCTAGGGCCGCCACCTCCCCTTGGCTCCTTTATATATGGGGCAGGGGCACCCCAAGACACACAAGTTGATCTACGGATCTTGCCTTAGCCGTGTGCGGTGCCCCTTCCACCATATTCCACTTCGTCATATCGTCATGAGCTTAGGAGAAGCCCTGCGCGGAGAAGTCATATCGTCGCAGAGCTTAGGCGAAGCCCCGCGCCGGTGGAGCATCAACATCGCCACCACGCCGTCGTCTCGACGGAACTCATCCCCGACACTTTGCTGGATCGAGTCCGGGATCGCCATCGAGCTGAACGTGTGCGTAACTCGGAGGTGCCGTGACGCTCGGTGCTTGGATCGGTCGGATCATGGAGACGCACGACTACATCAACCGCGTTGTTATAACGCTTCCGCTTTCGGTCTACGAGGGTACGTGGACGGACACTCTCCCCTCTCGTTGCTATGCCATCACCATGGTCTTGCGTGATCGTAGGAAATTTTTTGAAATTACTACGTTCCCCAACAGATGGCCACATTCTCATACAACCTGAAGCAGTCCTGCAACGCAAATTGATACCACGAGTCCACGGCGACATCAGCATTCTAGTGGTGCAGTGGCTGATCAAATGGATCAACCTTCCAGCTGACAAGGCCACTTGGGAAGACGCAGCCTTCATACGTAAAGTTTTTCCAGTTTTCAGCCTTGAGGACAAGTCTGCTGTCGACGGGGGGGGGGATTGTCGCACTTAAGTGAATCACTCTCCGCCGTAGATCTCTAGATGTGCGGTTCAGACCGTTGTAACGTCTCTTTCAAACTTTACCACAACTTTGTAAACTGAACATGTCGCTGTCGTGCTTTTCACCTGCTCCTTCCCCTTTTTAACCCTCCTCCGACTTGTGGAGAGGGCATTCTGGATGATTCTGGGCTTGGCCCTCTGAGCCGCCGTGTTCCGGCTGGCGAACCCTAGCTTCTGCGTTTCAGATCTTCCCCAAATTGATTCGCAATTCGTTCCCAAAATTCGCTGTTTTTACTCTGTTTCTCTGCTAGTTGCGGCAGTCAGTAGCTAGGACCTGTCACGGAGCTTCAAATCAGCTAGAGCGGGCTATTTGTATGAGCCCATTTAGCGGCACCCTGCTGAAAGCTATAGCCGGCTATTTAAAACTATACTGGAAAGTAGAAAGTTTTGATTGGTCCCGGCTCCACCCATTGCTAGAGCCTGAACCTTGCTGGCCGCTGGACCCGGTCTGGCTGTTATCATTCTGTTATACAAAATACTCCCTCCGTCCGATAATTCTTGTTGTGGTTTTAGTTCAAAATTATGAAACAGAGGGAGTAGTTACTTGCTAGCGGAAGCGGTAACTGCTAGTCTAGAGCACAAATGTGCCCGCTCCAAAAATTGTTTTTCAAACATGTAGATCTTAAGTTTGATAAAAGTAAACATGTATTCCTGTCCTGTAGAGAAATTACAAATTCAATGAATAAAATATTGGCATTCTGCTCATTAATATTGTCCTTTTAAAAACACAAATTAGCATATTTTCTCACACAAGATCGGGCCTTAACAAGTGGTTGGTGCTAAATAGGAAAACCCTATATGACGCTCACTGCGTCACAATGCTGTTAAAATGCACGGAGCGACCAAGCTGGGCCGGCCCATTCGATGTTTTGAAGATTTGTTCTAGTTTTGGGAATCCTGAACTGGGTTTCTTCTTCCTTTGTTTTTCTAGTTTCTTTGTCTTTTCTTCTTCTTTTTTTTATCATTTTATTTACTTTTTTTTCAAGTTTTTATAATTTCTTGTCCCTTTTTTCTTTCATAATTTCACAAATTTCGAAAAATATCCAAAAATTGTTCAGAGTTTCAAACATAATTTAGAAAATTGTTCATGATTTTAATAAATGTATGAAAACCAAAAATATGTTCAGAATTTCAAAATGTATTCGTATTTTTCAAAAATCTCAAAAAAAGTTCTTGTTTTCAAAAGATGTAGCCATTTTGGAAACATGTTCACTAAATTGAAAAATGTTCACATTTTCCAAATAATGTTAACTTTTTTTCTAGAAAAAATACAAATTTTCGAATCGTCACTATGCGTCACACTGCTGTTGGACGCAATGAACGCCCAATAGGAGCTCTCTACTAAATATATAGACATGTTGAACATTTTGGTAAAGTAAGATCGATCATCCGGGTATGGCAGACGAGCGACACAAGTTGTTTGATTTGGGCAGTTTTCTTCTAACTTGATTTATGTACTCTTTGGATATTAAGCACAAAGGGGCAAACCTGCCTCGGGAATGATGCTCCTACTTTTTGATCATGTACTTGCATAATTTTTAGTTTTCTATTATCTTTTGCTCGGGAGTTTTATCTCACATCAATAACATGTACGAGGAATGCTCGATCATAGGTGATGCATTGTTGCAACTTTATTTCGCGCCAGAGATTAATGAAAATCTTCTCCACAAATCACAGTGGGGAGAGTGGATAATACATGTGCCGACAAAGTTATTTTGGAGTCTGATGACAACTTAGGCCAAAATAGTTTGAAAAAATGTTTGTAAATAAAAAAATGATGCTTAGGCATAAAAATTCTACTTACTAAAAATAATTACCTACTACTGCTTCCCCCGGTCATTCTTCCTTGGAATTTTTGGTTTCACCTTCAACACCCCATCCCTCTTGCGAATACCCACGAACTATCCTTCCTACCATTCTACAAACACAACTACCAACACTACATAAAATAGCTTTTGCCGTCACAAATAATGGCAAAATTACCTACTTCTGGCATGACACATGGATACACCACAAACCACTAGGCACCACCATACCTAGCTTATACTCCCAATCCTCCCATACCCTTACCCTAAACCATACATCCATGTAGAATGGAGTACAATTGAACTTTTGAAATCGCCTAACTTCTGCCGTCTAAGAGAACTATATGATTTGTCTTTGATGTTGCAAGTTTTCCAGCTAAATCATGATGCCGACGAAAGATCTTTCAACCAAAGTGTTGATTTCTCATCCAAAGTGTCTTATGATCTTCTCATGCATAAAGGCATTGATGATGGTCACGTTGACCTCATTTGGCCAAGCAACCAAGCAGGGCTACGAATCGGGTCAAGATCTTTGATGGGCTTCTCTTTCGTGGGCGTATAAACACCAAGGCCAATCTCTACTACAAGTACACTGCAGTGTATGCCACATGCCCCTGGTTCTTGTTTGTCTCCAAGGACGCTGACCACCTCTTCATTGGTAGTCCGACCTCCATGTGGATTTTGACACAACTCTACATCACCCCTACTTCATGTTTTCAGGACTTGTGGACAGCCACCATCTTGACGCACCTTGGTGCCTCTATTTAGCCAGAAATTCTACTTTCCATTCTATGGAAGATCTAGGACTCAAGAAGTGTGGTGAGTTCGAGGGACTTAGATAGTTCCTCCTCTACTAAAACTAGAGAATACCCCGCGCGTTGCTACGGGAATTGATTGAAATATCTTTCAGTGATTTGATTGTGTGAAGCTTCCATTTTTGAATAAATAATATATGAACTAAAGCTAAAAATAAATATTATATATTTTATTTGATTATTGTGTAGTCAAAAAATATTTTGAATATAAGTGGCATAACGTAATGGAAAACTTTTTTCATGCATGTTGAGTGGACCTTTGATGATTTGGCATGTGTGGTGAGGTGAAAGGTGTGCACGATATCAACTAACAATGGAAAACTTTTTCTCATGCATGTAGTGGTGGGCCTTTGATGAGATGGCATGTGTGCATGTTGAGATAAATAGCATAGTGGGGATCAACTTCTTATGTATATAAGATTAGGAATATTTACAATGACCTAGACCTCTGGGTGCATCGGTTCAATGATCAAATTGATAGGGTTACTGCATCCTCGTGAAGGGATTACCTCATTTTACGCTTGTAGTCATCTGGTTAAAATTATCAACCTCAAGTGGTTACTTTGGGTGAATATTTACTTATTTAGGTGAGGATCCTCTCCCCACAAATGATTCCTCAAACAAAAAATAGTATGATTGCTCACCCTTTTTTGTTCTAGACTAGATTCACCGTCTTCGGATCTTTTTCAACAAAGAAGCTAGCAACTTGCTAACTGGACCATGAGCCTAGTGTGCTACACTTTTAGTTTAGCCCAGAGAAGCTTTCCGGAATTGTTAGCACTGAGGTTTTTGCATGTACCGGCGGAAGAAGTTGTGACTGCTTCAAACTCAAAGGGTGATAGAAAAAATAATTATTTTTATTTCGAAAAGGGGCGCTTTATTACTTAAAAGTTTGAAGTAATACACCCGGTCTCTGCATATCTAATATGCTCACAGCCAACCAAGGTCCTTCATAACAAAAAAATAAAATAAAAAGACGAAATACACGAAAACATAGTCCGTATAACGCCTAAAGCAGAGGGAAGCCAATCCTAAGACCATGCTGCCACCCATGTTGGATAAAAGTATCCCTCGCCCTAGCCTCCAATCGTGTACACACCTCCGTAAACAGGTCTCGATTCTCCAAACATTGTAGAGAGGACCATAAACGAAGAGTCCTGGTACATCTGTAGATAACCTGCATAAAAGAAATACTTTTATCGTTAAACACCTTATCATTTCTACGTAGCCAAAGCGACCAGATAACGGCGAGCGCTCCCATCCTGAAAAGAGTTCTAAACTTGTGATCAATCACATGTAATCAGTTGCCAAATATATTAGCAACACTACAAGGAGGATAACCTTCATTCATCCATTTATGCCCGGAGACAGGCATGATCCATATCGGAGTATGTCCCCAAGCACATGGTGACACTCTCCTTTGCTGGAGTCGATCTATCCATTGTCTTTGCTGATGGCATAGTCAAAGCCTGAACTTGTTCCTGTTGTGTTCACTCACGATGATGCTCTAAAGAAACTAGATTGACTTAAAAGAGAAGAATATCCTCGGGTCTGCATTGATTAATGCACACAACCATATTTATTTTGCAAAGTCTTAGTTCAGGAAGAAAAATGGAAGGAACTCATCGATATTGCAGCTTCGACCAAGACATAACATGATTACATTGTGCAACTTATCATCACAATTCAAGTATGGAAAGTGCAACTTAAGTTCGAAGGAACTTTGTTGAGCGAGATGTGATCATAGTTTAGGTTTTCTAAAAGACACCTAGTTTGTTATGTGTAGATCTATGCAGCAGTGTGTCATTATATAGTCGAGGTGTTACGGGATAGAAGGGGGAGGAGGGTGTCGGTGGAGGTAGAGTAGAGGAGAGAGGGCAGATTTGTGGTGCCAACATGCCATGTCAGCATATATTCCACATGGCAACCACGTAATCCCCGACATGTGGGCCTGAATGCCAGGTTTCATATAAATGAGCAAAGCCAGAGATTTGCGTTTTCTGTTGATCTTTAGACTGTTTGTAAGTAAGTTACCTTTGCCAAAGAAAAAAGGTAAGTTGCCTGGATATTTTTTGTGTTCCGGTCGCCTTTTTATGTCTTTAATTGACATCAAGCCGACTAAGATTGCATAATATAAGGCTGGAAACGCCAGGGCCCGCCCTGCACGTTGCCTCTCAGAGCTGTTTGTGATTGAAAGCCTCGCCTTCAAATCCCAAATCCATCGCAGCACATTTAAAGGTCATCTACTTTGCGAACCTTGGGTGGGGCTGTGTAGAGGAGACATTGACCCAAACCATGTACTCTATTGTCTCTAGATCTGCCACCATGCAACCATGAACATTGTCAAAGGAGACTACCAGATCCTGCGACCTTCCACATAAACCATATTCTGGACCAACATTTGCCAAAAAAAGCATTCTCCAGCAAACGCAGATGTTCATTATGGGCGACACCCGCAATGCGACCTTTTTTGCAGAGTCCACCACTGGCTTCTCAATGGCCCCTCGACTCTAGCTACAAGCCTACAACATATACAATTCTACACAACGCGGCCTCTGCAACCCAAGCGGTGTAACACTGGAAGACATAATCCTACCCATACTTGAATGCCTTATGTGAGAGCATCTCCAACAGGTGCATAAAAATTTCACGCGCTAAAATAGTTTTAGGACATCACTGTAGCATTTTTAGCATGTTAGAAAATTAAGGTTTGAGGTCTACCCCCTATTCCTCTGCGCTTATCCGTGGTGCCGCTCACAATTCGCATATCTGAGGCTAGGGGTAGGGACCTTTTTATACTGTCTTTTCAAAGAGTCCACCTCTTATACAGATATAAGATTGCTATTTTTTCCAGTAGTTCCCGGGATAGAGTCCAGATCAAATTACCAACCACGATCATATTTGTATGTTAACGGATTCTACCCATTGTGTCCCCGAAGCACGCGCTTGTAAGCAAGGCGCCATAATAGAGTGTAAATTCCTATATAGATCAACATTAGGGTTGTAATCTAATTATACGATCTAGCTCCTTCCAAACGTCAGTGTACCCGGATAGTCTTTCCAATATAAATAGTATACTGTATTCCACTGATAATCGACCAGCTTCCTTAAGCATATATAACTTAAGTACGTTCCAACAAGTGATAATTCCATGATAATCAGACAAAGTAATTCCATGCACAAATACATGTCTAATTCTATAATGAGGTATTCCGAATATTAGTAATTCCTAGTTATTTGAATATTGTTGCAGGACACATAATTCTAACATAGCGCGCCGGACCTAACATTGGGTTAGCAGATGCCCAAAAATGCGCGTTCAAAAAAACACGCAATGTAAATTATGAAGTGCGCGCAATCCGGCGCCCCAAATTTGCAGCTTCTGATAGCGCTTTTTAACGTGTGCACAATTCTTTTTTGCACGTGCAGTATTTTACAGCTTATGTTGGAGCTGTCCGGCGCCAAAAAACCCGAATTTTAGCGCGCGGGGCAGTTTTTGTGAACCTGTTGGAGATGCTCCGAGGAATTGATGTTCCCCCTCCCACCAGCATCTAACGACAGATTGTCTTCACCTTTTTGCAGGTACGGTGACCAAGCAGGAGAGATAACACAGGACTACCTTCACGCTACCGGAAATGTTGGAACCGCAGCCCTCTAGCTACCTCTCCTCTCACTAAACGGAGGTGGAAGAAGAAAAACAGTGGACACGAGAGATTTTTCGACCGGTGCACGAACACTGCCACGGGCGCACGAACGCCCAAATCTTTTTCCTCTTTACACTGGCTACATCGCTACAACACCGGTTCAATCAACCAGTACACATGGAAGCTACTTATACCCGCTGGCCGCTGCGCACACACACGACCACCACGCACGCACGTCTAACCACTAACACAACTACTACATGCATGCCCGTGTGGCACTTATCCACTCAACGGATCCCTACATGCATGCAAGGCTAGCGCGCAGTTCACAACTAATCCGGACGTGCATGCATCAACTAACTATGCACGGCCAGTTCGCACGACGGGCGCACACGCCAAAGACGCCGGCCATCACATCGAGACGTGGTTTACTCCTAACAGGAAACGTTCTTCAAGCAGGAGAGATATCGCATAACTACCACAGCCTGGTGGGTGTCGTGCTCTTCAACCCCTCAGAGGCGGACTTCGCGGTGAAGCCTGAAGACTGCATCACGCAGATGATCGTTCAGGTGATTGCGATGCCGGAGGTCACCGAGGTGGAGGACCTCGACGCCAACGCCACCGACCGGGGCGAGGGAGGGCTCGGGTCCACCAGAGTTTGAACTCTGAGCCTTGGTAGGTACATTTAGAGAAGTGGTCTGGTTGTTTGCGTCTGATGTTAAATGGGATCACGTGATCTTTTTGATTTAAGATGTTCAATGTTGCATCCATGAATGCTGCAAGTGCTAAGATGGTTACGTGACCTTTGCACTAGACGTGTCTTGATTTCCATCCATGAATATTGCATCTAATTTTTTTTTGAATTTGTAATTAGTTAGCCGTAGCATTGGGGCAAAATGGAGAGCGACTAGTACTTACATAGTAGTAGCGGGGTAAAATTATGCGCCACTAGTATTTAGATAGTAGTAGCGCTGGCTCAGAATAGTAGTAGCGTGGGTGGTAGGTGCTATTACTAACTTTTTAGCTGTAGCATGGGGTAAAAAACGCGCTACTGCTAAAAAATAGATGTAGCGACGTACTAGTAGCGCGCGGTGCCGTGCTACTAGTATGCAAAAAACCAACGCTACTGGTCGTGTTTTTCCTAGTAGTGATCAACTACAATGAGTAATCAACACTACTAGCAACTCACAAGTACCAATCTGAGGTTTTGGGACCAAGATCGAATACAAGAGATGAACTAGGGTTTGAGAGGAGATGGTGCTGGTGAAGATGTTGATGGAGATTGACCCCCTCTCAATGAGAGGATCGATGGTGATGACGATGGCGACGATTTCCCCCTCCCGGAGGGATGTTTCCTCAGCAGAACAGCTCCGCCGGAGCCCTAGATTGGTTCTGCCCAGGTTCCGCCTCGAGACGGCGGCGCTTCGTCCCGAAAGCTTCTTCTTGATTTTTTCCAGGGTAAAAGACACCATATAGCCAAAGATGGGCACCGGAGGCCTGCCAGGGGGCCCACAAGGTCGGGGGGCGCGTCCAGGGGGGTAGGGCGCGCCCTCCACCCTTGTGGCTGGGTGGTGGCCCCCCTCTGGTATTTTCTTCGCCCAATATTTTTTATTAATTCCAAAAACATGCTCTGTGAAGTTTCAGGACTTTTGGAGTTGTGCATAATAGGTCTCTAATATTTGCTCCTTTTCCAGTCCAGAATTCCAGATGCCGGCTTTCTCCCTCTTCATGTAAACCTTATAAAATAAGAGAGAATAGGCATAAGTATTGTGATATAATGTGTAATAACAGCCCATAATGCAATAAATATCAATATAAAAGCATGATGCAAAATGGACGTATCACCCGCGTCCTCCCCTCCGTCGCTGCTGGAGGAAGCCGTCGGGCGAAGCTCCGGCTGGCTGACGACGGCGGCGGAGGACCACTTCCCTCCCGTGTCCAGATCAGGTGAGGCAGGTCACCCATCAGCGCCGGGTCGCCTCTCCTAGATCTGGGTCGAGGCGGCGCGGTGACTCATCGACGACGCAAGGTGGCGGCGTGGTGGCGGGCGGAGGCGGCGGAGCTGCAGGTGATGTGGGAGTCCGGGTGGTGCGGGCCGCTGAGCGCGTCCGCGTGGTCACGGCGGCCATGGTTTCGGTGGCCGGCGGCTTTTCGATCTTGCGGCAGCGGAACATGTCCGGTGGCAGCGGCGATGTTCGGCCTGGATCCCCGGGTGGCGGCCCTGGAAGGTGGTGGCAGGTGAAGCTCGGGCTGCCCGCGGTGGCATAGCGTGGTGCTGTCCCTGTCCAAGGCGAATCTTTACCGGCGATCTGGTGGCTTGGTCTCTGGATTGGCTCGGATCAGAGAGGGCGACGAGCGCGCGGGATCCTGGTAACCCACAAGTATAGGGGATCGTTTGTAGCCTTCTTCGATAAATAAGAGTGTCGAACCCAACGAGGAGCTAAAGGCAGAACAAATTTTCCCTCAAGTTCTATCAAACAAATTTTCCTCTTTATCCCCTGCGCAACAACCCACCTACTCGGGTTTAAGCTTCTGTCACTCTCGCAACCCACCATAAGTGAATCATGAACGTATTGCAATACCCTACAGCGAGGACCCCTCATGTTTGCATGAGAACGGAGGGCACCGTAGGACAACACCATAAATAAAATATACAATCATACCAACCAAGATCACGATTAACCCACAAGACAAAACCGATCTACTCAAACATCATAGGATAACCATAGATCATTGGGAAATAATATATGGAGTTGAGCACCATGTTTAAGTAGAGATTACAGCAGGGAGAAGGGGTGTTACACTGCTGCATAGAGGGGGAGAAAGTTGGTGTTGACGGTAGCAAGATTGTTGATGTAGATCGTCGTCATGATCCTAGCCCTGGCGGCACTCCGGCACCACCGGAGGAGAGGGGGAGAGAGCCCCCCTCCTTGTTATTCCTTGGCCTCCCCCTAGATGGGAGGAGAGTTCCCACTCTGGTCCATGGCCTCCATGGCGGCGGAGGGGCGGGAGCCCCTCCGAGATTGGATCTCCCTCTATGTTCTCTTCTGTTTCGCGTTCCCGAGATCTGGCCCTTCACGATTTCTTAAATTTCCGGAGATCCGTAACTTCGATTGCGCTGAAATTTTAACACGATTTTTTTCCATAAATTAGCTTTCTTGCGCCAGAAGAAGGGCTCCAACCGACGTACGAGGTGAGCACAACCCACCACCGCGAGCCAGGCTCCCCTGGCGTGCCCTGGTGTCTTGTGGGTTGTGTGGGCCTCCGTTTGCGGTGATTCCAACTCCCAAAAATCACATATATTCCAAAATAGTTCTCCGTAAAATTTTATTGCATTTGGACTTCGTTTGATATGGATTTTCTGCGATATAAAAAAACATGCAAAAAACAGGAACTGACACTGGGCACTGGATCAATAGGTTAGTCCAATAAATCATATAAAAAGTTGCCAAAAATGTAAAACTTGTATAATATTGGCATGAAACAATAAAAAATTATAGATACGACGGAGACGTATCGGCACCCCCAAGCTTAATTCCTGCTCGTCCTCGAGTAGGTAAATGATAAAAAAGATAATTTTTGATGTGGAATACTACCTAGCATAAACTTGATCATATGTCTAGTCATGGCATGAATATTAAGACATAACTGATTCAAAGCAATAGTCTATAATTTGACATAAAGACATCAATACTCAGGCATCCCAACAAACAATCATGTCTTTCAAAATATCAACGCTAAAGAAAGCTATCCCTACAAAATCATATAGTCTTGTCATGCTCTGTCTTCTTAACACAAAGTATTTATCATGCACAAACCCGATGACAAGCCGAGCAATTGGTTCATACTTTTTAACGTGCTTCAGCTTTTTCAACCCTCACGCAATACATGAGCGCGAGCCATGGATGTAGCACTACGGGTGGAATAGAGTATGATGATAGGGGTAAATATATAGAGGACAAAAAGGTAAGGAAGTCTCACATCGACGCGGCTAACCAACGGGCTATGGAGATGCCCATCAATTGATATCAATGCGAGGAGTAGGGATTGTCATGCAACGAATGCACCAAGAGCTATAAGTGTATGAAAGCTCAATATGAAACTAAGTGGGTGTGCATCTAATCCTATAATGAAAAAAATTCACACTAGTATATGAAAGTGACAATATAGGAGACTCTCCATATGAGAAACATGGTGCTACTTTGAAGCACAAGTGTGATAAAGGAAGCTAACAATGCCCCTTCTCTCTTTAATTTTTTTCTTTTTTTCTTTTTTTCTTTCTTTCTTTTTTTTCTTTTTTTTTCTTTTTCTTTTTTTCTTTTTTCTCTCTCATTGTCCGGAGTCTCATCCGGACTTGTAGGGGAATCATAGTCTCCATCATCCTTTCCTCACTGGGGCACTGCTGTAAAAATGAATAATGATGATCATCACACTTCTATTTACTTATAACTCAAAAGAAATGAAAATTACAACTCGATACCTATGACAAAGTATGACTCTATATGAATGCCTCTGGCATGCACTAGGATGTGCAATGATCTACCGTAACATGTATGAAAAATGATGAACGGTGGTTGAGCCACAACTACTATGTCAGCTATATGATCATGCACAGCAATATGACAATGAATGCTCAAATCATCAAACGGAAGCGGTGGAAGTTGCATGGCAATATATCTCGGGATGGCCATGGAAAAGCCATAATAGGTAGGTATGGTGGCTGTTTTGAGGAACATATAATAAGGCTTATGTGTGATAGAGCATATCATATCACGGGGTTTGGCTGCACCGGCAAAGTTTGCACCACGTCTCGAGGTGAGAAAGGGCAATGCACGGTACCGTAGAGGCTAGCAAATTGTGGAAAGGTAAGAGTGCGTATAATCCATGGACTCACATTAGTTATAAAGAACTCATATACTTATTGCAAAAGTTTATTAGCCCTCGAAGCAAAGTACTACTACGCATGCTCCTAGGGGGGAGGTTGGTAGGAGTTAACCATCGCGCGCCCCCGACCTTCACACAAAGATAGACAATCAAGGATAAATTGTGCTCCAACTTCCCGGCATAACGAGAGACTATATGTGCATGCTTCGCGAATCACAAACCTTAACACCAATATCTTACTAAAA
The DNA here is from genome assembly GCA_021605205.1 of Aegilops longissima. Lineage (NCBI taxonomy): Eukaryota > Viridiplantae > Streptophyta > Magnoliopsida > Poales > Poaceae > Aegilops > Aegilops longissima. The sequence continues at coordinate 700,343,800 of CM038680.1, forward strand.
ACGATCATCCACTAGTACCTCCCACATATTATCATCTCTATATCGCAAAACTATTGCAAGGAATCAAACATATCATATTCAGTGATCCATAAGTTTTATGTAGGATTATATGACTAACCATGCAATTGACCAATTCCTCTTGACTCTATAAATAGATATAAGTGAAGCTAGAGAGTATAATTCTTTCTACAAAAGATCATGCTCTAATAAATATAAGTGAAGCAAAATAGCATTCTTCAAATAACGGTTTTCTATGTGAAGAGAAACAGGCAATCCAAACTTCAAATGATATAAGTGAAGCACATGAAGCATTCTATAAAGCCATACTCAAAAGATATAAGTGAAGTGCAATGAGCATTCTATAAATCAACCATGGACTATCTCATACTAGCATGGTGCATAAAAGAAAAGTGAAAACTAAAAAGCAAAATATGCTCCAAGATTTGCACATATCACGTGAACGAAACGAAACCGAAAACATACCGATACTTGTTGAAGAAAGATGGGATGCCTTCCGGGGCATCCCCAAGCTTAGACGCTTGAGTCTCCTTGAATATTTACTTGGGGTGCCTTGGGAATCCCCAATCTTGAGCTCTTGCCTCTCCTCCTTCTCCTCATATCGAGACCTCCTCGATCTTTGATCACTTCATCCACACAAAACTCAACAGAAAGCTCGGTAAGATCCGTTAGTATAATAAAGCAAATCACTACTCTAAGTATTGTTGCAAACCAATTCATATTTTGTTTTTGCATTGTAGCTACTGTAATATAACTTTTCCATGGCTTATACCACCGATAGAATAGATAGTTTCATCAAAACAAGCAAATCAATGCATCAAAAACAGAATTTGTCTTAAACAGGACAGTCTGTAGCAATCTGAACATCTACCATACTTCTGGTTCTCCAAAAATTGTGAAAAATTAGGACAACGTAAACAATTTGTATAGCAAGACTGTGCAACAAGTTTCAGAAATGTTTGACGTTACAGTAAAAAAATGAAAATTCACGCGCTACAGCCAAAGTTTCTGTTTCTGCACCGCACATACCAACAAGCAATCTAATCATCCTAAATGAAAATCTTGGCACATGATATAATACAATGGCTTTGTACAAGGGGATAACTATTTTTATTGAAAAGTTTTTGTAATTAAGATTCATAAAGTTTCCATGGGCATGAACAAAGTTCAAGGCTAGCTCCCACTTTCACAATGCTTGTCCCTCTCACTTTCACTTTTCTTTTTATGAAGTTTTAGGTTCCCCTCTATATTTTTTGTTTTTAAACTTTATAAAAGAACTCAACAGAAATAAATGACTCTCTAAAACTTCCGGGTTGTCTCCCTGGCAGCGATTTCTTTAAAGCCATTAAGCTAGGCATAAAGTGCTCAAGTAATGGATCCACCCGGATCGCAAGGTATATCAAAGCCAATTTTAATTAGCAATGATTTGGCATTTAGTAGTGAGCACAAAGCAACATATATCATGCAATGAAGAAGTCTAACCCTCTTCCTATGCATCGGCATGTCATATAAGAACAATTCATGCACATCAAGTAAAGGCCAATACATAGCATAAGAAGTTTCTTGCAATTTTTTCGTGTTGGAAACATAGAGAGGTGGAAATATAGTTCCTCTATCATAATAATTGCAAGTAGGAGAAGCAAGCACATGCATATTATATTCATCAAAATTACCATTTGCAACGGTAAAAGGCAACCCATCTATGTAATCCTTAATAAGAGCAAACTTCTCCGATATAGTGTAGTTTGGAGAATTCAAAAACATAATAGGACTATCATGTATGGGTGTAATAGCAATAATTTAATTCTTTACATAAGGAACTATAGAAAGTTCATCTCCATAAGAATAATTCATATTGGCATCTTGGCCACAAGAATAGCAAGCATCAAGTTCATAAAAAAGGGATATTTCAAATGAACAACGGGATCATAGCAATTATCATAGCATTCATCCTTAGGTAAGAATGAAGGGACATTAAACAATGTATGAGTTGAAGAGTTACTCTCATTAGAAGGTCGGCACGGGTGATCAATCCGCTCTTCCTCCTTTTGTTCTTCGCTCTCCTCCTCATCTTTTTCATCCAATGGGCTCACAGTTTCATCAATTCCTTCTTCCATAGACTCCTGCAAAATATTAGTCTCTTCTTGGACAGCGGAGACTCTCTCAATAAATTTATCAATATCGGAATTGTATTTGTAATTATCATAGCAATATTTAAGGATGGCAAAATTTTCAGGTCTATAAACATCATCATCAAAAGCTTCATAATTTTCAAACAAAGATTCAATTTCATAAGCACCCTTAAAAGCAACAATTCTTCTATTCTTTCCACATCATAGTAATCATATATACCTCTAGCATAAGAAGCCAATGTTTCATTATCATTGAATTTGCATGAAAAGGGAAGGTGTGGAGCATTCATCTTAGAGCAACAAGTAAAATCGTAAGCATAAATCCCGAGCATACCAATGCAACATATAAATTTGATCCCATAAAAGTTTCCCTTTTTGTGTCAAGTGATAATCCCTAAAGTATTCATGTTGATCCAACGTTAATCCCATTATAAAGTTGATTGGGGTTTTCTCGGGATTATCAAAGTAATGCATAATATTTTTCACATAACAAGTATCGAGGGTTTTAGGAGGTTCCCCATCTCCATGAGTAGCAAGTACCACTATTTTTTTGGTGTTTCGTGTTCCATATCCATAACTAAAGATAGAAAACAACTTAGAACAGGAAATAAAAACTACTTAGTAATAAAGCAAACAAGCACACACGAGAATATTCACCCCACGCTATTGCTCCCCGGCAACGGCGCCAGAAAAAAGGTCTTGATAACCCACAAGTATAGGGGATCATTTGTAGCCTTCTTTGATAAATAAGAGTGTCGAACCCAAGGAGGAGCTAAAGGAAGAACAAATATTCCCTCAAGTTCTATCAACCACCGATACAACTCTACGCACACCTGACATTTTCTTTAACTAAAACAAGTATGGAAATATTTTGCAAGAATAAAACTATGAGTACTTTGTGAGAATAAAACTACGAATAAATTGCAAGGTAATAAAAGTGGATAGCTTCTGTCAACAAGAAAGTCATTTGTCCCTAGGCAATGATAACAAGTATCGGTAATCATTCTTGCAATTCTATATGAGGGAGAGGCATGAGCTAACATATATTCTCTACTTGGATCATATGCACTTATGATTGGAACTCTAGCAAGCATCCGCAACTACTAAAGATCATTAAGGTCGTGAAACCCAACCATAGCATTAAGTATCAAGTCCTCTTTATCCCATACGCAACAACCCACCTACTCGGGTTTAAGCTTCTGTCACTCTCGCAACCCACCATAAGCGAATCATGAACGTATTGCAACACCCTATAGCGAGGACCATCACGTTTGCGCGAGAACGGAGGGCAACGTAGGACAACACCATAAATAAAATATACAATTATACCAAACAAGATCACGATAAACCCACAGGACAAAACGGATCTACAAAAACATCATAGGACAAGCATAGATCATTGGGAAATAGTATATGGAGTTGAGCACTGTGACGCCCTCGATTCAATCATACACTAATCATACACGCAAATGTGTACGATCAAGATCAAGGACTCACGGGAAGATATCACAACACAACTCTAGACACAAATTAAAATATACAAACTTTATATTACAAGCCAGGGGCCTCGAGGGCTTGAATACATAAGCTCGAAAACATAAGAGTCAGCGGAAGCAACAATATCTGAGTACAGACATAAGTTAGACAAGTTTGCCTTAAGAAGGCTAGCACAAAAGTAGCAACGATCGAAAAGGCAAGGCCTCCTGCCTGGGAGCCTCCTAACTACTCCTGGTCGTCGGCGATCTCCACGTAGTCGTAGGCATCGACGGTAGCATCTGGCTCCTGGGCTCCGACATCTAGTTGCATCAACCGGAAAGAAGAAGAAAGGGGGGAAAAAGGGGAGCAAAGCAACCATGAGTACTCATCCAAAGTACTCGCAAGCAAGGATCTACACTACATATGCATCGGTGCTACGTCTTGAGCTTGCGTTGGTTTTCCTCGAAGAGGAGAGGGTGATGCAGCAAAGTGTAGCGTAAGTATTTCCCTCAGTTTTGAGAACCAAGGTATCAATCCAGTAGGAGGCTCCTCAAAAGTCCCACGCACCTACACAAACAAACTGAGAACTCGCAACCAACGCAATAAAGGGGTTGTCAATCCCTTCACGGCCACTTGCGAAAGTGAGATCTAATAAAGATAGTATGATAAGATAAATATATTTTTGGTATTTTATAATATATATGCAAAAAGTAAAGATGCAAATAAAAGTAGATTGGAAACAAATATGATAAGAGATAGACCCGGGGGCCATAGGTTTCACTAGTGGCTTCTCTCAAGATAGCATAAGTATTACGGTGGGTGTACAAATTACTGTCGAGCAATTGATAGAAAAGTGCATAGTTATGAGATCATCTAGGCATGATCATGTATATAGGCATCACATCCATAACAAGTAGACCGACTCCTGCCTGCATCTACTACTATTACTCCACACATCTGTTGGAAATATGCCCTAGAGGCAATAATAAAAGGATTATTATTATATTTCCATGTTCATGATAATTTTCTTTTATTCATGCTATAATTGTATTATCCGGAAACCGTAATACACGTGTGAATAAATAGACCACAATATGTCCCTAGTGAGCCTCTAGTTGACTAGCTCGTTGATCAATAGATAGTCATGGTTTCCTGACTATGGACATTGGATGTCAATGATAACAGGATCACATCATTAGGAGAATGATGTGATGGACAAGACCCAATCCTAAGCATAGCACAAGATCGTGTAGTTCGTTTTGCTAGAGCTTTTCCAATGTCAAGTATCTCTTCCTTAGACCATGAGATCGTGTAACTCCCGGATACCGTAAGGGTGCTTTGGGTGTACCAAACGTCACAACGTAACTGGGTGACTATAAAGGTGCACTACAGGTATCTCTGAAAGTGTCTGTTGGGTTGACACGGATCGAGACGATGATTTGTCACTTCGTGTTACAGAGAGGTATCACTGGGCCCACTCGGTAGTGCATCATCATAATGAGCTCAAAGTGACCAAGTGTCTGGTCACGGGATCATGCATTACGGTACGAGTAAAGTGACTTGCCGGTAACGAGATTGAACGAGGTATTGGGATACCGACGATCGAATCTCGGGCAAGTAACATACCGATTGACAAAGGGAATTGTATACGGGGTTGTTTGAATCCTCGACATTGTGGTTCATCCGATGAGATCATCGAGGAGCATGTGGGAGCCAACATGGGTATCCAGATCCTGCTGTTGGTTATTGCCCGAGAGCCGTCTCGGTCATGTCTCGTGTCTCCGAACACGTAGGGTCTACACACTTATGGTTCGGTGGCTTAGGGTTGTATGAATATGAGTATGCAGTAAACCGAATGTTGTTCGAGTCCGGATGAGATCCCGGACGTCACGAGGAGTTCGGAATGGTCCGGAGGTAAAGAATTATATATAGGAAGTATTGTTTCGCCATCGGGAAAGTTTGGGGTCACCGGTATTGTACCGGACCACCGGAAGGGTCCTGGGTCCACCGGTGGGGCCACCCATCCCGGAGGGCCCCATGGGCTGAAGTGGGGAGGAACCAGCCCATAGTGGGCTGGTGCGCCTATGGCCCACCCTGCGCCTAGGGTTGAAACCCTAGGGTGGGGCGCCCACTGCCTTGGGGCACTCCACCCCCTTGGCCGCCGCCCCTTGGGAGATTGGATCTCCAGGGCGGCGCCCCAGGCGTATATAAAGGGAGGGAGGGGCAGCCGCACCTGAAGTTCTGGCGCCTCCTCCCCTGCTACACCTCTTCCTCCTCCGTCCACGAGCTTGGCGAAGCCCTGCCGAATCTCGCTGCTCCACCACCACCACGCCGTTGTGCTGCTGCTGGAGCCATCTTCTTCAACCTCTCCTTCCCCTTGCTGGATCAAGAAGGAGGAGACGTCATCCGCTCGTCACGTGTGTTGAGCGCGGAGGTGCCGTCCGTTCGGCACTCGGTCATCGGTGATTTGGATCACGGCAAGTACGACTCCATCATCCACGTTCTAGTGAACGCTTCCGCACGCGATCTACAAGTGGATGTAGATGCAATCTCTCTTCCATGACTCGTTGCTTAGATGATCTCATAGATGGATCTTGGTGAAACCGTAGGAAAAATTTTAATTTTCTGCAACGTTCCCCAACAGTGGCATCATGAGCTAGGTCTATGCGTAGTTCTCTATTGCACGAGTAGAACACAATTTTGTTGTGGGCGTAGATCTTGTCAACTTGCTTGCCGCTACTAGTCTTATCTTGCTTCAGCGGTATTGTGGGATGAAGCGGCCCGGACCAACCTTACACGTACGCTTACGTGAGACCGGTTCCACCGACTGACATGCACTAGTTGCATAAGGTGGCTGGCGGGTGTCTGTCTCTCCCACTTTAGTTGGAGCGGATTCAATGAAAAGGGTCCTTATGAAGGGTAAATAGAAGTTGACAAAATCACGTTGTGGTTATTCGTAGGTAAGAAAACGTTCTTGCTAGAACCCAATTGCAGCCACGTAAAAGATGCAACAACAATTAGAGGACGTCTAACTTGTTTTTGCAGCAATTTTCATGTGATGTGATATGGCCAGAAGTTGTGATGAATGATGAATGACATATTGTGATGTATGAGATCATGTTCTTGTAATAGGAATCACGACTTGCATGTCGATGAGTATGACAACCAGCAGGAGCCATAGGAGTTGTCTTTATTTTTGTATGACCTGCGAGTCATCGAAGAACGCCATGTAAATTACTTTACTTTATTGCTAAACGCGTTAGCCTTAGAAGTAGAAGTAGTCGTTGGCGTGACAACTTCATGAAGACACGATGATGGAGATCATGATGATTGAGATCATGGTGTCATGCCGGTGACAAGATGATCATGGAGCCCCGAAGATGGAGATCAATGGAGCTATATGATATTGGCCATATCATGTCACTAATATATAATTGCATGTGATGTTTATTATGTTTATGCATCTTGTTTACTTAGAACGACGATAGTAAATAAGATGATCCCTTACAACAATATCAAGAAGTGTTCTCCCCTAACTGTGCGCCGTTGCTAAAGTTCGTCGTTTCGAAGCACCACGTGATGATCGGGTGTGATAGATCCTTACGTTCACATACAACGGGTGTAAGACAGTTTTACACATGCAAAACACTTAGGGTTAACTTGACGAGCCTAGCATGTACATACATGGCCTCGGAACACGGAGACCGAAAGGTCGAACACGAGTCGTATGGAAGATACGATCAACATGAAGATGTTCACCGACGATGACTAGTCCGTCTCACGTGATGATCGGACACGGCCTAGTCGACTCGGATCGTGTAACACTTAGATGACTAGAGGGATGTCTAATCTGAGTGGGAGTTCATTAAAATAATTTGATTAGATGAACTTAATTATCATGAACTTAGTCTAAAACTTTTGCAAAATATGTCTTGTAGATCAAATGGCCAACGCTCATGTCAACATGAACTTCAACGCGTTCCTAGAGAAAACCAAGCTGAAACATGATGGCAGCAACTATACGGACTGGGTCCGGAACTTGAGGATCATCCTCATTGCTGCCAGGAAACAATATGTCCTAGAAGGACCGCTAGGTGATGCACCCGTCCCAGAGAACTAAGACATTATGAATGCTTGGCAGTCTCGTCTTGATGATTACTCCCTCGTTCGTGTGGCATGCTTTACAGCTTAGAACCGGGCTTCAAAAGCGTTTTGAGCAACACGGAGCATATGAGATGTTCGAGGAGCTAAAACTAGTTTTCCAAGCTCATGCCGGGTCGAGAGATATGAAGTCTCCGACAAGTTCTATAGTTGTAAGATGGAGGAGAACAGTTCATCGGTGAGCACATACTCAAAATGTCAGGTTGCACAACCGCTTGTCCCACTGGACATAAACCTCCGGACGAGGCGGTCATTGATAGAATCCTTGATCGCTCCCACCAAGCTACAAGAGCTTTGTGATGAACTACAATATGCAGGGGATGGTGAAGACCATTCCCGAAGTATTCTCAATGCTAAAGTCAGCAGAGGTTGAAATCAAGAAAGAACATCAAGTGTTGATGGTCAATAAAACCACTAAGTTCAAGAAGGGCAAGGGTAAGAAGAACTTCAAGAAGGACGACAAGGATGTTGCCGCGCTCGGTAAGCAAGTTGCCAGGAAGAAGTCAAAGAATGGACCCAAGCCTGAGACAGAGTGCTTTTATTGCAAAGGGAAGGGCCACTGGAAGCGGAACTGCCCCAAATACTTAGCGGACAAGAAGGCCGGCAACACTAAAGGTATATTTGATATACATGTAATTGATGTGTACCTTACCAGTACTCGTAGTAACTCTTGGGTATTTGATACCGGTGCCGTTGCTCATATTTGTAACTCACAGCAGGAGCTGCGGAATAAACGGAGGCTGGCGAAGGACGAGGTGACGATGCGCGTCGAGAATGGTTCCAAGGTCGATGTGATCGCCGTCGGCACGCTGCCTCTACATTTACCTACGGGATTAGTTTTAAACCTCAATAATTGTTATATAGTGCCAAGTTTGAGCATGAACATTGTATCAGGATCTTGTTTAATGCGAGATGGCTACTCATTTAAATCCGAGAATAATGGTTGTTCTATTTATATGAGAGATATGTTTTATGGTCATGCTCCGATGGTCAATGGTTTATTCTTAATGAATCTCGAGCGTAATATTACACATATTCATAGTGTGAATACCAAAAGATGTAAAGTTGATAACGATAGTCCCACATACTTGTGGCACTTGCCGCCTTGGTCACATTGGTGTCAAGCGCATGAAGAAGCTCCATTCGATGGACTTTTAGAGTCTCTCGATTATGAATCATTTGACACATGTGAACCATGCCTCATGGGCAAAATGACCAAGACTCGTTTCTCGGAACAATGGGCGAGCAACCAACTTATTGGAAATCATACATACCGATGTGTGCGGTCCAATGAGTGTTGAGGCTCGCGGAGGATATCGTTATGTTCTCACTCTCACTGATGACTTGAGTAGATATGGGTATGTCTACTTGATGAAACACAAGTCTGAGACCTTTGAAAAGTTCAAGGAATTTCAGAATGAAGTAGAGAATCAACGTGACCGAAAGATAAAATTCTTGCGATCAGATCGTGGAGGAGAATATTTAAGTCACGAATTTGGTACACACTTAAGGAAATGTGGAATCGTTTCACAACTCACGCCGCCTGGAACACCTCAGCGTAACGGTGTGTCCGAACATCGTAATCGCACTCTATTGGATATGGTGCGATCTATGATGTCTCTTACTGATTTACCACTATCATTTTGGGGATACGCTCTAGAGACAGCAACATTCACTTTAAATAGGGCACCGTCTAAATCCGTTGAGACGACACCGTATGAATTATGGTTTGGGAAGAAACCTAAGCTGTCGTTTCTAAAAGTTTGGGGATGTGATGCTTATGTCAAGAAACTTCAACCTGAAAAGCTCGAACCCAAGTCGGAAAAATGCGTCTTCATAGGATACCCTAAGGATACCATTGGGTATACCTTCTACCTTAGATCCGAAGGCAAGATCTTTGTTGCCAAGAACGGATCCTTTCTGGAAAAAGAGTTTCTCTCGAAAGGAGTAAGTGGGAGGAAAGTAGAACTCGATGAAGTACTACCTCTTGAATCGGAAAGTGGTGCAGCTCAGGAAAATGTTCCTGTGGCGCCTACACCTACTGGAGAGGAAATTAATGATGATGATCAAGGTACTTTGGATCAAGTTGCTACTGAACTTCGTAGGTCCACAAGGACACGTTCCACACCAGAGTGGTATGGCAACCCTATCCTAGAAATCATGTTGTTAGACAACGGTGAACCTTCGAACTATGAAGAAGCGATGGCGGGCCCAGATTCCAACAAATGGCTTGAAGCCATGCAATCCGAGATAGGATCCATGTATGAAAACAAAGTATGGACTTTGACAGACTTGCCCGATGATCGGCGAGCGATAGAAAACAAATGGATCTTTAAGAAGAAGACGGACGCGGATGGTAATGTCACCATCTATAAAGCTCGACTTGTCGCTAAGGGTTATCGGCAAGTTCAAGGGATTGACTATGATGAGACTTTCTCTCCCGTAGCGAAGCTTAAGTCCGTCCGAATCATGTTAGCAATTGCCGCATACTATGATTATGAGATATGGCTGATGGACGACAAAACGGCATTCCTTAACGGTTATCTTAAGGAAGAGTTGTATATGATGCAGCCGGAAGGTTTTGTCGATCCTAAGAATACCAACAAGGTATGCAAGCTCCAGCGATCCATTTATGGGCTGGTGCAAGCATCTCGGAGTTGGAACATTCGCTTTGATGAGATGATCAAAGCGTTTGGGTTTATGCAGACTTATGGAGAAGCCTGCGTTTACAAGAAAGTGAGTGGGAGCTCTGTAGCATTTCTCATATTATATGTAGATGACATACTTTTGATGGGAAATGATATAGAACTCTTGGACAGCATTAAGGCCTACTTGAATAAAAGTTTTTCAATGAAGGACCTTGGAGAACCTGCTTATATATTAGGCATCAAGATCTATAGAGATAGATCAAGACGCCTCATAGGTCTTTCACAAAGCACATACCTTGATAAGTTTTTGAAGAAGTTCAAAATGGATCAGTCCAAGAAAGGGTTCTTGCCTGTTTTGCAAGGTGTGAAATTGAGCTCGGCTCAATGCCCGACCACGGAAAAAGATAAAGAAGAGATGAGTGTCATCCCCTATGCCTCAGCCATAGGATCTATTATGTATGCCATGCTGTGTACCAGACCTGATGTAAACCTTGCCGTAAGTTTGGTAGGAAGGTACCAAAGTAATCCCGGCAAGGAACACTGGACAGCGGTCAAGAATATCCTGAAGTACCTGAAAAGGACAAAGGACATGTTTCTCGTTTATGGAGGTGACGAAGAGCTCGTCGTAAAGGGTTACGTCGACGCTAGCTTCGACACATATCTGGATGACTCTAAGTCACAAACCGGATACGTGTATATGTTGAATGGTGGAGCGATGGCTGGTGCAGCTGCAAGCGAAGCGTCGTGGCGGGATCTACATGTGAAGCGGAGTACATGGCAGCCTCGGAGGCAGCGCATGAAGCAATTTGGGTGAAGGAGTTCATCACCGACCTAGGAGTCATACCCAATGCGTCGGGGCCGATCAAACTCTTCTGTGACAACACTGGAGCTATTGCACTTGCCAAGGAGCCCAGGTTTCACAAGAAGACCAGGCACATCAAGCGTCGCTTCAACTCCATCCGTGAAAATGTTCAAGATGGAGACATAGAAATTTGCAAAGTGCATACGGATCTGAATGTCGCAGATCCGTTGACTAAACCTCTTCCGCGGGCAAAACATGATCAACACCAGAACTCTATGGGTGTTCGATTCATCACAATGTAACTAGATTATTGACTCTAGTGGAAGTGGGAGACTGTTGGAAATATGCCCTAGAGGCAATAATAAAAGGATTATTATTATATTTCCTTGTTCATGATAATTGTCTTTTATTCATGCTATAATTGTATTATCCGGAAATTGCAATACACGTGTGAATAAATAGACCACAATATGTCCCTAGTGAGCCTCTAGTTGACTAGCTCGTTGATCAATAGATAGTCATGGTTTCCTGACTATGGACATTGGATGTCAATGATAACGGGATCACATCATTAGGAGAATGATGTGATGGACAAGACCCAATCCTAAGCATAGCACAAGATCGTGTAGTTCGTTTTGCTAGAGCTTTTCCAATGTCAAGTATCTCTTCCTTAGACCATGAGATCGTGTAACTCCCGGATACCGTAAGGGTGCTTTGGGTGTACCAAACGTCACAACGTAACTGGGTGACTATAAAGGTGCACTACAGGTATCTCCGAAAGTGTATGTTGGGTTGACACGGATCGAGACTGGGATTTGTCACTCCGTGTTACGGAGAGGTATCACTGGGCCCACTCGGTAATGCATCATCATAATGAGCTCAAAGTGACCAAGTGTCCGTCACGGATCATGCATTACGGTGCGAGTAAAGTGACTTGCCGGTAACGAGATTGAGCGAGGTATTGGGATACCGACGATCGAATCTCGGGCAAGTAACATACCGATTGACAAAGGGAATTGTATACGGGTTGTTTGAATCCTCGACATCGTGGTTCATCCGATGAGATCATCGAGGAGCATGTAGGAGCCAACATGGGTATCCAGATCCGCTGTTGGTTATTGCCCGAGAGCCGTCTCGGTCATGTCTCGTGTCTCCCGAACCCGTAGGGTCTACACATAAGGTTCGATGGCGCTAGGGTTGTATGAATATGAGTATGCAGTAAACCGAATGTTGTTTGGAGTCCGGATGAGATCCCGGACGTCACGAGGAGTTCAGAATGGTCCGGAGGTAAAGAATTATATATAGGAAGTATTGTTTGACCATCGGGAAAGTTTGAGGTCACCGGTATTGTATCTGGGACCACGGAAGGGTCCCGGGTCCACCGGTGGGGCCACCCATCCGGAGGGCCCCATGGGCTGAAGTGGGGAGGAACCAGCCCATAGTGGGCTGGTGCGCCTTGGCCCACCCCTGCGCCTAGGGTTGAAACCCTAGGGTGGGGCGCCCACTTGCCTTGGGGCACTCCACCCCTTGGCCGCCGCCCCTTGGGAGATTGGATCTCAGGGCCGGCGCCCCAGGGCGATATAAGGGAGGGAGGGAGGGGCAGCCGCACTGAAGTTCAGCGCCTCCCTCCCCTGCTACACCTCTTCCTCCTCCGTCACGAGCTTGGCGAAGCCTGCCGAATCTCGCTGCTCCACCACCACCACGCCGTGTGCTGCTGCTGAGCCATCTTCTTCAACCTCTCCTTCCCCTTGCTGGATCAAGAAGGAGGAGACGTCATCCGCTCCGTCGTGTGTTGAGCGTGGAGGTGCCGTCCGTTCGGCACTCGGTCATCGGTGATTTGGATCATGGCGAGTACGACTCCATCATCCACGTTCTAGTGAACGCTTCCACGCGATCTACAAGTGGTATGTAGATGCAATCTCTCCCATGACTCGTTGCTTAGATGAACTCATAGATGGATCTTGGTGAAACCGTAGGAAAAATTTTAATTTTCTGCAACGTTCCCCAACAACATCGACCGCTATCCAGCATGCATCTAGAGTATTAAGTTTATAAGAACAGAGTAACGCATTAAGCAAGATGACATGATGTAGAGGGATAAACTCATGCAATATGATATAAACCCCATCTTGTTATCCTCGATGGCAACAATACAATACGTGCCTTGCAACCCTTTACATCCTTTGGGTAAGGACACATAAGATTGAACCCAAAGCTAAGCACTTCTCCCACGGCAAGAAAGATCAATCTAGTAGGCCAAACCAAACTGATAATTCGAAGAGACTTGCAAAGATAACTTAATCATACATAAAAGAATTCAGAGAAGATTCAAATATTATTCATCGATAAACTTGATCATAAACCCACAATTCATTGGATCTCGACAAACACACTGCAGAAAGAGACTACATCGAATAGATCTCCACAAGAGAGGGGGAGAACATTGTATTGAGATCCAAAAAGAGAGAAGAAGCCATCTAGCTAATAACTATGGACCCGTAGGTCTGTGGTAAACTACTCACAACTCATCGGAGGGGCAAGGATGTTGATGTAGAGGCCCTCCGTGCTTGATTCCCCCTCCGGCAGAGTGCGGCGAAGGCTCCAAGATGGGATCTCGCGGATACAGAAGGTTACGGTGGTGGAAATTGTGTTTTGTGGTGCCCCTGGATGTTTTCGGGGTACGTAGGTATATATAGGAAGAAGAAGTACGTCGGTGGCCGCCCGAGGGGCCCACGAGACAGGGGCGCGCCCTATAGGGGGCGCCCTCCTATCTCGTGGAGGCTCCGGTTGCTTCTTGACTTGCACTCCAAGTTCTCTGGATCACGTTCGGTGAGAAAATCACGTTCCCGAAGGTTTCATTCCTTTTCTTCGAAATACTGAAATAGGCAAAAAAACAGCAATTCTGGGCTGGGCCTCCGGTTAATAGGTTAGTCCCAAAAATAATATAAAAGTGGAAAATAAAGCCCAATAAAGCCTAAAACAGTAGATAAAGTAGCATGGAGCAACCAAAAATTATAGATACGTTGGAGATGTATCAGGCATCCCCAAGCTTAATCCTGCTCGTCCTCGAGTAGGTAAATGATAAAAAGAGAATTTTTGATGTGGATTGATACTTTGGCATAATTTCAATGTAAATCTTCTAAATTGTGGTATGCATTTTCAGATCCGAAAGATTCAAAACAAAAGTTCATATTGACATAAAAATAATAATATTTCAAGTATACTTACTAAGCAATTATGTCTTCTCAAAATAACGTGGCCAAAGAAAGTTATCCCTACAAAATCATATAGTCTGGCTATGCTCCATCTTCCCCACACAAAATATTTAAATCATGCACAAACCCGATGACAAGCCAAGCAATTGTTTCATACTTTAAAATTTTCAAAACTTTTTCAATCTTCACGCAATACATGAGCGTGAGCCATGGATATAGCACTATATGTGGAATAGAATGGTGGTTGTGGAGAAGACAAAAAAAAGGAGAAGATAGTCTCACATCAACTAGGCGTATCAATGGGCTATGGAGATGCCCATAAAAAAAATCAATGTGAGTGAGTAGGGATTGCCATGCAACGAATGCACTAGAGCTATAAGTATATGAAAGCTCAACAAAAGAAACTAAGTGGGCGTGCATCCAACTCGCTTGCTCACGAAGACCTAGGGCATTTGAGGAAGCCCATCATTGGAATATACAAGCCAAGTTCTATAATGAAAAATTCCGACTAGTATATGAAAGTGACAAAATGAGAGACTCTCTATCACGAAGATCTTGGTACTGCTTTGAAGCACAAGTGTGGTAAAAGGATAGTAACATTGCCCCTTCTCTCTTATTCTCTCTTTTTTCTCTCTCTTTTTTTTCTTTGGGCTTTTTCTTTTTTTATGGCCTCTTTTTTTCTCTTTTTTTTATTTTTCGTCCGGAGTCTCATCCCGACTTGTGGGGGAATCATAGTCTCCATCATCCTTTCCTCACTGGGACAATGCTCTAACAATGATGATCATCACACTTTTATTTACTTACAACTCAAGAATTACAACTCGATACTTAGAACAAAATATGACTCTATATGAATGCCTCCGGCGGTGTACCGGGATATGCAATGAATCTAGAGTGACATGTATGAAAGAATTATGAACGGTAGCTTTGCCACAAATACGATGTCAACTACATGATCATGCTAGCAATATGACAATGATGGAGCGTGTCATAATAAACGGAACGGTGGAAAGTTGCATGACAATATATCTCGGAATGGCTATGGAAATGCCATAATAGGTAGGTATGGTGGCTGTTTTGAGGAAGATATATGGTGGGTGTATGATACCGGCGAAAAGTGCGCGGTATTAGAGAGGCTAGCAATGGTGGAAGGATGGGAAAAAGTGCGTATAATCCATGGACTCAACATTAGTCATAAAGAACTCATATACTTATTGCAAAAATCTAGAAGTTATCAAAGCAAAGTATTACGCGCATGCTCCTAGGGGGATATATTGGTAGGAAAAGACCATCGCTCGTCCCCGACCGCCACTCATAAGGAAGACAATCAATAAATAAATCATGCTCCGAGTTCATCACATAACGGTTCACCATACGTGCATGCTACGGGAATCACAAACTTCAACACAAGTATTCTTTAAATTCACTACTACTCAACTAGCATGACTCTAATATCACCATCTTCATATCTCAAAACAATTATCAAGCATCAAACTTTTCTTAGTATTCAACGCACTCAAAAGAAAGTTTCACATATCTTGAATACCAAGTATATTAATATTTAAGGAAATTACCATGCTATTAACGACTCTCAAAATAATCTAAGTGAAGCATGAGAGATCACTAGTTTCTTTAAAACAAATATACCACCGTGCTCTAAAAGATCTAAGTTAAGCACTAGAGCAAAAATTATCACGCTCAAAAGATATAAGTGAAGCACTATGAGCAAAACTATCAAGCTCAAAAGATATAAGTGAAGCACATAGAGTATTCTATCAAATTCCAATTTATGTATGGCTCTCTCTGTAAGTGCATCTAGTGCCCCTTAGTGATTTTGGTGTAATGAAGACTTATAGGTTAAGGGACTAATGTGTTTATGAGTGTACACAGGTCTATAAGTCTATGAGGAGTTTGATATTTACAATGAAAGTCGACCCCTAAAAATGAAGTTCTTCGACTGAAGACTTTGATATTCTGAATACTTTCTGAAGACTTTGAAAGTGAAGAAATTGGTGTGACCTTGAAGACTTGATATTCATTTGAGGAACATGAAGCGTGAAGACTTTTGTTTTCGTAGTTTCGTTTTCTCTTTCTTGAGTCATAGGAAACACCGTACTATTAAAGGGGGTCGAGGAAATACTAAGGAAAAATTTCCATGTGATGCTCAACTCAAAATCCTACACCTACCAATCCCTTCGAGTGAAGCCTCTGAAATCTCATACAGCTCAGTCAAATTCTTGATGTGAGAGACGAAGTTCTTACGTCCTTGAGGAATTTGTTCGACCGAGAAGTTAGGAATTCGCCAGGTGTGGATTGCCTACACAAAGGAGGAACATGATAGCCCCGAGGAATTTGAGAGTCAAATTTTCGACCGTTCTTTGTCTTTCTTGCGCCACCTGTCCCAAAATATCTTATCCACCTAACGGTCATATCATTGAAGGGCATTTATGTCTTATCATGTCGGGCTGCTCCCTAGGCTATAAATAGCCGCCCCTACAACCACTAGCTGGTTGGCTGCTCCGAGAGAAACTTGACACTTGTCATTTGAGAGCAAACCATCCTCCGAGGACTTTGGCGAAAATCATCGAGTGAGGAAAACCCAAAACCAAACCCCTACAAACCCCAAGTGATTGAGCATCATCAAGAGATTGATCCTGCGTGGATCCGGCGCTTGTTACCTTTGAAGACTGTGCTTCTTCCAGACGGTTAGGCGTCATGGTCTAGAGCATCCAAGAGGAATTGTGGATCGCCGAGTGACCAAGTCTGTGAAGGTTTGGAAGTCGCCTGAAGACTTACCACGAGTGATTGGACGAGGTCTGTGTGACCTTAGTTCAAACAGAATCTGTGAGGACTTGGTGTCGTGAGCTGTGTGCTCAGCGATCGGGTGTCCGGGGCTGTGTGTCCTCGAGTTTAAATACTCAGCCGCTCCAACCAGACGTACAAGCGAGACAGCAGTTGGAACTGGTCTACCAAATCATTGTCTTCACCAACCTAACTGGTTCTATTTCCTCAACTCTTTCATTTCCTCATTACTGTGTTGAGTGTTTGTTCATATCTGTGTTTGAAGACTTTGACTGAAGACTTTCTCAATTTCCACAGTTCAATTTCTTCAGTCTGTTTGTCTTCATCTTGTGCTATTCTGTGTTTACGCTTTCTGTACTCTTTGATTGTCTTCATTTCATCATGATGACCATGCCCGCATTCTCTTATGCTTACTTCTAAGTACTTATTCCGCTGCAAGTAGTTCTTCACTTAGGAATTTCCTCACCGGCAAATTCCTCATTGAAGAATTCATAAAAATCGCCTATTCACCCCCCCTCTAGTCGATATAACGCACTTTCATTTGGTATCAGAGCAAGGTACTCCCTTGTTCTGTGTGATTTTGGTTTAACAACCTGGAGTTTTAGTTATGTCGACCGCAGGTATGATCAAGGTCTCAGCTGGGTGTCCTACCTTTGATGGGACGGACTACCCCTACTGGAAGAACAAGATGCGAATGCATCTTGAGGCAATTGACAACGATCTCTGGTATGTTGTGGAAAATGGTGTTCCCTCAGTCACACCTTCTCTGAATGTTGCCGATGTGAAGAGATTCAAGCAACTCGATTCTCAAGCGAAGAATATCATATGTGGCCATCTGAGCAAAGGACAGTATGGAAGAGTGACTGCTTTGGAAATTGTTAAGCTCATCTGGGACAGGCTGTCCAAAGTAAATGAAGGAGTCTCAACTCAGCGTGACTCACGAGTTGATGTTCTTCGAAATCTCTTCAACCGCTTCAAAAGACTCGACAACGAAAATGTTCAACAATCCTTCGATCGCCTCACTGACATCTCAAATGAGCTTCAAGCGCTTGGTGCCACTGACATCACCGACCATGAGGTGGTGAAGAAATTGTTGAGATCGCTTGATTCCTCATTTGATACTCCGGCACTGATGATACAAGAGCGTGCTGACTACAAGTCACTTGATCCAGCTGATATCCTCGAGAGGCTAAATACTCATGAGTTCCAGCTTGCTGAAAAGAGAGATCTCTATGGTTCTAGCTATGGAAAATCACGTGCCCTGAAGGCCAAGGCTGTGTCTGAGTCTGATTGTGAAGACTCGGGTAGTAGCCTTGGAGATCCTGAAGAATTGAGCCAGGAGCTAGCACTGCTCATGAAGAAATTCCAAAAGTTCTCAAGACGTGGTCGCTTTGGAAAATCCTCAAGGAGCAGTGATTCCTCATCCAGTTACTATAAAAGAAGACTTTGCCACAAATGCAAGAAACCTGGTCACTACATTCAAGATTGTCCTCAGTGGGAAAAAGGAATTAGAGAAGAAGAAATACAAGGACTATAGTTCTGATGACGCTAAGAAGAAGAAGAAATCGTCGAAATCTTCATCATCAAAATCCTCAAAGCCTTCTTCTCACAAGAAGATCAGCTCCAAGAAGGCTCGGGCATTCATTGGCAAGGAAATGGACTCTGAAGCTGAATCTGAGGAACATGAGGAAGAGGAGGCATCAGAAGAATCCGAGTCTGGTGTGGCGAGTCTGGCTCTCGCTACTGCTTTCGTCAGCAAGTCCAACTTCAACTTTAAAGAAAATGACCTCACCAACAAAGCTGATGAAGATAGTGATGACTATGCTCCCACCCATTGCTTCATGGCAAAGGGTGCCAAGGTACTCAAATATACCTCCTCTGAATCTAGTGAAAATGAATCTGATGAAGATCTCAAGCCCAGCTACTCAAAACTTGCTAAGATTGCTGTAAAACAACAAAGGGCTTTTGAAAAGGTTCAAAATATGCTAGATAAAAGTGATGATATGTTGGGTGAAGAAATGGATCGCACTAAAGCCCTGACTGAAAATCTTCAGAGACTTCAATCTAGGTTTGACAGCCTTCAAGGTCATCATAACACTCTCTTGTCTGATCAAAGAAAGCAAGATCTTGAGAAGCTAAGAGTGAGTTATGAAGATCTTCAGAAGGAGCGCGATTCATTACTTGCTCAACAAATCAGCGCTTCTCAGGAAGAATTTGTTCCTCCATGCTTAAAGTGCATTGAACGTGAATCTGCTAATTCTTCACCTGAATGTTCAAATGCTTCAACTGTTAAAAATTCTTCACCTGCCTCTTCTATTACTAATTCCTCATCTGAGGACATTGCTAGTATCACTGACGATGCATGGCTGAAGGAATTGTACATGACAGGCATGTACAAAATCCTCAAAGGGCATCAGACTCTTTGTGATGTGCTTAAAAAGCAGATCCTCAACAGGAACCCTAGGAAAGAGGGTATTGCCTTTGAGAGGAAACTCAATGCTGATGGAACATATTGGAAGCTGGCGGTACCCAAAACCTCATGGGTTGCTGCAAAGGGACCTCCAGTTGATCCATCTAACTTATCTGGCTTTACATGTGAATCTCCTCATTCTTCTGATGAGTCATTTGACTCCAACTATAAACTGTTCAAAAATCAGAATGGTGAAGTATTTGCTAGATATGTTGGCACTAATCGCAGAACGGTTCCCCTATGAAGAAAATCTGGGTTCCCAAGAAGTGCCTTGAAAGTCTTCAGTGAATGTCCTCATGACACCACCTGTGAAGAATAGGAACCCCAGATCAAACTCTTCATATGGACCAAATTCTTCATATGGATCCAAGTCCTCATACGGACCAAACTCCTCACATGGATCAAATTCCTCACATGGATCAAAGTCCTCATATGATTATCATCGTGCTAACAACTCTGTTTCGCAGGGTAGAGCTAAGGGCTATGAATATGTGCATTATTCTTCAAACCAATATGTTCATAAGTCCTCGAAGAATTTCTCTGCTTATTCATATGCTTACTCTAACCCCTCTTATGTGAAACGAAATGGATTGGCCTCTATGCCGCCATTCTCATATGGAGCTCGCAGAGTGATGAACTCTTTGCCACCCCTTCAGATGTGGGTGGTGAAGAAAAAGAACTATCTCTTCTACAGGGTCAGGTCTCCAGACGTGCTCTAACGTCTGAAGAATTTGCTGGGGCCTGACAAAGTGCCTGAAAGGACGCAGGCTAAACATGAAGAAATGAACTTTCATTTCACACGTCCTCATACTGCTTATCTGTTATACTGACTGACGAAATTCATCTGATGAAATTGATATCATATTCTTCACTAATGAAGTATATGAGATCGTAAGTTGCACTAATTCATCTGCAGGATGATCAACCCAAAGCCAATGAGTGGGTTCTCGATAGTGGATGTACAAATCACATGACTGGTGACAAGAATCTATTGATGGATGCTCCTTATCACCGCCACATCTGAAGCATATCATCTTTGCCGACAAAGGCAAAAGTCGGTATTGGGTCTTGGTAAGGTTGCGATCTCTAAGGACATACACATGGACAAAGTCATGCTTGTTGAGTCCTTAGGATACAACCTCATGTCGATCTCAATGCTTTGTGATCTTGATATGGTTGTTGTCTTTGGCAAGTATCGTTGTGTTGTGATCATGGAAGTGACAATTCCAAAGTCTTGAAGGCTTTAGGAGAGGAGACTTGTATATTGTTGATTTCTCTACAGACCACAACCAGCCGTGTGTCTACTTGCAAAAGCTTCGAAGGCTGGCTATGACATCGACGACTTGGTCACGCAGGCATGAGGAATTTGCACACGCTTGCATAAGAAGAAGCATGTCATTGGCATTGAGAATGTCAAATTCCTCAAGGATCACTTGTGTGGAGCCCGTGAAGTTGGAAAATGACCAAGGCCAAGCATCCAAAGAAAGACTATCATGACCACTACTCGTCCATTCAATTGCTTCACATGGACCTCTTTGGTCCTAATCATTACTCAGCAGTCACTAATGATGCATCTCTATATGGCTTTGTTATTGTTGATGATTACTCTCGTTACACATGGGTACACATTGTTACTTACAAACATGAAGTGCAGGAAGTCTTCAAACGATTTTCCTCGAGGGCTTCAACCAACTTTGGTGTGAAGATCAGGCACATCAGGAGTGTCAATGGAACTGAGTTCAAGAATTCCGGTCTTGATGCCTATCTTGATGAACTTGGTATTACTCATGAGTTATCTGCTCCCTATACTCCTCAGCAAAATGGCGTCGTGGAGCGCAAGAACAGAACTCTTGTTGAGATGGCTCGCACTATGCTTGATGAATACAAAACGCCTCCTCGTTTTTGGATTGATGCAATTGATACCACGTGCCACATCATCAACAGAGTATATCTTCACAAATTCTTCAAGAAGACTGCCTATGAATTCCTCACTGACAAGAAACCCAATGTGAGTTATTTCAAAGTCTTCGGTGCTAAATGCTGGATTAGAGATCCTCATCACAATTCTAAATTTGCACCGAAAACACATGAAGGTTTTATGCTTGGTTATGGAAAGGACTCGCACACCTACAGAGTCTTCAACATCGCTCTTCGCAAGATTGTTGATACTGTAGATGTGCGGTTCGATGAAACTAATGGCTCGCAAAGAGAGCACCTACCTTCGTGTTAGATGAACCAGCACCGAGGAATCTATCAAGTTCAAGGCAACCGAGGATGTCATTCCTCTCAAGAATCCATGAAGAATTCGTTCTGACGCGAAGAACGTCGAGCTGATGCACCTGAGGATAATGCTGAAGAAAATGGTACTGAAGAAAATGCTGATCAAATTCCTCGACGACAATCAGCTCATCCTCGCGTTGCAAAAGAAGTGCAAGTTGACAAGATCATCGATGACATTGAAGCGCCAGGTCCTCTCACACGCTCAAAAGCTTCACATTTATCTAACTTTTGTGGGCACTATGCTTTTGTCTCTATCACAGAGCCCACTAAGGTAGATGAAGCATTTCTGGAGCCTGAGTGGACTCAGGCCATGCAAGAAGAATTACAACAGTCCGAGCTCAACAATGTCTGGGAACTGGTCAAACGTCCAGATCCTCGCAAGCATAATATCATTGGCACAAAGTGGATCTACCGCAACAAGCAAGATGAAAATGGCCTTGTGGTGAGGAATAAGGCAAGACTGGTAGCTCAAGGCTACACACAGGTTGAAGGAATTGATTTCGATGAAACTTTTGCACCTGTTGCTAGACTTGAGGCTATTTGCATATTACTTGCTTATGCTAACCATCATAATATCACTTTATATCAAATGGATGTGAAAAGTGCATTCCTCAATGGTAAGCTTGAGGAAGAAGTATATGTTGCTCAACCCCCAGGTTTTGAAGATCCAAAGAATCCCGACAAAGTCTTCAGACTCAACAAGGCCCTCTATGGCCTCAAACAGGCCCCACGGGCGTGGTATGATACATTGAAGGAATTCTTCGTGAAGAATGGCTTCACACCCGGTTCACTCGACCCTACTCTCTTTACTAAATCATATGATGGTGAACTGTTTGTGTGCCAAATATATGTTGATGATATTATCTTTGGCTGTACTGACCAACGTTTTAGTGATGAATTTGCCTATATGATGAGTGAAGAATATCAAATGTCTATGATGGGAGAACTGAAATTCTTCTTAGGTCTTCAAATTCACAACAACACAATGGCATATTCATATCTCAGAGAAATACCTCAAAGATGTCCTCAAGAAATTCGCATGCAAGATTGCAAAGGCGTCAAAATTCCTATGCCCACACATGGCCATCTATGCAATCGATGAAAATGGTATTGACTTCGATCACAAGGTATACCGCCCATGATTGGTTCTCTATTGTACTTATGTGCATCTAGGCCAGATATAATGCTTAGTGTTTGCATGTGTGCCCGATTTCAAGCTACACCAAGGAATCACACCATAAGGCTGTGAAGCATATTCTTCGATATCTAGCTCACACACCAACACTAGGATTATGGTACCCCAAGGGCTCTACTTTTGATCTCATTGGATATTCGACTCGACTATGCTGGTGATCGTGTGGACCGCAAGTCAACATCTGGTACTTGTCATTTCCTCGAGCGATCTTTGGTCCATTGGTCCTCGAAGAAAGCGAACTGCGATCACCGCTCATCTCTGCGGAAGCTGAATACATTGCTGCTGGCTCTTGTTGTGCTCAATTGCTGTGGATGAAGCAAACTCTCAAGGACTACGGCATCAACGTGAAGAATGTGCCTCTCTACTGTGACAATGAGAGTGCCATCAAGATTGCTCACAACCCAGTTCAGCACTCGAAGACAAAGCACATTCAGATTCGTCATCATTTTCTTCGTGATCATGTGTTGAAGGGCGACATCTCCATCGAGCATGTGAAGACTGAAGAACAGCTATCCGATATCTTCACTAAGCCCTTGGATGAGAAGAGATTTAGCAAGTTGCGGTGTGAGCTAAATATCTTAGAATCTTCGAATGTTCTTTGAAAAGGACACACATCCTGACACTTATGCAAAATTGATGACTTAGATGTGCAACACATGAAGAAACATTTTTCTTCAATCAATGAAGAATAACACTCTAAGTGTGAAGAAACTAATGAAGAATTTGATTCTCAGAACCCTACGACAATTGTACGCGGTGTCTGAAATCATCATTCTTATACGATGGGTCACGCCACCACCAAAGTTGAAAATCTTCAATTTGAGTTTTTCCTCAGTTTTTGAAATTCTTCATTTTTTCAAATTCTTCAACTTTGCAAAATCTTCATTGTTTCCGTCGTTTTTCTGCATTGACTATATATATATATATATATGGGTTTATGTCCTCTACAGCATTCACTTATGGCTATTTCTTCAAGTTGCTTTTTCTGCTAAGTGAATGTGATCGGACCCTTCCCCCTCTATGCTATACTCAACCCAATCTATTCACAAATTCTTCATGTGCGTTCTATTTGAAACTCGTTCAAAATCTTCACTGTGTCCTTGTCAGCTGAAGAAATTGCGAACGGAACATTTAACTTATCTTATCCAAATTTTCATTTTTGCCGCTCAAACCGTTCCGCATCCCACGATAGACTTATCCATTCACCCACGATCTAACACAATCTCCACTTTTCAGTACGTGGGTGACACATGTCAAGCGAATGAGAAGGGTCAGGGGCACGTTCGTCCAAAATCTTCGGGCGAACGGTTTTTCACCGTGGCTATATATACCCCCTCTGCCCTTCCTCACTTCCTTTACTCCGCTCGACCGCTCTCTCTCTCGCTCGAGCTTCTCAAACCCTAGCGCCGCTGCTACTTCATCATCGCCGGTGAGGAAGAGCTTCACCTCGACCTCGTCGCTGTCGTACTTCAGACCGATCATGAAATCTTCACTCCGCCGCCGCCGTAGCTGTCTTCCTCCGCCGAGTTAGGGCGTGGGAGATCTGAATCGATTTAACTTCTAATCTACACCTCTCAGTTAAATCGTGTTCTTCATTCGGTAATTAAAAGTTACTTTTATTACTCGCTTTGATTCTCAAACCTTCCTGAAAATCTTCAAAGGTGTTTATTATTCAAATCTTCACACATATGAACACCTCAAACGAAATATGCTCTTGATTCGTTTCTCTAAGCTATGATTTTTCTTCAAGATTCCTCAGTTGTGTGGATCCTCGATCTATACAACTCTGGAACCTAAAACAAAGATCGCTTAGTGAAATTCTTCAAGGCTCATCTGGTCAAATTCCTCAAACTAGTTATTTTCGAAAAACCTTCTGAGAACGCATATGACCTCTCCAAATTCCTCGCAACTATACTCTGTTCACAGGTACTCATGTCCGCTGCTGAATCACTAGGTTCTCATCAACTTAACTCATTTGCAGCATTCCTCAAAGAAAACTTGCATACTTCTTCAGAGAATTTGATTGTTCAAATTCCTCAGCTGAAGAATATGGCAGAAGGAAAGAAGCCACAGAAAGGAGGAAAGAGGCATGAGGTCATGACTGCGTTTGAGATTCCTGAGGACATCTATGCTGATTATTGCACACGTGATGAAGCCGAGTTTGGAAAAGAAAACAAAAATCAGCGCAAGGTGTGCATTCAAAGGATTGAAAGGAGATGGGAAAGGGAATGGAGGGAGTACATATTGAAGGAAATATGCCCTAGAGGCAATAATAAAGTTATTATTTATTTCCTTATAACATGATAAATGTTTATTATTCATGCTAGAATTGTATTAACCGGAAACATAATACATGTGTGAATACATAGACAAACAGAGTGTCACTAGTATGCCTCTACTTGACTAGCTCGTTAATCAAAGATGGTTATGTTTCCTAACTATAGACATGTGTTGTCATTTGATTAATGGGATCACATCATTAGGAGAATGATGTGATTGACATGACCCATTCCGTTAGCGTAGCACATGATCGTTTAGTATGTTGCTTATGCTTTCTTCATGACTTATACAAAGTTCCTGCAACTATGAGATTATGCAACTCCCGTTTACCGGAGGAACACTTTGTGTGCTACCAAACGTCACAACGTAAATGGGTGATTATAAAGGTACTCTACAGGTGTCTCCAAAAGTATATGTTGAGTTGGCATGAATCGAGATTAGGTTTTGTCACTCCGATTGTCTGGAGAGGTATCTCTGGGCCTTCTCGGTAATACACATCACATAAGCCTTGCAAGCATTGCAACTAATGAGTTAGTTGTGAGATGATGTATTACGGAACGAGTAAAGAGACTTACGATAACGAGATTGAACTAGGTATTGGATACCGACGATCGAATCTCGGGTAAGTAACATACCGATGACAAAAGGAACAACGATGTCGTTATGCGGTTTGACCGATAAAGATCTTCAGTAGAATATGTAGGAACCAATATGGGCATCCAGGTTCCGCTATTGGTTATTGACCAAGAATAGTTCTAGGTCATGTCTACATAGTTCTCGAACCCGTAGGGTCCGCACGCTTAAGGTTTCGATGATGCTTATATTATGAGTTTATGAGTTTTGATGTACCGAAGGAGTTCGAGTCCCGGATGAGATCGGGGACATGACGAGGAGTCTCGAAATGGTCGAGACGTAAAGATCGATATATTGGACGACTATATTCGAGTTCGGAAAGGTTCGAATGATTCGGTATTTTTCGAGTACCGGAGAGTTACGGGAATTCGCCGGGAGAAGTATTGGGCCTTATTGGGCCTGCAGGAAAGAGAGGGGCTGCCTAGGGCAGGCCGCGCGCCCCAAAGGCCTAGTCCGAATTGGACTAGGGGAGGGCCGCACCCTTCTTCCCTTCCCCTCCTTCTCTCCTACTCCTACTAGGAAAGGAGGAGTCCTACTCCCGTGGGAGTAGGACTCCCCCTGGTGCGCCTCCTCCTTGGCCGGCCACCTCCTCCTTGCTCCTTTATATACGGGGCAAGGGGCACCCCATGACACACAAGTTGATCTACGGATCGCTCCTTAGCCGCAGCGGTGCCCCTTCCACCATATTCCACTTCGGTCATATCGTCATGAGCTTAGGCGAAGCCCTGCGCCGAGAAGTCATATCGTCGCGGAGCTTAGGCGAAGCCCTGCGTCGGTGGAGCATCATCATCGTCCACCACGCCGTCGTCTTGACGGAACTCATCCCGACACTTTGCTGGATCGAGTCCGGGATCGCCATCGAGCTGAACGTGTGCAGAACTCGGAGGTGCCGTCGTTCGGTGCTTGGATCGGTCGGATCGTGAAGACGTCGACTACATCAACCGCGTTGTTATAACGCTTCGCTTTCGGTCTCGAGGGTACGTGGGCGGACACTCTCCCTCTCGTTGCTATGCCATCACCATTGTCTTGCGTGTGCGTAGGAAATTTTTGAAATTACTACGTTCTCCAGCAGTGGCATCCGAGCCTGGTTTTATGCGTTGATGTCATATGCACGAGTAGAACACAAGTGAGTTGTGGGCGATATAAGTCATACTGCTTACCAGCATGTCATACTTTGGTTCGGCGGTATTGTGAGATGAAGCGGCCCGGACCGACATTACGCGTACGCTTACGCGAGACTGGTTTCACCGCTTGAGCACTAGTTGCTTAAAGGTGACCGGCGGTGTCTGTCTCTCTCACTTTAGTTGAACTGAGTGTGGCTACGCCCGTCCTTGCGAAGGTTAAAACAGCACCAACTTGACAAACTATCGTTGTGGTTTTGATGCGTAGGTGAGAACGGTTCTTGCTCAGCCCATAGCAGCCACGTAAAACTTGCAACAACAAAGTAGAGGACGCCTAACTTGTTTTTGCAGGGCATGTTGTGATGTGATGTGGTCAAGACGTGATGCTATATTTTATTGTATGAGATGATCATGTTTTGTAACCGAGTTATCGGCAATCGGCAGGAGCCATGTGGTTGTCGCTTATTGTATGAAATGCAAAAGCCATGTAATTGCTTTACTTTATCACTAAGCAGTAGCGATAGTCGTAGAAGCAATAGTTGGCGAGACGACAACGATGCTACGATGGAGATCAAGGTGTCGCGCGGTGACGATGGTGATCATGACGGTGCTTGAGATGGAGATCACAAGCACAAGATGATGATGACCATATCATATCACTTATATTGATTGCATGTGATGTTTATCCTTTATGCATCTTATCTTGCTTTGATTGACGGTAGCATTATAAGATGATCTCTCACTAAAATTATCAAGAAGTGTTCTCCACGAGTATGCACCGTTGCTAAAAGTTCGTAGTACCCAGACACCACGTGATGATCGGGTGTGATAAGTTCTACGTCCATCTACAACGGGTGCAAGCCAGTTTTGCACACGCAGAATACTCAGGTTAAACTTGACGAGCCTAGCATATGCAGATATGGCCTCGGAACACGGAGACCGAAGGTCGAGCGTGAATCATATAGTAGATATGATCAACATAGTGATGTTCACCATTGAAACTACTCCATCTCACGTGATGATCGGACATGGTTTAGTTGATTTGGATCACGTGATCACTTAGATGACTAGAGAGATGTCTGTCTAAGTGGGAGTTCTTAAGTAATATGATTAATTGAACTTAAATTTATCATGAACTTAGTCCTGGTAGTATTTTGCAAATTATGTTGTAGATCAATAGCTCGCGTTGTTGCTTCCCTATGTTTGTTGCTTTCATATGTTTATTTTAATATGTTCCTAGAGAAATTGTATTGAAAAATGTTAGTAGCAATGATGCGGATTGGATCCGTGATCTGAGGTTTATCCTCATTGCTGCACGTAAGAATTATGTCCTTGATGCACCGCTAGGTGACAGACCTATTGCAGGAGCGTATGCGCACGTTATGAACGCTTGGCTAGCTCAATATGATGACTACTTGATAGTTTAGTGCACCATGCTTAAACGACTTAGAATCGGGACTTCAAAGACGTTTTGAACGTCATGGACCATATGAGATGTTCCAGGAATTGAAGTTAATATTTCAAGCAAATACCCGAGTTGAGAGATATAAAGTCTCCAACAAGTTCTATAGCTAAAAGATAGAGGAGAATCGCTCAACTAGTGAGCATGTGCTCAGATTGTCTGGGTACTTCAATCGCTTGAATCAAGTGGGAGTTAATCTTCCAGATAAGATAGTGATTGACAGAATTCTCTAGTCACCATCACCAAGTTAGTAGAACTTCGTGATGAACTATAACATGCAAGGGATGACAAAAGTAATTCCCAAGCTCTTCGTGATGCTGAAATCGACGAAGGTAGAAATCAAGAAAGAGCATCAAGTGTTGATGATTGACAAGACCACTAGTCTCAAGGATAAGGGCAAAGGGAAGAAGGGGAACTTCAAGAAGAACGGCAAGCAAGTTGCTGCTCGAGTAAAGAAGCCCAAGTCTGGACCTAAGCCTGAGACTAAGTGCTTTTGCTGCAATGGAACTGGTCACTAGAAGCGGAACTACCCCAAGTATTTGGCGGATAAAGAGGATGGCAAAGTGAACAAAGGTATATTTGATATACAGATTATTGATGTGTATTTTACTAGTGTTCGTAGCAACCCCTCGGTATTTGATACTGGTTCAGTTGCTAAGAGTAGTAACTGGAAACGGGAGTTGCAGAATGAACAGAAACTAGTTGAAGGGAAAGTGACGATGAGTGTTGGAAGTAGTTCCAAGATTGATATGATCATCATCGCACACTCCCTATACTTTCGGGATTAGTGTGGAACCTAAATAAATGTTATTTGGTGTTTTCGTTGAGCATGAATATGATTTGATCATGTTTATTGCAAAACGGTTATTCATTTAAAGTCAAAGAATAATTATTCTGTTTAAATGAATAAAACCTTCGATGGTCATACACCCAATGAAAATAGTTTTCAAAACGGTTATTCATTTAAAGTCAAAGAATAATTGTTGTTCTGTTTAAATGAATAAAACCTTCAATGGTCATACACCCAATAAAAATAGTTTGTTGGATCTCGATCGTAGTGATACACATATTCATAATATTGATGCCAAAAGATGCAAAGTTAATAATGATAGTGCAACTTATTTGTGGCACTGCCGCTTAGGTCATATTGGTAAAGCGCATGAAGAAACTCCATGCTGATGGGATTTTGGAATCACTTGATTATGAATCACTTGATACTTGCAAACCATGCCTTATGGGCAAGATGACTAAAACTCGTTCTCCGGAACAATGGAGCGAGCAAATGACTTATTGGAAATAATACATACTGATGTATGCGGTCCAATGAGTGTTAAAGCTCACGGCAAGTATCGTTATTTTCTGACCTTCACAAGATGATTTGAGCAGATATGAGTATATCTACTTAATGAAAGCACAAGTCTGAAACATTTGAAAAGTTCAAATAATTTTCAGAGTGAAGTGGAGAATCATCGTAATAAGAAAATAAAGTTTCTACGATCTGATCGTGGAGGAAAAATATTTGAGTTACGAGTTTGGCCTTCAGTTAAAACAATGTGAAATAGTTTCGCTACTCACGCCACCTGGAACACCACAGCATAATGGTGTGTCCGAACGCCATAACCGCACTTTATTGGATATGGTGCGATCTATGATGTATCTTTCCGATTTACCACTATTGTTCTGGGGTTATGCATTAGAGACAGCTGCATTCACGTTTAATAGGGCACCATCTAAATCCGTTGAGATGACACCGTATGAACTATGGTTTAGCAGTAAACCTAAGCTGTCGTTTCTTAAAGTTTGGAGTTGTGATGCTTATGTGAAAAAGTTTTCACCTGATAAGCTCAAACCCAAATCGGAGAAGTGCATCTTCATAGAATACCCAAAGGTAACTATTGGGTACACCTTCTATCACAGATCCGAAAGCAAGATATTCGTTGCTAAGATGGATCCTTTCTAGAGAAGAAGTTTCTCTTGAAAGAAGTGAGTGGGAGGAAAGTAGAACTTGATGAGGTAATTGTACCTTCTCCTTATTGGAAAGTAGTTCATCACGTGAATCAGTTCCAAAGTGATTCCTACACCAATTAGTGAGGAAGTTAATGATGATGATCATGAAACTTCAGATCAAGTTGCTACCAAACCTCGTAGATCTTCCAGTAAGATCCGCACTGAGTGGTGCGGTAATCATGTTCGGAAGTCATGTTACTAGAACATGATGAAACCTACGGACTATGAGGAAGCGATGATGAGCCCAGATTCATGAAAATGGCTTGAGGCCATGAAATCTGAGATAGGATCCATGTATGAGAACAAAGTATGGACTTTGATTGACTTGCTCGATGATCAGCAAGCCATGTTAAATAAATGGATCTTAAAGAGGAAGACGGACACTGATAGTAGTGTTACTATCTACAAAGCCCGACTTGTCACAAAAAGGTTTTCGACAAGTTCAAGGTGTTGACTACAATGAGATTTTCTCAACTGTAGCGATGCTTAAGTTTGTCCGAATCATGTTAGCAATTGCCACATTTTATGAAATCTGGCAAATGGATGTAAAACTACATTCTTTAATGGATTTATTAAAGAAGAGTTGTATATGATGCAACAAGAAGGTTTTGTCAATCCTAAAGGAGCTAACAAAATGCATAAGCTCCAATGATCCATCTATGGACTGGTGCAAGCATCTCGGAGTTGGAATAAACGCTTTGATAGTGTGATCAAAGCATATGGTTTTATACAGACTTTTGGAGAAGCCTGTATTTACAAGAAAGTGAGTGGGAGCACTACAGCATTTCTGATAAGTATATGTGAATGACATATTGTTGATCGGAAATAATGTAGAATTATTCTGCAAAGCATAAAGGAGTATTTGAAAGGAGTTTTTCAAGGAAGGACCTCGGTGAAGCTGCTTACATATTGAGCATCAAGATCTATAGAGATAGATCAAAGACGCTTGATAAGTTTTTCAATGAATACATACCTTGACAAGATTTTGAAGTAGTTCAAAATGGAACAGTCAAAGAAAGAGTTCTTGCCTGTGTTACAAGGTGTGAGATTGAGTAAGACTCAAAACCCGACCACGGCAGAAGTAGAAAGAGAATGAAAGTCATTCCCTATGCATCAGCCATAGGTTCTATAAAGTATGTCATGTTGTGTACTGATCTATTGCATACCCTACCACTAAGCTTGGCAAGGAGTGCAATAGTGATCTAGGAATAGATCAATGGACAGCGGTCAAAATTATCCTTAGTAGAATAAAGATATGTTTCTCGATTATGGAAGTGAAAAAGGTTCGTAAATAAGGGTTACGCCGATGCAAGTTTTAACACTAATCTAGATGACTCGAGTCTCAATCTGGATACATATTGAAAGTGGGAGCAATTAGCTAGAGTAGCTCCGTGCGAGCATTGTAGACATAGAAATTTGCAAAATACTTACGGCTCTGAATGTGATGACCAGTTGACTAAAATTATCTCACAAGCAAAACATGATCACACCTTAGTACTCTTTGGGTGTTAATCACATAGCGATGTGAACTAGATTACTGACTCTAGTAAACCCTTTGGGTGTTGGTCACATGTCGATGTAAACTATGGGTGTTAACCACATATAGATGTGAACTATTGATGTTAAATCACATGGCGATCTGAACTAGATTATTGACTCTAGAGCAAGTGGGAGACTGAAGGAAATATGCCCTAGAGGCAATAATAAAGTTATTATTTATTTCCTTATAACATGATAAATGTTTATTATTCATGCTAGAATTGTATTAACCAGAAACATAATACATGTGTGAATACATAGACAAACAGAGTGTCACTAGTATGCCTCTACTTGACTAGCTCGTTAATCAAAGATGGTTATGTTTCCTAACTATAGACATGTGTTGTCATTTGATTAATGGGATCACATCATTAGGAGAATGATGTGATTGACATGACCCATTCCGTTAGCGTAGCACATGATCGCTTAGTATGTTGCTTATGCTTTCTTCATGACTTATACAAAGTTCCTGCAACTATGAGATTATGCAACTCCGCTTACGGAGGAACACTTTGTGTGCTACCAAACGTCACAACGTAAATGGGTGATTATAAAGGTACTCTACAGGTGTCTCCAAAAGTATATGTTGAGTTGGCATGAATCGAGATTAGGTTTTGTCACTCCGATTGTCTGAGAGGTATCTCTGGCCTTCTCGGTAATACACATCACATAAGCCTTGCAAGCATTGCAACTAATGAGTTAGTTGTGAGATGATGTATTACGGAACGAGTAAAGAGACTTACCGTAACGAGATTGAACTAGGTATTGGATACCGACGATCGAATCTCGGTAAGTAACATACCGATGACAAAAGGAACAACGTATGTCGTTATGCGGTTTGACCGATAAAGATCTTCGTAGAATATGTAGGAACCAATATGGGCATCCAGGTTCCGCTATTGGTTATTGACCAAGAATAGTTCTAGGTCATGTCTACATAGTTCTCGAACCCGTAGGGTCCGCACGCTTAAGGTTTCGATGATGCTTATATTATGAGTTTATGAGTTTTGATGTACCAAGGAGTTCGAGTCCCGGATGAGATCGGGACATGACGAGGAGTCTCAAATGGTCGAGACGTAAAGATCGATATATTGGACGACTATATTCGAGTTCGGAAAGGTTCCAATGATTCGGTATTTTTCGAGTACCGGAGAGTTACGGGAATTCGCCGGGAGAAGTATTGGGCCTTATTGGGCCTGCAGGGAAAGAGAGAGGGCTGCCTAGGGCAGGCCGCGCCCCAAGGCCTAGTCCGAATTGGACTAGGGGAGGGGCCGCACCCTTCTTCCCTTCCCCTCCTTCTCTCCTACTCCTATTAGGAAAGGAGGAGTCCTACTCCCGTGGGAGTAGGACTCCCCTTGCGCCTCCTCCCTTGGCCGCCACCTCCTCCTTGCTCCTTTATATCTGGGGCAAGGGGCACCCCATGACACACAAGTTGATCTACGGATCGCTCCTTAGCCGTGTCGGTGCCCCTTCCACCATATTCCACTTCGGTCATATCGTCATGAGCTTAGGCGAAGCCCTCGCGCCGGAGAAGTCATATCGTCATGAGCTTAGGCGAAGCCCTGCGCCGGTGGAGCATCATCATCGTCACCACGCCGTCGTTCTGACGGAACTCATCCCCGACACTTTGCTGGATCGGAGTCCGGGGATCGTCATCGAGCTGAACGTGTGCAGAACTCGGAGGTGCCGTACGCTCGGTGCTTGGATCGGTCGGATCGTGAAGACGTACGACTACATCAACCGCGTTGTTATAACGCTTCCGCTTTCGGTCTACGAGGGTACGTGGACGGACACTCTCCCCTCTCGTTGCTATGCCATCACCATGGTCTTGCGTGTGCGTAGGAAATTTTTGAAATTACTACGTTCTCCAACACATATATGTTACTCCAAAGTACATGAAGAAATTCGCACTAAATCCTCCATGCCCAAGAGCTCCATTGGTACCTGGTCAAGAAGCTGACTCCACCAGCATCAAGCGTGGTGAGGACTTTCCTGAAGAATGGGCCAAGCGCCAAGCCAATTTGGCAAGACAAGCCAACGAGGCAGTGAGGAAATTTAATGAGGACTCTGCTACTGCTGCTGCCATCGAGGCCTCTGTCAAGCCAAGAAAATCTATGGCAAAGAAGCTCGCACACAAGCCAAGTGCTTCACTCAACAAAGGCCTCACGGCCAAGTTCTCACCGTGCCCTCACGGCCAATTCCTCATGCTGCTCCTGCTCCTCCCAAATCCTCAGCTCCTCCAAAGTCCTCTCAGTTCCGACAAAGTCCTCAAGACTGTGCATCCGCCACGTGCCAAAGGACTGCAGTATCTCAATTGCCTCGGTGTTTCAGCAAGTTCCTCACCTGCACCAAATTCTTCATCCGCCCAACTCTGCTGAAGACTAAGGCCACAATGGACGAGGTTCTCGCCAAGTCCTAAGAAGAAACAGGTCGCCTTCCAAGAGCCACCAAGATGATGAGGCTGATGATGATGAACTTGCGGAAATCATCGAGACCGACAAGAAAGGGTCATAGAGCCAAAGGCACACCTGTACCCTCGCTGTTGGATCCAAGAGCGATCCTAGACTACATTGATCTCTGGCACAAGGACCCAAACACTCCTATGCCTGACTTCAAGTTGACACCTGGCCAAAGTCACATGCTGACTCATTTCATCCAAGAGGAGAAATGGAAATTTGATACGGCCAGAGAGATCAAGAAATCGCAGTACATAAAAGAGAAACTGCTGAAGAAAAATGTTGTCAAGATGACAACTGAAGAACTTATCAAGATGCAGGCTGACATCAAAGCCATCAGCGACAAATTTGACTCGTATATGCTGATTGGCAAGGAGCCAAAGTCAGATT
Source organism: Aegilops longissima (assembly GCA_021605205.1). NCBI lineage: Eukaryota > Viridiplantae > Streptophyta > Magnoliopsida > Poales > Poaceae > Aegilops > Aegilops longissima. The sequence continues at coordinate 700,378,887 of CM038680.1, forward strand.
TGTCAATCTGACAAAGAAGTTCTCAAATGTTGCAGCCCCAACGCAACAAGAAATTCCTCAGGCTGGAGCCTCTGCTCAGCCGACTGAAGAACATGCCAGCACCGCTGATGAAGTTCAGGCTGCTGAAGACAATGCTAGTTCCAGGGCTGATGATTCCATTCCAGCCGCTGAAGAAATTGCCAGGGCATCCACTAGTGGTGCGCCTGAAGAAACTGAAGAAGTCAGGGCAACTGCATCAGTTGCGCCTGAGGAAATTCAACCAGATTCCTCAGCTCCTCCTGCGCCTACACCAACTCCAATCCTTCCATCTGCATCTGATGTGAAGAAGACCAAGGCTGCAGAGCAAGCTGCAGTGAAGAAAAGGAAAGCATCTGCTGCTTCAAATTCTTCAGCCCCGAAGAAGATGAAGACAATGACCAGCTCATTTGAAAATCCCATTGATGCTGTTCCAATTTCCTCCATTCCATCAAAGGACCATGTTCCTTTTGGTGAAGATTATGAGATCCCAAGTGGATCTGATGAAGAAAATCATTCTGCTGCTTCGTCAGAGCAGATTGATGAAGAAATTGAAGTGGAAGCAATCCCTTCAACCCCAATCATTTCCTCGCCTATGCCTCAGTTCACAGCTGAAGAGGCTGGTGTTGAGGAAATTGAAGAAGAAGATGTGGATATTGGAAGCACAACGCCAGTGATGAACGATGACTTTTGGGAAAGTCGGCATCCAAATTCTCCACTCTTCACCCCAATCCAACAGATTCCTCAGTCCCCTGCTCCAACAGTTCAAATGGGCTCTGAAGAAACTCATCCCACTTCATCTGTACATGAAGAAATTCCAGCCACTAGCGCTGATGAACCTACTGCTGCTGATCCTCATACTGCACATGAAGAGGAACCAGAAATTCCTCAGCCTGAAGAACCTGAGATTGCGATTCCAGAGGTCGTGATGCAACTCACTGACACTCCACTGCCAAAGCCTAAGAATCCATTCTCAACGAAGCAAAAGTTCAAGGCTGAAGACTTCTTTGGCGAGCATGTTTTCTTCACGGATTACAACCCATACGACTCTGCTCCCATAAGGAAGAGGCATTTCTGGACTGCTAGTCAAGCCAACTTCTACTCCTCTGTGCTATTCAACAAACACAAAGTCTTCGATCATGCTCATATTCCTCATGTGGACATGGAATCTCTGCCAGGATTCGAGCCAGTCCTCAGTGTTCTTCACGATGCAGGACTTCTGAATTTCTGCACTGACATCTGTGATTGGAATGAAGAACTTATTCTTCAATTCTATGCGACGCTGCATATCACTGGAGACGCTGAAGATGTGAACTCATGGGTGTTGGACTGGATGTCTGAAAATACTCACTACAAGGCACCACCAACTGAATTGCTTCGTGCCCTCCCACTCAGTCCTCCCCTTGATGGTGCTCGTTGCATCTACAATGAACCTGAGCTTTCAAATCACTACATGCAAGTGTTGATGAAGCCTTTGAAGCCCGGACAGGCACCTCGAACCAAATTCCTCGTCAAGGAATTACTATATGTGCCTCGGACTGTCTATCGGATTCTGACGAAGACAATGAGTCCTACCAAAGGCCACGACTCAAATGATGAAGAAGTCGTTGGCATCATGAAGAATATGCTTTTCAATATCATTCATGGCGTTCCGTCAACTTCCATGTTTTCTTCATGAGGACTCTGGCAAACATTGCTATGTCACCTTTTGAGCTGAAGCCTTATGCACCATGGATTATGAGGTTCATCAGGACAAGGTCTTCACTCAATTACAAGGCTGATACTCTGAACCACTGCAGCTACTTGCCTCCGATTGAAGTCCTCAAACGGACATTTCCTCAGCTGATGACAAGGGCAAGGCAACTGTTGTGATAGATGAAGGCATTCGTCCATTGGATGGTAAATTTCGCAAAGCTGCATCCTACTCCACCAATGATGACTCTGCCACACATGACTCTGCCGCCAATACCTCAGCCAAGCAAAATCCTCAAGCCACAGCACCCAGGGTGATGACTGATCGTGAGTTACTCCTCATTCTTCATCAGAAGGTTTATCGCAATCATAAATGGGTCAAGCGTCAGTTTGGTTCAATTCTTCACAACATGACTTCAACACACAATGCAGTGAAGAAAAACCAATACTACCTCCATGAAACCTTCAACCGCACCTGGGCTGTTCTTTCTAATGTCTACAGCGCGGAAGAACTGAAGACAATGGGTCTCAAGGAAGAATTTGACTGGTCTGCACCTCCACCGAAGAAATACAAGAAGGTCAAAGTTCCTTCCTTGGTGGCCAGCTCCTATTTTTCATCGCGCGACACTGATGAAAATGAAGACTTGGACGACACTGCGGCAGGCCCTACTATGACAACCGACCCCGACAACGCTGGCGCCCTTCATCAACTTGAAATTCTTCAGGCGTTAGTCCTCGCCGATCCTTTTGGTCATTCGATGACAAAGGAGGAGAAATGTGAGTTAGTCTTCAAGCGGGTCTACTATAAGGGCGTTTTTTGCTAAGTTACAACTCTCGTTCTTCTGAAACTTTTATTGGATCGAGTTGTAATCTTAAACCCGATGGTGCTCTGATACTTTTGATGTGTTCCTCTGCATTCTTATTCCTTGTTTTATGTTAATACACGCATGCTGAATTACATCAGTCACCATATTTCATCATGCATTTCAAATTCTTCATATTATATGTCAAATGCGTGTACGAATTACAAGATATAGGGAGAGATCTCCATGATTCAACTCTTCAAATGTGCATTGCCTCAAAAGCAAATTCCTCACTATGCACATCTTCAGGGGGAGTTCTTCTATATCTTGCAATCAAATTCCTCAATATCAGTATTTACACTTCATATGTTTATCCCCGTTGAAAACTTAACCTATATTGTCATCAATCACCAAAAAGGGGGAGATTGTAAGTGCATCTAGTGCCCCTTAGTGATTTTGGTGTATTGAAGACTTATAGGTTAAGGGACTAATGTGTTTATGAGTGTACACAGGTCTATAAGTCTATGAGGAGTTTGATATTTACAGAGAAAGTCGACCCCTAAAAATGAAGTTCTTCGACTGAAGACTTTGATATTCTGAAGACTTTGAAAGTGAAGAAATTGGTGTGACCTTCAAGAATTGATATTCATTTGAGGAACATGAAGCGTGAAGACTTTTGTTTTCGTAGTTTCGTTTTCTCTTTCTTGAGTCATAGGAAACACCATACTGTTAAAGGGGGTCGAGGAAATACTAAGGAAAATTTTCCATGTGATGCTCAACTCAAAATCCTACACCTACCAATCCCTTCGAGTGAAGCCTTTGGAAATCTCATACAGCTCAGTCAATTTCCTCAGTGACAGAGACGAAGTTCTTCTGGTCGCTGAGGAATTTGTTCTGACTGAGGAGTTAGGAATTCGCCAGTGCGGATTGCCTACACAATGAGGAACATGATAGCCCTGAGGAATTTGAGAGTCAAATTTTCGACCGTTGTTGTGCTGCGCGCCAGCTGTCCCAAAATATCTTATCCACCTAACAGTCATATCATTGAAGGGCATTTATGTCTTATCATGTCAAGCTGCTCCCTAGGCTATAAATAGCCGCCCCCTACAACCACTAGCTGGTTGGCTGCTCCGAGAGAAACTTGACACTTGTCATTTGAGAGCAACCCATCCTCCGAGGACTTTGAGCGAAAATCATCGAGTGAGGAAAAACCCAAAAACCAAACCTCTACAAACCCCAAGTGATTGAGCATCACTGAAGAGATTGATCCTGCGTGGATCCGACGCTTGTTACCTTTGAAGACTATGCTTCTTCCAGACGGTTAGGCGTCATGGTCTAGAGCATCCAAGAGGAATTGTGGATCGCCGAGTGACCAAGTCTGTGAAGGTTTGGAAGTCGCCTGAAGGCTTACAACGAGTGATTGGACGAGGTCTGTGTGACCTTAGTTCAAGGAGAATACGGTGAGGACTTGGTGTCCTGAGCTGCGTGCTCAGCGACTGGGTGTCCGGGACTGTGTGTCCTCGAGTTTAAATACTCAGCCGCTCCAACCAGACGCACAACTGAGACAGCAGTTGGAACTGGTCTACCAAATCATTGTCTTCACCAAACTAACTGGTTCTATTTCCTCAACTCTTTCATTTCCTCATTACTGTGTTGAGTGTTCGTTCATATCTGTGTTTGAAGACTTTGACTGAAGACTTTCTCAATTTCCTCAGTTCAATTTCTTCAGTCTGTTTGTCTTCATCTTGTGCTATCCTGTGTTTACGCTTTCTGTACTCTTTGATTGTCTTCATTTCATCATGATGACCATGCCCGCATTCTCTTATGCTTACTTCTGAGTACTTATTCCGCTGCAAGTAGTTCTTCACTTAGGAATTTCCTCACCGGCAAATTCCTCATTGAAGAATTCATAAAAATCGCCTATTCACCCCCCCTCTAGTTGATATAACGCACTTTCACTCTCAAAAGGTGTGTACAGCAAGGGTGATTGTGGTAAACTAAAAAGCAAAGACTAATATAATACACGACGCTCCAAGCAAAACACTTATTATGTGGCGAATAAAAATATAGCCCCAAGTAAAGTTACCAATGAACGAAGACGAAAGAGGGGATGCCTTTCCGGGGCATCCCCAAGCTTAGGCTTTTGGCTATTCTTGAATATCTTGGGGTGCCATGGGCATCCCCAAGCTTAGGCTCTTGCCACCCTTTATTCCATAGTCCATAAAAGCTTTACCCAAAACTTGAAAACTTCACAACACAAAACTCAATAGAAATCTCGTGAGCTCCGTTAGAGAAAGAAAACAAAAGACTACTTTAAGGTACTGTAATGAACTCATTATTTATTTATATTGGTGTTAAACCTACTGTATTCCAACTTCTCTATGGATTATAAACTATTTTATTGGCCATAGATTCATCAAAATAAGCAAACAACACACGAAAAACAGAATCTGTCAAAAACAGAACAGTCTGTAGTAATCTGTAACTAACGCAAACTTCTAGAACTCCAAAATATCTACCCAAATTAGAAGACCTAGGAAATTTGTTTACTGATCAGCAGCAATTGGAATCACTATTTTATCACGTTCTGGTGATTTTTAACAATTCGGGCACTGAGCGCAAAGTTTCTGGAAATTACAGCAAGATCAAATAACTATCATCCAAGAAGATCCAATAGGTTTAACTTGGCACAAACACTAATTAAAAGATAAAACCACATCTAAACATAAGATAGATGGATTATTTATTCCTAAACAGAAACAAAAACAAAAAAACATAAAGAAAATTGGGTTGCCTCCCAACTAGCGCTATCGTTTAACGCCTCTAGCTAGGCATAAAAGCGAGGATAGATCTAACGGGTGCCATCTTTGACACTAAACTCATAAGTAGCACGCATGATAGATTCATAAGGTAATTTAACTTTCTTTCTTGGAAAGTGCTCCATGCCTTTCTTTAATGGAAATTGGAATCTAATATTCCCTTCCTACATATCAATAATCGCACCATCGTTCTAAGGAAAGGTCTACCAAGAATAATAGGACAAGAAAGATTACAATCTATATCAAGAACGATAAAATCTACGGGCACCAAATTTCTATTTGCAACGATAAGAACATCATTAATCCTTCCCATAGGCTTTTTAATGGTGGAATCCGCAAGGTGCAAATTTAAAGAACAATCATCAAGATCATGGAAACCTAGAATATCACATAAAGTTTTCGGAATCGTGGAAACACTAGCACCCAAATCGCACAAAGCAAAACACTCATAATATTTAATTCTAATCTTTATAGTAGGTTCCCACTCATCATTAAGTTTTCTAGGTATAGAAACTTCCAAATTAAGTTTTTCATCATAAGATTGCATCAAGGCATCAACAATATGTTTGGTAAAAGCTTTATTTTGACTATAAGCATGAGGAGAATTAACAACGGCTTGCAACAAGGAAATGCAACCTTTTAAAGAGCAATTATCATAATTAAATTGCTTGAAGTCTGAGATAATGGGTTCAAAATTATTAGAAGTTGAGGATTCTCCAATCTCACTTTTACCAAATTTAACATTAAGATCTAAAGATTCCGAATTCTTGGGACGCCTTCTAGGCAAAGTTGATTCATCATCAGTCCCATAATCATCAAAGTTCATATTGAAAAACATAGATCTAATTGGAGATGCGTCAATAACTTTAAGATCCTCATCATTATTTTCCCGGAAACTAGACGAACACGCTTTTATAAAGCTTTCTTTCTTAGCACGCAATCTAGCGGCTCTTTCCTTGCACTCGTCAATGGAAATTCTCATTACTTTGAGAGACTCATTGATATCATGCTTAGGAGAAGAAGATACAAGTTTAAGAGAATTAACATCAAGCGAAAGTCTATCAACGTTCCTAACCAAATCATCAACTTTGAGAAATTTTTCTTCAAGCATAGCATTCAAATTCGTTTGAGAGATCATAAATTCTTTCACGCTATTCTCAAAATCGGAGGGCATCTTATTAAAATTACCATAAGAATTATTGTGGGAATTTCCATAATTATTAGAGGGATTACTAGGGAACGGTCTAGCATTAAAATTTCCTCTATAAGCATTGTTTCCAAAACTATTCCTACCAACAAAATTCACATCCATAGATTCATTATTATTCTCAATCAAGGAAGACAAAGACATATCATTGGGATCAAGAGGAGTATTTTTAGTAGCAAGCATCTTCATAAGTTCATCCATCTTTCCACTCAAAACATTGATTTCTTCTATAGCATGCACTTTTTTACTAGAAGATCTTTCGGTGTGCCATTGAGAATAATTAGCCATAATATTATCAAGTAATTTTGTAGCATCTCCTAACGTGATTTCCATAAAGGTGCCTCCATGCGTCAATCTAAGAGATTTATAGAAGCAAAGTTCAAACCGGCATAAACATTTTGTATGATCATTCATAAGTTCAAACCATGAGTAGGGCAATTGCGAAGCATCAATTTCATTCTTTCCCAAGATTGGGCAACATGCTCATGATCAAGTTGTTTAAAATTCATAATATCGTTCCTAAGAGTGATGATCTTAGCGGGAGGAAAATACTTAGAGATAAAAGAATCTTTGCACTTGTTCCAAGAATCAATACTATTTTTAGGCAAAGACGAAAACCAAACTTTAGCGCGAGCTCTAAGTGAAAACGGAAATAACTTAAGTTTGACAACATTGTTATCCGTATCTTTCTTCTTTTGCATATCACACAAATCAACAAAGTTGTTTAGATGAGTAGCGGCATCTTCGCTAGGAAGGCCGGCGAATTGATCTTTCATAACAAGATTCAGCAAAGCGGTATTGATTTCACAAGACTCATCATTATTAAGAGGAGCAATCGGAGTACTAAGGAAATCATTATTATTCGTATTCGAGAAGTCACACAATTTGGTATTATCTTGCGCCATAGCAACAAGTAATCCAACACACAAGCAAACAGAAAAATGACGAGCAAAGAGAGAGGAGACTGGGAAAGAGAGGGTGAATAAAACGGCAATGGTGAAGTGGGGGAGAGAAAACGAGAGGCAAATGGAAAATAATGTAAATGCGAGGGAGATAGGTTTGTGATGGGTACTTGGTATGTCCTGACTTGAGCGAAGACCTCCCCGGCAACGGCGCCAGAAATCGCACATTGGTGGGAGGTCGAATCTTGACTTGACTTGGTGGAAGACTCCCCGGCAACGGCGCCAGAAATCCTTCTTGCTACGTCTTGAGCTTGCGTTGGTTTTCCTCGAAGAGGAGAGGGTGATGCAGCAAAGTGTAGCGTAAGTAGTTCCCTCAGTTTTGAGAACCAAGGTATCAATCCAGTAGGAGGCTCCTCAAAAGTCCCACGCACCTACACAAACAAACTGAGAACTCGCAACCAACGCAATAAAGGGGTTTTCAATCCCTTCACGGCCACTTGCGAAAGTGGAGATCTAATAAAGATAGTATGATACGATAAATATATTTTTGGTATTTTATAATATATATGCAAAAAGTAAAGATGCAAATAAAAGTAGATTGGAAACAAATATGAAAAGAGATAGACTCGGGGGCCATAGGTTTCCACTACTAGGGAAAAGCCTATACACAGAAAGTTACTAGTAGCGAGGGTTAAAAACCAACTAAGTGGTCTCTACCGTGCCCCCCGGGACATGCCATAGTAGTAGCGCGGGTTTTTAAAACCTCGCTACTACTAAGTTTGATAGCAGTAGCGTTGGTTTTTAGCCCTCGCTACTACTAAGTGAATGCCATAGTAGTAGCGAGGGGTTAAAAAACCGCGCTACTACTAAAGGTCCCATTTCCAAACTCTACCCCCCCCCCCTTGGATCGCCTTTTCAGTTTTAAAAAAATAAAAGAAAATGATGAAAATGTCAAAAAAAATAAAAGAAAATAAGTTTCCCATGTGATATGTGGTCTAGTTGTTGGGAAAATTTGCAAATATGAATTTCGACTTTATTTGCAAAATCTCTCGAGAATTTGTAAAAATGGGCATAACTTTTGCATACTAACTCGGATGAAAAAGTTTTTTATATGAAAAATCATCTACTCGGGAAGTTACATCCAAATTTAACGGGGGTAACCCGGTTAAACATTTTCAAAATCCTCAAAAACCAAACAGAAAAAAAGTTACGGGGCTTTTAAGATCTAGAGTGGAAAAAATCGAAAAAATTTCAAACTGTGGTCAAACTAATTATTCTACAATATTAGTGTTACTAAATAATTATTTTAGTTTTTTTGAATTTTGGTCAAATCTGGTCAAACTGTGGTCAAACTAATTATTCAAGAAATATTAGTGTTACTAATTTTTTAGAACAGTAGTTTCAAACTCAAATAGTGAAATGTGTGACTTCATGCTCAAGCTAAATTCACGAGGTCAATAGGATTGACATCTTACTATTGTCGGAAAACAGAAGTGCGTGCAGACTTGGAAACGAGGAGAATAGAACCCGAAGTTAAGCGTGCTCAGCTGGAGTAGTGAGAGGATGGGTGACCGTCCGGGAAGTTAGATGATTTGGAATGATGAGGGGCGATTAGAGATTAAATTGAGCAGCGATGAGGGGTGATTAGAGATTTGAGGTTAAAATAATTCAAAATTTTGAAATTTAGGGAAAAATCGAAATATTTTTTCGAAAAAATTCAAAAAAAACCCGCGTTGGTAGTAGTAGCGCGGGTTTTTACCCACGCTACTACTAAAGGACGTAGTAGTAGCGCGGGTGGCACCCGCACTACTGCTATAAGTTAGCTGTAGCGCCTTATTAGTAGCGCCGGCCCCCGCGCTACTAATAGGCCCAAAACCCACGCTGCTGCTAGGCTTTTCCCTAGTAGTGTTCACTAATGGCTTCTCTCAAGATAGCATAAGTATTACGGTGGGTGTACAAATTACTGTCGAGCAATTGATAGAAAAAGCGCATAGTTATGAGATTATCTAGGCATGATCATGTATATAGGCATCACGTCCATAACAAGTAGACCGACTCACTGCATCTACTACTATTACTCCACACATCGACCGCTATCCAAAGATGCATCTAGAGTATTAAGTTCATAAGAACAGAGTAATGCATTAAGCAAGATGACATGATGTAGAGGGATAAACTCATGCAATATGATATAAACCCCTTCTTGTTATCCTCGATGGCAACAATACAATACGTGCCTTGCAACCCTTTCTATCACTGGGTAAGGACACCGCAAGATTGAACCCAAAGCTAAGCACTTCTCCCACGGCAAGAAAGATCAATCTAGTAGGCCAAACCAAACTGATAATTCGAAGAGACTTGCAAAGATAACTTAATCATACATAAAAGAATTCAGAGAAGATTCAAATATTATTCATAGATAAACTTGATCATAAACCCACAATTCATCGGATCTCGACAAACACACCGCAAAAAGAGACTACATCGAATAGATCTCCACAAGAGAGGGGGAGAACATTGTATTGAGATCCAAAAAGAGAGAAGAAGCCATCTAGCTAATAACTATGGACCCGTAGGTCTATGGTAAACTACTCACAACTCATCGGAGGGGCAAGGATGCTGATGTAGAGGCCCTCCGTGCTTGATTCCCCCTCCGGCAGAGTGCGGGCGAAGGCTCCAAGATGGGATCTCGTGGATACAGAAGGTTACGGTGGTGGAAATTGTGTTTCGTGGTGCCCCTGGATGTTTTCGGGGTACGTAGGTATATATAGGAAGAAGAAGTGCGTCGGTGGTCAGCCGAGGGGCCCACGAGACAGGGGCGCCCTATAGGGGGCGCCCCTATCTCATGGAGGCTCCGTTGCACCTTGACTTGCACTCCAAGTTCTCTGGATCACGCTCGTGAGAAAATCACGTTCCCGAAGGTTTCATTCCGTTTGGACTCTGTTTGATATTCCTTTTCTTCGAAATACTGAAATAGGCAAAAAAACAACAATTCAGGGCTGGGCCTCCGGTTAATAGGTTAGTCCCAAAAATAATATAAAAGTGGAAAATAAAGCCCAACAAAGCCTAAAATAGTAGATAAAGTAGCATGGAGCAACCAAAAATTATAGATACGTTGGAGACGTGTCAATAGGTATCAATGAAATGGGCTGTATATGTGGACTGGGCTGCAGAAATGCCAAAATAGAGAGAAGGCCTAGTCCTATCGAAGACTAGCATCTTCTGGAAACCACCATCTTGCAGCAAACAGGAGGGAGTAGAGTAGCATAAAGTAAAGTAGTAGTAGTGTTATCAACCTCGGCCAGAGATCCTTTGTCGACTCCCTGCGAGAAAGCAATCCCAGAGCCATACTATCCAGTTATCATCACAATCCATTTCTCATCACCATCCAGATCTCATCATAAGTATCCAGTTCTAGTTGTATCGATCGGGATACAACTCCAAGTGTCCGTTACCGTAGGACAGGCTATCGATAGATGTTTTCTTCCCTGCAGGGGTGCACCAACTTATCCACCACGCTCAATTAACTCCGGCCGGACACACATTCCTGGGTCATGCCCGGCCTCGGCCAAACAATACGCCGCAACCCGACCTAGGCTTAATAGAGAGGCCAACACGCCGGACTAAACCTATGCCCCCAGGGGTCATGGGCCATCTCCCCGGGAACTCCTGCATGTTGCGTACGCGGCCGGTGAGCAGACCTAGCTACCTCCTTCAACAAGGCAGGTGCTTACGCAGTCCAACCCGGCGCGCGCCGCTCAGTCACTGACGTCTATTAAGCTTCGGCTGATGCATACGACGCAGAATGCCCATACTATGCCCACGTGATGGTTAGTGCTATCAGGCCAAAGGCCCCTCGGATCAAATATCCAAATCATAGTGGATTAGGAATGCGCGGTAACAAGCAGAGACTCACGAAAGATGTGACCCCGTTGCCCCGTCTCGAGGACTTGCGGCAAGGGCTAGGAATGCCCGCCACGCCAGAATTCTCTCGGGCACCCTCTAGGTCAACCTGCTCCACATCACTGCAATTAAGCTCGCTCGGGTACCCCTCAGGGCCGACCCGTCTTTAGTAACATGGTTCAGTGTAAAGTCATAGTAACCATAGTAACTGTGTGTCCAAACATCAAGGGGAAAACCCGAGGAATCACCCGCGGTGAATTCCACTCGATGTAATCATCAAGGTGAATGTAAGAGGAATCACCCCCGAGGTTCACACTTGAGGGGTTGCACGACAGAGTCGTATTGGAAGTGGTTAAGGAGGAAATCACCCTCGATGACCATGACCGAATAGCTACACTACAGGGTTAACATCAGGAGTGCTGAAGAGGTCTCACCCTCGGCACTCGATAGTAACCCAGTAGTGTCGAGCAACTAAGGGGAAAGTGATGTGCGGTGCCGGGGCCTGGTCTTCGATCCCGTTGATCGGGTCTTCGATGATGAAGCAGGGGCAACAAGGACAAGGTGGGGGTCACTGATGGATCACTAACCAACCTATACTAAGCAGTTTAGGATAAGCAGGTAAGGTACAACAGCAGATACAAAAGCAGGCTATGCATCAGAATAGGAGCAATCAATTACAGTAGCAAAATCTAATGCAAGCATGAGAGAATGGAATGGGTGATATCGGGATGATCAAAAGGGGGGGATTGCCTGGTTGCTCTGGCAAGGAGGGGTCATCGTCGACGTAGTCGATCACAGGGGCAGCATCGGTCTCGGGGTCTACCGAAGAGAAGAGGGGGAAGAAACAGTAAATATAAAGCAAACATAGCATCACAAAGCATAACGTGGCAATATGCTGTGCCGGGTGTGACCTAACGTAAGGCTACACGATAAAGGTGAAGGGGGAAATCAACCGGGAATGTATTCCCGTTCGGACCATGTCGATGATGACCGAGGGGAATGTTCCATGTTCAGCATGCTAGGGGCATGTGACAGATGACCGGACCGCGTATCCGGATTCGTTGGATTTTTCTTAGCAACTTCCATATAGAAAACATTTTCATCCGAGTTACGGTTTAATTTCTATGAATTTTCAAAGATTAAACCATATTCTGGATTTATTTATATAAACAGAAAAGATAAAATGACGTCAGCATGACGTGCTGATGACATCAGTAGTCAACAAAACGGCCGACCAGGTCAAACTGACCAGTGGGACCACTGGGACCCACATGTCATCCTCCGTTGGCTTAACAATGGGTTAACTAATCTAGCAGGATCAATTAGGGGTGCGGGCCCCGGGTGTCAGTGAGTGTTTTAGGTTAAACTAATTACTTTTATTTATAAAACATTTTAATTAGCTTAATACGTGGTGGGGCCCGCATGTCAGTGCCACTGGGCTGCCTAGTTAGCACGTTAACTGAGTCAACCCAGTCAACGGGCCCCCCATGGCCCACTGGCAGTGACCCAAGGGTGGGACCTAGGTGTGCCACGTCGGCGGGCGGCGGTGGTTCACCGCCGACGACCAAAAGCACGACGGAGGCGCGCGGACCGCGCCGGAAATGGGCCACAGGCGACGGTTTCGGGCGTGCTTGGGCTCGCCTGAACGAGCGGAGCGAGCCGCATCTAACAGGCGTGGTGGGAGCAGCCGGGGGTGGCCGGAGGTGAGTGCCGCGTCGACGGCAGCGGCGACCGGAGAATGACACCGATGGGAAATACGCATGGGGGCACGAGGGGAAGAGCTGGTGGGTGCTACGGCCTCCTACGAAGACGTCGAGCACGATGATGTGCTCAGACGCCAGCGGCGTGAGCTGTGGCCGCGACGGCGAGGTGAGCGGCGGAGCAAGCTTTCGCCCGACGGCGGATCGATTGCTAGAGCTCAAAATCGAGCACGTGGAGTGAGGGGAAGGAGAGAGATGCTCACAGGGGTCCTGCGGATGTGCTTAGCGGGCGCGGGGAAGGCTCGATGATGACAAACGGCGGCGGTGATCCGAGGTGGCGGAGGAGGAAGATGAAGTCACCGCCGTCACTGCAGGGGCTCCGAGCTCCATCCTGATGTGGCAAGCGGTGTAGGGGACGGCGGCGGAGCGAACAGGCATGTTGGAAGGGCGTGTGGAGGACGGTGGCCGCGAGGGCGACGGCGGCCATGGCGGCCGTGGCGTTCGGATGCGATGGGGAGGGGATCAGGGGTGCGAGGGAGAGAGCGAAGCGGGTGAGGGGAAAGGACTGGCGCGAGTGGGGTGGCAGAGCAAGTGGAAGGGGAGCCCGAGGCGTCGCCCTCATCCTCTCTCGGTGAGGCCGGCGAGGTGGTCGGGTGGCACCGAGGCGCCCGGTCGGTCGAACAGTGGGAGGTGGGAGACGACAGGGGAGGGGTAGTGGGCCACATGGCCTATTGGGTTAGCCCGGAGGGTTAGGCCCGGGGGGGGGGGGTCAGGGGCCTTTTCTCTCTCTCTCGATTCATAACTATTGGTCAGGGGATGTGGTATATATTATCTTTTCATAACTATTGGTTCATTTATTGTTTATGAAAATTATGCCGACCAACGTGACATAGATTTTATTTATCTAGGAGGTTGTTGAACCGGAAATTCCAACCGACCCTATTATCGAGAGGTTAAATTTAGTTGAAGAAGAAAACAATTTCTTGAAGGAAAAAATAAAAAAACTTGAGGAGGAGAAGATGATATTGGAGTTGCATGTTGCGGATGTCGTCGATGATCACAAGATCAAGAAGGATGCAATGCGCTTGAAGATGAGAAAGATTAGAAAATATGCCATTCATACCGAGGCTTGGTATCATTATGCCGTTGGATCAGTTGTTACCTTGGTTGCGATTATGATCGATTTGTTTTCGCATTGAAATGTTTTACATAGTTTCAATGTATGGTTTAATTAATTTAGATGCTCGCAGATCTTTATGTTGTTAGATGAGAACTATGTATGTACTTTGGTTTTATGTGATGATGAACTTCTATTAATTTGGTCACTTAATTATCTATTCATGATGTTCTGTAATGATTTTTGACACACTTAATTATATATAATGCACGCAGATAAACCGCAATGGATGTACGGTGACGTACACACCTCCGAGTACATTAAGGGCGTGCATGATTTTCTCGAAGTGGCTGAGGCAAACAAGCAGAATGGTTTTATGTGTTGTCCATGCCCTATATGTGGAATACTGAAGTCTTACTCGACCGGAAAATCCTTCACACCCACCTGCTTTACAAGGGTTTCATGCCACACTATAATGTTTGGACGAGGCACGGAGAAATAGGGGTTATGATGGAAGACGGCGAGGAAGAAGAGTACGATGACAACTATGTGCCCCTGAATACGGTGATGCTATCGAACATCAAGATGCACTGACGATGTGCACGATGGTGCTGGAACGGCGAAGCTGCTGAAGATCAAGAGGAACCAGACGATGTGCCCGATGATGATGATCTCCGCGGGTCATTGTCGATGCAAGGACACAATGCGAAAGTCAAAAGGAGAAGCTAAAGTTCGATCGCATGTTAGAGGATCAGAAAAAGGGTTGTACCCCAATTGCGAAGATGGCAACACAAAGCTCGGTGCCGCACTCGAATTGCTGCGGTGGAAGGCGAGAGAATCTGTGCTCGATAAAGGATTTGAGAAGCTACTGAAAATAATGAAGAAGAAGCTTCCAAAGGATAACGAATTGCCCGACAGTACATACGCAGCAAAGAAGGTCGATGCCCTCTAGGATTGGAGGTGGAGAAGATACATGCATGCCCTAATGACTGCATCCTCTACCGTGGTGCCTAAAGGATCTGAACGCATGCCCGGTATGCGGTGCATTGCGTATAAGATCGACGAGATGACCTCGTGATGTTGACGGCGAGCCTCCCGTGAAGAGGGTTCCTGCGAAGGTGATGTGGTATGCTCATATAATACCACGGTTGAAACGTCTGCTCGAAACGGAGAGCATGCCAAGTTGATGCGATGGCACGTTGAGGACCGTAAGAAAGACGGAAGTTGAGAGCACCCGCGACGGGTCGCAGTGGAGAAAAATCGAGAGAAAGTATCGGGATGAGTTTGCAAAGGACCCAAGGAATGTATGGTTTGCTTTAAGCGCGGATGGCATTAATCCTTTCGAGGAGCAGAGCAGCAATCACAGCACCTGGCCCTTGACTCTATGTATGTATAACCTTCCTACTTGGATGTGCATGAAGCGGAAGTTCATTATGATGCCAGTTCTCATCCAAGGCCCTAAGCAACCCGGCAACGACATTGATGTGTACCTAAGGCCATTAGTTGAAGAACTTTTACAGCTGTGGAATGGAAACGGTGTACGTACGTGGGATGAGCAAAAAAAGGAGAAATTTGACCTAAAGGCGTTGTTGTTCGTGACCATCAACGATTGGCCCGCTCTCAAGAACCTTTCGGACAGACAAACAAGGGATACCACGATGCACGCACTATTTACTTGACACCGATAGTATATACCGGGAAGCTGCAGGAAGAATGTGTACCGGCCATCGCCGATTTCTTCCGACCAACCATCAATGTCGAAAGAAAGGCAAGCATTTCAAAAGCGAGGCAGATCACCGGAAGAAGCCCGCCATGCGCATCGGTGATCACGCACTTCCTATGGTCAATGATTTACACTTAATCTTTGGAAAGGGTCCCGCGGACTAGCTGTTCGAATGACGCCGAGAATCACGCACCCATGTGGAAGAAGAAATCTATATTTTGGGACCTACCCTCTGGAAAGACCTAGAGGTCCGCTCTTGATCGACGTGATGCACGTGATGAAGAACCTTTGCGTGAACCTGCTAGGCTTCTTGGGCGTGTATGGGAAGACAAAAGATACACATGAGGCACGAGAGGACCTGCAACGCTTACACGAAAAAGAGGGCATGCCTCCAAGCAAAGATGAAGGTCCTGCCAGCTATGCTCTTACGAAAGAAGAGAAAGAAATATTCTTTCAATGCCTGCTCAAGATGAAGGTCCCGACGGCTTCCCGTCGAATATAAAGGGAATAATAAATATGCCGAGAAAAGTTCCGAACCTAAAGTCTCATGACGCCACGTGATTATGACGCAATCGCTTCCGTTGCATTGAGGGGCTTCTACCGAAAACGTCCGATTAGCCATTGTGAAGCTATATGCATTCCTCAATGCAATATCTCGAAGGTGATCGATCCAGAAATCGTACCAACGCTAAGGAGTGATGTGGCGCAATGTCTTGTCGGTTTCGAGCTGGTGTTCCCACCATCCTTCTTCAATATCATGACGCACGCCCTAGTTCATCTAGTCGACGAGATTGTCATTCGGGGCCCGTATTTCTACACAATATGTACCCTTTGACAGGTTCATGGGAGTCCTAAAGAAATATGTTCCTAACCGCTAGGCCGAAGGAAGCATCTCCATGGGCCATCAAACGAGAGGATGTCATCGGGTTTTGTGTTGACTTCATTCCTGGCCTTAAGAAGATAGGTCTCCCTAAATCACGGTATGAGGGGAGACTGACTGAAAAGGCACGCTTGGAAGAGACTCAATAATATGCAGGGACGGATATTCTTGGTCTCAAGCACACTACACAGCTTCTACGTAACTCTACCTTGGTGACCCGTATGTCGATGAACACAAGAACGATCTGCGCCCAAACACCCGAGCAAAGGCGACGATCGGATTACATGTGAACACATCAGACTTTCAGCAGTTGGTTGGAAACACGCCTCGGAGGTGACAACACTGTTTGTGATGAGCTGTACTTGTTGTCCGGGGACCATCTTCGATCAGTAATGATTTGGAAAGAATACGAGATAAATGGGAATACATTTTACACGATTGACCAAGATGAAAAGAGCACCAACCAAAACAGCGGTGTCCGCTTTGATGCAGCAACCGACAAGGAAATGACACATATTATGGTTACATAGTAGACATATGGGAACTTGACTACGAGTAGATTTTAAGGTCCCTTTGTTTAAGTGCAAGTGGGTCAATCTGTCAGAGGCGGGTATGTGTAGACCCACATGACGGAATGACAACAAGGATCTGAAAAATCTTGGGTACACCGACGAACCGCTCGTCCTAGCCAATGATGTGGCACAGGTTATCTATGTGAAGGACATGTCTACCGCATCGAGGAAAAGAAAAGATAAGGAAGCGAATACATCATACAATGAGCCAAAGCGCCACATAGTTCTTTCAGAAAAGGGACATCCAGGGAGTGGAGGGCAAGATGACATGTCTCAAGAGTATGAAAAGTTTCATGAAATTCCCCCTTCAAAGTCAAGGCTGACCCAAGCATCCCGATAAACGATGAAGATTATCCATGGTTACGGTGCAATAAGCAAACGACACAAGCGAAGAAAAAGTGAAGACTTTCTCCAGAACTATTATGATGATACCATGCCAACTTTGTAATGCATTTAGTATGATACCATTGTCCGCTTGTACATGCACATGCTATGCCAACTTTTTCAGAGTTCATTTGAAAACTATGAATTTGAAAACCTCGCCAACCAAGGGCGCCACACCGTTTATAAGCCCGTCCCTCTACACACCGCTTTGTTGTAAGCGAAACAAAATAAAATAAATAAAGCAACAAAGAAAACAAAAAAGTGTTTTCAAATTTGAAAACTAATGGCACTAACAGAAAGTTTATAATTTTTCTAAAACTAAAAGCAAAAAGAACTAAAAATAAAGAAAAAAACAACAAAAAATAAATAATGCAGAAAATGTAACAAAAACTGAAAAAAAATAAAATTAGCAACAATAAGTATTTTGTTGTAAGTAGAAACAAAATAAAATAAATAAAGCAACAAAGAAAACAAAAAAGAGTTTCCAAATTTGAAAACTAATGGCACTAACAGAAAGTTTATAATTTTTCTAAAACTAAAAGCAAAAAGAATTAAAAATAAAGAAAAAACAACAAAAAATAAATAATGCAGAAAACAGAACAAAAACTGAATAAAAATAAAATAGCAACAATAAGTATTTTGTTGTAAGTAGAAACAAAATAAAATAAATAAAGCAACAAAGAAAACAAAAAAGAGTTTCCAAATTTGAAAACTAATGGCACTAACAGAAAGTTTATAATTTTTCTAAAAATAAAAGCAAAAATAATTAAAAATAAAGAAAAACAACAAAACTAAATAATGCAGAAAACAGAACAAAAACTAAAAAAATAAAAATAGCAACAATAAGTATTTTGTTGTAAGTAGAAACAAAATAAAATAAATAAAGCAACAAAGAAAACAAAAAAGAGTTTTCAAATTTCAAAACTAATGGCACTAAGAGAAAGTTTATAATTTTTCTAAAACTAAAAGCAAAAAGAATTAAAAATAAAGCAAAAACAACAAAAATAAATAATAATGCAGAAAACAAAACAAAAAACTGGAAAAAATAGTGCCGCCATCGGGCCCCCACGGCTGAATACGACTAGAAACCCTACATGGGCCAGATTCAGCCCGCAGGAGGCCAAGTAGGCCCACAGCACAAAGCTAGTGACCGATTAGGCCGGAAAGCCTGCAGTTGAGAGGAGCTCGAGAGGGTTGGCGCAGCAGCGCTTATAAACCACTCTCGAGCTCTCTCAACTAGCGAGTGGGACTAAACTTTTAGGCGCTGGGCAGCACAGGCCTTTGGTCCCGGTTGGTGGCACCAACCGACTAAAGGGGAATTAGTCCCGGTTGGTGCCACGACCGGGACTAATGCCCCTTTAGTCCCGGTTGGTGCCACGAACCGGGACCAAAGGTCGCCGCTTCCCGCCTTTGGGCTGTTGAAAATTGGCCTTTGGTCCCGTTGGTGGCACCAACCGACTAAAGGGGCATTAGTCCCGGTCGTGGCACGAATCGACTAAAGGATTTGCTATATAAGCAGCACTTAGCAGTTTTCGACCAAATCACCCACTTCTCCCCGACGCCCCTGCCGTCCTCATCGCCGCCGCCGCCGCGCGCTTCGCCGCCGCCGCCGCCGCCATCGACACCGTCAGTTGCTTCGCTTCGCCGTCGCCGCCGCCACCGACGCCGTCAGTTGCTCGCCGCCGCCGCCGCCGCCACCGACGCCGTCCAGTTGCTCGCCATTGCCGCTGCCGCGCCCCGTGAGCACAGCACAGCCTCCTCGCGCCTCGTCTGCTGCTGCCGCCGCCCGCCGCCCGCCTCCCGCGCTGCCGCTGCCGCCCTCTGTCTCACAGCCACCGCGCCCCTGCCCCTGCCCTGCACTAGCGCCAAGGCCGCCCACCGACCTGCCTGCAGAAGATAGATTTTTGTTTTTGCATTTTTATAAAAATGTATATATGTATGTATATATGTTCTCTGTGTATATATATATTCATGAATATATGCAAAAGATAGATTTTAAGAAAATAGTATTTTTTTGTTCATAGATTTTTTGGTGATATTAATTATTGTAAATATGCAAATGTTTGTATATTCATATGAACAATGAATTAGGCAAAACCTTTACTTTTTCTAAAATTTATATTTGATCATTATTTTAAAAAAACAAGCAATACTACTTCATGTATTTTTAAGAAAGGAAGAAGAAGAAAAGAATGAGAGGAAAAGGAAATAAGAAGAGGAAGAAAGGAGAAGAAGAGGGAGAGGAAGAAGAGGAGAAATAAATAAGAAGAAGAAAAAGAAGAAAAGAAGAGAGAAGAAGAAAAATAGAAAAAAATTCTATTTTTCTTCTTCTCTCTCTATTCTTTCTTCTTCTCCTCTTTTTTCTTCTTCTTTTCTTCTTCTTCTTCCTTCTTCTTCTTCCTCTTTTCTTCCTTTTTCCTTATTTTCCTTTCTCGAGGGATAAGAAGAAAAGAAGAGGAGAAGAAGAAAGAAAGGAATAGAGGAGAAAGAAGAAACTTTGACACGAGGGGGGTACCATACCCCTCCCCGATAACATTATTTTCCCATGTATATGTATGTTGCGTCGTTGTCGATATAACGAGGGTGTCGAGGATCGCTGAGGGGTCGACGGTCGGGAACTAGGGTAGAGGGTCGAGGGTCGTTAAGGGGTCAAGGGTCAAAGGTTTCAGGGTCGAGGGTTCCTATAGTGTCAAAGTATTGAAGAAATCCATGGCTTCATCATTAGCCGGAAGTAACCATGGCATGATGGTACGAAGTCCTCCAAAGTTATTCTGGAATGGAGTCCCGGATAGGATAATTTGCCTTTTTGTACGAATCTCAGCAAAGGCCTTTCAAATAACGATATTCGGAAGGTTCTTGCTGAACTTTGTACCAAAAAGCGAATTATCCTATCTGGGACTCCGTTCCAAAATAACTTTGGAGAGCTTCGTACCATCATGCACCTGTTACTTTCGCCTAATGATGAAGACATGGTTTTGTTGAATCCTTTGACACTAGGCAACCTCCCGACCCCTCGGCGATCTTCGACCCTTGACCTCGACCGCCGGCGATCCACGACCCTCTACCCTATCATGGGCGTCGATGCCCACGCCACTTGTGGGACATAGATGTACTGTTCAACGCCGACCCCTCCCGATAGCTTCAACACGTGGGGGGTCGATACCCTCCTAGCTTGAAGCGTTCTCGAGGCCACCCCTAACCCTTGAAGCGTTGTCGAGGCCACCCCAAACCCTAGAGAAGCAGCGCCGAGGCCACTAATATGATTCCTTATTGTGATTAGCTAGCTAGTTCTACGCTTTTCCACTAATATATCCATATCTGTCATGTTTGAATAATAATTGCCATGTTGTAAATATTTGTAGAAACTATGGACACCCCCGAGATGAAGCACAAGAAGCGTTGTTGAGGGACATAATCGCACAAGGAAGTGATGCCGCTCGCTCGTTGATGTTTCTCAACGACAACGATGGTCTGGAAGGAGAGGGTGAAGAAGCAGCTGGCTATGATTTAGATGGCTCCGATGACCCAATGCCGTGCAAGAAGGAGAGGGTGAAGAAGTAGACCGTGAGGACGGCTCGTGATCACCAAACCGAGTCCGCTAGGTATATATATTAGTTAAGCCTATGCTGACTAGCTCTCGCCTTTGTTTTGGTATGTACACATATTAATTAACTCTCGCCTTTGTTCTTTTTCTAGCCCTCCAGATCGAGCACAACTTCGTAAAGAGACGAGGCCCAAGAAAAGTTGAGCTCGGATGAAAAGTTTGAGATCATACAAATCGCATGCGACGGCCAACCGATTGAACACTACCGGACAAAGAAGGCATTTGTTGCTCGGTCACGGGGTTCTCGTTAGGGACAAGACCCGATCAGCATCCACCAATGGTATAAGCCTAAGAACGAAGACCCCGAGGTGTCTTGTATCAATGATATGCAGAAAATGATCTTTGGACCGAGCTGAAGTCAAATTTTACCCTACCGCTAGAGGATGATCCGGAGAAGCCAGTAATAGAGCCATTAATCAAGTATTTTGCTCTTAAGAAGATGGCAGAACTATTCAGGAATTGGAAGAAAGAACTCAATACGTATGTCGAAAAAATGAGACACCAGAATTCAAGGGCAAATATGAGAAGATCATAGATGATCGCCCGCATTTGTGGCCTACAAGACATCGAAAAGAGTAAAAAGATGTCGGCGATAAACAAGAGAAATGCTGCGAAGAAGAAGCTTCACCATCGCACGGGTCGTGGCTACCTCGTAGTCCGCCTAAGTGGGCCAAGGCTGAGAATGATCTGCTTGATAAAGGGATCGAACCAGAGACAATGAAATGGCCAGACCGTTGCGGACTTGGTTCTTCGGGGCGGCGGATCCTTGGACCCTCTAACAGGAAGTGCATTTGGACGGACGAACAATTGGACATACCACCAAGAGGCTTCAGATTATATCGAAGCAGCGCAGCAAGGGAAGTTCGCTCCGAAAGGGAGAAGGACGAGCTCACAATGGCCCTCGAATCCGAGCACCCCGGACGGACACGAGGCACGCCAGTTCCGTTTAGTGGAAGGCTGGATTTCGGACGCAGGGGTTACAAAACCCATGAGAGGAGGAAGAAACTGAGCAGAGCCTAATGCAGGCGCTGCACGAAAGGGTAATGGGGCTAGAGGAACGAGAAGAGGAACGAGAAGCAGCAGATCACAACAAACGACCTGCGAAGCTTCCCCGGTTACCCGCCATCTCAGCGGAGAAGCAGCGTGGCTTCCACCGAGCTGCTTCAGCCAGAGCAGCATGCCTTGACGGCTTCGCCAGCTATCCCATGGATGCTATCACGGATGCTGAAAATTGCCACCTTATGGCGCAATGGAGCAATTTGAAGGTCAAGGCGGCTGTTGGCTCTGCTTATCCTACTAAACCCGACTCAACTTTTCACCGCCGCCGATTCCGTAGGATATGCTAAGGTGATGGTCGATGAAATAACGGAGGATTTGAGGACCTCCGCTTGACCACCCTACCGGTGAAGGGAGTATCGGCTGGGTTCTGCTCAAGACTCCATGCCTATGGCGAAGGATCTCATCAACCTTCCGAACTGGACGCCTCTGCCTCCTCCTCCTCCTCCGGCGAGTCAGGGCACTCCGCCTCCTCCTCCGGCGAGTGACGATCAGGGCACTCGGCCTCCTTCTCCGGCGCGTGGCGGCACTCCGCCTCCTTCTCCGCCTGCGCCGGCGCGCCCGAGCAGCCTCCTCCTTCTCCGCCTCGCCAGCAAGGGCGGAAGAGACCCGCCGCCGCCGGCTGCTCCGGCGCGTCGTAGTCCTTCTCCTCCGCCTCGTAAGCAAGGAAAGAAGACATCCGCCCCGTCTCGCTCTGCCGGCGTCTAGCAGACAGCCAAAGGCGGAGGAGATATGATTCGGTCCTTCTCTCAAGACTCGGAGAAGTTACCGTCTGAGAGGAGCGAGGAGGAAAACGCGAAGATCGCGCAGACCAAGTGGATGACTGGTTTCAAGGGTTGAAAGCAAAGAGACATCCACCTCCGGAGGAGAAGGTAGATCCGGTCAAAGCGAAGCGCACTCGCTGCCCCGACAAAACCACCCAAGTCTCCGCCAAAGGCAACTATGAGCGCATTATTGGAAAGGCATTTGCCGAAGCAGAGAGATCGGGAAGTACTGTCAGTGATCAAAGGATGAAAGAACGACGAGATGGGAAACAAATTGCCTAGCTTGGCGAACAAGCGAAGCAATCGTGCCCCCGCTCAAGGTGCCTGCTAGCGACATCGTCGATCCGAGGATGGTGCCCGGTTATGGCAATCCTGCAGATTACCTGCCCGACGATGTACATTATGATTTCTTGGAGGTGCAGATACAAAGATACGAAAAGGGAAGCCTCTCGTCAAAGATGAAAGCTCTCTATCAACGATGATGCTAAGATTGCATGATTGGTACATGAAAACCTGCAAAGAGTCCGAGGGGAGGAATACTTTGTATGTGAGAGTTAAAAGGAGCATGACCTCCTTGGAATTGAACTGTTGCCTATTCCATTTGAGGAGTTCTATCAGTTTTCAATCAATTGGCCCTCGATAAAGCAACGGTCACCTGCTACTGTCTGTAAGTAGTACTACTTCTGTCATTAAGTATCTCTATATAACTCAGCTCTTTCATTGCATGTTTTATAAATATCCTCACTATATTATGCAGATTGAAGATCGCCGAAATGAAGAAAAGACACGTGGGTGATATTGGGTTCATTAACACATATCTTATAGATGCAAATGAGGTTAAATGTCGTGCCGACGAAACCGAGGCCAACTTGCTACGATCGTTGGAAATAAATGAACACAAAAATATAATACTCTTTCCTTACGACTACACGTGAGTGTTACTGTCTTGTGGCATATTCGGTTTCCCTTATTAGTCCAGGTTATAGTAATGTAATATTGATGAGTTATGCATGCGTGCGCATGTACCACTATATTCTCCTAGAGATTAAGCTTGAGCAGGGAGTAGTAACTGTCTTTGACTCGAGACAAAAAGATCCCAAGGAGTATGCGGACATGACTGAAATGCTCGAGAAGTAAGTTAAATCGATCATTATCCACCATATCAGCAACTTTGTTCATTTCTGATATCAAATAATTGTTTTCTTTGTATGGCAGGGCTTGGGAAAATTCACCAAAAAGCTCCGGACTACCAAGAAGCTGCAATTTAGACACCAAAGTAAGTACTATATAGTAGCATATTCCACGCGCATCTCCTAGTGATTCAAGCGCTGGTTTCATCAATACCATTTAGCATGCTTGCTAATTATCAGTTTGATTGACCTCTGTTTCTTGTAAAGTGGTTGTGGCAGGAACAAGGGAATGATTTCTGTGGATACTACGCTTTGCGAGTCCATCCGCCACACGACCTGTGAGAGGGCTACTCCGACAAACAATATGAAGTGCGTAAATAAAAATATTCACAATTTTATTTTATTACCATCATTTGTGTTGAGTTTCATTCATTCATATATATATATATATATATATATATATATATATATATATATATATATATATATATATATATATATGTATTGACCCTTTCTTAAAATTAGATGTTTCGAAGCGGGATGAACTCCTAGCACCAGATAGCATGCGAGCAATTCAAGAGGAATTGGCGGCATTCTTTCTTGACCACGTGATCGCTGAAGACGGAGAATACTATGTGGACCACGCGTCCGTATTGTAAAAGATAATTATTGTATATATGTAGCGGTAGTGTCGGATAGATATACGAGAACTTGTTGTTCGACCAATCTCTCGGAAGGAGAGGTGGTCGATATCACTTCTCTGTATTCATATATGTTCATGACGATCTTCTGTTTGCTTAATTACTAGCTAGCTAGCGTGTCTAGCTAGTCCTCTCTATAATGTATGTATAGTACGAAGCGTCGACCAAGCACGGACAAAAGAGAGGACACTTTTCTCTATTAATTAGCTAGCTATAGCACAATATATGAAACACCTAAATTAACCTCACAAAACCCCCAACCCCCCTTTTCAAAAAAAACAAAAACCCCAGCCATAGAAATGCTGATGCGTGGATGCCTATTGGTCCCGGTTGGTGCCACCAACCGACCAAAGGCCCTCCTGCTGGGCTCAGCGGACAGGCCACGTGGAGGTTTCATCAGTCCCGTTCTGGATAGAACCGGGACTAAAGGGCCAGGGTATTAGTACCGACCCTTTAGTCCCGGTTCATGAACCGGGACTAAAGGCCCTCACCAACCGGGTCAATAGGCCCCTTTTCTACTAGTGGTGGCGGGCGATGGGGAAGTGGGCGGCGTTGTTGGGCGGATGTGGAGGCGGCGGTAGTTGGTAGAGTCGCCGGCAAAAATGGGCGGTGACGTCGGCGGCGAAGGAGGCGGACGAGGGTTGTTGTTGGCTGGTGGTTGAGAGGGGAGGCCAATGTGCCACCGACCAGCGGGCCCGGGGAAAGGAGAAGACGAGCGTGCGCGCGCCCGTCGCGTGTCCGCGCCGACGCAAATCCAGCTCAAAATGGACCGGAAATGGGTCGCCCGCGGACAAAAGGCGGAAGCGCATCCGTTTGGGTCGGCGCGTTGGGCCGCCTTTTGTGTCCGCACCGACCCAAACGAACGGCGCGGATGAAATGGATCACCCCATTGGAGTTGCTCCTAATGCGCGCATGCAGCTGGCTGCCCGGCTGTAACGCACGCACGTAACCGCCGCCGGGCCCGTGCTAGGCCGTCTGCTTCAACGCCTCTTCGGGCGGCCTCCTGTTCCAGCGACGCTCCGACCGGTCGCTGTGGAGCTCCTTCGTATATATGCTCGCTGCTCGTGGGCGGGGTCGCTAGACCACCTGCTCCGGCGTTGATCAATTTACGGATTCCGTCATAAACGACTCAAAAACTCCAAACATGATACAGGGACCTGTATTTTTTTACGAGATCAGCTATTTTACGCTATTTATTCAGTGGCTTTAAACTGCGTATTGCAGTAAAAGTCGCCTTACATCGTCTTAACAAACTTCTAGCTGCGTACTGGCGCCAGCGAGCAAAAATTAGAGAGTGCACTCTCGGAGACGAAAATTCAGCTTACATGCATGTGTGTGCTTCTGTCCGTTTTCGCAAAAATAAAATTCCCAGTCTGCATGTCAATGGGACGGACGTGACCTCCCATAATGGAAAAGCTGCCGTGCTGCATGACTACTTCAGCTGTCTACTAGGAACTCAAGCTCCATCTGTAATTAATTTTGATCTCGATAACCTCTTGCTTGGCTCTAAACTAACCACTTCTCAAGCTCTGTCGCTTTCTAGGCCTTTCTCTCTGGACGAAATTAGATTAGCTATTCTGGGCATGAACGTAAATGCGAGCCCAGGACCGGACGGCTTCATGAATGATTTTCATAAGGGCTGCGCGGAGTTAGCCAGGATCAACAAAGCCTTCATTGTGCTTCTTCCAAAAAAAGTTGGAGCTACGACCCCCGACAACTTCAGGCCGGTTTCCTGCAAAATTGTGTCATCAAGATCAGCTCAAAGTGTTCATTACTAGAGCTCAACCTTTATCTCCTCAATCATTCACCAGGACCAATCCGGTTTTATTAAAGGGAGAGGTATCGCTGATAATTTTTTATATGTTGCTGATATTGTTCAAACTTGCTTCAAACGAAAAAAATCGGCTATCGTTCTAAAACTAGACTTCCGCAAGGCTTTTGACTCCGTGTCTTGGGCGGCCTTGTCTGCCATTATGAGAGCGAAGGGCTTCCCGCCGGTGTGGTGTGATTGGATTCATAATCTTAATCAGACTAGCCAGTCGGCTGTGCTCCTTAATGGTAAACCTGGCCCATGGATCAACTGCAGACAGGGGCTTCGCCAAGGCGACTCGCTCTCTCCTTATCTCTTCATTATTGTAGCCGATGTGTTGCAACGTCTGATCCTTCAGGCATCCGCTAATGGCCTACTATCTCACCCGATCGATCCGAACATTCCTTGCCCAGTTCTACAGTATGCTGACGACACCCTTATCATTCTGCAAGCTGACCATGACCAACTTCAAACTCTAAAATCTATCCTTCTTGAATTCTCAAACGCCAAGGGTCAGGTGATTAATTTTCACAAAAGCACGTTTGCTCCCATTCATGTTGATCCGGATCTCGCATCTCAACTTGCAACTAGTTTTGGCTGCGCGGTTGCATCGTTCCCTCAATCCTACCTTGGCCTTCCCCTCTCCACTCACAAATTAAACCTAAAAGATTTCTTCTTCATTATTGACAAGATTGAT
This sequence comes from Aegilops longissima, assembly GCA_021605205.1. Classification (NCBI taxonomy): domain Eukaryota; kingdom Viridiplantae; phylum Streptophyta; class Magnoliopsida; order Poales; family Poaceae; genus Aegilops; species Aegilops longissima. The sequence continues at coordinate 700,406,366 of CM038680.1, forward strand.
CGTCGTCTCGCGGGTTGGCGAGGTGTTCTCCTCACCCTAGCAGGCCGTGCTGTTTTGGTTAGGACAGTGCTTCGATCCTTACCAATCTATGCCATGACCGCTCTCCTGCTTCCTATGGGTATTGTCCAGGAAATCGATAAACGTTGTCGGGCCTTTTTCTGGGCGGGTCAGGATAAGGTTTCGGGCGGACAGTGTAAAGTGGCTTGGGAATTTGTATGTGCGCCGTTCTCTCGAGGGGGGTCTAGGTTTTTCTTCTCTGCACCACTTAAACTCTTGCCTACTGCTTTCCCACCTAAATAAACTTCACTCAACTTTTGCTTCTGGGGCTCGCTCCCACCTTGCTGTCAAGTATGGATGGACAGATAACCGGGACCTTGATACTCCTCACCCTTTTGAATCTAGCATTTGGCATGATATGGCCAAGGGGCTTGAATTTTTCCGTTCAATTACGAAGGTGCATGTTGGCAATGGTATGACCACCGCCTTTTGGCTGGACCTTTGGGTTCAAAACTCCACCCAAAATCTCGCAACAATTTTCCCTGCTCTCTTCTCCCATACGCCCGACCCTCGCCACTGTTGCCGGGTACTAAGCATTCCTACTTTTAATCTGGATTTGGCACCGCGCCTTTCTCATGTCGCTGAGCTGGAACTTGAAAACCTACGCGCTATGCTGGCAACTGTCTCCTTGAATGTGCAGGTTCTTGACAAACGAATTGACGATCGACGGCAAGCCGCTGGCTTGCAACTCGCATACAAGGCTATTTGGAGCAACAAGCCAATCGACTACTTCGCCCGGCCATTTGGAAAAATTATGCACCCAACAAATGCAGAATTTTTCTATGGCTCGCAAGTAAAAATCGACTCTTCACCAACGAAAGACGCTTCAACAGGGGCATATCTGACTCCAACTGCTGCTCGTTCTGCCCAGCCTCTGAATCAACGAGTCACCTATTCCTTCAATGCCCCGATCTTCGCCTCTTTGGCAGGAACTGAGCTTCTTTCTGCTTCAGTACCGTCGGACTTTCAGCATCTTTGGGGCATGGACCTGGCCAACAGACCACGATCAACGGTCATCATTGCTATTCTCTGGAATATCTGGAAAAGAAGAAATGCAAAAGTTTTTAGGCAGGATTTGCAACCTATCCACCTCATTGCCCGCTCAGCTGCAGACGACCTCATGCTTTGGTCCAATAGATGCTCCAATGAGCAGGCCGTGAACCTTCTGTGTGATTGGTGTACTATGTTGTTCCACTTGTCTATGAGATTGTAACCCAACTTTTTTTGTAATCTCTCCCTCCCCCAACTTTCAACCTTTGTAAATGTACTCTATCCTATATGAAATGGTTCAGGCCGGCGTAAGCCCGCCGTAGGCCCGTCAAAAAAAAAACTAGATCTGCTAGAGAGGGTCACATTCGGGCGTTTCAGTTATCTCTAGGAATTGAAGTGGCAGCGAATAAACTACAGTGTAATAAGTGGCAAAATGTTTCAAGTTCAAAATAACTGGTGGTTAAAAATCAACGAAAAAAATGGTGTGCTATAAGATATGGCACGCCCTTTCAGATGCTACACAAGTCATAGCGTGCTAATACTGTGTATATTTCAAAACAACGTTTAATAAAATGCCAAAAATATCACATAATTTAAGGATTTTAGCAGCTAAAAAATTGTCCACGAACAATATATGCATAACCAATTAATCACATACAAGAAGCAGCGTCGCGTACTCCCCATCTCCTCAACGGCCACATCCCCTCGTCTCCTTACCATGGCTGATGCAATAAGTGGCCGCAACAGCGATGGGAGGAGCAATAGCCCCATCCGCCATTGCTACTCCTCTTCACCAGCGATCGGCACACGCACGAGCAAGCATCAGCAGGAGCTCAGTAAGGTGGAAGAAGTAGAAAAAGATATTACCTGGTGGTTGGCTTGCCGCCATTATCGGTGGCATGGCTAACGTCGTCCCTTCCGGTGCTGGCTGGAGTCGAGTTGGAGGAAGCCATCATCGTTGCCTCTCACGAGAAGACGCCGCCACCCTTGCTCATAGCTTAGGTAGGAAGGGTCAATGAACTAGAGTTTGTTGTTCATTAGGTCTGCCCAATGAAAATTGAGAATTAGAGGAGTGTGGGTTGTGGGCCTGTGGCCAGTTTTGCGCCGTTGGGGTTGGGCTGTTGTTTCTTTGCTTTAGATTTTTGCATATGACGCTACAACGCTACACTGAAATAGTGTGCTACAACACGATTAGCTTCGTTGCGAGTAAAATTGCTCAAACATTAGCGCGATCCTTCTGAATATGCTAATGTTGAAATAGCGCTATATTTTTTACGTCAATAAAAATCGGACGTGTCTAGGCAGCAACTGAGTGCTAGGTAAGGATCCCTGGCAATCTGCCAGATTTGGAAAGTTCTGGTCCCCCCAGCAAAAAAGGAAACTTCTGGTCCCACCAGTGTATACGCGCGAGATCCCACGCCGCGATGGGAGGACGAGACTGGTGACCACCATCTCTCCTCCAACCCGCTCCTCCATCAGAATCACGTGCTTCTCCTCCTCTCGGCCCCATCCTTCTCTCCCAAGGAACCATTCTCTCCATCTGCTCCCCCATATCTCCCCTTCTTCTACCCCAAGGAAACCTCCTGCCTACACATCGCCATGGATCTGAAACACTAGAGCTCCGGAAAAGATCAACTGTTTTCTGTGAATAGAGGTGCGTTTTTTACCCTTCTCCATGTTCTTTCTTCATGGTGGATCTCCCACAACCTCCACCCCCAACCCCCTGCCACTCCCCTCCCCCTGTTCTTTCTTCATGGTGGATCTCCCACAACCTCCACCCCCAACCCCCTGCCACTCCCCTCCCCCTACCACATGTCCAAGATGAGTCTCCTCTATGCTATGTTGTTCTTCTGTAGAGAAGGAGAAAGAGGATAAAAAAGTAAGCAACGAGATCTGTGATGAGTAGGCAAATGTATTGCAAAGCACGAGCAAACAAGTTCAACATATTTAGGGCAAACAAATCTGGTGCACATTGTAGGCAACAAACACAGAAAGTGCAAAAGAAAGAATAGTTTTCTAATTCTTGAAGGCAAAGTAGATGTGGTAGATGTATTTCTTAGGATTTTTGAGCAAGAGTATGCATCAATGGTAGGCAATTGTTGTTTAAAATGCAACCAACTAGGAAAAAATATTTGGACTAGCGTTTCTGTTTAGAGCAAAAAAATAACATGGGTAGAGCATGTCAGGTTGGTGGGCAATTGTTGTTAAAAATGCAAGCAACTAGGTTCATGTTCTTACTAGCATATTTGTTTCAAGCAATTGTGTGTCAGGTGAGTAGGCAACTGTTGCCAATAATGCAAGCAACTATTGAAAATGTGTTAGTATGAGCAAGTTCAGGACTGTTCAGGCATGCCGCCTGTTGCCACATTACTCATGGCTAGTATGCATGTGCTTAGGAAAAAGTAATGTGCATGGTGAGCAAAGTGTTTGTTGTTTGTGACCTTGTGCTTGTGATTGTGCTGCCCAAGTATGAGCAAACAAATCTGGTGCAAAACTTGTATTGCAAAGCACGAGCAAACAAGTTCAACATATTTAGGGCAAACAAATCTGGTGCACATTGTAGGCAACAAACACAGAAAGTGCAAAAGAAAGAATAGTTTTCTAATTCTTGAAGGCAAAGTAGATGTGGTAGATGTATTTCTTAGGATTTTTGAGCAAGAGTATGCATCAATGGTAGGCAATTGTTGTTTAAAATGTAAGCAACTAGGAAAAATTATTGGACTAGCGTTTCTGTTTAGAGCAAAAAAATAACATGGCTAGAGCATGTCAGGTTGGTGGGCAATTGTTGTTAAAAATGCAAGCAACTAGGTTCATGTTCTTACTAGCATATTTGTTTCAAGCAATTGTGTGTCAGGTGAGTAGGCAACTGTTGCCAATAATGCAAGCAACTATTGAAAATGTGTTAGTATGAGCAAGTTCAGGACTATCCAGGCATGCCACCTGTTGCCACATTACTCATGGCTAGTATGCATGTGCTTAGGCAAAAGTAATGTGCATGGTGAGCAAAGTGTTTGTTGTTTGTGACCTTGTGCTTGTGCTTGTGCTGCCCAAGTATGATGGAAAAATGCTATGTTCAAAGATTGTGATAACAGTACCTTGAGCTTGTGGTTGGTGCCACCTTCTGCTGCTCCAGCTGACGACCCCTATTAGCCTGCAAGTGTGTAAGAAGTGGAAAAAAACGAGGCGAAAACCATGGGACGGTTGTGCTCATGACATTGAAACACATGGGGTGAAGAACCCCAATTAAAAAAGCAGAACTGGTCATAATTTGAGGAACAAAAACACAAAACAAGTCATTTAGTAGTTATACTACTACAAAATATATCAACAATTTCCAATACATTTTCAAACTAGAGATTCACTGGGATTGTCATCTTATGTTCTTCTGATAATACTCCCACTCAACATTCATCTGCACCTCTTTCCCCCTGACCCTGATTTCTCCACCTGAAAAAAAAGAAAAACGGTTATTTGTCATCTCTGATTCTGTTGTATTGATTGGTACATGCAAAAAATGAAATAAGACATTGTGTGTTGATTGATTTTGTTGCCTGAAGTTGATGTATTATTCCTACTTATTTGGTCAGTAGTTGATTCCAACTTCTAACTTGTGTGTTTATTATTTGCCAATTATGCAGGAGATGATTTACCTTAACGAATTGCCGGATGACCTTAATTGGGACTTGCCATCCAATGTTGGAGTGGACAACATTGAGCCCATGTACTGCACACAACCTTCTACGCAAAAGGCACACCTACTGAACAATATCCATGAGTTCGTGTCTGACTCTCCAAACCCTCCAACCACGCAAAATGTTGCTGACCCTGCCATGCAAGCAATGCACACAGAAGAGCACACACTTGATGACACAGATACTTTGGGTGCAACAGGTGGGACTGCTGGGCATGAGGGTGCAGGGGGAGACGCTGACAACGATGATGAAGTGTGGTCCCAACCAAAGGAACCTTCTTAAGGTACAAGGTTTGACACTTTGCAAGGTGCAAGAGAACATTATAATGCTTATGCTCAGCATGTGGGTTTTTCAATCAAGATGAACACTTCCAGACGGTCTACTGTTACTGGCGAAATAGACAAGTACCAGTTTGTTTGCAACAAGTTTCGCAAACCCAAAAACAATGACCACGGTACTGTGACCGCACCTAGCGTTGAAATGCTAGAAGATCCTTCTGAAGGTGAGAATGATGATGATGGAGAAGACAATGTAATTGTGTTTGCTGATGATGCTGCTGACAAAAAGAAGAAGAGGAAGAAACGGAAAAGAGAAAAGATAATACAGACTGGGTGCAAAGCCAAGATGATAGTAAAATTGATTGATGGCCGTTGGGAGGTCACTTATTTTATTGCTGAGCATAACCATCCATTGATTGAGAAACCTTCATTGACTAAATATTTGCGATCGCACCAGGGCATACCGCTAGAAGAGAAGCTGTTCCTAAAAAACCTTCATAATTGCAACTTAACTACAGGTGAGTGGGTGCCAGTAGAAAAAAGTTGCTTGGATTCAGTGTTTTGCTGCTTTGCATATGGTAGGCGATAACAATATTAGTGCAACAAAAACTAGTTACACAAGTTTCTGATTATTAAGTCAGTCTATTTGTGGATGGTAGACAAATTATTGGCTGGTTCTTGTTGCTCTATCTTTTTCAAGATTTCTAGCAAACTGTTGTAAAAAAATGCAAGCAACTAGATTTGGTTGAAAAAGTAGATATATTTCTTACTGATGTTTCTGTCTTTCTGTTTTGAGCATGAGTATGGAGCATGAGTTAGGCAACTGTTGTCGCAAAATGCAAGCAATTAAAAAAATTCAGTGTTTTATTGCTTTGCATATGGTAGGCGACAAAACAAGTTTCTCATTATTGAGGCAGGCTATTGTGGATGATAGATAACTATTGGCTGGTTCTTGATGCTCTGAGTTTTTTAAGATTTCTAGCAACTGTTGTAAAAAAACACAAGCAACTAGATGTGGTTGAAAAAGTAGATATATTTCTTACTAACGTTTCTGTTTTTCTGTTTTGAGCATCAATAACTAGCATGAGTAGGCAAACTGTTGGCACATATGCAAACAACTATTTTTTTTGGTGGCAGTTAAATATTTCCTACTGGCATAATTGCTTGAATTCAAAAAAGTGTGTGTCAGGGGTGGTAAGCAAAATGTCGTCAAAAAAATGGTTTCTGATTGCCTACATATGCTGTGAGCAGAGACATGCATTTCATTGCGGTTACATATCATGCCATGTTGGCTGTTAATAAAACAAATTGAACTAAAAATGCCTGAAAAAAGACTAGTGGTCTCCATTTCAGCGAGTCTTGTGCCCTAGGGTTTTAATTTGCCTATCATTTTCCTATTGGGAAGGTTTTAAATCGCCCAATCTTGTTTTTCTTTTTTGAGCAGGCCGAATGATGCACATCATGTCGGATTACTATGGCACAGAGTTGATTGTTCCTTATACTGACAAGCACATCACGAACCTGAAGTCACGCTTGAACAGGGATGCAACTAAAGAAGGCGATATGATTGAGACGGTTGCCTATTTCAAAGATATACAGAAGACAGATCCAGGTTTCTTCTACAAGGTCAAGTATGATGCAGAGGACAAGGTTGAGAATATATTCTGGGTTGATGGACCAGCACGAAAAGCCTACAAAGAAGCCTATCATGATTGCATATGCTTTGACACGACATACATGACTAACATGTATAACATGCCGTTTGCTCCATTCATTGGGATAAATCGTCATGGGCAGACGTTCATGTTGGGGTGTGGCTTTGTTAGGCAGGAGTTAGAGACAAGTTTTGATTGGTTATTCGGTACATTCCTTGAAGCAATGATTGTTCTAGCACCAGACAACATAATCACTGACCAAGATTGGGCGATGGCACAATCCATTGAAAACATTTTCCCTACTTTTGTGCATCGTCAATGTAGGTGGCACATAATGAAGAAAGCTCAGGAAAAACTTGGCGGCTTAGTTGGAAGGAACCCAGGATTGTCAAAAGATTTCAATGATATAGTTGACTTTAGCTTCACTCCATGAGAATTTGAGACAAAATGGACAAGCTTCAAGGATAAGTGGCCTTTTATTGCTGGAACCCACTTTGATAAGCTGTATGAGTACCGGGCAACATGGGTGCCGTGATACTTCAAACACTGGTTTTTTCCCTTCTTGCAGTCTACCCAGCGAAGCGTAGGTTTTAATGCAGTTCTTAAGCGTTATGTGAACCCGCACAACTCTGTGTTGAACTTTGTTAAGCAGTATGAGAAAATACAGACACATGTGCTTGTCCGTGAGGGAGGAAATGACTATAGGACAGACCACTTGGAGGTTGAGTTGTGGTCTGATTTCCCAATCGAGAAACAAGCCTATGAAGCCTACACTAGGGACATTTACCTCAAGTTCGGAACCGAGTTTGAACTAATTGGGAAATACAATGTCCGTCCGCATGGTGCTAGTTTGTTTGAGCTTTACCCAAACAGAGAAGGGTGGGTTGCTAATTATGGTTCTATAAGCTATTATGTGATGGCAGAAGTCGAAGCTGGTGACTACAAATGTGACTGTTGCAAGATGTCCAAAGATGGAATGTTGTGTTGCCATATTTTGAAATTTTTTACACACATTGGTGTCGATGCAATTCCTGCCCAATACATACTGAGAAGGTGGACACAGCAAGCAATACTAGGTGATGCACCTTCTATTGAGGCAGGGCCGGATGAGATGCCACCGCAATCGAGGAAGCTAGTCCGTCAAGCGAACTTGTCAATGGATTTTGCTAGTCTAGCTCGAGTTGCTTCTGGGTCAGATGCTGGTGCGGCAATTTTGAGGAAGCACATGAGGGCGGCGCGTACCGAGCTTAATCATTTCAACAAGACCAAGAAAAAAAAACAAAAGGTGACTGCTCTGCCCATGGCTGGTCCTGCACCACCTCAGACTCGTAGTACGGCACACCCTGGTCACATACCACCAACTACCACTGGTCCTATGTGTTGGGGAACGTTGCAGAAAATTAAAATTTTTCCTACGGTTTCACCAAGATCCATCTATGAGTTCTACTAAGCAACGAGTCAAGAGAGAGAGTTTGCATCTACATACCACTTGTAGATCGAGTACGGAAGCGTTCGAGGGAGTGGTGATGATGGAGACGTTCCCAACGTGATTCCGATCACCGATGACCAAGTGCTGAACGGACAGCACCTCCGTCACACGTACGGGACGACGGCGTCTCCTTCGTCTTGATCCAGCAAGGAGGAAGGAGAGGTTGAGGAAGACAACTCCAATGGCAGCACGACGGCGTGGTGCAGATGGAGTGACTGTTCTCCGGCAGGGCTTCGCCAAGCTTACGCGGAGGAGGAGAGGTGTTGGGGAGGGGAGGGGCTGCGCCTTCAATGGTGTTTTCAGCCCTCCCCTTCACCCCTCTATTTATAGGGGAAGGGAGGAGGGCGGCCCCTCTAGATGCATCTAGAGGGGGGCGGCGGTTAGGGGAGGGGGCTTGCCCCCAAGCAGGCGCCCCTTTAGGGTTCCCCCTCAACCCTAGGCGCATGGGCCAAGGGAGGGTGCGCCCAGCCCACCAGGGGCTGGCTGCCTCCCACGCAGCCCAAGTGGCCCCCGACAGGTGGCCCCTCCCGTGGTCCTCCGGAACCTTTCCGTGGACCCTCCATAATACCGATATGACCCGAAACTTTTCCGTGTCCGTTTGACGACTTCCCATATATAAATCTTTACCTCCGGACCATTCCGAACTCCTCGTGACGTCCGGGATCTCATCCGGACTCAAACAACATTCGGTAATCACATACTAGTCTTCCTATTAACCCTAGCGCCACCGAACCTTAAGTGTAGACCCTACGGGTTCGGAGACATCTGATATGACCGGGGCGCTCTCGGTCAATAACCAATAGCGGATCTGGATACCCATGTTGGCTCCCACATGCTCCTCGATGATGTCATCGGATGAACCACGATGTCTAGGGTTCAAGCAACCCGTATTCTATTCCCTTTGTCGACGGTATGTTACTTGCCCGAGACTCGATCGTCGGTATCCCAATACCTCGTTCAGTCTCGTTACGGCAAGTCACTTTACTCGCACCGTAATGCATGATCCCATGACCGGACACTTGGTCACTTTGAGCTCATTATGATGATGCACTACCGAGTGGGCCCAGGTGATACCTCTCCGTCATACGGAGTGACAAATCCTGCCTCGATCCGTGTCAACCCAATGACACTTTCGGAGATACCGTAGTGCACCTTTATAGTCACCCGCTTACGTTGTGACGTTTGATACACCCAAAGCACTCCTACGGTACCCGGGAGTTACACGATCTCACGGTCTAAGGAAGAGACACTTGACATTGGAAACAGCTCTAGCAAAACGAACTACACGATCTTGTGCTATGCTTAGGATTGGGTCTTGTCCATCACGTCATTCTCCTAATGACGTGATCCCGTTGTCAATGACATCTGATGTCCATAGTCAGGAAACCATGACTATCTGTTGACTCACGAGCTAGTCTACTAGAGGCTTACTAGGGACGTATTGTAGTCTATGTATTCACACGTGTATTACGATTTCCGGATAATACAGTTATAGCATGAATAAAGACAATTATCATGAACAAGGAAATATAATAATGCTTTTATTATTGCCTCTAGGGCATATATCCAACAGTCTCCCACTTGCACTAGAGTCAATAATCTAGTTACATTGTGATGAATCGAACACCCATAGAGTTCTGGTGTTGATCATGTTTTGCCCGCGGAAGAGGTTTAGTCAACGGATCTGCGACATTCAGATCCGTATGCACTTTACAAATTTCTATGTCTCCATTTTGAACATTTTCACGAATGGAGTTGAAGCGACGCTTGATGTGCCTGGTCTTCTTGTGAAACCTGGGCTCCTTGGCAAGTGCAATAGCTCCAGTGTTGTCACAGAAGAGTTTCATCGGCCCCGACGCATTGGGTATGACTCCTAGGTCGGTGATGAACTCCTTCACCCAAATTGCTTCATGCGCTGCCTCCGAGGCTGCCATGTACTCCGCTTCACATGTAGATCCCGCCACGACGCTCTGCTTGCAGCTGCACCAGCCATCGCTCCACCATTCAACATATACACGTATCCGGTTTGTGACTTAGGGTCATCCAGATCTGTGTCGAAGCTAGCGTCGACGTAACCCGTTACGACGAGCTCTTCGTCACCTCCATAAACGAGAAACATGTCCTTTGTCCTTTTCAGGTACTTCAGGACATTCTTGACCGCTGTCCAGTGTTCCTTGCGGGATTACTTTGGTACCTTCCTACCAAACTTACGGCAGGTTTACATCAGGTCAGTACACAGCATGGCATACATAATAGATCCTATGGCTGAGGCATAGGGATGACACTCATCTCTTCTTTATCTTTTGCCGTGGTCGGCATTGAGCTGAGCTCAATCTCACACCTTGCAATACAGGCAAGAACCCTTCTTGGATTGATCCATTTTGAACTTCTTCAAAATCTTATCAAGGTATGTGCTTTGTGAAAGACCTATGAGGCGTCTCGATCTATCTCTATAGATCTTGATGCCTAATATATAAGCAGCTTCTCCAAGGTCCTTCATTGAAAAACACTTATTCAAGTAGGCCTTAATGTTGTCCAAGAATTCTATATCATTTCCCATCAAAAGTATGTCATCTACATATAATATGAGAAATGCTACAGAGCTCCCACTCACTTTCTTGTAAACGCAGGCTTCTCCATAAGTCTGCATAAACCCAAACGCTTTGATCATCTCATCAAAGCGAATGTTCCAACTCCGAGATGCTTGCACCAGCCCATAAATGGATCGCTGGAGCTTGCATACTTTGTTAGCGTTCTTAGGATCGACAAAACCTTCCGGCTAACATGATTCGGACGGACTTAAGCTTCGCTACGGGAGAGAAAGTCTCATCGTAGTCAATCCCTTGAACTTGCCGATAACCCTTAGCGACAAGTCGAGCTTTGTAGATGGTGACATTACCATCCGCGTCCGTCTTCTTCTTAAAGATCCATTTGTTTTCTATGGCTCGCCGATCATCGGGCAAGTCAGTCAAAGTCCACACTTTGTTTTCATACATGGATTCTATCTCGGATTTCATGGCTTCTAGCCATTTGTTGGAATCTGGGCCCGCCATCGCTTCTTCATAGTTTGAAGGTTCACCGTTGTCTAACAATATGATTTCCAGGACAGGGTTGCCGTACCACTCTGGTGCGGAACGTGTCCTAGTGGACCTACGAAGTTCAGTAGCAACTTGATCCGACGTACCTTGATCATCATCATGAATTTCCTCTTCAGTTGGTGTAGGCATCACAGGAATATTTTCCTGAGCTGTACTACTATCCTGTTCAAGAGGTAGTACTTCATCGAGTTCTACTTTCCTCCCACTTACTTCTTTCGAGAGAAACTCTTTTTCCAGAAAGGATCCGTTCTTGGCAACAAAGATCTTGCCCTCGGATCTTAAGTAGAAGGTATACCCTACGGTTTCCTTAGGGTATCCTATGAAGACGCATTTTTCCGACTTGGGTTCGAGCTTTTCAGGTTGAAGTTTCTTGACATAAGCATTGCATCCCCAGACTTTTAGAAACGACAGCTTAGGTTTCTTCCCAAACCATAATTCATACGGTGTCGTCTCAACGGACTTAGACGGTGCCCTATTTAAAGTGAATGTAGCTGTCTCTAGAGCGTATCCCCAAAATGATAGCGGTAAATCGGTAAGAGACATCATAGATCGCACCATATCCAATAGAGTGCGATTACGACGTTCGGACACACCGTTACGCTGAGGTGTTCCCGGCGGCGTGAGTTGTGAAACGATTCCACATTTTCTTAAGTGTGTACCAAATTCGTGACTTAAATATTCTCCTCCATGATCCGATCGTAAGAATTTTATCTTTCGGTCACGTTGATTCTCTACTTCATTCTGAAATTCCTTGAATTTTTCAAAGATTTCAGACTTGTGTTTCATCAAGTAGACATACCCATATCTACTCAAGTCATCCGTGAGAGTGAGAACATAACGATATCCTCCGCGAGCCTCAACGCTCATTGGACCGCACACATCGGTATGTATGATTTCCAACAAGTTGGTTGCTCGCTCCATTGTTCCGGAGAATGGAGTCTTGGTCATCTTGCCCATGAGGCATGGTTCGCATGTGTCAAATGATTCATAATCTAAAGACTCCAAAAGTCCATCAACATGGAGCTTCTTCATGCGTTTGACACTAATGTGACCAAGGCGGCAGTGCCACAAGTATGTGGAACTATCGTTATCAACTTTACATCTTTTGGTATTCACGCTATGAATATGTGTAACACTACGCTCGAGATTCATTAAGAATAAACCATTGACCATCGGAGCATGACCATAATACATATCTCTCATATAAATAGAACAACCATTATTCTCGGATTTAAATGAGTAGCCATCTCGCATTAAACGAGATCCAGATACAATATTCATGCTCAAACTTGGCACCAAATAACAATTATTAAGGTTCATGACTAATCCGTAGGTAAATGAAGAGGTAGCGTGCGACGGCGATCACATCGACTCGGAACCATTCCCGACGCCGCATCGTCACCTCGCCCTTCGCCAGCCTCCGCTTATTCTGCAGCTCCTGCTGTGAGTTACAAATATGAGCAACGGCACGGTATCAAATACCCAGGAGTTACTACGAGCACTGGTAAGGTACACATCAATTACATGTATATCAAATATACCTTTGGTGTTGCCGGCCTTCTTGTCCGCTAAGTATTTGGGGCAGTTCCGCTTCCAGTGACCCCTCCCCTTGCAATAAAAGCACTCAGTCTCGGGTTTGGGTCCATTCTTTGACTTCTTCCCGGCAACTTGCTTACCGGGCGCGGCAACCTCCTTGCCGTCCTTCTTGAAGTTCTTCTTGCCCTTGCCCTTCTTGAACTTAGTGGTCTTATTGACCATCAACACTTGATGTTCTTTCTTGATTTCAACCTCTGCTGATTTCAGCATAGAGAACACTTTAGGAATGGTCTTTACCATCCCCTGCATGTTGTAGTTCATCACGAAGCTCTTGTAGCTTGGTGGGAGCGACTGAAGGATTCTGCCAATGACCGCCTCGTCCGGGAGGTTAATCTCCAGTGGGACAAAGTGGCTGTGCAACCTGACATTTTGAGTATGTGCTCACTGACAGAACTGTTTTCCTCCATCTTACAACTGTAGAACTTGTCGGAGACTTCATATCTCTCAACCCGGGCATGAGCTTGGAAAACTAGTTTCAGCTCTTGGAACATCTCATATGCTCCATGTTGCTCAAAACGCTTTTGGAGCCCCGGTTCTAAGCTGTAAAGCATGCCGCACTGAACGAGGGAGTAATCATCAGTACGTGCCTGCCAAACGCTCAAATCGTCTTGCAGTCTTTGGGAGAGCAGGTGGGTCACCTAACGGTGCTTCTAGGACATATGCCTTCTTGGCAGCTATGAGGATGATCCTCGGGTTCGGACCCAGTCCGTATAGTTGCTGCCATCATCTTTCAGCTTGGTTTTCTAGGAACGTTGAAGTTCATGTTGACATGAGCGTTGGCCATTTGATCTACAAGACATATCATTCAAAAGTTTTAGACTAAGTTCATGATAATCAAGTTCATCTAATCAAATTATTTCAATGAACTCCCACTCAGATTAGACATCCTCTAGTCATCTAAGTGTTACACGATCCGAGTCGACTAGGCCGTGTCCGATCATCACGTGAGACGGACTAGTCATCGTCGGTGAACATTCTCATGTTGATCGTATCTTCTATACGACTCGTGTTCGACCTTTCGGTCTCCGTGTTCCGAGGCCATGTCTGTACATGCTAGGCTCGTCAAGTTTAACCCTAAGTGTTTTGCGTGTGTAAATCTGTCTTACACCGTTGTATGTGAACGTAAGAATCCATCACACCCGATCATCACGTGGTGCTTAGAAGCGACGAACTTTAGCAACGGTGCACAGTTAGGGAGAACACTTCTTGAAGTTGTTGTAAGGATCATCTTATTTACTACCGTCGTTCTAAGTAAACAAGATGTATAAACATAATAAACATCACATGCAATTATATAGTAGTGACATGATATGGCCAATATCATAAAACTCCATTGATCTCCATCTTGGGCTCCATGATCATCTTGTCACCGCATGACACCATGATCTCCATCATCATGATCTACATCATTGTGCCTCCATGAAGTTGTCACGCCAACGACTACTTCTACTTCTATGGCTAACGCGTTTAGCAATAAAGTAAAGTAATTTACATGGCGTTCTTCAATGACACGCAGGTCATACAAAAATAAAGACAACTCCTATGGCTCCTGCCGTTGTCATACTCATCGACATGCAAGTCGTGATTCCTATTACAAGAACATGATCTCATACATCACAATATGTCATTCATCATTCATCACAACTTGGCCATATCACATCACATGACAATTGCTGCAAAAACAAGTTAGACGTCCTCTAATTGTTGTTGCATCTTTTACGTGGCTGCAATTGGGTTCTAGCAAGAACGTTTTCTTACCTACGAATAACCACAACGTGATCTTGTCAACTTCTATTTACCATTCATAAGGACCCTTTTCATCGAATCCGCTCCAACTAAAGTAGGAGAGACAGACACCCGCCAGCCACCTTATGCAACTAGTGCATGTTAGTCGGTGGAACCGGTCTCACGTAAGCGTACGTGTAAGGTTGGTCCGGGCCGCTTCATCCCACAATACCGCGGAAGCAAGATAAGATTAGTAACGGCAAGTAAGTTGACAAGATCCATGCCCACAACTATATTGTTTCTACTCGTGCAATAGAGAACTACGCATAGACCTAGCTCATGATGCCACAGTTGGGGAACGTTGCAGAAAATTAAAATTTTTCCTACGGTTTCACCAAGATCCATCTATGAGTTCTACTAAGCAACGAGTCAAGAGAGAGAGTTTGCATCTACATACCACTTGTAGATCGAGTACGGAAGCGTTCGAGGGAGTGGTGATGATGGAGACGTTCCCAACGTGATTCCGATCACCGATGACCAAGTGCTGAACGGACAGCACCTCCGTGTTCAACACACGTACGGGACGACGGCGTCTCCTTCGTCTTGATCCAGCAAGGAGGAAGGAGAGGTTGAGGAAGACAACTCCAATGGCAGCACGACGGCGTGGTGCAGATGGAGTGACTGTTCTCCGGAGGACTTCGCCAAGCTTACGCGGAGGAGGAGAGGTGTTGGGGAGGGGAGGGGTTGCGCCTTCAATGGTGTTTTCAGCCCTCCCCTTCACCCCTCTATTTATAGGGGAAGGGAGGAGGGGGCCGGCCCCCTCTAGATGCATCTAGAGGGGGGCGGCGGTTAAGGGAGGGGGCTTGCCCCCCAAGCAAGGGGGCGCCCCCCTTTAGGGTTCCCCCCTCAACCCTAGGCGCATGGGCCAAGGGGAGAGGGTGCGCCCAGCCCACCAGGGGCTGGCTGCCTCCCACGCAGCCCAAGTGGCCCCCCGAAAGGGGTGGCCCCTCCCGGTGGTCCTCCGGAACCTTTCCGGTGGACCCTCCATAATACCTGACCCAAAACTTTTCCGGTGTCCGTTTGACGACTTCCCATATATAAATCTTTACCTCCGGACCATTCCGGAACTCCTCGTGACGTCCGGGATCTCATCCGGGACTCCGAACAACATTCGGTCATCACATACTAGTCTTCCTATTAACCCTAGCGTCACCGAACCTTAAGTGTGTAGACCCTACGGGTTCGGGAGACATGCGACATGACCGGGCGCTCTCGGTCAATAACCAACAGCGGGATCTGGATACCCATGTTGGCTCCTACATGCTCCTCGATGATGTCATCGGATGAACCACGATGTCTAGGGTTCAAGCAACCCGTATTCTATTCCCTTTGTCGACGGTATGTTACTTGCCCGAGACTCGATCGTCGGTATCCCAATACCTCGTTCAGTCTCGTTACGCAAGTCACTTTACTCATACCGTAATGCATGATCCCGTGACCGGACACTTGGTCACTTTGAGCTCATTATGATGATGCACTACCGAGTGGGCCCAGTGATACCTCTCCGTCATACGGAGTGACAAATCCCTGTCTCGATCCGTGTCAACCCAAAAAACACTTTCGGAGATACCTGTAGTGCACCTTTATAGTCACCCGATTCGTTGTGACGTTTGATACACCCAAAGCACTCCTACGGTATCCGGGAGTTACACGATCTCACGGTCTAAGGAAGAGACACTTGACATTGGAAAAGCTCTAGCAAAACGAACTACACGATCTTGTGCTATGCTTAGGATTGGGTCTTGTCCATCACGTCATTCTCCTAATGGCGTGATCCCGTTGTCAATGACATCGATGTCCATAGTCGAAACCATGACTATCTGTTGACTCACGAGCTAGTCTACTAGAGGCTTACTAGGGACGTATTGTAGTCTATGTATTCACACGTGTATTACGATTTCCGGATAATACAGTTATAGCATGAATAAAGACAATTATCATGAACAAGGAAATATAATAATAATGCTTTTATTATTGCCTCTGGGGCATATTTCCAACACTATGGCAGCCAATTCAGCTGCTACAGCAACACCAGGCTCAGGGTGGTCTACGCCAATTGCGGGGGTTCCTAAGGATCCACCTAAATCAACAACTAAAGGTCGTGCGAAAAGTAAACGGTTGCGATCAGCCTTTGGAGTTGCATCCGAAGAGGAAGAACAAATGCTCCTTCGCAATTCATCCGAACACAATGCAGCAAATTGCCCTGGTCGTTTGGTTTGAAGAAGGAAAAAACAGATGACAACAACTAGATCTAAAGGAAATATGCCCTAGAGGCAATAATAAAGTTATTATTTATTTCCTTATATCATGATAAATGTTTATTATTCATGCTAGAATTGTATTAACGGAAACATAATACATGTGTGAATACATAGACAAACATAGTGTCACTAGTATGCCTCTACTTGACTAGCTCGTTTTGAATCAAAGATGGTTAAAGTTTCCTAACCATAGACATGAGTTGTCATTTGATTAACAAACAGATCACATCATTAGGAGAATGATGTGATTGACATGACCCATTCCGTTAGCCTAGCACTTGATCGTTTAGTATGTTGCTATTGCTTTCTTCATGACTTATACATGTTCTGTAACTATGAGATTATGCAACTCCGTTTACGGAGGAACACTTTGGGTGCTACCAAGCGTCACAGCGTAATGGGTGATTATAAAGGAGTACTACAGGTGTCTCCAAAGGTACATGTTGGGTTGGCGTATTTGAGATTAGGTTTTGTCACTCCGATTGTCGGAGAGGTATCTCTGGGCCTTCTCGGTAATACTCATCACCTAAGCCTTGCAAGCATTGTAACTAATGAGTTAGTTATGAGATGATGTATTACGGAGCGAGTAAAGAGACTTGCGATAGCGAGATTGAACTAGGTATTGGATACCGACGATCGAATCTCGGGCAAGTAACATACCGATGACAAAGGGAACAAAGTATGTTGTTATGCGGTTTGACCGATAAAGATCTTCGTAGAATATGTAGGAGCCAATATGGGCATCCAGGTTCCGCTATTGGTTATTGACCAAGAATAGTTCTAGGTCATGTCTACATAGTTCTCGAACCCGTAGGGTCCATGCAACAAGGTTTCGATGGCGGTTATATTATGAGTTTATGAGTTTTGATGTACCGAAGGAGTTGAGTCCCGGATGAGATCGGGGACATGACGAGGAGTCTCGAAATGGTCGAGGCGTAAAGATCGATATATTGGACGACTATATTCGGAGTTCGGAAGGTTCGAATGATTGGGTATTTTTGAATCTGGAGAGTTACGGAATTCGCCGGGGAGAAGTATTGGGCCTTATTGGGCCTGCGGAAAGAGAGGGGCTGCCTAGGGCAGGCGCGCGCCCCATGGCCTAGTCCGGGTGGACTAGGGGAGGGCCGCACCCTTCCCTCTTCCCCTTCCCCAAGTCCTAGTCCAACTAGGAGAGGGAGTCCTACTCGGTGGGAGTAGGACTCCTCGGCGCGCCTCCTCTCTAGGGCCAGCCACCCCCCCTTGCTCCTTTATATCTGAGGGGCAGGGGCACCCCATGACACACAAGTTGATCTACGGATCGTTCCTTAGCCGTGTCGGTGCCCCCTCCACCATATTCCACTTGGTCATATCGTCGCGGAGCTTAGGCGAAGCCCTGCGCGGAGAAGTCATATCGTCGCGGAGCTTAAGGCGAAGCCCTGCGTCGGTGGAGCATCATCATCGTCCTGCGCCGTCGTCGTCTTGTGGAACTCATCCCGACACTTTGCTGGATCGGTCCGGGGATCGTCATCGAGCTGAGCGTGTGCAGAACTTCGGAGGTGCCGTCGTTCGGTGCTTGGATCGGTCGGATCGTGAAGGCGTCGACTACATCAACAGCGTTGTTATAACGCTTCGCTTTCGGTCTCACGAGTGCGTGGGCGGACACTCTCCCCTCTCGTTGCTATGCCATCACCATGGTCTTGCGTGATGCGTAGGAAATTTTTGAAATTACTCGTTCCCCAACAGTGGCATCGAGCCTGGTTTTATCGTTGATGTCATATGCACGAGTAGAACACAAGTGAGTTGTGGGCGATATAAGTCATCTGCTTACCAGCATGTCATACTTTGGTTCAGCGGTATTGTGAGATGAAGCGGCCGGACCGACATTACAGCGTGCGCTTCGCGAGACTGGTTTCACCGCTCCGAGCACTTTCGTTGCTTAAAGGTGACGGCGGGTGTCTGTCTCTCTCACTTTAGTTGAACCGAGTGTGGCTCGCCCGGTCCTTGAGAAGGTTAAAACAGCACCTATTTGACAAACTATCGTTGTGGTTTTGATGCGTAGGTAAAAACGGTTCTTGCTCAGCCCGTAGCAGCCACGTAAAACTTGCAACAACAAAGTAGAGGGCGTCTAACTTGTTTTTGCAGGGCATGTTGTGATGTGATATGGTCAAGGCGTGATGCTATATTTTATTGTATGAGATGATCATGTTTTGTAACGAGTTATCGACAATGGCGAGAGCCATATGGTTGTCGCTTTATTGTATGAAATGCAAAAGCCATGTAATTGCTTTACTTTATCACTAAGGAGTAGCGATAGTCGTAGAAGCAATAGTTGGCGAGGCGACAACGATGCTACGATGGAGATCAAGGTGTCGCGCGGGTGGCGATGGTGATCATGGCGGTGCTTGGCGATGGAATCACAAGCACAAGATGATGATGACCATATCATATCACTTATATTGATTGCATGTGATGTTTATCCTTTATGCATCTTATCTTGCTTTGATTGGCGGTAGCATTATAAGATGATCTCTCACTAAAATTATCAAGAAGTGTTCTCCACGAGTATGCACCGTTGCCAAAGTTCGTAGTACCCGGACACCACGTGATGATCGGGTGTGATAAGTTCTCGTCCATCTACAGCGGGTGCAAAACAGTTGCACCAGCGAATACTCAGGTTAAACTTGGCGAGCCTAGCATATAACAGATATGGCCTCGGAACACGGAGACCGAAAGGTCGGCGTGAATCATATAGTAGATATGATCAACATAGTGATGTTCACCATTGAAACTACTCCATCTCACGTGATGATCGGACATGGTTTAGTTGATTTGGATCACGTAATCACTTAGATGACTAGAGATGTCTATCTAAGTGGGAGTTCTTAAGTAATATGATTAATTGAACTTTAATTTATCATGAACTTAGTCTGGTAGTATTTTGCAAATTATGTTGTAGATCAATAGCTCGCGTTGCTTGCTTCCCTATGTTTTTATATATGTTCCTAGAAAATTGTATTGAAAGATGTTAGTAGCAATGATGCGGATTGGATCCGTGATCTGAGGTTTATCCTCATTGCTGCCTGAAGAATTATGTCCTTAATGCACGCTAGGTAGCAGACCTATTGCAGGAGCGGATCACGGGCGTTATGAGCGTTTGGCTAGCTCAATATGAGCGAATCTGAGCGTTATGAGCGTTTGGCTAGCTCAATATGATGACTACTTGATAGTTTAGTGCACCATGCTTAACGGCTTAGAATCGGGACTTCAAAGGCGTTTTGAGCGTCATGGACCATATGAGATGTTCCAGGAATTGAAGTTAATATTTCAAGCAAATACCGAGTTGAGAGATATGAAGTCTCCAACAAGTTCTATAGCTAAAAGATGGAGGAGAATCGCTCAACTAGTGAGCATGTGCTCAGATTATGCAGGTACTTCAATCGCTTGAATCAAGTGGGAGTTAATCTTCCGGATAAGATAGTGATTGACAGAATTCTCTAGTCACCATCACTAAGTTACTAGAACTTCGTGATGAACTATAATATGCAAGGGATGACGAAAACGATTCCCAAGCTCTTCGTGATGTTAAAATCGTGAAGGTAGAAATCAAGAAAAGCATCAAGTGTTGATGATTGACAAGACCACTAGTCTCAAGGAAAAGGGCAAAGGGAAGAAGGGAACTTCAAGAAGAGCGGCAAGCAAGTTGCTGCTCGGTGAAGAAGCCCAAGTCTGGACCTAAGCACGAGACTAAGTGCTTTTGCTGCAATGGAACTGGTCACTTTGAGCGGAACTACCCCAAGTATTTGGTGGATAAGAAGGATGGCAAAGTGAACAAGGGTATATTTGATATACAGATTATTGATGTGTATTTTACTAGTGTTTATAGTAACCCCTCGGTATTTGATACTCGTTCGGTTGCTAAGATTAGTAACTTCGAAGCAGGAGTTCTGAGAATGAGCAGAAACTAGTTGAAGGGAAGTGACGATGAGTGTTGGAAGTAGTTCCAAGATTGATATGATCATCATCGCACACTCCCTATACTTTCGGGATTAGTGTTAAACCTAAATAAATGTTATTTGGTGTTTGCGTTGAGCATGAATATGATTTGATCATGTTTATTGCAAAACGGTTATTCATTTAAAGTCAAAGAATAATTGTTGTTCATTTACATGAATAAAACCTTCAATGGTCATACACCCAATGAAAATAGTTTTCAAAGCGGTTATTCATTTAAAGTCAAAGAATAATTGTTGTTCTGTGAATAAAACCTTCGATGGTCATACACCCAATGAAAATAGTTTATTGGATCTCGATCATAGTGATACACATATTCATAATATTGATGCCAAAAGATGCAAAGTTAATAATGATAGTGCAACTTATTTGTGGCACTTGCCGTTTAGGTCATATTGGTGTAAAGCGCATGAAGAAACTCCATAAGGATGGATTTTGGAATCACTTGATTATGAATCATTTGATACTTGCGAACCGTGCCTTTTGGGCAAGATGACTAAAACTCCGTTCTCGGAACAATGGAACAAGCTACTGACTTATTGGAAATAATACATATATGATGTATGCGATCCAATGAGTGTTGATGCTCGTGGCAAATATCGTTATTTTCGACCTTCACAAGATGATTTGAGCAGATATGGGTATATCTACTTGATGAAACATAAGTCTGAAATAGTTGAAAGGTTCAAAGAATTTCAGAGTGAAGTGGAAAATCATCGTAACAAGAAAATAAAGTTTCTGCGATCTGATCGTGGAGATGAATATTTGAGTTCTGAGTTTGGTCTTCAATGAAAACAATGTGGAATAGTTTCACAGCTCACGCCACAGGAACACCACAACGTTATGGTGTGTCGAGCGTCGTAACCGCACTTTATTGGATATGGTGCGATCTATGATGTATCTTACCGATTTACCACTATCGTTTTGGGGTTATGCATTAGAGACAGCTGCATTCACGTTTAATAGGGCACCATCTAAATCCGTTGAGATGACACCGTATGAACTATGGTTTAGCGATAAACCTAAGCTGTCGTTTCTTAAAGTTTGGAGTTGTGATGCTTATGTGAAAAAGTTTTCACGATAAGCTCGAACCCAAATCGGAGAAGTGCGTCTTCATAGAATACCCAAAGGAAACTGTTGGGTACACCTTCTATCACAGATCCGAAGGCAAGTTTTTCGTTGCTAAGATGGATCCTTTCTAGAAAGAAGTTTCTCTCGAAAGAAGTGAGTGGGAGGAAAGTAGAACTTGATGAGGTAATTGTACCTTCTCCCTTATTGGAAAGTAGTTCATCACGAAATCAGTTCGATGATTCCTACACCAATTAGTGAGGAAGTTAATGATGATGATCATGAAACTTCAGATCAAGTTGCTACCAAACCTCGTAGGTCTTCGGAGTAAGATCCGCACCAGTGATGCGGTAATCCTATTCTAGAAGTCATGTTACTAGACCATGATGAACCTACGAACTATGAGGAAGCGATGATGAGCCCAGATTCATGAAATGGTTTGAGACCATGAAATCTGAGATGGGATCCATATATGAGAACAAAGTGTGGACTTTGATGGAGTTGCCCGATGATCGGCAAGCCATATTATATAAATGGATCTTCAAGAGGAAGACGGATCTTGATAGTAGTGTTACTATCTACAAAGCTCGACTTGTCGCAAAAAAGGTTTTCGACAAGTTCAAGGTGTTGACTACAATGAGATTTTCTCAAGCTGTAGCGATGCTTATGTCTGTCCGAATCATGTTAGCAATTGCCACATTTTATGAAATCTGGCAAATGAATGTCAAAACTACATTCCTTAATGGTTTTCTTAAAGAAGAGTTGTATATGATGCAACCAGAAGGTTTTGTCAATCCTAAAGGTGCTAACAAAATGTGTAAGCTCCAGCGATCCATCTATGGACTGGTGCAAGCATCTCGAGTTGGAATACACACTTTGATAAGTTGATCAAAGCATATAGTTTTATCTGAGACTTGCGGTGAAGCTGTATTTACAAGAAAGTGAGTGGGAGCACGACAACATTTACGATAAGTATATGTGAATGACATATTGTTGATCGGAAATGATGTAGAATTATTCTGCAAAGCATAAAGGAGTATTTGAAAGGAGTTTTTCAAAGAAGGACCTCGGTGAAGCTGCTTACATATTGAGCATCAAGATCTATAGAGATAGATCAAGGCGGCTTGATAAGTTTTTCAATGAATACATACCTTGACAAGATTTTGAAGTAGTTCAAAATGGAACAGTCAAAGAAAGAGTTCTTGCCTGTGTTACAAGGTGTGAGATTGAGTAAGACTCAAAACCCGACCACGGCGGAAGATAGAAAGAGAATGAAAGTCATTCCTATGCATCAGCCATAGGTTCTATAAAGTATGTCATGTTGTGTACCAGATCTATTGCATACCCTACCACTAAGATTGGCAAGGGAGTGCAATAGAGATCTAGGAGTAGATCAATGGACAGCGGTCAAAATTATCCTTAGTAGAATAAGGATATGTTTCTCGATTATGGAAGTGAAAAAGGTTAAATAAGTAAAGGGTTACGTCGATGCAAGTTTTAACACTAATCTAGATGACTCTGAGTCTCAATCTGGATACATATTGAAAGTGGGAGCAATTAGCTAGAGTAGCTCCGTGCGAGCATTGTAGACATAGAAATTTGCAAAATACTTACGGCTCTGAATGTAGCAGACCGTTGACTAAAATTATCTCACAAGCAAAACATGATCACACCTTAGTACTCTTTGGGTGTTAATCACATAGCGATGTGAACTAGATTACTGACTCTAGTAAACCCTTTGGGTGTTGGTCACATGTCGATGTGAACTATGGGTGTTAACCACATATAGATGTGAACTATTGATGTTAAATCACATGGCGATGTGAACTAGATTATTGACTCTAGTGCAAGTGGGAGACTGAAGGAAATATGCCCTAGAGGCAATAATAAAGTTATTATTTATTTCCTTATATCATGATAAATGTTTATTATTCATGCTAGAATTGTATTAACGGAAACATAATACATGTGTGAATACATAGACAAACATAGTGTCACTAGTATGCCTCTACTTGACTAGCTCGTTAATCAAAGATGGTTATGTTTCCTAACCATAGACATGAGTTGTCATTTGATTAACAAGGTCACATCATTAGGAGAATGATCTGATTGACATGACCCATTCCGTTAGCCTAGCACTTGATCGTTTAGTATGTTGCTATTGCTTTCTTCATGACTTATACATGTTCCTGTAACTATGAGATTATGCAACTCCGTTTACGGAGGAACACTTTGGGTGCTACCAAGCGTCTGGCGTAACTGGGTGATTATAAAGGAGTACTACAGGTGTCTCCAAAGGTACATGTTGGGTTGGCGTATTTGAGATTAGGTTTTGTCACTCCGATTGTCGGAGAGGTATCTCTGGGCCTTCTCGGTAATACTCATCACCTAAGCCTTGCAAGCATTGTAACTAATGAGTTAGTTATGAGATGATGTATTACGGAGCGAGTAAAGAGACTTGCGATAGCGAGATTGAACTAGGTATTGGATACCGACGATCGAATCTCGGGCAAGTAACATACCGATGACAAAGGGAACAAAGTATGTTGTTATGCGGTTTGACCGATAAAGATCTTAAGTAGAATATGTAGGAGCCAATATGGGCATCCAGGTTCCGCTATTGGTTATTGACCAAGAATAGTTCTAGGTCATGTCTACATAGTTCTCGAACCCGTAGAGTCCATGCAACAAGGTTTCGATGGCGGTTATATTATGAGTTTATGAGTTTTGATGTACGAAGGAGTTGAGTCCCGGATGAGATCGGGGACATGACGAGGAGTCTCGAAATGGTCGAGGCGTAAAGATCGATATATTGGACGACTATATTCGGAGTTGGAAGGTTCGAATGATTGGGTATTTTTGAGTCTGGGAGAGTTACGGGAATTCGCCGGGAGAAGTATTGGGCCTTATTGGGCCTGCGGAAAGAGAGGGGCTGCCTAGGGCAGGCGCGCGCCCCATGGCCTAGTCCGGGTGGACTAGGGGAGGGCCGCACCCTTCCCTCTTCCCCTTCCCCAAGTCCTAGTCCAACTAGGAGAGGGGGGAGTCCTACTCGGTGGGAGTAGGACTCCTCCAGCGCGCCTCTCTAGGGCGGCCGCACCCCCCTTGCTCCTTTATATCTGAGGGGCAGGGGCACCCCATGACACACAAGTTGATCTCGGATCGTTCCTTAGCCGTGTCGGTGCCCCCTCCACCATATTCCACTTGGTCATATCGTCGCGGAGCTTAAGCGAAGCCTGCGCGGAGAAGTCATATCGTCGCGGAGCTTAAGCGAAGCCCTGCGTCGGTGGAGCATCATCATCGTCCTGCGCCGTCGTCTTGTGGAACTCATCCCGACACTTTGCTGGATCGGAGTCCGGGGATCGTCATCGAGCTGAGCGTGTGCAGAACTTCGGAGGTGCCGTCGTTCGGTGCTTGGATCGGTCGGATCGTGAAGGCGTCGACTACATCAACAGCGTTGTTATAACGCTTCGCTTTCGGTCTCACAGTGCGTGGGCGGACACTCTCCCCTCTCGTTGCTATGCCATCACCATGGTCTTGCGTGATCGTAGGAAATTTTTGAAATTACTCGTTCCCCAACAGTGGCATCGAGCCTGGTTTTATCGTTGATGTCATGTGCACGAGTAGAACACAAGTGAGTTGTGGGCGATATAAGTCATACTGCCTACCAGCATGTCATACTTTGGTTCAGCGGTATTGTGAGATGAAGCGGCCGGACCGACATTACAGCGTGCGCTTCGCGAGACTGGTTTCACCGCTCCGAGCACTCGTTGCTTAAAGGTGACGGCGGGTGTCTGTCTCTCTCACTTTAGTTGAACCGAGTGTGACTCGCCCGGTCCTTGAGAAGGTTAAAACAGAGTCTATTTGACAAACTATCGTTGTGGTTTTGATGCGTAGGTAAAACGGTTCTTGCTCAGCCCGTAGCAGCCACGTAAAACTTGCAACAACAAAGTAGAGGGCGTCTAACTTGTTTTTGCAGGGCATGTTGTGATGTGATATGGTCAAGGCGTGATGCTATATTTTATTGTATGAGATGATCATGTTTTGTAACGAGTTATCGGCAATGGCGAGAGCCATATGGTTGTCGCTTTATTGTATGAAATGCAAGCGCCATGTAATTGCTTTACTTTATCACTAAGGAGTAGCGATAGTCGTAGAAGCAATAGTTGGCGAGGCGACAACGATGCTACGATGGAGATCAAGGTGTCGCGCCGGTGGCGATGGTGATCATGGCGGTGCTTGGCGATGGAATCACAAGCACAAGATGATGATGACCATATCATATCACTTATATTGATTGCATGTGATGTTTATCCTTTATGCATCTTATCTTGCTTTGATTGGCGGTAGCATTATAAGATGATCTCTCACTAAAATTATCAAGAAGTGTTCTCCACGAGTATGCACCGTTGCCAAAGTTCGTAGTACCCGGACACCGCGTGATGATCGGGTGTGATAAGTTCTCGTCCATCTACAGCGGGTGCAAAACAGTTGCACCAGCGAATACTCGAGTTAAACTTGGCGAGCCTAGCATATAACAGATATGGCCTCGGAACACGGAGACCGAAAGGTCGGCGTGAATCATATAGTAGATATGATCAACATAGTGATGTTCACCATTGAAACTACTCCATCTCACGTGATGATCGGACATGGTTTAGTTGATTTGGATCACGTAATCACTTAGATGACTAGAGATGTCTATCTAAGTGGGAGTTCTTAAGTAATATGATTAATTGAACTTTAATTTATCATGAACTTAGTCTGGTAGTATTTTGCAAATTATGTTGTAGATCAATAGCTCGCGTTGTTGCTTCCCTATGTTTTTATATATGTTCCTAGAAAATTGTATTGAAAGATGTTAGTAGCAATGATGCGGATTGGATCCGTGATCTGAGGTTTATCCTCATTGCTGCCTGAAAGAATTATGTCCTTAATGCACGCTAGGTAGCAGACCTATTGCGGGAGCGGATCAGAGGCGTTATGAGCGTTTGGCTAGCTCAATATGAGCGAATCTGAGGCGTTATGAGCGTTTGGCTAGCTCAATATGATGACTACTTGATAGTTTAGTGCACCATGCTTAACGGCTTAGAATCGGGACTTCAAAGGCGTTTTGAGCGTCATGGACCATATGAGATGTTCCAGGAATTGAAGTTAATATTTCAAGCAAATACCGAGTTGAGAGATATGAAGTCTCCAACAAGTTCTATAGCTAAAAGATGGAGAGAATCGCTCAACTAGTGAGCATGTGCTCAGATTATGCAGGTACTTCAATCGCTTGAATCAAGTGGGAGTTAATCTTCCGGATAAGATAGTGATTGACAGAATTCTCTAGTCACCATCACTAAGTTACTAGAACTTCGTGATGAACTATAATATGCAAGGGATGACGAAAACGATTCCCAAGCTCTTCGTGATGTTAAAATCGTGAAGGTAGAAATCAAGAAAAAGCATCAAGTGTTGATGATTGACAAGACCACTAGTCTCAAGGAAAAGGGCAAAGGGAAGAAGGGAACTTCAAGAAGAGCGGCAAGCAAGTTGCTGCTCGGTGAAGAAGCCCAAGTCTGGACCTAAGCACGAGACTAAGTGCTTTTGCTGCAATGGAACTGGTCCTTTGAAGCGGAACTACCCCAAGTATTTGGTGGATAAGAAGGATGGCAAAGTGAACAAGGTTATATTTGATATACAGATTATTGATGTGTATTTTACTAGTGTTTATAGTAACCCCTCGGTATTTGATACTCGGTTCGTTGCTAAGATTAGTAACTTCGAAGCAGGAGTTGCGAGAATGAAGCAGAAACTAGTTGAAGGGAAGTGACGATGAGTGTTGGAAGTAGTTCCAAGATTGATATGATCATCATCGCACACTCCCTATACTTTCGGGATTAGTGTTAAACCTAAATAAATGTTATTTGGTGTTTGCGTTGAGCATGAATATGATTTGATCATGTTTATTGCAAAACGGTTATTCATTTAAAGTCAAAGAATAATTGTTGTTCTGTTTACATGAATAAAACCTTCAATGGTCATACACCCAATGAAAATAGTTTTCAAAGCGGTTATTCATTTAAAGTCAAAGAATAATTGTTGTTACATTTAAATGAATAAAACCTTCGATGGTCATACACCCAATGAAAATAGTTTATTGGATCTCGATCATAGTGATACACATATTCATAATATTGATGCCAAAAGATGCAAAGTTAATAATGATAGTGCAACTTATTTGTGGCACTTGCCGTTTAGGTCATATTGGTGTAAAGCGCATGAAGAAACTCCATAAGGATGGATTTTGGAATCACTTGGTTATGAATCATTTGATACTTGCGAACCGTGCCTTTTGGGCAAGATGACTAAAACTCCGTTCTCGGAACAATGGAACAAGCTCTGACTTATTGGAAATAATACATATATACCGATGTATGCGATCCAATGAGTGTTGATGCTCGTGGCAAATATCGTTATTTTCGACCTTCACAAGATGATTTGAGCAGATATGGGTATATCTACTTGATGA
This sequence comes from Aegilops longissima, assembly GCA_021605205.1. Taxonomy (NCBI): domain Eukaryota; kingdom Viridiplantae; phylum Streptophyta; class Magnoliopsida; order Poales; family Poaceae; genus Aegilops; species Aegilops longissima. Next base: position 700,434,839 of record CM038680.1, read on the forward strand.
AACATAAGTCTGAAATAGTTGAAAGGTTCAAAGAATTTCAGAGTGAAGTGGAAAATCATCGTAACAAGAAAATAAAGTTTCTGCGATCTGATCGTGGAGATGAATATTTGAGTTCTGAGTTTGGTCTTCAATTAAAACAATGTGGAATAGTTTCACAGCTCACGCCACAGGAACACCACAACGTTATGGTGTGTCGAGCGTCGTAACCGCACTTTATTGGATATGGTGCGATCTATGATGTATCTTACCGATTTACCACTATCGTTTTGGGGTTATGCATTAGAGACAGCTGCATTCACGTTTAATAGGGCACCATCTAAATCCGTTGAGATGACACCGTATGAACTATGGTTTAGCGATAAACCTAAGCTATCGTTTCTTAAAGTTTGGAGTTGTGATGCTTATGTGAAAAAGTTTTCACCTGATAAGCTCGAACCCAAATCGGAGAAGTGCGTCTTCATAGAATACCCAAAGGAAACTGTTGGGTACACCTTCTATCACAGATCCGAAGGCAAGTTTTTCGTTGCTAAGATGGATCCTTTCTAGAGAAGAAGTTTCTCTCGAAAGAAGTGAGTGGGAGGAAAGTAGAACTTGATGAGGTAATTGTACCTTCTCCCTTATTGGAAAGTAGTTCATCACGAAATCAGTTCGATGATTCCTACACCAATTAGTGAGGAAGTTAATGATGATGATCATGAAACTTCAGATCAAGTTGCTACCAAACCTCGTGGGTCTTCGAGTAAGATCCGCACCAGAGTGATGCGGTAATCCTATTCTAGAAGTCATGTTACTAGACCATGATGAACCTCGAACTATGAGGAAGCGATGATGAGCCCAGATTCATGAAATGGTTTGAGACCATGAAATCTGAGATGGGATCCATATATGAGAACAAAGTGTGGACTTTGATGGAGTTGCTCGATGATCGGCAAGCCATATTATATAAATGGATCTTCAAGAGGAAGACGATCTTGATAGTAGTGTTACTATCTACAAAGCTCGACTTGTCATAAAAGGTTTTCGACAAGTTCAAGGTGTTGACTACAATGAGATTTTCTCAAGCTGTGGCGATGCTTATGTCTGTCCGAATCATGTTAGCAATTGCCACATTTTATGAAATCTGGCAAATGAATGTCAAAACTACATTCCTTAATGGTTTTCTTAAAGAAGAGTTGTATATGATGCAACCAGAAGGTTTTGTCAATCCTAAAGGTGCTAACAAAATGTGTAAGCTCAGCGATCCATCTATGGACTGGTGCAAGCATCTCGAGTTGGAATACACACTTTGATAAGTTGATCAAAGCATATAGTTTTATCTGAGACTTGCGGTGAAGCTTGTATTTACAAGAAAGTGAGTGGGAGCACGACAACATTTCGATAAGTATATGTGAATGACATATTGTTGATCGAAATGATGTAGAATTATTCTGCAAAGCATAAAGGAGTATTTGAAAGGAGTTTTTCAAAGAAGGACCTCGGTGAAGCTGCTTACATATTGAGCATCAAGATCTATAGAGATAGATCAAGGCGCTTGATAAGTTTTTCAATGAATACATACCTTGACAAGATTTTGAAGTAGTTCAAAATGGAACAGTCAAAGAAAGAGTTCTTGCACTGTGTTACAAGGTGTGAGATTGAGTAAGACTCAAAACCCGACCACGGCGAGAAGATAGAAAGAGAATGAAAGTCATTCCCTATGCATCAGCCATAGGTTCTATAAAGTATGTCATCTTGTGTACGGATCTATTGCATACCCTACCACTAAGATTGGCAAGGGAGTGCAATAGAGATCTAGGAGTAGATCAATGGACAGCGGTCAAAATTATCCTTAGTAGAATAAGGATATGTTTCTCGATTATGGAAGTGAAAAAGGTTAGTAAGTAAAGGTTACGTCGATGCAAGTTTTAACACTAATCTAGATGACTCTGAGTCTCAATCTGGATACATATTGAAAGTGGGAGCAATTAGCTAGAGTAGCTCCGTGCAGAGCATTGTAGACATAGAAATTTGCAAAATACTTACGGCTCTGAATGTGACAGACCCGTTGACTAAAATTATCTCACAAGCAAAACATGATCACACCTTAGTACTCTTTGGGTGTTAATCACATAGCGATGTGAACTAGATTACTGACTCTAGTAAACCCTTTGGGTGTTGGTCACATGTCGATGTGAACTATGGGTGTTAACCACATATAGATGTGAACTATTGATGTTAAATCACATGGCGATGTGAACTAGATTATTGACTCTAGTGCAAGTGGGAGACTGAAGGAAATATGCCCTAGAGGCAATAATAAAGTTATTATTTATTTCCTTATATCATGATAAATGTTTATTATTCATGCTAGAATTGTATTAACGGAAACATAATACATGTGTGAATACATAGACAAACATAGTGTCACTAGTATGCCTCTACTTGACTAGCTCGTTAATCAAAGATGGTTAAGTTTCCTAACCATAGACATGAGTTGTCATTTGATTAACAAGATCACATCATTAGGAGAATGATCTGATTGACATGACCCATTCCGTTAGCCTAGCACTTGATCGTTTAGTATGTTGCTATTGCTTTCTTCATGACTTATACATGTTCCTGTAACTATGAGATTATGCAACTCCGTTTACGGAGGAACACTTTGGGTGCTACCAAGCGTCTGGCGTAACTGGGTGATTATAAAGGAGTACTACAGGTGTCTCCAAAGGTACATGTTGGGTTGGCGTATTTGAGATTAGGTTTTGTCACTCCGATTGTCGGAGAGGTATCTCTGGGCCTTCTCGGTAATACTCATCACCTAAGCCTTGCAAGCATTGTAACTAATGAGTTAGTTATGAGATGATGTATTACGGAGCGAGTAAAGAGACTTGCGGTAGCGAGATTGAACTAGGTATTGGATACCGACGATCGAATCTCGGGCAAGTAACATACCGATGACAAAGGAACAAAGTATGTTGTTATGCGGTTTGACCGATAAAGATCTTCGTAGAATATGTAGGAGCCAATATGGGCATCCAGGTTCCGCTATTGGTTATTGACCAAGAATAGTTCTAGGTCATGTCTACATAGTTCTCGAACCCGTAGGGTCCGCATGCAACAAGGTTTCGATGGCGGTTATATTATGAGTTTATGAGTTTTGATGTACGAAGGAGTTGAGTCCCGGATGAGATCGGGGACATGACGAGGAGTCTCGAAATGGTCGAGGCGTAAAGATCGATATATTGGACGACTATATTCGGAGTTGGAAAGGTTCGAATGATTGGGTATTTTTGAATCTGGGAGAGTTACGAGAATTCGCCGGGGAGAAGTATTGGGCCTTATTGGGCCTGCGGAAAGAGAGAGGGCTGCCTAGGGCAGGCGCGCGCCCCATGGCCTAGTCCGGGTTGGACTGGGGAGGGCCGCACCCTTCCCTCTTCCCCTTCCCCAAGTCCTAGTCCAACTAGGAGAGGAGGAGTCCTACTCGGTGGGAGTAGGACTCCTCGGCCGCGCCTCTCTTGGCGGCCGCCCCCCCTTGCTCCTTTATATCTGAGGGCAGGGGCACCCCATGACACACAAGTTGATCTCGGATCGTTCCTTAGCCGTGTCGGTGCCCCCTCCACCATATTCCACTTGGTCATATCGTCGCGGAGCTTAAGGCGAAGCCTGCGCGGAGAAGTCATATCGTCGCGGAGCTTAGGCGAAGCCCTGCGTCGGTGGAGCATCATCATCGTCCTGCGCCGTCGTCTTGTGGAACTCATCCCGACACTTTGCTGGATCGGAGTCCGGGGATCGTCATCGAGCTGAGCGTGTGCAGAACTTCGGAGGTGCCGTCGTTCGGTGCTTGGATCGGTCGGATCGTGAAGGCGTCGACTACATCAACAGCGTTGTTATAGCGCTTCCGCTTTCGGTCTCACAGTGCGTGGGCGGACACTCTCCCCTCTCGTTGCTATGCCATCACCATGGTCTTGCGTGATCGTAGGAAATTTTTGAAATTACTCGTTCCCCAACAGTGGCATCGAGCCTGGTTTTATCGTTGATGTCATGTGCACGAGTAGAACACAAGTGAGTTGTGGGCGATATAAGTCATCTGCCTACCAGCATGTCATACTTTGGTTCAGCGGTATTGTGAGATGAAGCGGCCGGACCGACATTACGCGTGCGCTTCGCGAGACTGGTTTCACCGCTCCGAGCACTTTCGTTGCTTAAAGGTGACCGGCGGTGTGTCTGTCTCTCTCACTTTAGTTGAACCGAGTGTGACTCGCCCGGTCCTTGAGAAGGTTAAAACAGTCTATTTGACAAACTATCGTTGTGGTTTTGATGCGTAGGTAAAACGGTTCTTGCTCAGCCCGTAGCAGCCACGTAAAACTTGCAACAACAAAGTAGAGGGCGTCTAACTTGTTTTTGCAGGGCATGTTGTGATGTGATATGGTCAAGGCGTGATGCTATATTTTATTGTATGAGATGATCATGTTTTGTAACGAGTTATCGGCAACTGGCGAGGAGCCATATGGTTGTCGCTTTATTGTATGAAATGCAAGCGCCATGTAATTGCTTTACTTTATCACTAAGGAGTAGCGATAGTCGTAGAAGCAATAGTTGGCGAGGCGACAACGATGCTACGATGGAGATCAAGGTGTCGGCGCGGTGGCGATGGTGATCATGGCGGTGCTTGGCGATGGAATCACAAGCACAAGATGATGATGACCATATCATATCACTTATATTGATTGCATGTGATGTTTATCCTTTATGCATCTTATCTTGCTTTGATTGGCGGTAGCATTATAAGATGATCTCTCACTAAAATTATCAAGAAGTGTTCTCCACGAGTATGCACCGTTGCCAAAGTTCGTAGTACCCGGACACCACGTGATGATCGGGTGTGATAAGTTCTCGTCCATCTACAACGGGTGCAAAACAGTTGCACCAGCGAATACTCGAGTTAAACTTGACAAGCCTAGCATATAACAGATATGGCCTCGGAACACGGAGACCGAAAGGTCGGCGTGAATCATATAGTAGATATGATCAACATAGTGATGTTCACCATTGAAACTACTCCATCTCACGTGATGATCGGACATGGTTTAGTTGATTTGGATCACGTAATCACTTAGATGACTAGAGATGTCTATCTAAGTGGGAGTTCTTAAGTAATATGATTAATTGAACTTTAATTTATCATGAACTTAGTCTGGTAGTATTTTGCAAATTATGTTGTAGATCAATAGCTCGCGTTGTTGCTTCCCTATGTTTTATATGTGTTCCTAGAAAATTGTATTGAAAGATGTTAGTAGCAATGATGCGGATTGGATCCGTGATCTGAGGTTTATCCTCATTGCTGCCTGAAGAATTATGTCCTTAATGCACGCTAGGTGACAGACCTATTGCGAGGAGCGGATCGAGGCGTTATGAGCGTTTGGCTAGCTCAATATGAGCGAATCTGAGGCGTTATGAGCGTTTGGCTAGCTCAATATGATGACTACTTGATAGTTTAGTGCACCATGCTTAGCGGCTTAGAATCGGGACTTCAAAGGCGTTTTGAGCGTCATGGACCATATGAGATGTTCCAGAATTGAAGTTAATATTTCAAGCAAATACCGAGTTGAGAGATATGAAGTCTCCAACAAGTTCTATAGCTAAAAGATGGAGGAGAATCGCTCAACTAGTGAGCATGTGCTCAGATTATGCAGGTACTTCAATCGCTTGAATCAAGTGGGAGTTAATCTTCCGGATAAGATAGTGATTGACAGAATTCTCTAGTCACCATCACTAAGTTACTAGAACTTCGTGATGAACTATAATATGCAAGGGATGACGAAAAGATTCCCAGCTCTTCGTGATGTTAAAATCGGCGAAGGTAGAAATCAAGAAAAACATCAAGTGTTGATGATTGACAAGACCACTAGTCTCAAGGAAAAGGGCAAAGGGAAGAAGGGAACTTCAAGAAGAGCGGCAAGCAAGTTGCTGCTCGGTGAAGAAGCCCAAGTCTGGACCTAAGCACGAGACTAAGTGCTTTTGCTGCAATGGAACTGGTCCTTTGAGCGGAACTACCCCAAGTATTTGGCGGATAAGAAGGATGGCAAAGTGAACAAGGTATATTTGATATACAGATTATTGATGTGTATTTTACTAGTGTTTATAGTAACCCCAGGTATTTGATACTCGGTTCGGTTGCTAAGAGTAGTAACTTCGAAGCAGGAGTTGCGAATGAGCAGAAACTAGTTGAAGGGAAGTGACGATGAGTGTTGGAAGTAGTTCCAAGATTGATATGATCATCATCGCACACTCCCTATACTTTCGGGATTAGTGTTAAACCTAAATAAATGTTATTTGGTGTTTGCGTTGAGCATGAATATGATTTGATCATGTTTATTGCAAAACGGTTATTCATTTAAAGTCAAAGAATAATTGTTGTTCTGTTTATGAATAAAACCTTCAATGGTCATACACCCAATGAAAATAGTTTTCAAAGCGGTTATTCATTTAAAGTCAAAGAATAATTGTTGTTCAAATGAATAAAACCTTATATGGTCATACACCCAATGAAAATAGTTTATTGGATCTCGATCGTAGTGATACACATATTCATAATATTGATGCCAAAAGATGCAAAGTTAATAATGATAGTGCAACTTATTTGTGGCACTTGCCGTTTAGGTCATATCGGTGTAAAGCGCATGAAGAAACTCCATAAGGATGGATTTTGGAATCACTTGGTTATGAATCATTTGATACTTGCGAACCGTGCCTTTTGGGCAAGATGACTAAAACTCCGTTCTCGGAACAATGGAACAAGCTACTGACTTATTGGAAATAATACATATATACCGATGTATGCGATCCAATGAGTGTTGATGCTCGTGGCAAGTATCGTTATTTTCGACCTTCACAAGATGATTTGAGTAGATATGGGTATATCTACTTGATGAAACATAAGTCTGAAATAGTTGAAAGGTTCAAAGAATTTCAGAGTGAAGTGGAAAATCATCGTAACAAGAAAATAAAGTTTCTGCGATCTGATCGTGGAGATGAATATTTGAGTTCTGAGTTTGGTCTTCAATTAAAACAATGTGGAATAGTTTCACAGCTCACGCCACAGGAACACCACAACGTTATGGTGTGTCGAGCGTCGTAACCGCACTTTATTGGATATGGTGCGATCTATGATGTATCTTACCGATTTACCACTATCGTTTTGGGGTTATGCATTAGAGACAGCTGCATTCACGTTTAATAGGGCACCATCTAAATCCGTTGAGATGACACCGTATGAACTATGGTTTAGCAGTAAACCTAAGCTGTCGTTTCTTAAAGTTTGGAGTTGTGATGCTTATGTGAAAAAGTTTTCACCTGATAAGCTCGAACCCAAATCGGAGAAGTGCGTCTTCATAGAATACCCAAAAGAAACTGTTGGGTACACCTTCTATCACAGATCCGAAGGCAAGTTTTTCGTTGCTAAGATGGATCCTTTCTAGAGAAGAAGTTTCTCTCGAAAGAAGTGAGTGGGAGGAAAGTAGAACTTGATGAGGTAATTGTACCTTCTCCCTTATTGGAAAGTAGTTCATCACGAAATCAGTTCGATGATTCCTACACCAATTAGTGAGGAAGTTAATGATGATGATCATGAAACTTCAGATCAAGTTGCTACCAAACCTCGTAGGTCTTCGAGTAAGATCCGCACCAGAGTGATACGGTAATCCTATTCTAGAAGTCATGTTACTAGACCATGATGAACCTACGAACTATGAGGAAGCGATGATGAGCCCAGATTCATGAAATGGTTTGAGACCATGAAATCTGAGATGGGATCCATATATGAGAACAAAGTGTGGACTTTGATGGAGTTGCTCGATGATCGGCAAGCCATATTATATAAATGGATCTTCAAGAGGAAGACGGATCTTGATAGTAGTGTTACTATCTACAAAGCTCGACTTGTCAAAAAGGTTTTCGACAAGTTCAAGGTGTTGACTACAATGAGATTTTCTCAAGCTGTAGCGATGCTTATGTCTGTCCGAATCATGTTAGCAATTGCCACATTTTATGAAATCTGGCAAATGGATGTCAAAACTACATTCCTTAATGGTTTTCTTAAAGAAGAGTTGTATATGATGCAACGAGAAGGTTTTGTCAATCCTAAAGGTGCTAACAAAATGTGTAAGCTCCAGCGATCCATCTATGGACTGGTGCAAGCATCTCGAGTTGGAATACACACTTTGATAAGTTGATCAAAGCATATAGTTTTATCTGAGACTTGCGGTGAAGCTGTATTTACAAGAAAGTGAGTGGGAGCACGACAACATTTCGATAAGTATATGTGAATGACATATTGTTGATCGGAAATGATGTAGAATTATTCGCAAAGCATAAAGGAGTATTTGAAAGGAGTTTTTCAAAGAAGGACCTCGGTGAAGCTGCTTACATATTGAGCATCAAGATCTATAGAGATAGATCAAGGCGCTTGATAAGTTTTTCAATGAATACATACCTTGACAAGATTTTGAAGTAGTTCAAAATGGAACAGTCAAAGAAAGAGTTCTTGCCTGTGTTACAAGGTGTGAGATTGAGTAAGACTCAAAACCCGACCACGGCAGAAGATAGAAAGAGAATGAAAGTCATTCCTATGCATCAGCCATAGGTTCTATAAAGTATGTCATCTTGTGTACGGATCTATTGCATACCCTACCACTAAGATTGGCAAGGGAGTGCAATAGAGATCTAGGAGTAGATCAATGGACAGCGGTCAAAATTATCCTTAGTAGAATAAGGATATGTTTCTCGATTATGGAAGTGAAAAAGGTTAGTAAGTAAAGGTTACGTCGATGCAAGTTTTAACACTAATCTAGATGACTCTGAGTCTCAATCTGGATACATATTGAAAGTGGGAGCAATTAGCTAGAGTAGCTCCGTGCGAGCATTGTAGACATAGAAATTTGCAAAATACTTACGGCTCTGAATGTGATGACCCGTTGACTAAAATTATCTCACAAGCAAAACATGATCACACCTTAGTACTCTTTGGGTGTTAATCACATAGCGATGTGAACTAGATTACTGACTCTAGTAAACCCTTTGGGTGTTGGTCACATGTCGATGTGAACTATGGGTGTTAACCACATATAGATGTGAACTATTGATGTTAAATCACATGGCGATGTGAACTAGATTATTGACTCTAGTGCAAGTGGGAGACTGAAGGAAATATGCCCTAGAGGCAATAATAAAGTTATTATTTATTTCCTTATATCATGATAAATGTTTATTATTCATGCTAGAATTGTATTAACGGAAACATAATACATGTGTGAATACATAGACAAACAGTGTCACTAGTATGCCTCTACTTGACTAGCTCGTTAATCAAAGATGGTTAAGTTTCCTAACCATAGACATGAGTTGTCATTTGATTAACAAGGATCACATCATTAGGAGAATGATCTGATTGACATGACCCATTCCGTTAGCCTAGCACTTGATCGTTTAGTATGTTGCTATTGCTTTCTTCATGACTTATACATGTTCCTGTAACTATGAGATTATGCAACTCCGTTTACGGAGGAACACTTTGGGTGCTACCAAGCGTCACAACGTAACTGGGTGATTATAAAGGAGTACTACAGGTGTCTCCAAAGGTACATGTTGGGTTGGCGTATTTGAGATTAGGTTTTGTCACTCCGATTGTCGGAGAGGTATCTCTGGGCCTTCTCGGTAATACTCATCACCTAAGCCTTGCAAGCATTGTAACTAATGAGTTAGTTATGAGATGATGTATTACGGAGCGAGTAAAGAGACTTGCGATAGCGAGATTGAACTAGGTATTGGATACCGACGATCGAATCTCGGGCAAGTAACATACCGATGACAAAGGAACAAAGTATGTTGTTATGCGGTTTGACCGATAAAGATCTTCGTAGAATATGTAGGAGCCAATATGGGCATCCAGGTTCCGCTATTGGTTATTGACCAAGAATAGTTCTAGGTCATGTCTACATAGTTCTCGAACCCGTAAGGTCCATGCGCAAGGTTTCGATGGCGGTTATATTATGAGTTTATGAGTTTTGATGTACCGAAGGAGTTGAGTCCCGGATGAGATCGGGGACATGACGAGGAGTCTCGAAATGGTCGAGGCGTAAAGATCGATATATTGGACGACTATATTCGGAGTTCGAAAGGTTCGAATGATTGGGTATTTTGAGTCTGGGAGAGTTACGGAATTCGCGGGGAGAAGTATTGGGCCTTATTGGGCCTGCGGAAAGAGAGGGGCTGCCTAGGGCAGGCGCGCGCCCCATGGCCTAGTCCGGGTGGACTAGGGGAGGGCCGCACCCTTCCCTCTTCCCCTTCCCCAAGTCCTAGTCCAACTAGGAGAGGAGGAGTCCTACTCGGTGGGAGTAGGACTCCTCGGCGCGCCTCTCAAGGGCCGGCCGCCTCCCCCTTGCTCCTTTATATCTGAGGGGCAGGGGGCACCCCATGACACACAAGTTGATCTCGGATCGTTCCTTAGCCGTGTCGGTGCCCCCTCCACCATATTCCACTTGGTCATATCGTCGTGAGCTTAAGCGAAGCCTGCGCGGGAGAAGTCATATCGTCGCGGAGCTTAAGCGAAGCCCTGCGTCGGTGGAGCATCATCATCGTCCTGCCACCGTCGTCTTGTGGAACTCATCCCGACACTTTGCTGGATCGGAGTCCGGGATCGTCATCGGGCTGAGCGTGTGCAGAACTTCGGAGGTGCCGTCGTTCGGTGCTTGGATCGGTCGGATCGTGAAGGCGTCGACTACATCAACAGCGTTGTTATAACGCTTCGCTTTCGGTCTCACGAGTGCGTGGACGGACACTCTCCCTCTCGTTGCTATGCCATCACCATGGTCTTGCGTGATGCGTAGGAAATTTTTGAAATTACTCGTTCCCAACATGCCATAATTATGAAGAATAAAAATAAAATAAAAATGCAAATGCACATCGTAAGAGGGCAACTTGTTTGTTAAGGTTCTAGCAAAATGGAGCTACCGGTCAGTTTTTGTTGAGCTTGTTGGTGTTGTGGGCAACTTGCTAGTAAAAGTCTAGCAAAAAATGGGAGGGAGTCAATTTCTTCAATCTGAGGGGTTATAGCAATTCTTACAAAAGAAAGGGGTTATAGCAATTTTTGTTTACTTCTAGAAATTCTTACAAAATGCAAAAAAAGAAAGGGTTACAGCAATTTATAATAAAAAAACAGTTGGTTTAAGTGAAAAAATGCTGCTCAAACTGCTTAAGAGCAAAAAGTGGTAGTTCTACCAGCGAAAGAAGAGAAAGAGGTTATGTACCGAAAATCTGACGGGCATGATTATCTTCTTGGAATTTGCAGGCAAGTCCCGCATTATAGCGTTGATAATTAGTTCGAACACGTGCAACTTGACATGACCGGTCTTCTTCATTGAGTCAGCGAGGTCTCTGAGTGAGACATGGTAACCGTCGTAATCAACAATAGTAGGGCTGCATGAAAAAAAGGAACTCATATAAGTCATATAGAGTATGGGTAGTTAGGTGTAGTAAAGAACAAAAACTACATAAGAATTGTGATTTCACTATCCCTTTAGCTGCCTATGTTTCAACCATATATGGTGTACAGAAAAGTTGCCTACAGTTTACACATCACTTGCCTAGAATTTTGGTTGGTGTTTGCCTGCAACATATATTTGTTTGCTTGCCTTCCCGTAAATAAAAAGGGATAGTGAGTGTAAGACAGGCAGTGATAGCAATGTACCTCATGTCTTCAAGTCCAGACTCTTCCTCACTCAATCTTGCGTGTAGAAGGACTGCAGCATACAACCTGTTTACTGCTGGGGTGCAGTGAGAAAGCCTATTCTCGTTGTAATCCACAAAAGGTGACCTCTTGCATGCTGGTGGCTTGATGATGCGTCTCTCAAATTTGTTCATGATTTCTCCTGAGCTGCTACTGGAACCAAATTCTCCATCCTTCCAACATGTTTTCTCTGGCGTTTGGAAGTTGGTAGGTGATAAGTTCTCCATGCTATACGGTGTCCTTCTGCCTTGATCCCTTTTCTCTGCTTCTTCACACGCTAAGTCAATTTCTTCTAAGTCCCAAAGCAAATCATCATCAGGGATTTCGATGACCATGGATGGTTTTTCCTTTGCTTCCGGGTACATGTCAACAATGCTTCTGCTTGCCGCGTTGATTTGCTGTGACAGTTGAACTTCCAACACACCTTCATCAGGGATTTCAATGACCGCGGGTGTTTTCCCCTTTGCTTAAGGACACATGTCAACATTGCCACTGCATGCCCCGATGAGTTGCTGCTTTGACAGTTCAACTTCCAACACACCTTCATCGATGCTTGTTCCCGGAATATCAACAGACCCCAACTCATAACCATTTGGTTGGCAACAGTCGTCAAAAATCCCTGCAGGCCTTGCCAATTCTTCAACCATGCTTGATCCAAAAATTTCATCAAGCCCTATACTGAAAGGAGGTGCAGGGCAATATTCATTCCACGAGCTTTGCGGCCTTTGAGCATGTGTTTGATCAGGTGCATCACGATCTTGGTGCGCAACTGGTATTTCTGGTTGTTGGCGATTTGCTATCCCCCATGCCTATGGTACTGCCCAGCTGACCTTGATCCAACTTGCTGCTTGTAACAATGCACTTTGTACGGATATCATCGATTTTTGCTGCTTCACTCAATTCCACCCTAGGCATTTCTGGTGGCTGGTTTTCCTTGTTTGTTGTTGTTCTTGTAATACTCTTTTCCTTCTTGTCGATGGCATGTTGTTTTTGTTGGCCACAACCATTGAGATCCCCAAGTGTTTCTCTCTTGTGTACCATTGCTGCGTGATGCTTAGTGCTTGGTGACTTCTTCAAAATAGTAATTGGGGCAGGGGCAGGTTGTTTCACTGATGCCTTTGTTTGAATGTGCCCCTCACTGGCCTCATTATTGCCCTTACTTGCCAAAACTGGAAGGAGTGTTTCATTTGCAGTTTGCTCCATCATATGTGTGTGAATTTCCCTTACGTGTTCCTTTCCTGCATCATAAGGTTTGTTTTGAACCCCGTTTGTTGTAACAAGTTGGCCAGCTGACTTCCCTGGCAGACTTGCCTGTATATGGCAATGAGTTGCACTACTCTTGTTACGCATTGCCCGGCCTGCCGGGTACTTGCCTCGCAATCGCTTTACATATGATTCCTTTGCATCAATGACAATTTCCTTGCATCTGTATCGAGTTTCTTGAATGTGCAACTGGGTCCTCCCTTGGCATGCTTGGTTTGCTTGAATGATCAAACCCAGGGGTTGTCTTGCTGTTGGTCATGGTTGCTTGCATTTCAAAGTTGAGTGCCTGATTCTCTACAGTAGTTGCCTTCTGAGTTATACCCACCTGTCTGGTTCCTGACATTTGCATGTTTTGACCTCTTGCTACATTCCTACTCATGTACTCAGCTCCCAACTGATCCAAAACATCACATGTTACAATGGTCGGTTGATCTATGAAGGTCACCTTCCTTTGCTTCTTCGGTGGCTTTGGTGGGCGGCCTTTTGCTGCTGCTACAGCGACTTGATGCCCAGGTCCGGCTGCTGTGGCCACGTGGCTTAAACCACAAACTTGTTGCATCAGTTCGATTCGTGTCTTCCGGTGGCAGATATCTTCCAGTCTGAATTCAAATGTTTTCTTAAATTCCAGACTGTCAATCAGCTCTTTAAAAATCCGTCTCATTTCCCAACCAATAGGTAAACCATCTGACACATAGGCAACTTCCAGCATCGGGATGTCGGGAGGGGTGCCCTCCTTTCTGACATCTAGCTTGACAAGATCCAACAACGAAAATGGTTCTGGGCTTTCAATCTCTTGACTGGTTTGTTTCCTCTTAATCCAATACTGCATAGATGCACCCTCTTCGCTTTCGGAGTCGTTTTCAGCTGGCTCATGACTCCCATCCTTGGCCCGATCTTCATTGGTGCCACCACTATTACCTCTGCCAGTGGTCTGGTCACCAGACCCCCATTCCCGCCACCACCACCATTTCCATCGTCGTCCTCCTTGTCCTCCTCAAGTCTGTTCATGTCATCCTCCTCGTCTTCTTCTTCTTCCCCATCTTCATCCTCCTTCTCATCTTCCGTCTCAAGGTCTCCAACATCTACCTCTGCTTCCTCCCGTTGTGTTTCTTCTTGCTCATCCTCCTGGTCCTGGGCATCGTCGCCGCCACTGTTGGTCTCTCCATGCATGTTCCCATCACCATCATCATCGTCGCTGTCGGAGTCACCTTCAGCACCGTCTGATTCTTCACTCTCGTCTTCTTGGACATCGTATGTGTCACTCCCTGACTGGTAAGATTCTTCATCACTGGGAAGTGTGTGGGGGTCATTTCCACCGGCGTCGCGCCTTTCCCTTGAACGTGAACTGCTTGGACGAGCAACATTGTCAGCTGCTGGAACGCTAGTTGTGCCGCCATCGTCATCAAGTTTCCCAATTCCCTGTACGAGCTTGCCCATTGAGTGTGATATTTCAGAACATATTTCATGCACCATCCTGACAAGCTTCTTTTGTTTCTGTGCACACCAGAAGAGAGAGAGAGAGAGGACATTGGGGTCACGTATATTAGAACAGGTACAAAAAAGGCAAGCGAAAAGAGGAATGTATAAGGCAACTCACATTTGAGTCGTATGAGTTGGGGAGCCTTGCTGCCACGAACTTTGTGACGTGATCAAGACTGCCAAATAAGCTTTCATCGGCAAAGCGAGCAAACTCGGTCTTGAGCTATAATTTGAAGTGTGAGAAAAATGCAAACAAAAAGAAAAAGCCAAAAAAAGGGAAAAAAACCCTGGTGAGTATGCAACTATCTCTACTGAAGCTATTTGTGAGTTGCCAACAATTAAATGTATGGTTGCCTGAAAGTATAAGTCTGTATTGCCTATGATTGGTTTAACAAAATAACAACACATGTTTTGCCTAGGGATAACACACATCTGGTGAGTTGCTTAGGAAAATAATGTCGTTCCCTAGTTAATGATAGTGTGTTGCCTGATAATTGCTTGGCAAGTTGCCTGACTTCTATATGACCTCCTTACAAAATTGAAAGAAAACTAAAGTGACTGAATGATCGTGTGCTTCACAAACATAAAAGGAAACTTACCCGCAACTTGCCAAACTCCCCCCGGCCCTTTTTGTCCTTCTTAATGACCTTGGAAATAAGATCAGAATCCCAAACCGACACTCTTGGAACCGTGCTTCCGATCGGTTCGTCCACATCTAATGAGTCCAGATATAACAGCTACATGAGGCAAATCAAACACAAAACGGAAAAAAATGAGTAGATGAACAACAAGAGCAGGAAGATGAAAAACTATGGAAAAAAGGACAAAGAGCAAGACAGACTTACAACTAAATGCATGACGCAACAGCAGACTGCGTTTTTATCACCTGCACCCGCGAATGCCAGTTTTAATTGATCAACTACAAACTGGCATACATTCGTCTCCGTTATCGCATCCACATGCATCACAGCAGGAAAACACCGTGGGGATATGTTCAAACTTGTGGTAGGAGCAAGGAAACATGAGAAGGCGACTACCAAACAAGCACGTAGGAAATTTTTATCTGCTGCCCCAGCCATATCCTTGATCATTTTGCACCAAGATGTTAGTGTTGGTGAGCCTTTCGTATTGATCTTGAAGATTTTATACATTTTGGATGAGTAATCTGCTCTATTCTCGTAGCAAACCTTCCTCCCCCTGTTTGGCAGACCACATATCCTGTGAACACTTGCTGCATCTACTGGAATCTTGCCCCTCTCTGGGATGACAAGTTGGGAAATTTCGGGGTCGTAATGCTTCATAACCCACTGACTTAAGTCTCCTGGCATGCTACATGTTGCAATCTGCAACAGACCTCCAAACTCAATTCGAATTACCTCGTCCTTCTGAAATTGCACTAAATCTTTGTTTAGTTTGAACAACCTTGCTGGTGATGCCCTGTTCCTGCGACCCTACAAGTGTGTAAAAATGGGCTAAGTTAAACTTTGTGTGACAGAAATTAGAAAGTATCAATATTGTTTCCATGATGATGCGATGTTTGTCCTATACATAATACCATCATTTCTTCTTACAACTTCAACATGCTCAAAACTGCTAGTGGCCTTGCTTACGCACGATTTAACAGCCAAAAACCATACCTAGAATTGCTAAAAAATAACACATTCATCTCGCAACTTCTAAAAAGAACACACAAAATCCATACTGCCTTGAAAAAAATGGAATCTGAAAACTACGATTCATGATGAATGAATACCTCATTTCTGCATGTTTTTCATCGTTTTGGCTTTGATTCACCCTCCTCTGTGACCTCCTTGCCTTCTGACTCATCATCTTGTGCACTGGCATTGCTGTCTATGTCTGACGGGCGACTCCCACGACAAATTATTCCTTTAGTGCGCATACGCTTGTAGCCAATCATAGTTGGGTTCTGTTGCTGTAGTGAGTGTGCCTGCATTGGGTGGAAATGTGTTCATCTGTTTTGCATTGGAAAAGGTCACGGAACTCGAACATGGCAAACATGACAGACACTCCACCGTGCCACGCTCAGAACTCTTACCTCTGCTCCTCGTACACCCTCTTGGTTTGCTTGTAAACCCTGACCATCACTTTCCTTCCTTGCCTCGAACATTTTGGACACTGCAAACACATAATACAGTATTTTCAGGTTGCTGATAAAAAAAGGACTTCACTACTTGTAACACTGTAGGTTGCTTATAACACATGAAAAAAGACATTTCCTAAAGCTCGCTGATGAACCATTAAAGCAACACAAACTTGAGTTAGGCAACGAAAACAAACTTACACAGGTACTGATTAGGCAACTTTGGTTCAGGCTAACGAACAATTACTATGCTGATTTGTGGCAAGTTACTAGAAAAAAAAGGGCCTAACAAAAATCTAGAAAAACAAGTCCAACAAATTCTGTTTCGAACGCTGCCCCAACAATCTGTAAATTTCAGCAAACTACACAATCATTGATCAGACATCTTATATATTAAGAAAAGTTTGGGCATCTTAAAGCTTGTAATCCTCTTATACAATTGGCAATTTTGCAGTTTGGAAAAATTGTGATGGAAATATACAACACAGTAATAGGTGTCCATAAGAGATACATGCAGAAAACAACAAACAAAAACACTTGTCAAAACACAGATATGAATTGTTATCATGAGTATAACGGAAAGACACGGTTCAGGGAGCACCATGTGTGGTGCAAAAACACAAGGCTAAACAAAAAGCAAGTATTCCGTGAAGTGGTCAGTTGTAGTCTGATACTTTAGCATATGTGTTGCAAATGGCGACCACTATCGACGCTATTCAATGAAAACTGAACTAAACAAACTCCTTTAAAAGTTTCGGCAACTCATCCAGCCTCAATCAAGCAACCCATACACAAATGTCGAAGCAACTCGGTTAACAGCCCCAGTACAGATAGTTCAGACAGCTCTAACAAAGTTTTGGCAACTTAATCAACGCTGAACAGGCAACTTGTATACAATGTCAAATCAACTCGGTGAACGCCCCCACGCCTAGTAGTTCAAACAACTCTAAATTTGCCAACTCATATAGCCACAACCAGGCAACTCATGCACAAAAGTAGAAGCAACTCCATAAGCTGTTCAAAGCAACTCTTCAGACAGCTCTATTTCGCCACCTCAAATAGCCTCAATCAGGCGACTCCTGCGCAAAATCGAAGCAACTGCTCAAAAAATCCTAAACGAAGTTCACCAAACATATGCCAAAAGCAAATGCCCATCTCAGACCGGACTCAGACCAAACAGATCTGGCACGAGAACTGACAGCACACCACCAAATCCCTCACGGCATGACCCCAAGATTCCCCACCACGAGGCACCACGATTCGTCCCTAACTGAAGCAAAAACCACTACAACCTATGGCGCGTGATTAAATCCACCTCCATGTTCGCATGAATCCCCGCTAAATCCAAACCCTCCGACCGAGCACACGCAGGAAAGCAGAGAGAACGGCGGCGATGGGTGCATACCTCAGGATTCCAGAATCATCCAGAACACTAGGCCACCGGACACGCAGGCCGCCGGCGACCTTCACCATGCACCCTTTGGCCCCGGCGGCGAGAGATTGAACCTGTTCCGCCTTATTCTGCGGGGGCCGCGCGCACCTACGCACACTCGCGGAGCTCTGTCGCTCAAACACCGCCGCCGCGCACGCCCTCCGCTCTCCGGCAGCTGTCGGCGGCTTGGGGACCGCGGTTGAACTGCGGCTTGGGGGCTTGGCGTCGAGGAGGGAGGGAGAGAAGGGGAGAGAATGGGGGGCGGATTGGGAGGATTGGGGCGGTGGTTCTCGGCCGTTTCAAACACTCCGCCAACGGATGGGACATGTGGGTAGTGGTGGGCCCTCCCAGGTGAATACGTGTCCGCGGGAGGTCGAACCGTTCGTCCCGACCAGGAACACCTGGGCTCGATGGCGCGCGGTTCGTCCCGATCGGACGGTGACAAAGGGTGTGTGCTGGAACGTGACAACCAGCACTCAGTTGCTTTTTAGCATTTAGGATAAAAATCAAATCACGCTGATATCCGATGGCGATTTAATAAAGACTGAAGTCCCATTCTCCCCGAGAAAGTAAAAAAGGCTGGGTTGGCGGGTCTCCCAAAAGTTGAACCTCGCCTTCTCGAAGAATCCGGCTAGGGCTGACGGCCACGGCCCGGCGCCTCCAACCTCCTCTAGCGGCGGCGGAGCGCATGGCCGGCGGCGAAGAGGCGGACACCGCGGGGTCGCCGGCGGAGGCGGAGATGGACCCCGGCTCCTCGCGCGGGGGCGGGTTGCCCAGCTTCGAGTTCGCGTTCAATTCAGAGAACTTCTCCGACCGGGTGCTGCGGCTGGAGGTCGTCGCCAGCCACGGCGTCGCCGGAGGATCCCTCCCCGACTTGGCGTTCCACCGCGAGGAGCTCCACAAGGCGGAAGCAGGTCCGTACAGTGCCTAACCCCCTTCACGCCGTTGGAATTGGATGGATGGATGTAGCTGCTGGTGATCCATGTGTAGGGTTCTCTGCTGTTTAGCGCGATTCAGATATGGATCCGTGTGAAATCTGTGGCTTATCTGCGATTCTTCTGAACGATTAGGGCGATATGAGCCTCACCTGTTGCTGTGTGAATTTAAGAATTGTCTGACTATGGTATGGAGGTTTTCTAGTCTGGATTAATATCAAATCTGTTCAAATGAAGCAACCAACAAACTGTACATCGTCCATACATCCAACTAGGATGCAGCAAATTGTTAGTCACATATTTAGGTGAAGCAGTGTTGATGTTCAAATAGTTAATGTAATCTTCTTCCTAGTCAAGTCTGTCATAAAGCGTTTGTTTTCTGGAAATATATTGCTTAATTAGATTTTAGTGGAAATCTTATGTGCTTGGAAATTTTCCTCACAAACTTGTACTGAAGAAACAAATGGGAAGAACATGTTACTGTCAAATCTGTCATTCACTTGATGGATTTATATCTCAAAGGTTGTGGAAGTTGGTTTATAATCCCCATTTTGTAAAACTTCTGATTCCATGAGCAACTATGATACTCCATATGTATTTTGAGAGAAGGTGTGGACTGTGGAGGGGTGGGCTCCTACTCTAGAGCTCTTCACAACCATGTTCCCTGTTCAACATTTGAAGTCAACAATAGTCTGCCTTACTTACTGGAACATTTAGTGGTACTAGATATTAGCCTGCTTGATCATCATTATTTTAATGTAATATCACTACCTGTGATGTATAGGCATAGTTGTTACTGCCGATACAATCTGCTGATCAACTAGATATTAGCCTTGCAGGTTGTTTCTCCATATGGGCAACAGACTAGTTACATGCCAATGATGGCAAGATACCCACCGACTCTTAGTTAACCCCATGTTCCTGTTTTGTTATTTGAACTTGATTCTGCCACTAGATGCTTGCACGGTATAAAATGCTGTTTGTTCTTTCGTACTTGGACACAGTTAGATCAGATTCTGATAGGATCCTTGGGATAACATTTACTGTCACTTTACTCACTAAGCAGCGAGCATGCTTAGATTGCTTGGTGCAGCTGAATGAATTTGAAGGTTCATGATATTTTCTTAATCATTTTACCATATTTCTGAATGTTGAAGAAACAAATATGCGCACATAGAAGTACAGAGTGTTCCAAGTATCTTAAAAGCAGAATCTGTCTGGTGGCTGTGTTTTATGCCTTTTACTTCATTTTCCCCGTTTGTCCTTTATTTCTCTCTGATCTTTATAATATATGTGATGGATAGATGGGCAAAGTATTGACTCTTCCTGGGTCATGGTGGCCATGCCAGTTTTACGAGTGAAGACCATTTACATAAGTTCGGTGGTTCTCGCTGCAAATAGTCCATTCTTTCTCAAGGTGATTCACATAACCTTCTGAGATTCATTTTCTTCTATGGTCAGCTCATGTTTGCTAATATGCTTCATTCACCATAGCTTTTCTCAAATGGTATGAAAGAGTCTGATCAGAGATATCTAACACTCCGAATTGCTGATTCAGGTAAAGTAATAACATTCTTCCTTTATAACTTATCCTGGTTTTCTCTTTTCTGTTGTGATTTTGTTATTATTATGTAATCTGCACACGCTACATTATTATTTATGGTATTGTAGGGATTATTCCCTGAGTTTCTGTCACCCCTTAGTTTTTTTTTCTAATCAAATGGTTTGTCTCTTTTCACCGTCGCCTTTAAGTACCAAATAGTTATTTTGTTTACTCTTAATCTGCTATATGGATAGTTTTCCTAGTACCGAAGGTGTACTGTAGTATTTTGCGCACAAAGAATCTGCCATTTAGTTATTTATCGAACTGTTATCATAAATCCTTATGCCTCCTTGTTTTATTCTATTATTAGGAACAGAGGAAACTGTCATGATGGAGCTTTTGAGATTTATGTACACTGGAAAGTTGACACCAACTGAACCCAATCTTCTGCTCGACATCTTGATGGCCGCCGATAAATTTGAGGTTCTTGCTTGCATGAGGCGTTGCAGCCAGTTGCTCACAAACTTGCCTATGACCAGAGAGACTGCACTGCTCTACCTAGATTACCCATGCTCCATTTCAGTGGCTGCTGAAATTCGACATCTGACAGATGCAGCCAAGGAATTCCTCGCCAACAAATACAAGGTTTTGGATAAGTGAGTGACCGCCATCTGATGGAGCTACTTTTTTTTCCTTTTTCGTGAAAACTATAGACATCTTCTCTCAAAAAAGAAAAGGCGTAGACACTTATTTCACAAAATCTTGCATGAAATGTTTACTCATGGCATGATTTGTCTCATTCCAGATTCCCTCATGAATTGATGGACATGCCTCTTGCTGGGATTGAAGCAATCTTTTCTAGTTCTGACCTACAGATATCATCTGAAGATGCCGTATATACCTTCTTGCTCGAGTGGGTGTGCGAGCAATACGTAGAAACAGAGGACAGGCACAAGATATGGAGTTCTCGTCTACTTCCGTTGTTGCGCTTCAATCATATGAGCTGGAAGAAACTCCACGAGGTCCTGACATGCAGTGATGATGATGATGTAGACAATGAGCAAACAAAGAAGCGTATTACTGATGTACTCTTGCACAAAGCTTACCCAGCACATGAGCAAGGCACTATTGAGGCAGACACAACAACCTGTTGCAAAGTTCCACAGCGAGCCTACATGAGGAAACCCCTGAAAGTGGTTGAGTTCGATCGACCCCGTCCACAGGTTATTGTGTACTTGGATCTAACGCGTGAGGAGTGCTCCCGACTCTTCCCAGAAGGAGAAATATTCTCGCAATTGTTTCATCTTGCAGGGCAGAACTTCTATATCATGCCAACCTGTGAAATGGATGAGCAGAGTAAGCAATACAGCTTTGGCCTTTGGTTAGGGATCCATGACAAGCCGGAGGGCTCGGCATGTTTGACATTCAAGTTTGAGTTTGCTGCACGGGCAAAATCGTCAGGAGAATTTGTGCGCAAGTTGAAGGATAAGGCTATCTTCACAGGTGATTGCATGGAGGGATGCGGTGATCTTTTTGGCGTTCCATGGTCGACATTCATGGCCGACGACAGCCTCTTCATCGACGGCTTGCTGCATTTGAGAGCTGCTTTGACGCTGGTGGAGCAGCCTGAAGTACAGGCTTGATGATGTCTCACTCAGCAGTGCTAGGTCGCTTCAATGAGATTGATGCTTCTGCGGTCATGTTTCATCATTTGGGTGCCTGAGTGATGTAAGGAGACTCTTTACAATGAGAAAGTAGAAAACCTGTGTGCTGGGCACTTTTGGTCTGACTTGACAGTTTTTCTTTTCGAAGCTTGCGTCCACTAGAGACCTGATGATTCACTCGGCGAAGTTAGGTCGAGCGCTTAAATGGCATTCAGTTGTAACATGAGAGTTTAGTTAGTTGGCTGTGCGGTTTTGTTCCGATATTTCTTTGTCTCTGCTGGAAAAGGAGGCTTTGGTGCCTGAATGATGTAAGGAAGCTCTTATACAATGATAAAAGTTGAAAAAACTGTGCACTTCTGGTCTGACTTAACATTTTCAGTCTCTGTTCTTTTTGTTCTGGATAGATTTGGCATCGTCAGCTCTGTTAATGTAGCTGGGATTTTAAGGCAGAGGAGCTTCCTGGGATCATGCACAGATATATACTACACATGTGCCGATGAATGATGAGTTTGGACTGTAAGATGCCTGCTGCGACGGAGCAAGAGCAAACAGGCATGAGCCTGAACCTGACTCAAACTCAAATGGCGAGAGACAAACAAGTGTCTGGAAAAGTTGGTCGGCCGATAGTCCAGAAGGCGCGGTGCCCGTCGGAGAATGGAATGCGCCGCCGGAGCACCTGGAGAGCAGCCTCGACAGGCGGAGGAGCTTGCTGTTGCTGCTGACGGACGGCGTCGTAGTAGAGAAGCTGGTGGATCCTGAAGCCGTAGGTGCTGCTGGTTCTGCTGGTTCTGCTGGCTCGTGGAGAGTTCTTCAGACAAAGGAAAGACTCCTCCGCCCGTCAGTCGGAATTACAGGCTTTCAACCCAGAAGTTTGATGATGTGTCTTTCAATGGGATTCCAATTGTATCCGAGTACTTCCTCCAATCCATATTACTACTTGTCACTCAAATGAATGCATCTAGATGACTCTTAATGCTAGATGAGTACATCCGTTTGAGCGGCAACTAATATGGATCGAAGGGAGTAACTTTAATTGCAGGAAGGGAAGAGGAGATAGGAAGTGTTTTGTTGCTGCTGCTGCTGCTGCTGCTGACGGTGGCATTGTGGAGGGTAGCTGGATCCTGAAGCTAGCCGCAGGTGTGGTGATGAATGACACAAACTCTGAAGAAAACCAGTCTGACTCGATCGATCGGTTACTTGTCTCGGAAATGGATGTATCTAGAAGTTTTAGTTCAGTAGATACATCCATTTCCAAGACAAGTAATTTCGAACGGAGTACGATCCTACCTTGTCTTGATCGATCGGTTGATACTCATGCAAGTTGCTACTGCTACTCCATCCATTCTTAAACATAGGACGTTTTGGCAGTTCAAAGTACTACTAGGTACAGACAGAAACTGTGAAGACAGAAACTGTGTCTATGTACAGACTAGACGACAAATCCTATCCCATCCAGACTAGTAACGAGACACGAGCATCAACACACAGATCCAACGGTGAACCCGAAAGAAAAGAAGAAGCTGCTACGGTTGAGGTCGAGGCTCAGCGCCATGGTGCAAACTTGGACCGCCAGTCGCCCGTCAAGCACACGATAAGGAAAACCAATCTTAAGTTCTTTGGTATGCTGCGATGGGTTACCATAAGTCAACTTTTCCAACAAACCTGCCTAAAAAAAAAAACTTTTCCAACAAACCTGTGGTTGGATGGTTAGAGGGATTGTAATATCTCCAGCCCAACAGGGTTTAAATCCTGGTGCTCGCATTTATTTCTGGATTTATTTCAGAATTTTCGGTGATGCGCATTCAGTGGAAGGATCCTTCCCGTCGACGACGAGGCATCTATGGTGACTTCGTAATTTTCGATGATATGCCGGCTCAGTCTTTTGAAGGTGCTCATAAGAGTAGGATGTGTGTGTGCTTTCATAGAGATAAGTGTATGCGCGTGTATACGAACGCTTGTGTCTGTACTGATGTTCAAAAAAAAACTTTTCCAATAGGTTTCTCTTGGAAGGGGACGCAATTTTTTTTCTTTTTTCTAGAATACGGGACGCAGCTTTTTCAACAGGTACTGGCTAATCAAAAGCAGCCGCATGGCTATTTTTATGTCAGAAATTATACTTCATTAGACCTCTCCCAATGCAAAGGTGCTTAGATGAGGTGCTAAGTGCATTAAATACCTTAGCAACTCAAGTCCCCAATGCATAGGTGCTTAACTTGTTGTTGCTAAGCACACTTTATTTAATGAGTTAGCACCTAAAGTCTTGCATGCATTGGCCAAATTGTTTCATTTAAGTGGTTTGCCTAGGTTCTTGCGCTTGGCATTGGTTCTTCCTGGGGTCACCAAAGTACTCTCTCCCCTCCTTAAATATTGTGCCATGTCACTTTTTTGCTTATGTGGCATGCTTAGCACCTGTCCACGGTGGAGCACTGGGAAGGGCCTTAGGTCCATAAATTCCTGTCGTGGTTTTAGGGCATCTCCGACACGCCGGCATCCGTCCGGACTCCGGACTACACGGTCCGAACCCCGCAAGCCATCCAACAGAGTCCCGCATATGTCCATGGACCAGTTCGGACTTCCGTTTTCCAACAAACCAGAACCAAACCAGGGGGCTTTGTGGGAGTCCGGACAACAGTCACGTAGGACTCTGACGGCCCCGAGCCATCCAAACGAGGCTGATCCCGCACATTTGAATCTGGCCATACTATTTCCGTAGCAAAATCAGTCATTCTCAACATCTTTCTTCTTCCATCCCGCCTCTCTCCACCGCAACCCCTCTCCTTTCGCCGCCGCATGGAGGACCCTTACAAAAATTTGTCGAAGTCAGTAGCGGAGGATCCGGCGAAGGCGGCTGCCCATAAGATCAACTCGGCAACGAGGCAAGATCGCCGGCTCAGACCGAAGGCAAAGGTGGCGTTGTTCAAGAAGTAGAAAGCTGGTGGAGGTGGTGGTCGTGCATGGGAAGGTCATGGTTGGGGACGTGTAAGGGCTCGTCCTGGTTCTGGTGGCGCTTGTGGCAGGCCAGCCGCCGTCTGTGCAGACGCCATCCTGGCCGGAGCACAAGGCTCCCTATTTCTGTGCTGCCCTGGCAACTCAGTAAGCAACACATGCCTTTCTATGTCGACGTCAACGCGGCACCGCTTTTCTCGGAGGCTACATCACCGCAGCTTGTCTGGTCACGGACGTCGGGCGTGGAGCAACTCGATGCCTCACTAGTAGAAAAAGGGGCTTTCGTTCGGGCCTGGCCAGCCCATTAGTCCCGGTTATGCCACGAACCGGGACCAATGGAGGCATTTGTCCCGGTTCGAGAGCCCAGGGGGCCGGCAGGGGCCTCGTGGACATTTGTCCCGGTTCGAGAGCCCAGGGGGCCGGCAGAGTTGCCTATATATATACCCCATCGCCAGCGAGCAGAGCACTCCACAGTGCTCTGTTTTTGCTGACCGGCGAGGGGGAGGGCATTGGGTGCTCTAGCTCACCTCCTATGCACATGAGGTGTTCGATGAAATGCCCGAGCCACACTAGTTAAGCTTTCTCCTCTCGAAGCTCGACCTCCGAGCTCCATTTTCCCCGAGATTTGTCTAGGTTTATATTAGCGGTCCGTCACGCCCCGTCTCCATCTTCACCGCCGTCGATCGCCCGCGCCGATCTCGTCGCCGGGACCACCGTGGTGAGCCTCTTGTTCTTATCTTCTTTCTGGAAAAAAAATTCTTACTTTACATAGATACTTGTCTAATTTTCTTACTTTTAACACACATAATTATATATAATGCACGCAGATGAACCGGCAATGGATGTACGGTGACAGACACACCTCCGAGTACATTAAGGGCGTGCATAGTTTTCTTGAAGTGGCTGAGGCAAACAAGCAGAATGGTTTTATGTGCTGTCCATGCCTAGCTGTGGGAATACGAGGTCTTACTCTGACTCGAAAACCCTTCACACCCACCTGCTTTATAAGGGTTTCATGCCACACTATAATGTTTGGACCAAGCACGGAGAAATAGGGGTTATGATGGAAGACAGCGAAGAAGAAGTGGACGATGACAACTATGTGCCCCTGAATACGGTGATGCTGCAAGGGGGGAAGCTGCTGAAGATCAAGAGGAACCAAACGATGTGCCCGATGATGATGATCTCCGCCGGGTCATTGTCGATGCAAGGACGCAACGAAAGTGAAAAGGAGAAGCTGAAATTCGATCGCATGTTAGAGGATCACAAAAAAGGGTTGTACCCAAATTGCGAAGATGGCAACACAAAGCTCGGTACCGTCATCGGAATTGCTGCGATGGAAGGCAGAGAATGTTGTGCTCGACAAAGGATTTGAGAAGCTACTGAAAATATTGAAGAAGAAGCTTCCAAAGGATAACGAATTGCCCGACGATGACGTGACGCAACAAAGAAGGTCGATGGCCTCTAGGATTGGAGGTGGAGAAGATACATTCATGCCCTAATGACTGCATCCTCTACCGCGGTGCGTACAAGGATTTGAACGCATGCCCGGTATGCGATGCATTGTGGTATAAGATCAGACGAGATGACCCTGGTGATGTTGACGGCGAGCCCCGCAGGAAGAGGGTTCCTGCGAAGGTGATGTGGTATGCTCCTATAATACCATGGTTGAAACGACTGTTCAGAAACAAAGAGCACGCCAAGTTGATGCGATGGCACATTGAGGACCGTAAGAAAGATGGGAAGTTGAGAGCACCCGCTGACGGGTCGCAGTGGAGAAGAATCGAGAGAAAGTACTGGGCTGAGTTTGCAAGTGACCCAAGGAACGTATGGTTTGCTTTAAGCGCGGATGGCATTAATCCTTTCGGGGAGCAGAGCAGCAATCACAGCACCTGGCCCGTGACTCTATGTATGTATAACCTTCCTCCTTGGATGTGCATGAAGCGGAAGTTCATTATGATGCCAATTCTCATCCAAGGCCCTAAGCAACCCGGAAACGACATTGATGTGTACCTAAGGCCATTGGTTGAAGAACTTTTATAGCTGTGGAATGAAAATGGTGTACGTGCGTGGGATGAGCACAAACAGGAGGAATTTAACCTGCATGCGTTGCTGTTTGTAATGATCAACGATTGGCCCGCTCTCAGTAACCTTCCAGAACAGACAAACAAGGGATACCACGCATGCACGCACTGTTTAGCTGACACCGAAGGTATATACCTGGACAGATGCAGGAATAATGTGTACCTGGGCCATCGTCGATTTCTCCCGAGCAACCATCAATGTCGAAAGAAAGGCAAGCATTTCAAAGGCGAGGCAGATCACCGGAAGAAGCCCGCCATGCGTATCGGTGATCATCTACTTGCTATGGTCTCTGATTTACACGTAATCTTTGGAAAGGGTCCCGACGGACTAGCTGTTTCAAATGACGCTGAAGGACGCGCACCCATGTGGAAGAAGAAATCTATATTTTGGGACCTACCCTACAGGAAAGACCTAGAGGTACGCTCTTCAATCGACGTGATGCACGTGGCGAAGAACCTTTGCATGAACCTGTTAGGCTTCTTGGGCGTGTATGGGAAGACAAAAGATACACCTGAGGCACGGAAGGACCTGCAACGTTTGCACGAAAAAGACGGCATGCCTCCAAAGCAGTACGAAGGTCCTGCTAGCTACGCTCTTACCAAAGAAGAGAAGGAAATCTTTTTTGAATGTCTGCTTAGTATGAAGGTCCCGACTGGCTTCGTCGAATATAAAGGGAATAATAAATATTCGGAGAAAAGTTCGAACCTAAAGTCTCATGATCGCCACGTGATTATGACGCAATCGCTTCCGGTTGCATTGAGGGGCTTCTCTTGGAAAACGTCCGATTAGCCATTGTGAAGCTATGTGCATTCCTCAATGCAATCTCTCGAAGGTGATCGATCCATAAATCATACCAAGGCTAAGGAGTGATGTGGTGCAATGTCTTGTCGGTTTCGAGCTGGTGTTCCCACCATCCTCTTCAATATCATGGCGCACGTCCTAGTTCATCTAGTCGATTTAGATTGTCATTACGGGCCCGTATTTCTACACAATATGTTCCCTTTAAGAGGTTCATGGGAGTCCTAAATAAATATGTCCAGACCGTGCTAGGCGGAAGGAAGCATCTCCATGGGCCATCAAGCAGAGGATGTCATTGGGTTTTGTGTTGACTTCGTTCTGGCCTTAAGAAGATAGGTCTCCCTAAATCAGCGGTATGACGGAGACCGACTAGAAAAGGCATGCTAGGAGCGGACTCAATAATATGCAGGGGCGGAATTCTTGGTCTCAAGCACGATACAGCTTCTTCTGAACTCTACCTTGGTGACCCGTATGTCGATGAACACAAGAACAGTTTGCGCTCCAAACACCCGGAGCAGTGTGACGACTGGATTACATGTGAACACATCAAGACTTTCAGAAGTTGGTTGGAAACACGTCTCAGAGGTGACAACACTGTTTGTGATGAGCTGTACTCGTTGTCCAGGAGACCATCTTCGACTGTATTGACTTACAAAGGATACGAGATAAATGGGAATACATTTTATACGATAGTCCAAGATCAAAAGAGCACCAACCAAAATAGCGGCGTCCGCTTTGATGCAGCAACCGAGAGGGGAAATGACACATATTATGGTTACATAGTGGACATATGGGAACTTGACTACGGACATGATTTTAAGGTCCCTTTGTTTAAGTGCAAATGGGTCAATCTGTCAGGAGGCGGGGTACAGGTAGACCCACAGTACGGAATGACAACAGTGGATCTGAACAATCTTGGGTACACTGACGAACTGTTCGTCCTAGCCAATGATGTGGCACAGGTTATCTATGTGAAGGACATGTCTACCAAACCGAGAAAAAGAAAAGATAAGGAAGCGAATACATCATACGATGGGCCAAAACGCCACATAGTTCTTTCAGGAAAAAGGGACATCATGGGAGTGGAGGGCAAGACAGACATGTCTGAAGATTATGAAAAGTTTCATGAAATTCCTCCCTTCAAAGTCAAGGCTGACCCAAGCATCCTGATAAACGATGAAGATTATCCATGGTTACGGCGTAATAAGCAAAGCACACAAGCGAAAAAAAGTAAAGACTTTCTCTCCACAACTATTATGATGATACCATGCCAACTTTCAACATTTTCTTATTTCATTTGAAATGCCTGTTGTAACACACGAGTTTCCGTATGAAATCCTGATACTTCGAAACAGATTGTCCATTTTGTACACGAAGTGCATCCATTTTTTTCCGTAACCCTCTCAACTTTATTGCACATGCTATGTGGGTGAAATGATGATACCATGCCAACTTTCAACCATTTCAGAGTTCATTTGTAGTGCTTTTTAATTTCACGGTCTTATAGTTCAAAATAATTAGTAAATACATGGAAAATAACAAATGAAGTCAGAAAGGGTTGAAAATTGATGATGTGGCTTTGAATGGTGCATTTTGAACACAGAAAAACTATGGAGTTCAAATAAGTTCTAAAAAATGAAATCCCTTTGTAATAGACGAGTTTCCGTATGAAACCCTGATACTTCGAAAGAGATTGTCCGTTTTGTACACAAAGTGCATCCAGTTTTTGCCGTAACCCTCTCTACTTTGTTGCACATGCTATGTGGGTGAAATGATGATACCATGCCAACTTTCAACCTTTTCAGAGTTCATTTGTAGTGCTTTTCAATTTCAGGGTCTTATAGCTCAAAATAATCAGTAAATGCATGGAAAATAACAATTATTATAAAATAAAATAAAATAAATAAGTAATTAGAAACAGAATACAATAAACTTTAATAAAATACATAAGTAGAAACAAAATAAAATAAAATAAAATAAACTTTAATAACATAAATAAAATTTATGAAACTAAAATTATCAACGTATTTTCTGTTCAAAAGTTATAAGCAACCTCTAGTATTATTGAAACTAAAAATATATAAAATTGATGCAACTAAAATTATCAAAGTTTTTCTGTTCAAAATCATTAAAAGCAAAAAGAATTTTCATAAAGAACTTTTTTGTTAGAAACTTTAATAGCAAAAAGAATTATCATAAAATAAAATAAATAAGTAATTAGAAACAAAATAAAATAAAATAAATAAGTATTTTGTTGTAAGTAGAAACAAAATAAAATAAATAAAGCAAAAAAGAAAAGAAATAAACTGGGAAAAATGCCACCCTCTTGGGCCATCACGGCTGAATACGACTAGAAACCCATCCATGGGGGTGATTCAGCCCTTGAAGGCCCAAAGAGGCCCACTGAGCATAGCAGTGCGAGATTAGGCCGAGGCCTGCAATTGAGAGGAGTTCAATGGAGATGGCGGGCGGGCTTATAAACAGGTCTGCCGCTCCCGCTAGCGAGGTGGAACTAAACATCCCACCGCACCGCAACTTTGGCGGCCTTGAGCCTTTGGTCCCGGTTGGTAGCACCAACCGCGACTAAAGGGGGCATTGGTCCCGGTTGGCGCCACGAACCGGTACCAAAGCCCCCCTTCAGTCCCGATGGGTGCCACCAACCGAGACCAAAGGCCTCTTTTCAGCAGCAGAGGTCTTTGCTGCTGAAAAGAGGCCTTTGGTCCCGGTTGGTGGCACCAACCGGACCGAAGAGGGGTTTTGGTCCCGGTTGTTGCCATGAACCGGGGCTAAAGCCTTTCCTATATAAGCGAGCACTTAGCATTTTTTTTTTCAAATTTCATCGCCAGATTGCCGCCCGACGACGTCGACCTCCTCGACGCCGCCAGCTGCCCGCCGCCGCCGTCGCCGTCGCCCGTGCCCCGAGCCCACGCCGACGCCGTCCGCCGCCCGAGCCCACGCCGTCGCCCTCCGCCGCCCGAAGCGCCGGCCGCGCCCTGCGCCATGACCCGCCCCACCGTCGCTGCGCATCGCGCCACGCCCTGCCAGAGCCGCGCCACCACCGTGGCCGTCGCCGACGCCTCGCCGCCCGCCCTCGCCTCCCCTGCCGTCCCCTCGCCCGCCGCCCCTATGTGAGCTGCCGCCGCCACAACTCTGTTTTTCAGTGCTTTTTTCATATAATGTGTATTATTTTTTGTTCATTGCATTTTTTCATACATATAATGTATATATGTATCACGGTAGCTATATGTATTAATTTTTATTTAGGTTATTGTTAGTAGATATCGATTTTAGGGTTAGTGCATTTTAGGTTAGTGTAGAGGAAAAAGTAAAATTAAGTGCTTAGTAGTTGAACTAGTTGATTTAATAAAACTACTTTATTTTACTATATATAGAAGTAGATTATTTTTAGTAAGTACTACTTTATTTTATTTATAGTAAGTGCTTAGTAGTTGAACTAGTTGATTTAATAAAACTACTTTATTTTACTATATATAGAAGTAGTTTATTTTTAGCAAGAAAATTAATAGAACTAGATTATTTTTTTAGTTCAAGCAATTATTCCCGCATCGACGTCGATGATGCCTATCCCACATCCTCGTCGCCGACTCGGCGGAGGAGGCCGGCTTGATCGAGGGGCCATGTCCGGACCTGGCTCCGCCGGCTGGTATTGGGAGGTGCTACCTTCCGAGGGGCGTAGGTTGGTGAGGAGCCAGCCCGTCGTTGACCCGATCCTTGTTTGGTGGCGGTCGCGTGGGCCAGTGACGGTGCCTAGGCTTCCGGACACCGCGGAGGTGGTACGTCACCGTGTCAGCGAGGAGGATGAGCACGTCCGTCGCTACATGGTTGCGTTGGAGGGCAGGTTCGACAATACCTGGCAGGTTCTTCAGGGATCTCACTGGAGCTATGATCCTGTGATGGTTCCTTCCCTTTGGGTGTCCACCGCCCGCGCCGATACCCGTCGGGCGCTACGGTTCTAGCTGTACTAGCGATGCTATATGTAAGATAGTAATCAAGGTGTATTAGTGATAATATTCGACGATGTACAAACGCAAGAGATGATGTAGTTTTGCTTATAATTGAATGCATGCTAATTTGAATATTACTTCATTTTACGATTTGGTTTTGCTTATTGAATGCTCAAATTGGAAAACTACTCCTACTTTGAATGCTAAAATTGGAGAGCACTATGCAAGGCGTATGCATATGATTAGTTGATAGCTTATAGGGTTTTTGTTGTCGCAGAAATCTAGGAGCCCCCCTCCATCATCCCCGCCGTCGTCCCCGTCACCGACCCCCTCCGACCTCGAGGTGAGACTAGCCAAATCCTTTTTTAGAAAGATAATTAAACGATATTTCGGGTTGAATTTAAGTCTATCGAGTCTCCACCATATATGAGAGGACGAAGAATCCCGACTGTTGTCGTGGAGTAGCTTCTCCTTCGTTCCCGTGTGCTAGACAATTTGGTGTAATGCACTCGGGAACGAAAGGAGGAGCTACCATCATCGACGGTCACAAATGTCAGAGAGGAATCAGTGTGGGAGAGTTCCACCATATATATATGAGAGGGCGAAGAATTCCGACTGTTGTCGTGGGGGTCGCTTCTCCTTCGTTCCCGTGTGCTAGACATTTTGGTGTAATGCACTCGGGGACGAATGGAGGAGCGACCATCACCAACAGTCGAATGTATACACCACATGAGCAGAGAGTTTTCAAGAAAAGACTTGGCAAACCGATAGTCAACCCGTGATGAATAATAATGATCTAATTTAGTTTTGTAGTACATATATTTAATTGTACAAGTTTAATTTTTGAATTATGAACATACGAAATGTCGTCATTGGACGACGAAAGTCTCCCGGGGGAGTGCGGCTGGTGCCATGACGATCGAGGTCTGTGCGACAGGCCTCACCTGGACGATGATCGACGCTTCAGCATTAAGCTCGAGGAGACCTTCGATGTTAAAACGGTACGCAATGACGACAAGTGTATTTTTCGTAGTTAAGCATGACTTCAACTATGTCAACGTGTAATTTTCATATTTTACAATTCGAGTATAGCTTATCTCATGCCATGCAAGACGCTATGTCTTGGATAGGATGGATTTTGAAGACCATGAAAATTTTGAAACGAAGAAAATTCACCTAAGGACCCATCATGATGTGGATTTTGAAGTAAATCTGTATAATGCTGAGAGCGTAACCCATTTTGGTTGCAAAAATTGGGAAGCATTTTGCAAGATGTATGGTTTTGATGAGGGTATGCTTGTCACCATGGATCTTGGTGATCCTGACATCGACCAAGACAATATGGACATTTGGGTCCTTGTTGATACGCCTCCAGTTCTACCGCTATGTGAGTTTCTCAAACATAGTTAATTATTAACTAATTTATATTATTTATTTCAAAATAGTTGGCAGCTTATTTCCATTGACAGCTTATTTTGATTGTTCAAACAATGTGCGGAACATGGTAGGCAAAACCCACTACACCGATGGCTCCGAGTTAACTTATCAGGAGAAAAATTATCTGGTTGAATTTTGTACCGATCTTGAGAATTACAATATCTACAATCAAAATCCTCAACATTATGGTCAATACGTGCCACTAGTGCACGTGCTGAACTACGGTAACTACCATGTAGATACCCTGGTAAGATTTTTTACTATTACGACATCCGTGCATCTTTTGCATACTTCTAAAACTAGTACATCATTGCTAACTATGAACTTATTACTATGTTTTTCAACAGAGAATCCCAGAGGATTGTGTGCCTCATTTGATGTATCAGAATGGCAGCCTTCGTATTTTGAACATATATCCAGGTCATCCTACGAATCTCAACTGTCCATACCGGATTTCTAAAAGAAGTGGAGACATGCTAATCAGAGAATAAAAAAAATATATGGACAGTTGTAAGGAGGTTCTTGGAAGCAAAAGGAAGCGCCGCACAAGAACTGAAGACAGGATGATCTCCATTCTCCATAATGGAGAGTCAGGGCCTATATTGTTTTATGCTATTTTACCTTAAATAGGGGTATTTAGGTCCTGTCTAATACTGATGATCATGTGCTAAGAACAATTAAGTAGGGTTGGTTCGATGACTATCATGATGATGATCGTATGACTTGTTATTAATAACGAGTATAAGTTGTATGATGATGATTAGTAGGACTTGTTATTATGATGATGCATAATGTGAGCATGAAGAGTTATTATATATCTGTGGGTGAAATGAACATGGATTTGATTGAAGTGAAGCCAACATGCATGTGGTGCATGTCGAAAGTAGTACAATCCAAACTTGATCCAGTTAGGATTAGTATTACTTTTGACATGCACCACATGTTGCCTCACTTCAATCTAAGTCATGTTTAGAAATAGCAATATAGCAGTAGCACGGAGATAAGAGAGGACACATATCTCTATTAGCTACCTATAACAACCTAAATTAACCCCCAAAACCCCTAAACCACCTCCTTCAAAAAACCAGCCCTCGAATCTTGTGGCGTGGAAGCTTATTGGTCCCGTTGGTGATACCAACCGGGACCAAAACCCTCTGCTGGGCTCGCCGGGTGGCCACGTTGAGGCCCATCTATCCCGGTTCGTATAAGAACCGGGACTAAAGGCCTAGGGCATTAGTAACGACACTTTAGTCCCGGTTCCCCAACCGGGACAGATGGGCCTAATTGTAACGCCCCGGATTCGATGCGCCAGGTGTCCGCCAGTTATTCGCCGTCGTTGCCATGTCATTTGCTTGCGTGTTGCACTTTGCCATGTCATCATCTGCATTTCATATCATGTCATCATGTGGATTTCATTTTGCATACGTGTTCGTCTCATGCATCCGAGCATTTTCCCCGTTGTCCGTTTTGCAATCCGGCACTCCTATGTCTCCGGCGCCCCTTTTACCTCTTTTAGGTATGCGGGTGTTAAACTTTCTCGGAATGGACCGAGGTTTGCCAAGCGGCCTTGGTATAGCACCGTGAACCGCTGTCAAGTTTCGGATCATTTGGAGGTCGTTTGGTACTCCAACAGTTAACAAGAACCGTAATGCAACC
Organism: Aegilops longissima; assembly: GCA_021605205.1. Classification (NCBI taxonomy): domain Eukaryota; kingdom Viridiplantae; phylum Streptophyta; class Magnoliopsida; order Poales; family Poaceae; genus Aegilops; species Aegilops longissima. The sequence continues at coordinate 700,469,904 of CM038680.1, forward strand.
TCTTTCTCTTTGCAGCCCAACACCCTTCCAAAGTGGCCCAAAACCCATCTAACTCCCCTCCATGCTCTCGGTCGTTCGATCACGATCGCGTGGCCGAAAACCGCACCTCATTTGGACTCTCCTAGCTCCCTCTACCTATAAATATATGTCCCTCCCCGTCCAAATCGCAGATGAAACCCTAAATCCTCCCTCCGCGCCGCCGGACATGTCCGCCGACGGCCGGACACGTCCAGCCTCCACCTCACCCCGGTGAATCAGGCGTTGCCACGTCACCCGCCGCCGCGCCCCGCCCACTCATCCGCCGCCACATGGCCTGCCGGCCTCCTCTCTCTCTCCAGACCCGCGCGGCCGCGGGAGCCGGATCGGACCCTTCGGCCAGCACACCCGCCGCCGAGCCATGGGCCGCCTCGCCGCCGCCGGGCTCGCCCACGCCCAGCGCCGCCGTCTCGCCGGCGCCTCGCCCGCTCTCGCCGGCGACCGCCTCTCCCAGCGCCTCTCCCTCCATTGCCGCGCCCGTCTTCTCTCGCGCCTCGTCGGCCACCCGGCAGCCGGGCCGCCGGCGCCCTCGCCCGCCGCCGTTCCGCCTCCCCACCGGCGGATCCGGCCGCCCAGCTCCTCGGCCGCCTCCCGTCGCCCCGTCGCCGGAGCCCCTCGCCTGAAGCCTCCGGCCGCCGCCTGCTCCTCTCCGGCGAGCTCGCGCCGCCGCCTCGATATCCCTGCGAAGGTTGACTTCCCCCCTCCGAAAATTCCTCTTAAGTCCCGAGCATTTTTTATATGCTTGTTGCATTTTCATCATGCCATAACTCTGCATACGTAGCTCCGTTTTGGGCGGGTAATATGTCAAATTGTTCGTCTCGACGAGTACATCATTTCATCTCATTGCATCATTTTCATTTGAGCTCATCTTGATGCCCGAAATGCTGTTAGAAGAGTGCTATGTGATGTTAGTTTCAGATTCTTATCAGAACATGCACTTTTGTCATTTTTGCCATGATTGATGTGTGCACCCTATGAACTTGAGTCCTACATGTGTTTTTTAATATGCCATGCCATCTTTACAGGGGTGTATGCCATGTATTTTTGTGATCTCTGTGGTGACTAGCACAAGCATGCAAACTAGGCTTCATGATGTTGCTGATTTCAGCCCCTGTTTTGCTGATATTTTTATGTCATGTAAACTTGATGCTACCGAGAGATCCATGCTTATTTTGAGATACTTCAGTAAGGATGTTTTGTTATACATGTCTTGCTCTATCCATCCATGCCCTTGTTTGCAATTATGGAGTGCCATAGCTTGAGTCAATCGATCTCTACTTTTGCTATAAAATGTTTCCTGGCAGATTGTTTACATGTTATTCAATTTTGCCAAGGTTGTTGTTGTTGATCCGTGTATGCTATGATGTTGTTCTTGCCATGTATAGCTTCTATGCCATGTCTTCTTACTGTTGGTTGCCTTGCCATGCCATGTATTGCTCTGTGGTGAGTGGTTCAAGCTCACCAACATGCCTACTTATTGTTGTTCCTGCCATGTATGAATCTGTAATATAACTTGCCATGTTTACATGGGTGCCATCGTATCTTCTGATCCTTTTTGGCTCATTGTCAGTAAGGGACTTTTGTTCTATGCAATTAGTAGATTCATGCCATGCCTTTGTTTGCCATGATGAGTTCCTGTAGCATGTTGTTTGATAGCTCTCAACATTGCAACCTGATGTTATTTCTGCTAAAGTCTGAAACTGTTATTATCTGCAATCTTGCCATGTGTTTATGAGCATGTTCTAGTGATTTCTGGAGATAGCTCAGTGTTCATGTTTTGTAATTCTTTACCTGTACATCATGCCCATGCCTTTTGTTTTCTTGTTCAGGTCCTGTAGCATGTTGTTTTGATGCTTGCAATATTCCTAGTTGCTGTTTTGGGCAGATTGTTGTCATGACTTGTATAGGGTGTATGTGTTGAACCGTTGCTCCGTTTTGAGTGTGCTCTATATGAAACTTGCTTGATTTTGCATGTACTTTCATATTATCATGTTGCATCCTTGTTTTGAGGTGTTTGCTTGATGTTTGTATGCATTTTGCATCAATGCCATGCTTAACTTGTTTTGCTCATATCTTCTAGGCCGTAGCTCCGAACCTAATGAACTTTATATGTAACTTGACTAGAATTTCGTGTAGATCATCGTGGTGCATCTTAACTTGCTGTTTAACAACTTGAACATAAGGTTTATGCAGATCTGGACCAATTTCGAAATTTGCATATGAGGACTTACCGGATTTGTTGTATGTCGTTTCCGGCCTCATTTAAACTTGTCTTGATGTGTTGCTCTTATTTGCATCATCTCTTGCCATGAGTAGCTTCATCTAGATTTGTCATGCATCATGTTTGTTGTGCATCTTGTCATGTTCATGTGTGGTGTGTTTACTATGTTGTGTGCTTCTTCTTGTTAGTTTCCTGTTTCGTTGCGATCGTGAGGATTCGTTCGTCTACGCTTGGTTCGTCCTCGTGGCTTCATCTTCTTCATGGACTCGTTCTTCTTCCTTGCGGGATTTCAGGCAAGATGACCGCTACCCTGGATCTCACTACTATCATTGCTATGCTAGTTGCTTCGTTCTATCACTATGCTGCGCTACCTATTACCTGTTTATCAAGCCATCCCAAATTGCCATGTCAGCCTCTAACCTTTTGCTCCTTCCTAGCAAACCGTTGTTTGGCTATGTTACCGCTTTGCTCAGCCCTCTTATAGCGTTGTTAGTTGCAGGTGAAGATGAAGTTTGTTCCTTGTTGGAACATGGAGATGTTGTTCCTTGTTGGAACATGTTTACTTGTTGGGATATCACAATATATCTTATTTTATTAATGCATCTATATACTTGGTAAAGGGTGGAAGGCTCGGCCTTATGCCCGGTGTTTTGTTCCACTCTTGCCGCCCTAGTTTCCGTCATATCGGTGTTATGTTCCCGGATTTTGCGTCCCTAACGCGGTCGGGTGATTTATGGGACCCCTTGACAGTTCGCTTTGAATAAGACTTTTCCAAAGAAGGCCCAACATTGGTTTTACCATTTGCCTCACCTAGCCATTTTTCCCTTGGGTTTCGGAGCCGAGGGTCATCTTTATTTTAACCCCCCGGACCAGTGCTCCTTCGAGTGCTGGCCCGAACTAGAAACCACATCAGCGCCCCTCGTGGAAACTTGAGGTCTGGTTTTAGTTGTACGGACTGCTCATCCGGTGTGCCACGAGACCGAGATATGTGCAGCTCCTATCGATTTATCGGCACATTCGGGCGGCTTTGCTGGTCTTATTTTATTCTTGTCGAAATGTCTTGTAGCCGGATTCCGAGACTGATCGGGTCTTCGGGGAGAAGGAATATCCTTCGTTGATCGCGAGAGCTTATCATGGGCTAAGTTGGGACACCCTGCAGGTATAAACTTTCGAGAGCCGTGCCGCGGTTATGTGGCGATGGGAATTTGTTAATATCCGGTTGTAGTAAACTTGAAGCAAACTCTTCTAAAATACACCAACCGTGTGCGTAACCGTGAGTGTCTCTTTTCGGGGTTGATCGAGAGGAGAACACGGTTTCGGGTTATGTCGGCGTAAGCGGGAGTTCAGGATCACTTCTTGATCATTACTAGTTGACGACCGTTCCTTTGTTTCTCTTCTCGCTCTCATTTGCGTATGTTAGCCACCATATATGCTTAGCCGCTGCTGCAACCTCACCACTTTATCCCTTCCTTTCCTTTTTGAGCTTTGCTAGTCTTGATACCCATGGTAATGGGATTGCTGAGTCCTCATGACTCACAGATTACTACACCACCAGTTGCAGGTGCAGGTTTCGCGATGATCATGACGCGAGAGCGATGTTTACTTGTGTTGGAGTTCTTCGACTTCTGCTTCTTCGATCAGGGGATAGGTTCCAGGTCGGCAGCCTGGGCTAGCAGGGTGGATGTCGTTTGAGCTTTTGTTTATGTTTCATCCGTAGTCGGATGTTGTTCTTGTATGTTGTTGATGTATTCTTGTGGCATTTGTGCCTTATGTATGTTTCTCCATCTATTATATAATGTTGATGTAATGATATCCACCTTGCAAAAGCGTTTCAATATGCGGGTCTATCCTTGGTGGGACCTTCGAGTTCCTTTTGGATAGGGTCGCATATTGGGCGTGACACTAATGAACTGGGACAAATGGCCCTTTTTCTACTAGTGCATGCACGCTATTTGCCGGTATGCCTCAAGCGGGTGAGTCGGCGTACAACGATGCAGATAGGCTGTTGTTTGAGTTAATCCATGACGAAGGTGGAGGCTACGAGGACGGGCAGGTGGATGACTCGGAGTCCACGCAGTCGGGCAGGTACACCCAGTCCGACACCTACACTCAGCAGGGCACGCAGCCGGGCATGCACAGGCAGTCGGCCACGCAGCCGGATTGGGCCACTGGGCAGCAGGAGCAGGAGGAGGGCGGCGACGACGACCCTGATCCGGATGAATTTGTAGTCGATCCAAAGAAAAAGGGATAGAGGAGAAAACTTCAACATGAGAGAGGACGAGTTGTTGTGCAATGCGTGGTTAGCCACTAGCATCGATCCGGTCCATGGCGCAGAGAAAAAAGGCTCAACATTTTGGGCCAACGTTCACGTGTTGGTTCCATGAGCGCAAGCATTTCAAGCCCTATGTCGGCGAACTCATCCATAACAGTTCGGAGAAGTCTCATAGCCATGAATGGTACATCCTTCAAGGGTCCGTGTCCAAGTATTGCGGGCGCTTGAAGCAACTCATCACACTATGCCCGAATCTTCGAGCAAGTAAATGTGTTGGTCATTTTGCCGGATATACAACTTGTTGGCCAAATATGCTCTACGTTTTGGTCATTTGGCCGGATTGGATATGCAAAATGTTGGCAAGATATGCCCCATCTTTTGATCATTTGGCCAGATGGGATATGCATATTGTTGACAATGTTTTACTTTATAGCTTTCTCGTACGTGGAATTTGTTCTTGGCGTTGGAGAGGAGAATTTCGTCCTCATGCATTGTTGGTTGAAGTTGAACGGGTAACCCAAGTGGAATGTGTTCATTGCCAACTCCACCAAGACAACCGGTATCGGCACCGAGGAAGAAACGAATGATCCAACAGAAGAGCCATCAAAGAAGATTAGGAGAGGGTTCCGAGGAAAGAAGTGGATGGAGAAGAAGGCGAAGCTAGAAGGGGTGGCAGCCAAGATGGCGGAGATGTTTGTGGACATCTTGACGAAGGAATAGACATATATCAAGCGCTTCGATATGAAGGAGACATTGTAAGGCCGAGATGTTTAACATGTTTGATGGCTGTGACCGAGAAGAAGTTCAAACTTGAGGAGAAGAAGGTTCATGTCGCAACCGCTTCGGAGGAGGTGAAGATGGATGAGTCGGATGACGATGCAAGGATGATCATGCAAGCCGTCCATTTTCAAGATGTTAAAACGACGGAAGAATCGGTTGGAGGGGGAGGCGGAGAGGGAGGATGGCCTTAGGGAGTAAATAAAATTTGTTTAGCCATGAGAATCAAACTAGAGGATTGATTGCTCAAGATCACACGTGGAGTATTAAAACCCTTGGGTCCTGATAACGTTCACATGTGTGGCATACTAGACATCCGCCCACACACTGTGTATGGTGTGAGCAGGAGGCAGCCCACACGGGCTGTGTGTGCGTGAACATTAGAATTGCCCACACGTGTGGGCGCAGCTACTTCGTGCCACACACCCAACAAGTACTACTCCGTGCGTGCGGCACAAAAGCAAAAATGCCCACACGTCCTGGCGCAGCTACGTTAGGGACGTGTGTGCGAACTCTCCAACTCCCACGCACCAGCCCCGTCCTACGTGACACGCAAATTCTGCCTCAATGTGTCAAGATTCATGCAAGCTCGACTGGACGGTGGTCCACGGCGTGGGGATGAGTTGCAAAACTGCCACATCGTGGCGTTAGTATTTTCGAAACCCTCTCTACGTCAATCACAATCACCTTGGACGTCGTTGTCAACCCAACCCAACCGCGACAAGTCATCAAACGAAATCCCATGGAACGGGATAAGCCTCTCCTTCGATACCTTTCGAGAGAAGAAAGATTAAAAAGGATGGGATAAAAGTAAAACCCATCTGCATCCACTAGTCCGTTACGCCCACGTGGCGCCACGCCGCTATATACGCGGCCCGAACCGCTCGTTAACCCGGAACAGAACCCCGTTCGCCACGGTTGCAACTCGTTTCCAGGGTCAGAGCAGGGGAGAGGGAGAGTCCAAACTTCTTCTCGAACCACCGGAGATACAGAGAGATACAGAGAGGGACAGCGGCGATGGCGACCAAGGAGGCGAAGGCGACCAAGGAGGCGAAGGTGGTTCCCGCCGGCGACGTCGACGCCGACGGCGAGGACCTGGTCCCGGCGCTGGCCTCGCTGGAGCCGGTGTACGGCGCGGGGTCGGCGCTGGACGAGGCGCGCCTCCGCTTCGCCCGCCTCGCCGACCGCTTCCGCGCCCTCTACGCCGCCGGCCCCGCCCTCTTCGCCCGCTCCCCAGGTCTGCTTGTTAGCGTGGCGGCGCCGGCGATTTGGGAGTGGATGGTTGGCTGACTGGTTGACCGATGCGTTGCGTGCAGGGAGGGTGAATCTCATCGGGGAGCACATCGACTACGAGGGCTACTCGGTGCTGCCCATGGCCATCCGCCAGGACATGATCGTCGCCATCCGCAGGGCCGACGCCGGCCTCGTCCGCGTCGCCAATGTCGACGACAAGTACGCCACCTGCGTCTACCCCGCCGACCCAGACAAGGTACTAATTAGTCAATCTTCCTCATCCATCTGCTCCGCTACGCCCTGCTCTGCTCTGCTCTCAGATCGGATTCCCGAATATTCCCCTTCACGCAACGCCGTGATTCAAGGGGATGGGTTGCTATCAAATCCGCCCAAAAACAGAACAAGCCGAGGTTTCTGTTCCAGCCGCGCACCGATTTTTTTTATTATCGTACAATTATTTTGTTCTGCGGGGGAGGGAGGTAGGGCACGCGAATCTCGTTCCTAACTACTGTAACTAATGGTGCGGTGGGCGGTTGCATTATCATGATATGGATAACAAAAAGCCCGTGATGCGTGCCATGGACCAGTTCCGTGTCATGCCCGTGAACTCTATAATTTTCAGTATTTGTGATCCCTTTCCACTGTTGACTCACTGGCGTGTGGAGCCTCCTGCTCGTGCAACTGATGCTGTTCCCCTGCCTCTGATGCCCAATGGAGGGCTGTGGGAGCTTCAGAAACCCCGCGCACCGGCAAGGAGATGCTAGAATCCTCCCATCAGTTTTATGTTACTTTGACGGTTTGAACTTGTGGTTTACCTCAATTTTGTTCACTACACCGAACACTCTGTAGGGAAATCTGGACGGGTCTTTCAAATTGGAATGCAGAACAATTCGAAGTGTGCAGTCAATAGATTGCCCGATGCAGCGAATGCAACCAGGGTTTGTTGATTCAGAACAACTGCAAATAAATAGAATAAGCCCGTCGTGCTTGAGAATCAAAACACAATAAGCGTGCCCTTCTTCTATTTTATTCAGAATCATTTGGAACAGATGCTCATGGCACTGGTGGCATAAGATTTGCTTTTGTCCATGTTGCTATCTGTCGTCAGCCTCACTTACATGATTCTTTCTGTATGTCACCTTTGATTCGGTCATTGATTGCTAAGCATTTTTCGTGCAGGAAATTGACATCAAGAACCACAAATGGGGCCACTACTTTATGTGCGGGTAAGTTTAGCTACGTACTGGTAAAGACGTTGCTCTGTTTATTTCATTTGCTTGACTGTTTAATCCTCTGTCTGCAGATACAAGGGAGTATATGAATATGCTAGGTCAAAAGGGATAGATATGGGTGAACCTGTTGCTCTTGATGTTGTTGTTGATGGCACAGTCCCTCAAGGTATCATCAGGGAATTTGATTATGGTTATCATGAATGATGTCATGTGTACCAAAGTTTGTAATGTTTTTCTATTGCTATTATTCAGGATCTGGACTTTCAAGCTCAGCAGCATTTGTCTGTTCAGCAACAATTGCTATCATGGGAATTCTCGGGAAAAACTTCCCAAAGGTATTCTTTACCACAAATCAAACATTGCTGTAATCCCTGTTCACATATGAAAGGACAACTGACTATTGATCAAAGGTGAATCTTTCATTGATGCAAGCTTTTGATGGAGGCTTCAAGCCTAAGGAATTGTTCTCAAATAATTTCCACCATAAACCAAAACACTATGTATAAAATAGGGATGACATGGATGACACAAGTTGATAAACTTTTTAGGTTCTGGAAAATTGATAATCTAATTCCAAATTTGACCCTGAACAAGCGCATCTTTTCTTTCTGCGTCAAAAGGACATGCAATGTTTACCTTATGAAAGAAAATAGACGCGCTCTGAGGTAGTGGTGATGTAACAGATGTGTTGTCCTTCCACACTAGTATAATAAATACTTGACTAGTACAAACTGTGGCGATAAAAATGATTTTGGCGGTGACAAATTGTTGCAGAATTGCTGTTATCAATGTGATTTCCTATGGAATAGTAACTAGGTGTTTCCAAAAACATTTATCAACTTTTTTGGTGTGTTCACAAACAAGGTTCTTGTGATTTTTTTTCTATTTCTAATTGTGCAATTCAAATCATGCAGAAAGAAGTTGCTCAATTTACATGTCAATCTGAGCGTCATATTGGGACACAGTCAGGTGGTATGGATCAGGTGATTGACACTATACTGTATATGGGACACTCCCTATGTTCTTGTTCTGCTTAATTCATGCCATGTAAGTAAAATAAAAATAATCTGGTATGATAAAAAATATCCTTCGATGGAACTGTGGGTAGGACAGTATCTATACCGATTTCCTTCAGCGAATATCTTTTACATTCAACTGGACACCACAGAGGAATCCTGGCAGTAGGTGTAATGTTTGGCATGGCTTATTCTTTGCAGAATCAGAAGGTTTAGCTTTATGTTCCAAGATCCTTTTTGTGTATCATGCTTACATGCAAAAAGTAATGTGATCCACCCTCGATATTACTTACGAGAGGAAGAGTCACACTGTTAAAGCTTATAGAACTTGATATGTGACTGCAAGCATGATTCACACTGTTTAAGAAGCTTTGGATCATCTTTTATTGTTGTTGAGTTACTTTATTTCACTATATTTTTCCAGGCTATATCTATCATGGCCAAACCTGGATTTGCTGAGTTGATAGATTTCAATCCAATCAAAGCAACTGATGTGCAACTACCCTCTGGTGGTACATTTGTGATTGCTCACTGCCTGGCAGAGTCCAAGAAAGCAGAAACAGCTGCCACAAACTACAACAACCGCGTTGTAGAGTGTCGCTTGGCAGCGGTAAGAGATTCTTTCGTTCCAAAGTGAGCATGTAAACAAATTAAGGATGATCACACAATGCATTCTATTGCACATGTACTGCTAGACAGCTATAATGTATCTCTTGTTTTTAATTGGGTGTCCTAAGAGTATGGAAGGTCGCAACTGCCTTGCCACTGTATCTCTGCAAGCAACTCTGAAACATATGTAGTTCTATCTAGAGAATGTTTATCGCTGTTCTCAGTTTTGTTGTTAACTGTGGAACAACAACTTGAGGCATATATCTTCATTTATCATCTATTGAGCTAATATTTTTCTGTTGTGTTTTTACAGATTGTTCTCGCCATCAAACTAGGGATGGATACAAAAAAAGCCGTCACATCTGTTACGACCCTCTCTGATGTTGAGGGGCTATGCGTCTCCTTCGCTGGCAAAGAAGGTTCTTCTGATCCCGGAGTTGCTGTGAAGGTACATAATCTTACTAAGAATTTAGGATATGGCTGAGGAAGATGTGCTTTTGCGTACAATGAATACGTGTGATGCTGTCATTTTCTCTGTGCTTGCCTATGTTGCAGCAGATAGATACATTTGTATACGGCAGGACATAATATGGATAACTACAATCCACAATTTCATAAAATTCCAGTATGGAGAATTACAGAGCTACAGTATGTTAAGATGATAGTATGCATCAGTAGCATAACCAGAGAACGCAAATCATGACCTATAAGATCATAAACCAAGAAAAATGTATAATTGATACATCGGATTTAACATACAAACTTCTAGTCTTCATCAATCAAACACACAAAGAAAGGTAGGTGATGGCAGTGGGTTAGGCATCTAAATTTTTGGCGGTACAATTCATCTTAATTCTACAGAGAATACAGACAAACATAGGATATGATGATAACGTGATAAAAGCAAAAACTGGATATGATTCCCATATTCCCGGTGTCCTTGGGACTTGGGTATATTATCCTGCCAATTTACAGCACCTATATCTATATGTGGTTCAGCTAATTAAAATTTCAGTGAATACTTGATGTCTTTATGATACAACTATGTTCCTTTTGGAGTTTTTGTCAGCTAACATACGAGCAAATAATTCTAAATTTGCTAACATATGAGCAAAAATTTCTAAATTCTTAAGTACAACATATAGCTGTCAAAATTGGCGAGGAGGCAAATGCTGGAGGTTTGCTGTTAAAAAGTTCCTTCTGCCAAATTACTGCAAAGCCTGGGTGAACCATCTTTGATTGTGCAGTTATCTTAATCGTTCCTAGTTAGAGATGTCAGCACTTGCCTGGGTTGCCATTAGTGCTGCCAAATGGTGAAATTTCGATTTTTGAAGTATGCTTCGAGAGCTGCTTTTGTTGCAACAGAGCCTCTCTGCCATACTTCTTCTTGTTGATAAATAAACTTTGGTACTAAGGATAAGAATTTTATTATGCCTAGTTAATTATCCAGGAAAATAAGTGCTGCTTTGCAACAGTAAATATCTCTCTTTTTTTTTTTACCTTGCACTTCTCTGATCAGTATGCAACTCTGCAGAAGCTATTGCATGAGGAGCCATATACATTGGAGGAAATAGAGAAAATTACAGGTCAAAGCCTAGCAACTGTCTTCCAGAGCTCTCAAACTTCCTTGGATGTTTTGAGAGCTGCGAAGCATTTCAAGTTATTTCAGGTGAATTCGACTTTGACTTTATTGTTCTGTATTTTCTTACATACATCAATGAAGATACATATCGCACCCTACTTAGTTTTGGAGACTCAGAAGTTCCCCCCTTCCCAACACCCTATTTTGGCGTCATTCCATGTCAGCACAACTGATCCTCGACTTTTACCTGAAGTGCACACTCTCTTCGCAAGTCTAGCAAACTTTAGTTTACTTTAACTTCAGCCTTGCATAACTAGATTGATTTTCTCTTTGTTGTATGATGCGAGATTATCGAGTCTAGTTTCCTAACATGTGTGTAATTTCAGCGTGCCTCTCATGTGTACTCTGAAGCAAGGCGGGTGTACGCATTTAGGGATACTGTATTATCGAAACTCAGGTAGAGTTAATTAATTTCAACTTCAGTCACCATGTATTATTCTCTGCATATACCGTCATCATAGTTGACCTGGGTGAAGTGTGTTTGACCTGTTATACCCAGCGTTTTCCTTCTAAACTCGGTGATACGGCGCTGACCATTACTTTGCTTGCAGCGACGAAGGTATGCTCAAGAAGCTCGGTGATCTAATGAACGATAGCCATCACAGCTGCAGCGTGCTATATGAATGCAGGTATGTGTTTGATGTACTATGTTATTTATTAAAATCCAGACACTCATGTGTCATGAAACAGTGCTTCTTTTCTTTTAACAATTAATTAATGAGCATACTGATGTATCCCTGTGCATTAGCTGTCCCGAGTTGGAAGAGCTTGTAAAAGTGTGCCGGGACAACGGGGCACTCGGAGCGCGTCTCACAGGAGCCGGGTGGGGCGGCTGCGCAGTAGCCCTGGTCAAGGAGGGCATCGTCCCACAGTTCATCCTCAATTTGAAGGTACGCTGGAATCCCTCAGCTCACCTAGAATCATTGACATCGTCCAAACTGGCAGCCAATGCACCCCTATCTATCCCTTTTAACCGACCCTCAACCTGTAATAACAAGGCGACGGCGGTAAAGAACAAGAGTATCAGTCGTTGGCAACAAGTACTAAAATGGAATGTTTTTCCTCTCTCTGCAGGAGAAGTACTACAAATCAAGGATCGACAGGGGAGTGATCAAGCAGAGCGACCTTGGCCTCTATGTGTTTGCGTCGAAGCCGTCGAGCGGCGCGGCCATACTGAGGCTGTAGATCGACCTACAGCCGGCCGTGGCCGGTCGCTTGTACATGCACACATACTCTCCCACAACCTGTTGCTCGAATAAACGCGTGCTCGAGGCGAGCACGCTGCCGTTAGCTAATTTAGTCCCCACCCATGCGTGTCTGAATGTACCATACTAGTACAATGTGTAGTATTTATCGTTGTTTATTATGGGCGATCTGACTTCCTGGTTATCTACATGCTGCTGTCGGCCCTCTACAAGAGGCACGGAGTCCCGATGGTTGATGCATCGCTTATCTTTTTTTCTTTTTTCTTTTTTGAGGTGTGGTCTCACGTCGACTAGCTGAGAACAACGGGAGAGGTGCGCTGTCCTGGAAACTTTGCAGAAAAGACCACAACAGAAACATGTTGGCAGGAGAGCTGCAAAATCCATGGATTAGTAGAAAGTATAAAGGGGACTTATAAGTAACGCCACTGAGGAATGCACCGCAGAAGGCGAGCGCAAAAAAAGAAGGGGAAAGAAAAAGGGGTTGCTTGGTTTACCGAGAAACACCGGACCAAAACCTAAACATCTTCTAGCGAGACTGGCCTAAAGAACCACATTGCATACAGCGCGCCAGAAGGTAGCACCCCACAACACATCCAGTCAAGCACTCAAGCGCCTTAGCGCCTACGCCGCTACCAAAGTGCACATCGAAAACCGTCCCATCGATATGGGCTGCCACAAGAATATCTCCGTGAAACTCAACGACATCAAAGAGGAACCCTATGTCCGATATAGCAAACGTATGCCACTCCAACCCCGCAAGATTGGCTAATATAACTACGTATGCCACTCCAACCCCACAAGATTGGCTAATATAACTCGTCCGATGCACATTGCATGTCCAGGGTGCTTCTGCTGCTCACACAGAGAGGTCACACAAGCTGCTGCTGACCATCTCTACTAGCCCTCTGACCGAGTCCAACTCCAAGACAAAGACCCCAAGAGGAAACGGGGTACTATGCAAAGCCAGAAACGTCGTCATCGATTGATTAGGGAGATTGGATGTAGGGTTTTCCCCATAGCATGTTGGGAGGGGGGTGGGGGGGGGGACGGGGACGACAACAACATCGATGCCTACAGCAAGGGAACGGTGCCTGTAGGCGCCACCATGACGACTCTGGCCACAACCACAGTACAACTTTCGCCGGCTACCAACCCGCCCTCTCGACAACGAGCAAGCATCACGCCACACCTCGGCCCTGCGCAATAGGCAACAAGGACCCCTCCACCGCGGGCCTGTAAAAACCTAGATGGGGCTGCCGCCTAGGGAATCCACGCCTCTGGCAGGCCCGGAGCCTCTACACGCACCTCCACGCCAAACTTCTCCCACAGAACATATCCAGGCTTGCACTGGAGTGCCACCAGAGTCCACAAGGCCGCCACCCAAAAGATCCGTGTTGGGGCACCTACCACACACATCATGTGCCCCGCCTTTCTCAGATGCGCGCAAGGAGGGAGGCTAGGGAACAAAACACATGGGCCAGCAATCACCTCTGCGCCTGCACACCGCAACCAACCTTGCCTCCACGCGCTCCCGCGGCCGTCTGCAACACGCGCTTCTCATGTCCTAGTGTCTTCGCGTGCTACCGCCGCTCTCTCCAGCTCTAGCTCGCCACACCGCTCCCACGCCTTTCCTTGGTTAAGCGCCCCACATTGCCCGAGCCTCACAAGAGGGAAAAAAATGAAGGCCCCGCGGACGTCGCGTGGGCTTTGCCCGGTGGCGGCGAGAGGAGGAAGCGTTGGAGAGGAGAGGTTCGCCAATGGCTAGTGTTTCGCATGGGTCGTCCGTTTGTGTGTATGGGGGGGACACGGGCACCACCGAGACATTCATTGGCAGAAGAGAAGAATATCCTCTGTCGTTTTCAACACTAGGGAAGCACCAACACTTTTTAAACCGAACCTAGATATGTTACATGGGCCGAGACAAATATTTTTGAGGCATGTGATGAGTCCAATTTTTGCGTTGTTTTCCACCTCTTATTCTGTATGTAGTCATAGGGATCTTTGAATTTTACTGCGTTTGCATGCCTCTTTTATATGTTTTCACCAAGTTACCACTTGTAGGAGCATTTTGGAGTTTAAGGAAAGATCGTCATATTATGGTGGTGAAATCACATCAATGAACATGATAGGATACTATCATAAAGGCAGTGATTACCTAGGAGAAGAAGGAGGCCACACATCAGCATCCAGAGCGCAAGACGATGCACACTCGCGCCACATGCCATCGCCTCAGCTTGGTCAACTATTCACCCCTGCGTAGACGGATCACGCATCGAAGACGCCTAGCGACCAAAACGAAGAACCCTGGCCTTTGGAAGGATTTTGGAGGGGGAATTGATTAAGGGACTCCATCGCTGCATCACCACATCGAGAGAGAATCATCACCATCCGTCTTTATCATCAACATCCCATCTCTCTTTGTAACACATTATCACTGTAGATTCACTCTTGTATTACTTGGACGCTATCTCCATGTTCACCATGGTTCATCCTAGATGTTTACGCCCTCAAGTGCGAGTAGTTTCCCTAGTTCTCAGGGATATGGAGGAACCCTAGTATGTTTAAGATTGAATGATAATAAGGTTTGACATCCTATTTATATGTTTATGTTAATGATCATCTTGATGGTTGGGTAAAGTCGACCATCCAACATATGCCTCCTTTGGAGGCAAGGTTATTACTATGGTGTGAAGGTCGGAAGCGGAGGTCAGTAGTGACAGTGCTTACCGCCCTCCTTTCTGGATCATTGCAATAGGGGACAAACAGAGTCCGCCTTACCTATGTCCGCAGAGAAACCCTTAATTACCATTCTGTAACCGAAGTGAGGATGAATGGTGGTGATTTGTGGGATAAGGGGGTACTGCATGTATGCACGTATCAATACCTGGCTTTGTCCACTTGTAGAAACATCTAAAATGGCTTAGGAATGCGACTACGAATTATGCTCATGCATCGGTCGCTGCAGTAGACACATACTAGTGGGGAAGCCGGACTCCGTGAGAATGCTCTAGTCCTATCGATTCCAACAACCGTTATTTACGTCTCACGCTCTTTTGTTTACTCTTTCTCTTTGTTACCATGTTTGCAACAACCTCCCATTACTTTAAACTTCCGTTTCCACTTTGTTTGGACCGTAACTAACTTGCAGGCACTATATTTTACTAAATCACTACAAGTGACAAAGTCCAATTCCTATGCTCCATGTCGTATCGATACTCTTACTTTGAAAAGGTTACAACTAAATCCTATGCACTTGCAGGACATCAGCGTGCCGGTCAGAGATCGTCACGTGCCTTCCTGGCCAATGATGAGGGAAATCAATTTCTACAAAACCAAAAGGATGGGAACTAAGGGCGTCCTCGTGTCTGTGCATCAAATCGAACACCCCAAACATCTGCGGACACGTCCCGATGTGTCCGCGGACAGTGGTTACCCGACCATCTAATCGGGTGCACAAAATATCGTCCCTGGCCCCGACCTCCTCCATTTGACATGCATATGTAGATCAATAGAAATTTAACATATGTAAATACAAGTACAAATATATTTAGTCACAAGCAAAAAGCGCCAGATGTCCACCGGATCATCGTCCGGGTGGTTATCGTCCTGCTACCTGATCTGCGTCTACTAGATGTACGACATGTGGGTGTGCGTCTGGATGATATTCCTCCACTTGCACGTCTTCATGGCCACCGCTATCATGGATCATGTTCATCAGTGTTCTGTTTTTGACAGATTCTGTTTTCTATGCATTGTTCTCTTATTTTGATGAATCTATGGGTAGTATCGGGGGTATGAACCATGGTGAAGTTGGACTACAGTAGATATAATGCTAATATGAAATTGGAATGAGTTCACGACAGTACCTAAGTGGTGATTTGCTTTTTATTATACTAACGGATCTCACAAGGGTTTTGTTAAGTTTTGTGTGATTGAAGTTTTCAAGTTTTGGGTGAGATCACGATGGATGGAGGAATAAGGAGTGGCAAGAGGCTAAGCTTGGGGATGCCCGAGCCACCCCAAGGTAATATTCAAGGACTCCCAACCAACTAAGCTTGGGGATGCCCCAGAAGGCACCCCCTCTTTCTTCTAATGATCATCAGTAATTTTACTTGGACTTATATTTTATTCGTCACATGATATGCGCAAATTCTTGGAGCGTCTTTTGTGTTTATTTTTCCTTTTTTCTTTTATGCACCATGCTGGTATGAGATAGTCCTTGGTTGATTTATAGAATGCTTCATGCACTTCACTTAATTATATCTTTCGAGCATGGCTTTATAGAATGCTTCATGCGCTTCACTTATATCATTTGAAGTTTGGATTGCCTGTTTCTCTACACATAGAAAACCGCCATTTGTAGAATGATATTTTGCTTCACTTATATTTGTTAGAGCATGGGCAAATCTTTTGTAGAAAGAATTAAACTCTCTTACTTCACTTATATCTATTTAGAGAGTTAACAGGAATTGGTCATTCATATGGTTAGTCAGAAAATCCTACATAAAACTTGTAGATCACTGAATATGATATATTTGATTTCTTGCAATAGTTTTGCCATATAGAGATGGTAATATGTGAGAGGTACTAGTGAATGATTGTGGTTTAGTAAGAATATTGGTGTTAAGGTTTGTGATTCCCGAAGCATCCACGTATAGTCTCTCATTATGCGATGAAATTGGAGCATGATTTATTATTGATTGTCTTCCTTATGAGTGGTGGTTGAGGACGAGTGATGGTGTTTTCCTACCAATCTATCCCTCTAGGGGCATGCGTAGTAGTACGTACTTTGATTCGAGTTCTAGTAAACTTTCGCAATAAGTATGTGAGTTCTTTATGACTAATGTAAGTCCATGGATTATACACACTCTCATCTTTCCGCAATTTGCTAGCCTCTTCGGTACCGTGCATTGCCCTTTCTCACCTCGAGAGTTGGTGCAAACTTCGTCAGTGCATCCAAACTCCGTGATATGATACACTCTATCACACATAAGCCTCCTATATCTGCCGCAAGAACTCGTCGCCTGTGACCGTGGCCTCCGACAGGAGGCACGACTGTTGTGGTGGCACCTGGTCCTCCTCGATGTTGGAGGAGATGACGATCTCCTTTGTCGGAGGAGCTGACTAAGGTGGAGCTCGAGAGCACTGGAGATCGATGACGGCGGCGGCAAGATCCAGAGCCACCACCATGTGCGGACATGAAGAACCATGACTTGGGTATGGTGCATCGGTGGTGGGGAGCAAAGAGGATATGACAATCTTCTTGTCGGGAAGCCGGCGACTGTGGAGCACGAGAGCCCCGGAGATCGACCAGGGTGGCGCCAAGATCTGGAGCCGCCGCCACCTGCAGGCGCGAAGAACCACGACTTAGGCATGGTGGATCGGTTATCGGAAGCGAAGAGGTGGCTGGGAGCGAAGAAGAGTTCAAAGAGCTGGGATGTGGACGGCGCCAGAGCACAACTTAAATAGGTGCGGCGATTACACGAAAGGACGTGAAGTTGGCTTCAATGTGGTGCAACGACTAGAGTAGGTTTCTCGGTCGCCGTGTCTGCATTGAAGCAGCGTCGCCCGCTCGTTAGGCCGCGTCGCTCTGACAATCATCAATGCGGCGGAGTCACGTCTGCTCTGGAGCAACTCTGACCGATATGAATGTGCGGCAACCACTTCACGCGAAGAGGATTTTTTGGACGAGAGGGTTCTTGGGTGGTTCTAGGGTGGCGGATGCATGCGTGGCAGCAGTCCAAACACAAGCAAATTCCCCGTGGTTTGCGAGAAAATGGACGTTCGAGCCGTTTCATGGACCGGGGGGTAACATGTTTGATGACAAATCGGGTCCCGACAGCTCGGTCCAGTTCGCGGGCGATTCAGGGTGTGCTTGGAAATGCCCGACGTTCCGGTCTCACGTGTCCACCGGCCACTCTCTCCAAAAACACTGGGCGCCTCCTCTGGCAAGTGGGCCCTCGCCAACATCACACTTGCTTCGTTCCGTGCTGCGTCGTCTGGGGTCGACATCGCCATCCACCTTCCTGCTCGCTGCCTCCCACCCAAATCCCAAACCCTAGCCGGCGAGCAAGCCCTGCAGATCTCTAGCTCGCGTCGCTCCACCCCGGCCACCGGCGGCCATGCGGATCCGCAGGTGCGCCTCCCGCCTGCTGGGCTCCGCCGCAGCCGCACGCCCCGCCAGCTCCTCCTCCGCTGAGCCGCCGCGATTCGAGGAGCTGCCCCCGCCCGCGCCGCCCGCCCCAGCCCACGAATCCCTGCCCGGCATAGTGGCGCCCGAAGCCTCCTCCTCCGGGGAGCCCCGCTGCGAGCTCAGCCGGTCGCCGTGGGACCTCATGGACCAGCTCGACCTCTCGGATCCCCAGGTAATCTCGTCACCACCCGACCCCGACCCCCTCGCTCCTCGCTCCGTGCACACCTGCCTGGCCGCAGCCTAGCAGGAGATTGTTTCTGTGTAGCAGCTAGCATATCCGCGGTCCGCCTCCCTGCCTAGCTCTCTTCTGCGCACGGCGATTCCCGCTCGGTCTGGACTCTGGAACTCTGGAGCACATCGCTAGGGTTCCGTTCCTCCGGCGACTAGCCACATATATAGGACGCGTCAGTTAGCAAGCTCGCGCTCCCATCTGGAATATTAGTGTCCGGCCGGTGGCGGCGAAGGCGGCTACGGCAGGAATCGCGCCGAACCCATTTCAGTTCAGCATATATCTTGGTAGCCAGCTATTTTCCTTTGTTGACCTGTATTTTCCAAATTTCGGTCCTTCAGGTGGAGGAGCTCTTCGAGGAGACTCACTTCGTCAGTGTCCCATGGCGATCTAACTGGCTATTCCTACCCAGCATGCCTGCATTCGGCTCTATCAAGGAGGACCAGGAGCAGGAGGACATGTCCGATGGGGTCGAACTGCACATTGCTGCAAAAAAGACGGCGAGAGAGAAGAATGGGAGCAAGCTGAAGAAACATAAGGGGGTCAAAGTGAAGAAAGGAGTTTGGACGTGCAGGAAGAACGACGGCAAGGGTTGGTTCTGCCGGCGGCTCACGAGAGAGCCAAACTCCTACTGCTCGTACCACTCGGGTCTGAAGCTGAAGCCCCCTGGCAGCGAGAAGCCGCCCAGGAAGAGGCCCCCGGTCAACGTCGGCGAGGGTTTCTACTACTATGCCGGGTTCGGCCCCGGCACCAAGAGGCGCCGCACGCCAAGCAGCGACAGCGTGCCGGAACCTGCACTGCTTGCTGAACCACTGAAGGAGGAGACACCATCTGAAATGGAACTTAATTTTGGTGCTGGCCAGGCACAAGCAAACAAATCAGACCATCAGGCGGTGCTCCCACCATCAGCACATGTCGCCGGCGAGCCTACTCTCAACGATGGCACTGCCAGGATCAGCAGTGATGGTGACGTGCCGGAACCTCCACTGCCTGCTGAACCACCGAAAGAGGAGGCACAGTCTGAAATGCAACTTAATTGTAGTGCAGGTCAGGCACAAGCTGATGCCTCAGACCATCAAGCAGCGCCAGTATCAGTAAGTGTGGTCGAGAAGCCTACGCGCAACAATGGCACCGCTAGGATCGCGGGCTGGGATGAGGAGAGCAGCGACGAAGACACGCTTGGCTGCAATGGCGAACAAGCGCGCCACATCACCAAGAGGAAGGGCCCGTTGAAGAAGAGGTGGAGAAAGCCTGTGAAAGCCCGGTCGCTCAAGTCACTAATGTTGTAGTGCCTGGGTCTCGCTGGCTTCGGATTACCTAGCAGCAGGGCTCCATCGGTGGTTTATTATAGTTTGCTCTGCTTAGTCTGCTCCAGTTTTGGTGCTGAGTTACCGTACAATGTACAGACTGTCTGAAATTTTTTGGTGTACTGTTTTAACTGTCAGTGCAGTGCTAGCTGACGTTAGAACTACATGAACTGGTTTCTTAAAATGATGTCTTATCATCGTGATGGATGAGATGCAGCAGCCATTGTTTTGCTGCGGATGCGCGCCCCTAATTCAGTCAACCCATGCCTACCTCAATATGGTATTGGTAGGGTACTATATACATACAGATTATTGCCTGCATACATACTCTGATCTTGTTCGCCCCCGAGAGGAACAAGTCCCAACGGTGGCACTGTCAATGGAGGTAGATCAGTTTTTTTTAACCCTGGCGTCAGAATTTCTGTTCGTTCTTCAAAAGAAAATTGTCATTAAACCACCAAGAGCAAGATTCAAGCATTATGGCTTCCAACAGTAAGACTGGAGCACTACGACTTCCGACAGTAGAAATAGGATTTGCTGCTCCCAGTGACGAAAACCTAGCATTACATTCCCCAAGATCCCAACAGTAAATATCAAGCACTACGACTCCCAATAGTTGAAAAGAGCAATGTACTCCCTCCGTTCCTAAATATAAGTCTTTTTAGACATTTTAAATGGACTGCAATATACGAATGTATGTAGACATATTTTAGAGTGTAGGCTCACTCATTTTACTCCGTATGTAGTCACTTGTTGGAATCTATAAAAAGACTTATGTTTGGGAACGAAGGGAGTAGCTTTCAATGACAAAAATAGGCACCACTGCCGTCCCCAATGGTGATATTTATATATGGACACGCGAACAGACACCAGAAACAAATATCGTTTATCTCGCGAAGATCAAACGAAGGACATTAGACATCACCGGCCATCATTCCTGCGGGACATATATCGCGGCTTAGGCACTCGAGCAACACCCAGAGGCCTACTCATCCATAGTTTTCATCACCATTGGTAATTAACGATGGTTCAGCACATCAAGGCATATCACATCGACACGTGGGCTTAAGGATAAATCTCAAGCATTCAAGAGAACAAAGACCCAAGTAAGCGGCCGGAACCAAGATAAACCTCACATCTATGAGAAATAAGAAGCACCATATACTGAAGCAAGCTCAACATCTGTTAGCTAGGCTACTATCGTCATCCAATAGTGCGTCTATCCAAAAACCAAGTTCCATATCCACCGACCAACTGTCATCATGCAACGATACATCATCTGCCCTACATCAAGTTCAATATCCCAACCAAACGCGACACCTGCCGACCCGTCGCCCGACAAAGATGAAGTTCACCTACACGGCTACACGCCGAGAATATACATCAAACAACATATTGCACAACCACTCGAGGACATCTAAATCTGACAAACTTGTGAAGCTCGACTACAAGACCACGAGACTCCGAGGAGAAATGAACTCATCATCCCACCGAGGAACAAGATGAAGTCCACAAGTATCCACATCAACCTTACTCACGAACTGAGGTCCATTACAAATACTGATCGGTGCTTATCGATGATAAGTCAAATCACGTGAGACCTGGCCCTCATTACCGATCTATTGGCCCCCCAAAGCCCAAGGAGAAGACATCAAAATGGATTAATCACTTTGGAGTAGAAGGAGGAAGCTGAATCCAAGAAGTACACCCAAGAAAGCCTCCTCTCCAATCTCAATATAAGGCAACCAAGACCTACCTTAGAAGGGATCTCTCCCCGCCCAACCTACTTTAGCCTACACCACGTAGAAATTACAACGCTTCCCATCATAATCACCACCAACATCTCACTGAGTTTCCCTGGCTTGCAGGTACTCCCGACATTGTAATCATGGTATCTCTACATATATACAAGAAAAGAGCATGGCATGAAGAAGGACTTTTTACCTGCATTGCGGACCTACACCTGGATATATCCTGTGTCCCTGTTCCTATGTTTCAAACTCCCTCGATGACTTGACATGAAATTCCCCCGGCTACAAATCCATGTACATTCTCGCATACCGTTGTTAGGATCCGAAGTAAAATCCCTTGTTAGGATCGTTGATGAATTAGTTGATTCTGAGTACCGTGTTAGAGTTCTTTTTATACTGCCAATGGGAGGATGCTCCCACCTCAGTGTTATATCATTTCAAAAAGATATTAATGCAGTTTCTAAGAGGGAATTGAATCAAAAATCTAAATAGAGTGACGCCATTTATGAGGAAATCTGGGTCGAAAACCACACAAGTAGTAAATGGAAAAAAGGAACAACAGAGAAATGGCTGCCCAAGACAAGTTAGTGCCTAGCCGACGTACACAAAGATCATCACCACAAGGGCACAAGAACATGCAGGGCACCATCAGACATCACAATACCAAGATGTTGTAGGTTGCCAAGAACAGCCGCGTGCATCTTGGTAACCCCGCGGTGTGACACAAGAGAAAAAGAAAAACAACAAGTGACAATGGCATGACTGCAAGCTCCGCCACAAGAGCGTGATATTGGAGCAATGCAAGCATGAGACCCACTGACTAATACAAACCTATCCGGGAAGCTCCGCCATGAGGATAACGTGAAAAACTCAAGGTGGGGTTGCCATCTCGTGTCGTCGAGGCACAAAGATCAACCGAGATCGCACAGAGAACATAGTAGTCAATGCAATGCAAGTCAACATTTGCCTTCGGAGGGATTTGACATGCACAACATCGCCACCATGGCTCGCTCACGCATGAAACAAGAGTAGGGATTTCTCCAGGAGCGTACACCCACAAAACCCAACCGGACAGTTTGCACCATGAGCCTCTGCACTAACCACCAGAGACCTAGAGGGTTCTTCAACAACAGAGGAGGGGGCAGAGCATCATTGGATGGTCGCCACATCACACACTAGTTGCACTACCGACCAGGATGCAGTTGGCCGTAATGACACACCAGTTAGAGGCCTGAGTGCCAGATGAGGTATCAGCCCAGGGGACCTCAGTGCCCGCAAAGGGTGGACACAAAACACATGGCGCACCCCGGGCAACCACACTACCACTGATGGACGGGGTCATCAACATTAGGAGGTAACAGGGGCCGAACCGTGGACCGATATCGGACACAACATCTTGAAGGCGTCGTCTGTTGTCCGAGACTGACCATCGAGTCAGCAAAGAGAAGACCAAATCTGAGACAAGCCGGCGACGAGCAACAATAGTAGGAGGTCCAGTTGGCCAAGGAAGGGACTATGAGTGCCTAGTGGAGAAGCATGTGAGGGGAGGGTACCGACTGAGAAACTGTGAGTCTCCCAGTTCAGTACACGCGTTCACCGTCACTGACCAGCGCGGCCCACACAACTCCACACTGGCAGCCTTCGTTCTTTCCTGTCCTGCGGGCTGCGGGCAGCTTCGACAAATCTCAAACCCTACCTTCAGTTGCTAGTTCCCTCCGCAGATCCCAACCTCCCCTCGCCCCGCCCCCGGCTGCCATGCGGATCCGCAGGTCCGCCTCCCGCCTGCTGGGCGGCGCAGCCGCTGCCTTCGCCCCCGCCCCGGCCCCCTCTGACCCGCCTAGATTCGAGCTGCCCCCGCCGCCGCCGTCGCCGCCGGCGACGGACGGCCAAGCCCACGAATCCAGCGCCGGGTTGGTGGCGCCCGAGGCCTCCTCCTGCGGGGAGCCCTGCTGCGAGCTCAACAGGTCGCCGTGGGAACTCATGGCCGAGCTCGACCTCTCGGATCCCGAGGTAATTTCGCCCCACTCCTCCATCTCACCTTCCTGCCTTCCCGCTGCTTGCTGTATGTATGTGTGTGTCCAAGATTTGCGCGCCGCCGCCTGTTTCTGTGCAGCAGCCAGCGTGTTTCCCCTAGCTATCCTCTGCCGTCGCTAGGGTTACCCTCCTCCGCGCGTGCGTTACCAAGTAAATGGTGCTGCGTCAAGGTCTGGCGTGTCGGGTAGTTACCACGCGCAATCTCGCTGTAATATGTGGCTGGTCGGTGGCCGCGCCGGCGTGGCAGTGGCAGCCATGGATCTTGCCCAAGGTTTTAGACTACGAATGGAGATTTTTTTTCTTGTGGGGCGGCCAGATATGCTTGGTTACCGCCGTTACCTAGTATACCAGGAAAATTTCGGATGAATTTTTTTTACCTAGATATAGGTACATATTGAACATGAATTTAACCAAAATAATCTGCAATCCTACATGGGATATGTTATCTGGCGAATGTCAGCCGGGAAGGGGGTGACAAGCGAACTTTTTTGTGTGGCATGTTTATGTGGTGGGAGATGGCAAAACCTGCCTTTTTTGCCCTTCTTCCCATAAGTTGTCATTTGTTTCGGAAGAAATTGCCATCCTCCCAGCGAATGTTTGCTGGCTATTGGGTTCCTTTCTACATACGATAGTACTCTCTCCGTCCGGAAATACTTATCGAAGAAATGGATGTATCTAGACGTATTTTAGTTCTAGATACATCCATTTTTATCCATTTCACCAACAAGTATTTCCGGACGCACGGAGTACTGTGGGAGGTCGACAAACACAATTATTGTGTGGTCATCGAATTTATCACCTGGTAATGAAAATCCTGATCTTGCTCCATGCCCTTACCCCATTTCAGTTCATTATATTACTAGTGCTAGCTCTTTTCATCCCTTGACAAGTATATTCCAAATTACCATCTCATTCAGGTGGAGGAATGCTTCGAGAAGACTTACTTCAGAACTACACGACGAGCTAGTTGGCTCTTCCCATCCAATATCAGCATGCCCAATGGCTCCATCAAGGAGAAGACGACTGCAGATATGGTCGATGGAGCCATCAACATGGCTGCGAAAACGATGGAGGGGAAGAAGAATGAGAGCAAGTCAAAGATGAATAAGGGGATCAAAGTGAAGAAGGGAGTGCGGACATGCAAGAAGAGAGATGGCAAGAAGCCACAAAAGAAGAGGCCCGTCGTTGACATGGGTGAGGCGTTCTACTACTACGACGGGTTTGGCCCCTCACGCAGCTCCAAGAGGCATTGCAGATCAAGCGGTGGTAACAGTGTGCTGGAAGAACCTCCACTACCCATTGTACAACAGAAAGATGAGGCATGCATCCAAACAAAATTTGATTTTAGTGCAAGCCAAGCTAATGTCACTGACCATCAGGCTCTGCCGACATCAACACAGGTAGAGAAGCCTAGGCTCAATGGAAGCAATGCCAACATTGTTAGCCTCGACGAGGAGAGTAGCAACGACGACGCACTTGGTTGCAATGGCAAACAACTGCGCAACATTATGATGATGAAGAGCCCATTCAAGAAGAGGTGGAGGAAGCCTGTTAAAGCCCGATCACTCAAGTCGCTGATGTAATTCTGTGGCTTAAGAGAAGCTTGGTTTTACCAAGCTTGGCTCAATCGGCTTTATCTAGTCAGCTCAGCATAGCATGCTCCAGTTTTGGAGCTGAGTTACCAATCAATATACAAATTGTACTGTATTTTTTCGTCCATTGTGTTTTAACTGTGGTGCGGTGTTGAAATTTCTGATAATGAATTTTCTGTTATTAATGTGGTGAGGGAATTGGAGAAATCTAAAGCAAATTTAGCTGATAAGTGTGATAATTTTGAGAGACAACAAGATAATGTTACTAATGAAGCTAGAGATAGATCACCTCTTAATACTGTCTGGATGAATCAAAATAGAAGATGATAATTTTACTAATGTGAAACCAACAAAACAAAGATAGAAATAAGACTGAATATGGTTATTTGAAACCTATACTATTAGAAGTAAAGATAAGTGTGGGTAATGTTGCAGGTGCTAACCTGTGGCCCAGGGTAGACCTGGCAAAAAAAAAACTCACTTGGTTTTAGAGGGGGTGGGGAAGAAAGAAATATCAACATGTTTACTTGACTTAATCCATGAGCATCACTTGGTTTTCCTAGATTATATGAAACAATGAAAAAAATGGTTTTTCTTAAAATTCATGAGAAAGGTTGACCCTGGTGACCTATTTTATTGGAACTGGATTCCGTCCGCTGGAAAGTGTGGTGGCATACACTGTGGGGTCAGGCAGGAAACTTTTAATGTGGTTTCCTGTAAATCTGGATGTATGTGTTGCAACTTACCATGTTTGATAAGAAACTTAGAAATACATTTGGGATTATAGTGGTTTATGGCTTTGCCCATGAGGAAACTACACTTGAGTTTTTAACTGAGCTTGCTGCTTTTTGTAATGATATGGATTTTCCTTATATTGTTGGGGGAATTTTTAATATCCTTAGGCATGTGGGTGAGAAGAATAAGAAAACCAAGATGGCTCACTCCTGAGATGTTTTCAACTATGTAATTAATACGTTATGCCTCAGAGAGACTGATTTGAATGGTGGGATGTTTTGGTGGCAACCTGTAAAATACTATTATCATATTGATATTGTTAATATCAAGATAAAGATGTTTAATAAAGGGTTGGGGCTCTAATTCCCTTGGGATGTCTATAAAAAGGAAGAATTATCTAAAAGAGGAACTGGTAATGTGGAATAATTAGAGGAGACTTCCCTGCTGAGCTATACTCTAGAGAAGTTGACATATGTGTGGAATTATAGAATTCATTAGTTGAGGAAAGAGATAACTTGGTTATAGAAATCCCATGATCATTTGTTACTTTAAGGGGATTGAAACACTGACTATTTTCATAGGATTTTTAATGGTAGAAGGAGGAGGAATGCTATTTTTTCTCTTGGGATGGGGAGGTGAACATTGAGGGAACTAAAGATCTTATTAAACATGCTACAAATTTTTACAAAGTTTTATTTGGCCCTCCTCCTTGAAGCGTATGCAACTTATTTTCTTATGTTTGGAAAGCTAGGAGAAACTCCCTGAATTAAAGAATTTTAATCTCACTAGACCCTTCTCTGAAACTGAAGTGAAACATGTCTTATTTTCTATGAACCTAACCATGCACCTAGGCCAGATAGTATTACCACTGAATTTTCTTCCATGTTGTTTGGAGGTGATTAATGCTGACATGATGAGGATTTTTACTTGCTTAGATGAGGGGTCCTTGATGTACAATGCTTGAACTACAGGGTTATCACTTTGCTCCCTAAGATATCTGATGCTTATCAGACACAACAGTGTAGAGTGTAGACTAATTTGCCTGTTAAGATGCATTTACAAGATTATTACAAAAGTCTTAGCTATCCTCCTAGAACCTTTGTTGACACTGTATTTAGTATATACAATAATGCCTTTCCTATTGTGATATTATGGAATGGGATTATGACCTTGCATGAACTCTTGCGTCATTCTTATGTTAAAAATAAACCTAGTATAGCACTCAAACTTGATTTCGAGAAGGCATACAGTAAAGTCAATTGGGAATTTTTGTTAGACTGTCATGCTATGGGAGGTTTTAATAAAAATGGGTTGATTGGATTAGGAAATTGTTGGGGGAATTGTTAGTGTTAAATTGAATGATTCTACTGGTCCTTACTTACAAAGCTCTAAGGGGGTGCTCTAGGATGACCCTTATCTCCTTTCCTTTTTGAATATTGGTGTTGATTATTTAACAAAAAAGTTACTCAAGCTCAAGAAAATGGACTATGAAATGGCTTGTTAGCGATTTGATTCCCAATGGTGCATCTATTTTACAATATGGTTATGATACTATTCCGTGTTTTGAGGACAATCCTGAATATGACTTAAATCTTAAGTTGTTGCTTTACCTTTCTGAGGTTATGTCGGGTTTGAAAAATTAATTTCCTCTAAGTTGAGGTGTTAGTTGTGTGTGGAACTGATCCACTATTCATTAGTATGTTGAGATGTTTAATTGTCAAATTGGATGCTTCCCTATCAAACAGCTGGGCATGCCTGTTACCTATGGTGACCTTAAGGGATCTGAGTGGAACTTTCTGGATGTCAAAATTATTGAGAAATATGAGGCCTGGCTTAAAACATGTTGCCCATGGGGGACTTACAATCAAGCTTAATGTCCTTTTATCTCATATCCCATCTTATTATATGTCTAGTAGAAAACAGGGCTTTCGTCCAGGACAGTTTAGCCCATTAGTCCCGGTTCTATCCAGAACCGGGACCAATGGAAACTATTGCCCGATTCGTGAGCCTGGGGGCCGGCCGAGGCCACGTGGGCCATTGGTCCCGGTTGGTGGGACGAACCGAGACCAATGGTCTGGCTCTGGCCCACCACTATTGGTCGGTTGGTGGCATGAACCGGGACCAAAGGCTTCCCTTTAGTCCCGGCTCATGCCACCAACCGGGCTAATGGTGTTGCCTATATATAGCCCCTCGCAAGAAGCAGAGCACACTGCTCTGCTTTTTTCTGGCGAGGGGAGAGGGCTTGGTGGTGCTCTAGCTCACCTCCTATGCACACAAGGTGTTCGATGGAATGCCCGAGCCACACTACTTAAGGTTTCTCCTCTCCAAGCTCGACCGCCAAGCTCCATTTTCCTCAATATTTATCTAGGTTTAGCGGTCCGTCACGCCCGTCCCGTCTTCATCGCCGTCGATCACCGCGCCGATCTCATCGCCGACACCACCGTGGTGAGCCTCTTGTTCTTATCTTCTTTCTGAAAGGAAAAATATTATTACTTGTTTGTTTAGATAGATACTTGTATTATTTTCTTACTTTTATTATTGCATCTTATATAGTGCGATGGTTTTGGTATCTGCCCCGTCGGCCCTCGTCACATCTATGATTCGGATGTGGTATATATTATCTTTTCATAACTATTGGTTCATTTATTGTTTATGAAAATTACGCCGACCAACGTGACATAGATTTTATTTATCTAGGAGGTTGTTGAACCGGAAATTCCAACCGACCCTATTGTCGAGAGGTTAAATTTAGTTGAAGAAGAAAACAATTTCTTGAAGGAAAAATAAAAAACTTGAGGAGGAGAAGATGATATTGGAGTTGCATGTTGCGGATGTCGCCGATGATCACAAGATCAAGATGGATGCAATACGCTTGAAGATGAGAAAGATTAGAAAATATGCCATTCATACCGAGGCTTGGTATCATTATGCCGTTGGATCAGTTGTTACCTTGGTTACGATTATGATCGTATTTGTTTTCGCATTGAAATGTTTTACATAGTTTTAATGTATGGTTTAATTAATTTAGATGCTCTGCAGAGCTTTATGTTGTTAGATGAGAACTATGTATGTACTTTGGTTTTTATGTGATGATGAATTTCTATTAATTTGGTCACTTAATTATCTATTCATGATGTTCTGTAATGATTTTTGACACACTTAATTATATATAATGCACGCAGATGAACCGCAATGGATGTACGGTGATGCACACACCTCCGAGTACATTAAGGGCGTGCATGATTTTCTCAAGTGGCTGAGGCAAACAAGCAGAATGGTTTTATGTGTTGTCCATGCCCTATATGTGGAATCTGAAGTCTTACTCTGACCAGAAAATCCTTCACACCCACCTGCTTTACAAGGGTTTCATGCCACACTATAATGTTTGGACGAGGCACGGAGAAATAGGGGTTATGATGGAAGACGGCGAGGAAGAAGAGTACGATGACAACTATGTGCCCCCTGAATACGGTGATGCTACTGAACATCAAGATGCACCAGACGATGTGCACGATGGTGCTGGAACGGGCGAAGCTGCTGAAGATCAAGAGGAACCAGACGATGTGCCCGATGATGATGATCTCCGCCGGGTCATTGTCGATGCAAGGACACAATGCGAAAGTCATAATGAGAAGCTGAAGTTTGATCGCATGTTAGAGGATCACAAAAAAGGGTTGTACCCCAATTGCAAAGATGGCAACACAAAGCTCGGTACCGTACTCGAATTGCTGCAATGGAAGCGAGAGAATCTTGTGCTGATAAAGGATTTGAGAAGCTACTGAAAATAATGAAGAAGAAGCTTCCAAAGGATAACGAATTGCCCGACAGTACATACGCAGCAAAGAAGGTTGTATGCCCTCTAGGATTGGAGGTGGAGAAGATACATGCATGCCCTAATGACTGCATCCTCTACCGTGGTGCCTACAAGGATCTGAACGCATGCCCGTATGCGGTGCATTGCGATATAAGATCGACGAGATGACCACGGTGATGTTGACGGCGAGCCTCCGGAAGAGGGTTCTGCGAAGGTGATGTGGTATGCTCCTATAATACCACGGTTGAAACGTCTGTTCGAAAACGAAGAGCATGCCAAGTTGATGCGATGGCACAGTGAGGACCGTAAGAAAGACGGGAAGTTGAGAGACCCTCCTGACGGGTCGCAGTGGAGAAAAATCGAGAGAAAGTACTGGGATGAGTTTGCAAAGGACCCAAGGAACGTATGGTTTGCTTTAAGCGCGGATGGCATTAATCCTTTCGGGAGCAGAGCAGCAATCACAGCACTGGCCCGTGACTCTATGTATGTATAACCTTCCTCCTTGGATGTGCATGAAGCGGAAGTTCATTATGATGCCAGTTCTCATCCAAGGCCCTAAGCAACCCGGCAACGACATTGATGTGTACCTAAGGCCATTAGTTGAAGAACTTTTACAGCTGTGGAATGGAAACGGTGTACGTACGTGGGATGAGCACAAAAAGGAGGAATTTGACCTAAAGGCGTTGCTGTTCGTGACCATCAACGATTGGCCCGCTCTCGAACCTTCGTGACAGACAAACAAGGGATACCACACATGCACGCACTGTTTATTTGACACCGATAGTATATACCGGAAGCTGCGGGAAGAATGTGTACAGGCCATCGTCGATTTCTTCCGACCAACCATCAATGTCGAAAGAAAGGCAAGCATTTTAAAGGCGAGGCAGATCACCGGAAGAAGCCCGTCATGCGTGCGGTGATCACGTACTTGCTATGGTCAATGATTTACACGTAATCTTTGGAAAGGGTCCCGCGGACTAGCTGTTCGAATGACGCTGAGAATCACGCACCCATGTGGAAGAAGAAATCTATATTTTGGGACTTACCCTCTGGAAAGACCTAGAGGTCCGCTCTTGATCGACGTGATGCACGTGACGAAGAACCTTTGCGTGAACCTGCTAGGCTACTTGGGCGTGTATGGGAAGACAAAAGATACACCGAGGCACGAGAGGACCTGCAACGCTTGCGAAAAAGAGGGCATGCCTCCGAAGCGATATGAAGGTCCTGCCACTACGCTCTTCGAAAGAAGAGAAAGAAATATTCTTTCAATGCCTGCTCAAGATGAAGGTCCCGACGGCTTCTCGTCGAATATAAAGGGAATAATAAATATGCGGAGAAAAGTTCCGAACCTAAAGTCTCATGATTGCCACGTGATTATGACGCAATCGCTTCGGTTGCATCGAGGGGCTTCTACCGAAAACGTCCGATTAGCCATTGTGAAGCTATGTGCATTCCTCAATGCAATATCTCGAAGGTGATCGATCCAGAAATCGTACCAACGCTAAGGAGCGATGTGGCGCAATGTCTTGTCGGTTTGAGCTGGTGTTCTCACCATCCTTCTTCAATATCATGACGCACGTCCTAGTTCATCTAGTCGACGAGATTGTCATTCGGGGCCCGTATTTCTACACAATATGTACCCCTTTGAGAGGTTCATGGAGTCCTAAAGAAATATGTTCAGAAACGCGCTAGGCCGAAGGAAGCATCTCCATGGGCCATCAAACGAGAGGATGTCATCGGTTTTGTGTTGACTTCATTCCTGGCCTTAATAAGATAGGTCTCCCTAAATAGCGGTATGAGGGGAGACTCACTGGAAAAACGCGCTTGGAAGAGACTCAATAATATGCAGGGACGGATATTCTTGTTCTCAAGCACACTACAGTTCTCAGAACTCTACCTTGGTGACCCGTATGTCGATGAACACAAGAACATCTGCGCTCCAAACACCGGAGCGGTCGACGACGATGGATTACATGTGAACACATCGGGACTTTCAGCAGTTGGTTGGAAACACGTCTCGAGGTGACAGCACTGTTTGTGATGAGCTTTACTTGTTGTCCAGGGACCATCTTCGACTGTAATGATTTGGAAAGGATCTGAGATAAATGGGAATACATTTTACACGATTGACCAAGATGAAAAGAGCACCAACCAAAACAGCGGTGTCCGCTTTGATGCAGCAACCGACAAGGAAAGGACACATATTATGGTTATATAGTAGACATATGGGAACTTGACTACGGAGTAGATTTTAAGGTCCCTTTGTTTAAGTGCAAGTGGGTCAATCATGTCGGAGGCGGTGCAGGTAGACCCACAATGCGGAATGACAACAGTGGATCTGAAAAATCTTGGGTACATCGACGAACCGTTCGTCCTAGCCAATGATGTGTCACAGGTTATCTATGTGAAGGACATGTCTACCAGACCGAGGAAAAGAAAAGATAAGGAAGCGAATACATCATACAATGAGCCAAAGCGCCACATAGTTCTTTCAGAAAAGGGACATCCCAGGAGTGGAGGGCAAGAGACATGTCTCAAGAGTATGAAAAGTTTCATGAAATTCCCCCTTCAAAGTCAAGGCTGACCCAAGCATCCCGATAAGCGATGAAGATTATCCATGGTTACTGGCGCAATAAGCAAGCGACGAAGCGAAGAAAAGTGAAGACTTTCTCCGCAACTATTATGATGATACCAATGCCAACTTTGTAATGCATTTAGTATGATACCATTGTCCGTTTTGTACATGCACATGCTATGCCAACTTTTTCAGAGTTCATTTGAAAACTATGAATTTGAAAACCTCGCCAACCGAAGGGCGCTCACACCGGTTTATAAGCCCGTCCCTCTACACGCCTTGTTGAGCTCACAAACTTGTGATTCACACAAATTTCAAAGAAAACTAATGGCACAAACAGAAAGTTTATAATTTTGCTGACCTAAAAGCAAAAAGAATTAAAAAATAAAGCAAAAAACCAAAAGAAAATAAATAATGCAGAAAACAAAACAAAAAAACTTGAAAAAAAATAAAAATAGCAACAATAAGTATTTTGTTGTAAGTAGAAACAAAATAAAATAAATAAATAAAGAAAAAAAGTGTTTCCAAATTTGAAAACTAATGGCACTAACAGAAAGTTTATAATTTTTCTAAAACTAAAAGCAAAAAGAATTAAAAATAAAGCAAAAAACAACAAAAAATAAATAATGCAGAAAAAAGAACAAAAAACTGAAAAATAATAAAAATAGCAACAATAAGTATTTTGTTGTAAGTACAAACAAAATAAAATATATAAAGCAACAAAGAAAACACAAAAATTGTTTTCAAATTTGAAAACTAATGGCACTAACAGAAAGTTTATAATTTTCTAAAACTAAAAGCAAAAAGAATTAAAAATAAAGCAAAAACAACAAAAAATAAATAATGCAGAAAGCAAAACCAAAAACTGGAAAAAATAAAAATAGCAACAATAAGTATTTTGTTGTAAGTAGAAACAAAATAAAATAAATAAAGCAACAAAGAAAACAAAAAACAAAAAAGTGCCACCCTCTCGGGCCCCACGGCTGAATCGACTAGAAACCCTACCATGGGCGAGATTCAGGCCCTGGAGGCCCAGAGAGCCCACAGCAGAGATTGCAGTTAGGCCGAAAGCCTGCAGTTGAGAGAAGCTCGAGTGGATGGGCGATCGAGCTTATAAACCACACTCGAGCTCTCTCAACTAGCGAGGTGGGACTAAACTTTTCGCGCGGGCAGCACAAGGCCTTTGGTCCCGGTTGGTGGCACCAACCGGGACTAAAGGCATTGGTCCCGGTTCGTGGCACCAACCGGACTAATGCCCCTTTATTCGGTTGGTGGCACCAACCGGGACCAAAGGCCGCCGCTTCCGCCCTTTGGGCTGCTTGAAAATTTGCCTTTGGTCGGTTGGTGGCACCAACCGGGACTAAAGGGGCATTAGTCCCGGTTTGTGCCACGAACCGGACCAATGCCCTTGCTATATAACCAGGACTTGTGAAAATTTCACATCTCCTCGCCTCCTAGCCAGTTGCCCCCGCCGCCAGGCTGCCCAAATCGCTCAAGGCTCCTCGTCGCTCGCCGCCGCCGCCGCCCCATCCCTGCCTCCCCGTCTCCCGCCTCCCTGCCTTTGAGCCCACGCCGCCGCCGCCCGTGCCCCTGTCCCGTCCCGAGCACGCACGGCCGCGCCCTGCGCCCAGCCCGCCCCACCATTGTCGCTGCCGCCGGCGCCGCCCACTACCGCCCCTGCCTCGACGCCACCCCTCCTCCCCGTTCGGTCCGGCTCCGGCGACCCCCTTTCCTCCCTGTCCCCTCGATCCTCTTCATATAATTTTTTTTCATATGCATATGTTGATTATATGGATGGATGGATGATGTATGCTTTTTTTCATATAATTTTTTAGGCAGATTTTTAGATTTTTAGGCAGATTTTTAGAATTTTTGTGTATGTATGTTATGTTTATATGTATGTATGTATGTTCATATGTATGTATGTTTATATGCAAAGCATATGCAAAGAAAATGTATGAATGGTCATATGCAAAGAAAAATGTATGTATGGTCATATGCAAAGAAAATGTATGTATGTATGTTCATATGAAAGAAAAATGTATGTATGTATGTTCATATATATGATGATATGTTCATATAAAAGGAAAATAAGAAGAGGAAGAAAGGAGAAGAAGAGGAGAGGAAGAAGAGGAGAAATAAATAAGAAGAGGAAAAAGAAGAAAAGAAGAGGAGAAGAAGAAAGGAATAGAAGAGAAGAAGAAAAATAGAAAAATTCTATTTTTCTTCTTCTTCTTTCTTTCTTCTTCTCCTCTTTTTTTTCTCTTCTTTTTATTGCGTCGTTGTATATGTATACCCCCTCCCCCTTCTCTTCAATAGGAAAAAAGAAGAAAAAGAAGAGGAGAAGAAGAAAGAAAGGAATAGAGGAGAAAGAAGAAACTTTGACACGAGGGGGGTACCGATACCCCCTCCCCGATAACATTATTTTCCCATGTATATGTATGTTGCGTCGTTGTCGATATAACGAGGGTGTCGAGGATCGCCGAGGGGTCGAGGGTCGGGAACTAGGGTAGAGGTCGAGGGTCGTTAAGGGGTCAAGGGTCGAAGGTTTCAGGGTCGAGGGTTCCTATAGTGTCAAAGTATTGAAGAAATCCATGGCTTCATCATTAGCCGGAAGTACCATCATGCACCTGTTGCTTTCGCCTAATGATGAAGACATGGTTTTGTTGAATCCTTTGACACTAGGCAACCTCCCGACCCCTCGGCGATCTTCGACCCCTTGACCCTCGACCGCTCGGCGATCCACGACCCTCTACCCTATCGCGGGCGTCGATGCCCACGTCACTTGTGGGACATAGATGTAGTGTTCAACGCCGACCCCCTCCCGATAGCTTCAACACGTGGGGGGGGGGGTCGATATTACCCCCTCCTAGCTTGAAGCGTTCTCGAGGCCACCCCCTAATCCTTGAAGCGTTGTCGAGGCCACCCCAAACCCTAGAGAAGCAGCGTCGAGGCCACTAATATGATTCCTTATTGTGATTAGCTAGCTAGTTCTACGTTTGCCACTAATATATCCATATCTGTCATGTTTGAATAATAATTGCCATGTTGCAAATATTTGTAGAAACTATGGACACCCGCCGAGACGAAGCACAAGAAGCGTTGTTGAGGGACATAATCGCACAAGGAAGTGATGCCATCTGCTCGTTGATGTTTCTCAACGACAACGATGGTCTGGAAGGAGAGGGTGAAGAAGCAGCTAGCTATGATTTACATGGCTCCGATGACCCAATGCCGGTGCAAGAAGGAGAGGGTGAAGAAGTAGACCGTGAGGACGGCTCCGGTGATCACCAAACCGAGTCCGGCCAGGTATATATATTAGTTAAGCCTGTGCTGACTAGCTAATTGATGCATTCATTGTTTTGGTATATATGTACACATATTAATTAACTCTCGTCTTTGTTCTTTTTTCTAGCCCTCCGGATCGAGCACAACTTCGGTAAAGAGACGAGGCCCGAAGAAAAAGTTGAGCTCGGATGAAAAGTTTGAGATCATACAAATCGCGCGCGACGGCCAACCGATTGAACCCTACCGGACAAAGAAGGCATTTGTTGCTCGGTCACGGGGTTACGGTTAGGGACAAGATCCCGATCAGCATCCACCAATGGTATAAGCCTAAGAACGAAGACCACGAGGTGTCTTGTGTCAATGATATGCAGCAAAATGATCTTTGGACTGAGCTGAAGTCAAATTTTACCCTACCGCTAGAGGATGATCCGGAGAAGCCAATAATAGAGCCATTAATCAAGTCTTTTACTCTTAAGAAGATGGCAGAACTATTCAGGAATTGGAAGAAAGAACTCAATACGTATGTCGAAAAAATGAGACACCGTAAGGGCAAATATGAGAAGATCAGAGATGATCGCCCGCATTTGTGGCCTAAAAGACATCGGAAAAGAGTAAAAAGATGTCAGCGACAAACAAGAGAAATGCTGCGAAGAAGAAGCTTCACCATCGCACGGGTCGGTGGCTACCTCGTAGCCCGTGCTAAATGGGCCAAGGCTAAGAATGATCTGCTTGATAAAGGGATCGAACCGAGACAATGAACTGGCCAGACCGTTGCGGACTTGGTTCTTGAGGCGGCGGATCCTTGGACCCTATAACAGGAAGTGCATTTGGACGGACGAACAATTGGACATACCGGTCAAGAGGCTTCAACATTATATCGAAGCAGCGCAGCAAGGGAAGTTCGTTCGAGACAGGGGAGAAGGGCGAGCTCACAATGGCCCTCGGGAATCCTGAGTACCTGGGCGGACACGAGGCACGCCAGCTCCGTTTGTGGAAGGCTGGATTTCGGACGCAGGGGTTACAAAACCCATGAGAGGAGGAAGAAGCTGGAGCAGAGCCTAATGCAAAGCGCTGCACGAAAGGGTAATGGGGCTAGAGGAACGAGAAGAGGAACGAAGCAGCAGATCACAACAAACGACCTGCGAAGCTTCCCCGGCTACCCGCCATCTCGGCGGAGAAGCAGCGTGGCTTCCACCGAGCTGCTTCAGCCAGAGCAACATGCCTTGGCGGCTCCTGCCAGCTATCCGTGGATGCTATCATGGATGCTGAACATTGCCACCTTATGGCGCAATGGAGCAATTTGAAGGTCAAGGCGGCTGTTGGCTCTGTTTATCCTACTAAACCCGACTCAACTTTTCACTACCGCCGATTCCGAAGGATATGCTAAGGTGATGGTCGATGAAATAACGGAGGGATTTGAGGACCTCGGCTTGACCACCCTACCGGTGAAGGGAGTATCGGCTGGGTTCTCTCTCAAGACTCCATGCCTATGGCGGAAGGATCTCATCAACCTTCCGAATGGGCGCCTCCGCCTCCTCCTCCTCCTCCGAAGTCAGGCACTCCGCCTCCTCCACCGCCTCCTCCTCCGAAAGTGACGATCAGGGCACTCGGCCGGCTCCTTCTCCGGCGCGTGGCGGCACTCCGTCTCCTTCTCCGCTGCACCGGCGCGTCCGGCAGCCAGCCTCCTCCTTCTCCGCCTCGTCGGCAAGGGCGGAAGAGACCCGCCGCCGCTCCGGCTGCTCCGGCGTCGTAGTCCTTCTCCTCCGCCTCGTAAGCAAGGAAAGAAGACATCCGCTCCGTCGCTCTGCCGGCGTCTAGCAGACAGCCAAAGGCGGGAGGAGATATAGATTCGGTCCTTCTCTGAAGACTCGGAGAAGTTACCGTCTGAGAGGAGCGAGGAGGAAAACGCGAAGATCGCGCAGACCGAAGTGGATGACTGGTTTCAAGGGTTGAAAGCAAAGAGACATCCACCTCCGGAGGAGAAGGTAGATCCGGTCAAAGCGAAGCGCACTCGCTGCCCCGACAAAACCACCCAAGTCTCCGCCGAAAGGCAACTATGAGCGCATTATTGGAAAGGCATTTGCTGAAGCGGAGAGATCGGGAAGTACTGTCAGTGATCAAAGGATGAAAGAACGACGAGCTGGGAAACAAATTGCCCAGCTCGGCGAACAAGCGAAGCAATCGTGCCCCCCGCTCAAGGTGCCTGCTAGCGACATCGTCGATCCGAGGATGGTGCCCGGTTATGGCAATCCTGCAGATTATCTGCCCGACGATGTACATTATGATTTCTTGGAGGTGCAGATACAAAGATACGAGTACGAGAAGCCTCTCATCAAAATGAAAGCTCTCTATCAACGATGATGCGAAGATTGCATGATTGGTACATGAAAACCTACAAAGAGTCTGAGGGGAGGAATACTTTGTATGTGAGAGTTAAAAAGGAGCATGACCACCTTGGAATTGAACTGTTGCCTATTCCATTTGAGGAGTTCTATCAGTTTTTCAATCAATTGGCCCTCGATAAAGAAATGGTCACCTGCTACTGGCTATAAGTAGTACTACTTCTGTCATTAAGTATCTCTATATAACTCAGCTCTTTCATTGCATGTATTTATAAATATCCTCACTATATTATGCAGATTGAAGATCGCAGAAATGAAGAAAAGACAAGTGGGTGATATTGGGTTCATTAACACATATCTCATAGATGCAAATGAGGTTAAATATCGTGCCGACGAAACCGAGGCCAACTTGCTACGATCGTTGGAAATAAATGAACACAAAAATATAATACTCTTTCCTTACAACTACACGTGAGTGTTACTGTCTTGTGGCATATACGGTTTCCCTTATTTAGTCCAGGTTATAGTAATGTAATATTGATGAGTTATGCATGCGTGCGCAGGTACCACTATATTCTCCTAGAGATTAAGCTTGAGCATGGAGTAGTAACTGTCTTAGACTCGAGACGAAAAGATCCCAAGGAGTATGCGGACATGACTAAAATGCTCGAGAAGTAAGTTAAATCGATCATTATCCACCATATCAGCAACTTTGTTCATTTCTGATATCAAGTAATTGTTTTCTTTGTATGGCAGGGCTTGGGGAAAATTCACCAAAAAAGCTCCGGGACTACCGAAGAAGCTGCAATTTAGACACCCGAAAGTAAGTACTATATAGTAGCATATTCCACGCGCATCTCCTAGTGATTCAAGCGCTAGTTTCATCAATACCATTTAGCATGCTTGCTAATTATCAGTTTGATTGACCTCTGTTTCTTGTAAAGTGGTTGTGGCAGGAACAAGGGAATGATTTCTGTGGATACTACGTTTGCGAGTCCATCCGCCACACGACCTGTGAGAGGGGCTACTCCGACAAACAATATGAAGTGCGTAAATAAAATATTCACAATTTATATATATATATATATATATATATATATATATATATATATATATATATATATATATATATATATATATATATATATATATATATATATATATATATATATATGTATGTATTGACCCTTTCTTAAAATTAGATGTTTCGGAAGCAGGATGAACTCCTAGCACCAGATCGCATGCGAGCAATTCAAGAGGAATTGGCGGCATTCTTTCTTGACCATGTGATCGCTGAACACGGAGAATACTATGTGGACCACGCGTCCGTATTGGAAAAGATAATTATTGTATATATGTAGCCGGTAGTGTCGGATAGATATACGAGAACTTGTTGTTCGACCAATCTCTCGGAGAAGGAGAGGTGGTCGATATCACTTCTCTCTGTATGCATATATGTTCATGACGATCTTCTGTTTGCTTAATTACTAGCTAGCTAGCATGTCTAGTTAGTCCTCTCTATACGTATGTATAGTACGTAGCGTCGACCAAGCACGGACAAAAGAGAGGACACTTTTCTCTATTAATTAGCTAGCTATAGCACAATATATGAAACATCTAAATTAACCCCCCAAACCCCCAACCCCCCTTTTCAAAAAAAAACAAAACCACAGCCATAGAAATGTTGACGCGTGGATGCCTATTGGTCCCGGTTGGTGCCACCAACCGGGACCAAAGGCCTCTCTGCTGAGCTCAGCGGACAGGCCACGTGGAGGCCCATTAGTCCCGGTTCGGATTGAACCGGGACTAAAGGGCCAGGGTATTAGTACCGACCCTTTAGTCCCGGTTCATGAACCGGGACTAAAGGCCCTCACCAACCGGGTCAATAGGCCCTTTTTCTACTAGTGCATTGAACAAAATGGTTATTGAGAGGTAGGATAATGCCAAAGGAAAATTCTTTTGTCATAGAAATTATAAAATAAGAGGCTACTATATGCATGGTGAAGTAGAGCACGATGTGCCATCCTAAATGTAAAGGGGGGTTGGGGATTATTAAAGACTTGAGGGAACATAATATAGTATTTTGGTTAAATTGTGGTGGAAGTTAGATCAGAGAAGTCGCATTTTACATGATGTGGTTAAAGCCAAATATACTACAAATGCAACTATGACACCTGTAAGGTGAGAATGAGTGATTCCCCCCTGCTGAAATCATTATGAAAGTGGAGAGTTATATTTGGCTGGCAGAGGAGTGGTGATTAATAAAGGAAATATTGCTAGATTAATGAAATATGTTATCATTGGTAACATTCCCTTGTGTGATAAATTTCCTATGCTCTATGAAATATGTGTGGATCAAGACTGGGTTCTTGATAACATATTCGCTTAATCATGTCTCCTCATATGGAAGAAGATTATTTCTTGCTTTAATTGGTGAGTGGAATAAGGTGAAGGATGAGGTAATGCCAGTGCCCATGGTCAGGAAAATAGAACCATCAACAATACATGAGCTAGTCCTCTATCTGTTTAGTGTTTATCTTCCCGCACATGTAATTATTAGGTTTTCATTCGAATCATCATATTCAGGACCTAATGCAATTCTAGTATAGGAACAAAAAATAATCCTCAACATGGAAATGGAATAATAAAAGCTTTATTATTGCCTCTAGGGCATATTTACAACACCATGCATATGCCATAAAATTTATTTTCATTTGTGAATGCGGGATATATGATAAACTCACGGTTCATGGCATTTGCATAACTTGTGATGATATTGACACCCTCCCTTTGCATTATTTGAGAAATTATTTGCATATGTCCTGCCATGAACACCTTAACACTGAAAGCCGGACTACAAAGGAGGATTTTATAAACTGGCAATACGTTTATCTAAACAACAATCCTTCTTGTCAACCTAGAAAAAGGCTCGACCCATTCAAAATTGATGTCCGACAGCGTTTCCTCCCTGTCGGGTCCTTTGGGACCAACCTCCGCAATCTCACGATTTTCAAAGTTGGGAAATGTGTTTGAAGCATGGCTCATGCGTGCCGAGCACCTTCTCAGCATGCTAAAGCCTTCCATACGGCAATCCGCTTGTGATCTTCTCAAAGACGTTGGGCAAGGGTGAGTTGGTCCTCGGGTAGTTTTTCCTTAGGCCATAAAGTTAGGAAAATGCCCTCCATGGCCCATCCAGTGAGTTGGTGTAGCTCTCCCAGCCACATCAGGCCGTCCTTTATGGAAGCCCCTTCAGCTCCAACTGATAGATCCGGGAGAGTCGCTAAATAGCAGGAATAGGGGTGCATGAAAGTTAGGACACACGTCAACAAAACGGTGAGATTTGTGCAGTCCCGCTCTCCGTCTAACCGGATCCTTGTGATTTAGAGATTGGACGTACGACAGTCTGGTTCGTTCCACTGGTGTCTCCAACGAGGCTCAAGAATCTGAGATTTTATCGGCGACGCCCCTCTTGGGTGATCGACGGGAGCAATGAAATCAGTAAGTTGGAACTGTCGTGGTATGGCCACTACTGCTGCAGTAAGGGCGCTTCTGGATGTGCAGAAGCAATGGAGGCCAGATGTGTTTTTTTCTGTCCGAAACACATTTGAATATAGCCAGGGCAGAGAAGCTTATGCGAAAATTGAACATGGATCACTTAGAAGTGGTGGAGAACGTTGGGGCCAGTGGTGGTCTCATACTCTTTTGGCGTAATTCCCTTACGCTGGAGGTGGTGGGAAAGAGCAAGAATTTCATTGATGTAAAGTTGGGTGCTACGCCGGAGGAAAGTTGGAGATTTACAGGGTTCTATGGAGAGCCAAAGTGGGAGGACCAGCACCATTCGTGGGATTACCTGAGAAATTTATACCTACAATCATCCTTGCCTTGGGTAGTCGTAGGCGATTCTAACGAGATCCTATATTCCCACGAGAAGGAAGGGGGAGCCCCTCGCCCCGTCCGGATGATGCAGAACTTCCGGGATGCTCTTGTTGATTGCGAACTAGATGATATGGGCTTCTCTGGTGAGCAGTTTACTTGGAGAAGGCGTCGCATCCGTGAGCGTTTGGATAGAGCCTTGTGTAATGCGGGGTTTCATGGTTTGTTCCAGCATGCAACAGTAACTAACGCGCCACACCTCAAGTCTGATCATAGACCTGTGGTTCTGGATACCGAGGGAGATGAGGCCGAGCATATACACCAGGGTCAGAGGCAGCGGCAGTTTGAAGCCCGCTGGCTGCAGGAGAACGAGGTGATGGAGAGAGTCTCTGAGGCGTGGGCACGTACACCTGGCTCGGCATCTCTGTCAGAGCGAACTGCTGTGGTACATGGAGAACTACATGAACTCGAATGGGACCGCAAGGTTCTGAAGTCACCACAGCGGCGGCTTAAAAATCTGAAGGAGGAGCTGGAAACATTGCGGCCGGGGCCACTCACGGTCGAGTCGGCAGATCGACAGAGACAACTATAATAGAGATAGAAGAGACTATGGAGAAAGAGGAAATCTATTGGTTGCAAAGAGCAAGGGCGAACTGGTTAAAATATGGTGACAGGAACACAAATTTCTTCAACAATTTCGCATCAGCAAAGAAGAAACAGAATTTTATCCGTCGGCTTATGGACGATAATGGGGAATGGAAGGAGGATAATGAATCTATGAAACAATTGATTGCTAATTATTTTCGGTACCTGTTTACCGTAGAAGTGCATGTACCGAATCAAGAAGTTCTGGAAAAAGTGAAGCCCAAAGTATCTTCTTATATGAATGAAAGTTTGTTGGCCCCGTATACAGAAGAAGAGGTTAGGAGCG
Organism: Aegilops longissima; assembly: GCA_021605205.1. Lineage (NCBI taxonomy): Eukaryota > Viridiplantae > Streptophyta > Magnoliopsida > Poales > Poaceae > Aegilops > Aegilops longissima. The sequence goes on from CM038680.1 coordinate 700,512,811, forward strand.
CACTCTTTAGTATTGGAGACTTAAAGGCCCCAGGGCCGGATGGCCTTCATGCGATCTTTTATAAAAAGTTTTGGCACCTCTTGGGGGATGATCTGGTTAGAGAAGTACTTGAGGCCGTGAACAGTGGGGTGATCCCAGCTGGTTGGAACTCGACCACGATAGTACTAATCCCTAAAGTTGAGACACCTGAGTAGGTTTCACAATTCAGACCTATAAGTCTTTGTAACGTGGTTTATAGGTGATTGCTAAGATGTTGGCGGCAAGGCTCAAAGTGTTTCTCCCAGAGATTATAAGTGAGACACAAAGTGCTTTTGTACCTGAGCGTATTATTACAGATAATGTGATTGTGGCATATGAATGCCTACACTCTATGAAGAAGAAGAAGGGTAAGACTGGCTCTTGTGCAATTAAACTTGATATGCACAAGGCATATGGCAGTGGGGTGGGCTTTTCTAGAAGCTATCTTGCTTAGACTTGGTTTTGACTCACAGTGGGTTCAACTCATCATGACATGTGTTACATCTGTGGAATATAAGGTGAGGTTCAACTCAAACGAAACTGAGGCTTTCTCCCCAGCTAGGGGCTTACGGCAAGGGGATCCTTTATCCCCTTATCTGTTCCTACTCTGCGCCGAAGGTTTATCGGCCTTGATTGCCCATGAGGAAGAACAAGGGAACATAAAAGGGGTTCAGGTTTGTCGGGATTCCCCCTTTATTTCTCATTTGTTATTTGCTAACGATTCTTTAGTCCTTATGAGGGCGGATGCTTCCAATGCCATTACCTTGAAGAGGATTGTGGACGACTATTGTGAAGCTTCGGGGCAAATGGTTAGTGCTGCAAAATCTTCAATCTATTTTAGTCCAAACACATATGTTGGGGATAAGGTGGAAGTTCGCCATATCCTTGATATAATGACAGAATCTCTATCTGACAAATATTTGGGACTCCCCGCCATGATTGGTGTGGACATAGTTGATTGCTTTAAACATCTTATTGAAAGAATTCAGAAGTTGGTAAATGGTTGGAAGGAACGAACTTTCTCTTACGGAGGAAAAGAAGCTCTTATTAAAGCGGTGGCTCAAGCCATCCCAACCTATGCGATGGGTGTATTTAAATTCCCGAAGAAAATTTGCAAGGGGATCACTGATACTATATCGCATTATTGGTGGGGTGATGGTGAGGACCAGCGAAAGTTGCATTGGTTTGCTTGGTGGAAGATGTGCATCCCCAAGCCTTGGGGAGGTATGTGCTTTCGTGATATTCATAGTTTTAACTTGGCTATGCTTGCTAAGCAGTGTTGGAGACTCATTGATAACTATGATTCACTATGTGCAAGGGTCCCGAGATCAAAGTATTATCCTTCGGGAGACTTGCTAAACTGTGATTTGAAAAAGGGATCATCCTATGTATGGCAAAGCATCTGGTCTGGAATCCAAACTTTCAAAAAAGGTTGTATTTGGAGAGTTGGCAATGGTCTGAAAATAAACATATGGGAAGACTGTTGGATACCAAATAGCAACTCCAGAAAGGTAATTACAGTGCGGGGAAACTATATCCTCACTAAGGTAAATGATCTTATTGATCCAGCTACGGGAGAATGGGATGAGCAATTGATCCGGAGTAATTTTTGGCATATAGATGCAGAGAGGATCCTTCAAATACCTATCTATCAGAATGAAACTGAGGATTTTATAGCCTGGCATCTTACAAAATCTGGTACTTTTACAGTACGGTCTGCTTACTATAGGCAATGGGAGGAGTCCTATGCACTAAACAATGCTAACCCTTTGGTGGCGCAAGGATCCTCGGCACACCCAGTATGGGGGAAATTGTGGCACTTGAAGACTTTGAGCAAGGTAAAAAAAATTATCTAGAGATGCTGGCATAATGCTATACCATGCTGTTGTGTCCTCGCCAATAGACACATTGCTCGATCCTCACAATGCCCAATCTGCTCGCTGCACGCGGAGGACACGGCACACTTGCTCGGTAGAAGCCAATTGAGATTTGAGTTGTTCTAGCTCCAGCACTTGCCATTTCTTCTCCTCGTACACAGACGTGTTCTCCTCGTTGAGTTTGTTGCACTCTTGGATATGCCTTGTAAGAACACCGCGTCCAGCAGATTCCTGCAATTGGAAGTAGTTTGCATCTTCCCGAGCACGCTCCAGATCCTTAAGCAGCAGAACGCTCCGTTGCACAAGGAAGTTATGTGAATAAATCACAAAAAACTAACGGCAACCGCGTAACAGATATTTTGATATTATCTTACTGGTGGCTTCGTCAACACTTTTGTTTAAACGCTCGACCTCCTTCTCGAAATCCTTGAGCTGGGCCTTTGACCCGTACCAGCTCGTCGGATAGCTTTATTGCCTTTATATATATGCATAAATAACCGAGGATGTTGATCCTCAGGTCGGCCGCACACACCCAACCTAAGGATCGGGGCTACTGGGATTTGCATTTCTACAAAATGTACGTCCTAGCGAGGATTGATTGTCGATCCTCAAGTCGATTGCATGCACGTACTTGACCAGAGTCTCGGGGGCTACCGCACTTCATTGTTTTTCATGTCACTGGTTCAAGGAGCACTTCGACGTCTTTCCCGTCCAAAATGACACCTCGACAAACAATCCAGAGCCTTTGGGAACAAGTCAAAATCCCATTAGGTCTGGCCCGGCCCGCTTGGAGCAGGCGCACACCTAGAGGGCTACTGGTGCCCAAGAACTCATAATTCATTCGTAAGAATTTTCTTACCTCCAAGTCCTTGTCAAAAAACCGGTGGTGTCCTTAGGCCCCAAGCGAGCTGCGTCCATGCGCTCATCCATCGGCAGAAGACCATTCTGCTGCTGAACTATAAAAGCTTGAATATTGAAGGAGATCATCTCATACTCGAAGGAGTCATCGACATCATCAAGGACTCTTCCTAGGATGCGCTTTGAGCGCCCTCATGAGTTTCCGACCGAGGAGGAGCACAATTCACTAGTAGAAAAAGGGCCATTTGTCCCGGTTCGTAAGGCTCATTTATTCCGGTTGTTGAACCGGGACTAAAGGGTCGTTAGCAAAGCCTTAGGCCTTTAGTCCCGGTTCTTACACGAATCGGAACAGATAGGCCTCCACGTGGCCGGTGCGGCGAGCCCAGGCAGGAGGGCCTTTGGTCCCGGTTGGTGGCACCAACCAGGACCAATAGGCATCCACCCGTCAGCAGCTGGCAGGAGCTGAGGTTTTTGTTTTTTTTTTGTGAAAGAGGGTGAGTTTAGGGGGTTTTGGAGGGTTAATTTAGATATAATATATATTTGAAAAACGAGATGGACATGCTTACTGAGTTGAAGTAGGAGGCCCTCGAGGCGCCTGCTCCTCGGTATCTGTCCTCCCCCGGATGGTCAGTCCTAGAGGTCTCCCCGCGCGAGCTCCAACTTGAGTAGATGGTGCCCTAGAGGTCTGCCTTGAACGCTTGGACCGACGACCATCCTCGAAGGAAGGGACGGAGGCATACCTGGACCGAGCAACACTTGTGGTGTTGGCTCGTTTCTTCAACACCGGACACATGGCGCCCCTCTGCGTTGCCTCAAAATGGAGCGGAGCTTGGGCAATCAATGGTGATGGCAATTTCCTCGCAGTCAATGCCCTCTTGATAAAAGACGTCATCACGATGGATGACATCGGTGTTAGGGTCCTTGGCTAGTTCAAGTTCATAGTCGGGGTCCCAGATACCCGGTTGAGGAGCTGGGGAGTCCAGTTTGGTCAACCATTGCTTCCAGTCCTAGTTGGATGAAGTAAAAAGCTGCCACGCAGTTATATACCTTGTTGAGAAGGAAAAGGGACTAGTTTGTAAAAACTACTACTCGGATGGGCTTGTTGGAGGAAAAACCGTCGGATCAAGGCTCCTTGGGGAAATTTGACTGCTCGCCTTTGAACATCGTCGCTAGCATTTTCTCCAGTGTGCAGCGCTCATGAAATCCTCCTCGGATGACACGAGTCGAATCATTGACACCATTGTACTCCCACATGTGGTGGACGCGTTGCTGCAAGGGGTGGATTCCTCGGATAAGCACCACCGCCATTATATTGGCCAAGGTCAGACCGTGATAGAATAGACATGCCAGTTGAGCGGTCAGTTTGACCAAGGTCCCCTGCCGGACCTGGATCCTCCGACGCCATTTGTATCTTTTCCGTGGAGGTGCAGACCAAAACAGGGCGACCAAACACGCCCGAGGAGGATCTTTGAATTGTATGCCGGGTAGGTAAACCCACTCTTGGCAGTTTTTGTTTGACTCCGCAGGGGTACCGTCAAGGTATCCGGGCCCAACTACCTTACAAATCTGGAATCCGCCACACTCCAATAGCATGCCACCCCGCGTGGGCGGTACTACGCAAATAGCACCATAAATCAAAGTGTGGCTGACCCGAGGAAAGCCCACATAATATGACAAAATACGCTATATCAAGGAGTGAATTGGGAGATAGGTGGTGTAATTGGAGGCCATAAAAATACAATAAACCCCTCAACAAATATTCATACCATTCTTTATAAACTCGAACACATATTATGAAGCTTGACTTCAGTCAAATCTAATATATGAAGTAAATAAAAACGAAAATAATGGTGGTAACTTTTGTTTACGAGCATGGCAATTTTCCGACGAAAAATAAACTGAGGACAAATTTATCATCCTTGCCAACTAAATTTGCTATGGTCAACAAACATAGATTGCAAAAAAAAAATCGTATTGCCATGGTAAAATTCAGAACGTTCGGTACTTACGGGCGTCCTCAATAAATCAGGTGTGCACATAAAGTTCCGGCCGTACACGTGTCCACCACTCACTCACTGTAAATAATCGGGGGCTTGACTGACGAGTGGGCCCCAGCTCGACCTCTCACACACACGCCTTCGTCCTCTCCAGCGGCCTCCTCTCGTATCGACATCCTGCTGCTGCCTCTCTCACACAAATCTCAAACCCTACCTTGCTCGCTATCCCTCCAGATCCCGAGCTCCCCTCGCGCGCGCCCCGCCCCTCCCCGGCCGCCATGCGGATCCGCAGGTCCGCCTCCCGCCTGCTTGGCTCCGCCGCATCCGGTTCCTGCACGGAGCCGCCCCGATTCGAGCCGCCCCCGCCGCCAGCCCCAGCCCCGGCCCGCGAATCCGGCGCCGGGTTCGTGGGGCCGAAGACCTCCTCCGGCGGGGAGCCCTGCTGCGAGCTCAGCCGGTCGCCGTGGGACCTCATGGCCCAGCTCGACCTCTCGGATCCCCAGGTAATTTCCTCACCACCCGCCCCCCTCGCTCCTTGCTCCCTGCTCTCCCGCCTGGCCGCAGCTTGCTGTATGTATTGCGCATTCCCGCGACGCTCTGTAGCAGCTAGCATGCCCGCCTCGCTACCTAGGTCTCCTCCGCGGAGGTTACCATTGGGTCTGAAGCATGCCGCTAGGGTTCCGCTCCCCACGCCCGCGTGGTGCGGCGTCGAGGTCTAGCCGTAGGGCGCGTCAGTTAGCTCCCTCGCGGTAATCTGTGACCGGCTGGCGGTGGCGCGGCGGCCAATCGGGCTGCAAGTTCATCTGTCGGTCGCGAGCCCTACTGACCCGAACCCCCATTTCAGTTCAGCAATAGCAGGTAGCTCTTTTCGTTGGTTGATGTGTGTTTCCCGAATTACCATCTCATTCAGGTGGAGAAGCTCTTCGTGGAGACTTGCTTCATGAGTGTTTCCTGGCGAGGTAGCTGGCTCTTCCCATCAAGCATTACCATGCCTACTGGCTCCATCAAGGAGGAGGAAGACTTGGCCGTAGATATGGTTGACGGGGTCATCTTGAAACTGCACAAAGCTGTGGAAAAGATGGAGAGGAAGCCAAAGCCAAATAAGGGGTTCAAAGTGCAGAAAGGAGTGTGGTGTTGCCGGAAGAATGACGGCAAGAGGTGGTCCTGCCAGAGGCCCGCGAGTAAGCCCAACTCCTACTGCCCGTACCACTTGGACCAGAAGCCCCCCGTCAGCGACAAGCCACGTAGAAAGAGGCCCGACATCGACCTGGGCGAGGGGTTCTACTACTATGCAGGGTTCGGCCCCGGCACCAAGAAGCGCCGCACATCATGCAGTGATGGCGTGCCAGAACCTATTCTGCCTGCTGAATCTCTGAAAGAGGAGGCACCATCTGAAATGCAACTTAATTTTAGTGCTTGTCAGGTACAAGTGAATGAATCAGACCATCAAGCAGTGCTCCCGCCATCAGCACACGTCGTCGACGAGCCTGGCACCGCTAGGATGGTGGGCTGTGACAAGGAGAGCAGTGATGACGGCGTGCAGGAACTTCCACTGCCTGCTAAACCACCAAAAGAGGAGGCACAGTCCGAAATGCAACTTAATTTTAGTGCAGGTCAGGAACAAGCTGATGACTCAAACCATCAAGAAGTAGCGGCATCAGTACGTGTAGTCGACAAGCCTACGGGCAACGACGGCACCACTGGGATCGCAGGCTGGGACGAGGAGAGCAGCGATGAGGAAGCGCTTGGCTGCAATGGCGAACAACCCCGCGGCACCAAGAGGAAGGGCCCGTTCAAGAAGAGGTGGAGGAAGCCTGTGAAAGCCCGGTCGCTCAAGTCACTAATGATGTCGTAGTGCCTAAGTCTCTGTGGTTTATCTAGTTAGCTCATCTGGTCTGCTCCAGTTTTGGTGCTAAGTTGCAGTGTACAACTGTTTGTAGCATCATTTTTGTGTGTGTACTGTACTGTTTTAATTGTGTTTTCTGGCGGTTAGATCGAACTGAATTAATTTCTTAAAAGGTGTTGTCTAATAGTTATGGCGAGATGCAGCAACTGTTTTGTTGCGGGTGATTCCTTTACAGACGGTCCCCTAATTCAGTGAAGCCATATGCTTGCCTGAATGATGTGAAACAAATCTACAATACATGCATGCAGATTACCTGCATATATACTCGATCTCTCAATGGTTGATGGATGATTGCTGGCCCCGGATGGAACGGGAAGAATGCAATGAATTTGTCAATGGAGCTAGCTCCAGTGAATTGCAAAAAACCACCACATTTGAAGTTGAAGCATCCAATTGCCACCACTTTTCTAGCGCGTCCCAAAAATCCACCACTTTTCTTGTAAAATTTCTCAATAAAAACAAATGACCGGTTTGCTGCAGTTAACACGATTTCTGACAGGGCTAGCCCACCCGTTAGGTGCCACGTGGATGAGGCCAGACGGCGAGTGGGTTGACGGGCATTAGGGATGTCGGTACAAAACAGGGCCCCCACTCCCCGCGGCTCACACTCCACTCCACTCGCTCACTCTCTCACTCTCACTGCTCTGCTCTGTCCCCTGTTGCCGCCGCCTGAGTTCTTCGCCGCCGCCGGAGGCACGGTTCCCTCCCCGCCGTAGAAGATGTCGTCGTGGAAGGATGGAGAGGAGAGCAGCGAGGAGGAGGAGCTGGTCGACATGGATCTGGAGCAGCACTGGGTAAGACATCTCCTTTGCACCTAGGGTTAGGGTTAGTGTTCAAGTGTTCTTCGATTTTGAGACCATGTTTGGAGCAGTTGCTATTTTTTCCGCGGTTCACTAGTGTGCTACAATGCAGGCGAACCCTGGCACCACTATAGATGCATCGTTCTGTGGTAGAGCTGCAGATGCAAGCATCACATGTAGACTGCACTTGGCCCCATGCATGAAATATGTTGCATTTGAAGGAAAGGACACTGGGAGGAGGTTCTATGGATGTGTTGTTCCTCAGGTCAGTGTTAGTGGTAGTTAGTCTGCATATTGTTGAAATTGCTGTCAGTAAATTCAGTTAATTTGGACTGTCTGCAGTTGCAAGAATCAAATGTTAGTTAGTCTACAGTAAATTTGGACTGTCTGCAGTAAATTTGGTAGTTAGTATGCAGTAAATTTGGACTGTCTGCAGTTGCTGTCAGTAAATTCAGTTATTTGTGTTAGTGGTAGTTAGTCTGCAGTAAATTCAGTTAATTTGGACTGTCTGCAGTTGATGAAACATGTTTTTAACAGTGATTTTGCAAGCATTAGTTTCTGTCAGTAAATTAAGTAAATGAAACATGTTTAGGACAATGATTTTACAATACTTATTGACTGTGGAGTTGACTATGGAGTTAGCATATTTATTTTCTAATACTTGATGCAGGATGGTATTGACTGTGGAGTTGCTCAGTGGGTTGATGCCCCATGGCCTTCTATTCTGCAAAGATGTTTGGAGAAGATATGAGATATGTTTCATGAGGAGAATCATGGCAGAATGATTGACCATGAGAAGTATAAGAAAGAGTTGGAGAAGGTGAACAAGCAGTTGGATACACTTGGGGATCAATACAGTCAGCTGGTTGAGGATGTCACCAAGATGTTTGATTGGGCAGATCAGAACAACAGGGTCATGAGTGATGAAGAGTTCAAGCAGAAGCAGATGGATGTGGACAAGGGCATGGAGAAGCTAGCTATCAGCAATGAGAAGGAGAGTGCTGACTTTGGCGAGATGAAGGAGATGGAGAAGCTGGCTCAGGAGGTTAAGGAGATGAAGTGCATTCTTAGATCTCAGGGGGAGATCATTAGGAACACAAGGAAGGAGAGAGATGAGATGAAGAAAGAGAGGGACTGGCTGATAGAGGAGAAGAAGAAGATGGATTTTCTGGTGGGTGATCTTATGAAAGCTGGTCATGGCAACAAGGACAAGCTTGCCAAGATCAAGTCAATCCTTGATGAGTGAACAATGATATGCATCACCTCAGTTATGTTAAGCTAATATGTGGCCTTGGGACAATATAGCTGGCCTTGGGGTTGTATATTTTGGGAATCCCCTAGTTATGTAATGACTGTAATGATTATCTGCAAAACTACCTCCAGTTAAGTTATGTGATGTATGTGATGACTAGCTGCAAAACTACCCACCCGGTTATGTAATGTTGTTAGCTTTCTATAGTAAGAGCTATGCTATTATGGATCTGCAATTATTAATCTGCTTCTTTGGACTAAATGGTCTATGGTCAAGACCAACTGGGCATGGCCAAATTGGGCAAATGCTTACAGAAGGAAAATTGTTGATCACATAAACCGCAAGGAAAAAATATGCATCGTGCACTCACCACCTAAACCTTTAATTTAGTCTTTAGGGTGGATCGGGCTCGACAAATCCAACTAAACTACTCATTTAGTCTGTAGGGTGGCTTGGGCTCGACAAATCCACCCAAACCATCATTTAGTCTTGAAGATGGCTAGGGCTCGACAAATCCACCTAAACATATCATTTAGTCTTTAGGGTGGCTTGGGCTCGACAAAACCACCCAAACCACCATTTAGTCTTGAAGATGGCTTGGGCTCGACAAAACCACCCAAACCACCATTTAGTCTTCAAGGTGGCTTTGGCTCGACAAAGCCACTAAACCTATCATTTAGGCTTTAGAGTGGCTTGGGCTCGACAAAACCACCCAAACCACCATTTAGTCCTCAAGGTGGCTTTGGCTCGACAAAGCCACTAAACCTATCATTTAGGCTTTAGAGTGGCTTGGGCTCGACAAAACCACCCAAACCACCATTTAGTCTTCAAGGTGGCTTTGGCTGGACAAAACCACTAAACCTATCATTTAGGCTTTAGGGTGGCTCGGGCTCGACAAAACCACCAGTCCAAACTAACCATCAAATGCCAAAATCTTTTAGACTAGAAAAAGCATCAAATCAAACAAGTAAATTGCTGATGACACAAACATGTTCTCAACCATAAAAGTTCTCATCCATAACAGTTCTCAAACTTAGCATGGTAACACAAACAAGTCCTCAAGCTAAATACTGATTACACATAGCAGTTCACACATAGCAGTTCACACATAGCAGTTCTCAGGCATAGTTTCTGAAATTTAGAAATACTTAAGGCATGTAGTTCAAAAGACAACTGCCAAATTGTGCACTGACTAGTTGCCACTGGCATAAAAGTAACCCCTCATCCTGGTGCTCTGGAACCTCTTCCTTTTAGACCCTTTGCTCCCTCTGTTGTAGTTGCAGCCTTAGGTGCCATGTAGGGCCTTCCACCTCTCCTGCTGGTTGCATTGCTTGAACCTGAAGCTCTTGTGGCAGCCTGGGAAGGAGTAGTAGAAGCATCACTAGTGATGCTTGCCCTTCTAGAAGCAGCAGTTGTTCTTCTTGGCCTTGTAGAAGCGGCAGGCTGGGCAGGACCAATAGAAGCAGCAGTTGTTTTTCTTCCCCTGGTAGATGTAGCAGGCTGGGCATGACCAGTAACAGTTGTTCTTCTCCCCCTAGTAGTTGCAGCAGGTGGTGCACTGGTTGCAGGCTGTGTAGTAGCAGTAGAACTTCCCCCAGCTTCATGGTAGTGAGTTCTGGTTGTCTAAGAAAGCACACATCATAGCCCTACAATTAGGATGAATCAAATGATTAAAACAATTTAAACAATGAGGTTAGTTATTTGTGCCAGTTTCATGGTAATAAGTTGAAAACAATGACAACTGTGTGCATATTCCATACCTTGTGCTTGTCCTTTCTTGCCTGAAGTTGAGGCTTCAGGGGCTGAGGGCAGTAGGTGTACCTATGTTTCTGCATCTTGCAGTTGCTGCAGGTGATAGTTGCCATCCTTGATGTATCCTTCTTTGTTGGGACCTCAAATTGCCCCTTCCTCCTAGCTGTTTGCTTCCTGCCCTTCTTCTCTTTGAACACTGGTGGATCTATGTCAGCAGTTGGTGTCCTAGGCCAATAGTCAGGCCCTGGTACAGGGTAGATGATGTGCTTGTATGTTTCCTTATTACAAATTATTAAATCATATTACTTCATAATGACAGCAAGTATTAATCATATAACTTCATAATGGCAGCAAGTTAAATTATTAATCATATAACTTCATAATTGCAGCAAGTATTACAAATTATTAATCATATTACTTCATAATGGCAGGAAGTATTAATCATATAACTTCATAATGGCAGCAAGTATTACAAATTATTCTTTCTAGAAATTGCTCATTCAATTGTGAAATGAAAAATATACCTTCTGTCTATCAGAGATGATTGTGTATGTGCCCCACTTGTTCCCCTCTCCAATGCATGCTCTTAGTTGGCTAAGAAACCAAGTCCAACTTTCCTTGTCCTCCTTATCAACAATACCAATTGCAATAGGGAATATGTTGTTATTCCCATCCCTACCAAAGTGACAAGTATCATTGCCCAAAGAGAAAGCTTGATAAAGCAACCATCTAAACCTGTATTAAAGCATTGTGTAGTGAAATGAGTGCATTATTAAGTACAAGATATGGGCAATGAACTGGAGTAATTTAGAATGCATATAATACCTATAAAGGGCCTACGCCCATTCAAGAAACCTTCTTTTGAAGCATTCAGCCAGTAGAACATGTAGTGGAACCTAGGATTTGGGCTAGGATGGAGCTCAAGCTCTCTGGTAGTCACAATGCATCTGCTCCCATGGTTTGGTATCAAGCACAGCTTGAAGATAATCCCTAAACTTGTGTATTGTCCCTTCATGTCACCTTCCACCACTTCAATGGCCAATGACCTTGCCCTGTAGGCCTTGGTCTTTGGCACTTCCAGCCCATACTTAGTCTTTGTTCTTTTTAAAATTGCATCAACACCAGCCCTTGGATTATCTCTCAGTTGCTGCTCACATGTTCTGGCCATCCAGTCAACTGTCACTTTTGTTTTTTCTCCATGTGCACCACAAGTGTGCAACAACTTCATCTTCTTGATGCAGAATGTCTTCTCATGAGCAATTGTGGATGTAGTCATGAAAAAAGGACACCCATTGTCCCTTTCTGTGCAATGCACAATGATCCCATCCTTGCAGTTCCTATGGTACTGGAAATTTCTAAGGATTCTGATATGAAAATTCCTAAGTGCTCTTCTAAACTGATACACATTAGTGAAGGACATACTCAAGCAAAGTTGTTCATGAGCATCTGGCTTGCTCTCATCATACTAGATCCTAGTCTTGGCCCTCTTGGCTTGACTCTTCCTTCCACAAGGCAGTGGTAGACCTGACTCATCATCTGAATCACTAATGCCATAGTCCCAAGGGAAACAAGCAGAATCATTAGATGGAATGAAATCAGGAATTACCTCAATGTCAGCTTGATGGTGTGATCTTGTAGTGGGGCCTGCTTTGCCTATTTCTTGAATGTTTGAGGAAGAGGTGTCTCGGGTTACGTCCGAGTCCTCCGCCTCTGACACATCTCTTCCACTTCTGTGTCTCCTTCAAAGTGATGCATAGGATCCTCTCTCTGTTTCCTTTTCTGCTTCAGCTTCTCAATGATTTCATCTTCCTCCTCATTACCTATGCCATGCTCTTCCTCCTCAATGATTCATCTTCCTTCTCAATGATTTCATCTTCCTCCTCACACCAGTTCAAATCAACAAACACTTCATCATCAGAGGGGCCAACATCTTCCTGTAATTTCTCTTTGCCCTTTGCTTTTTTCAAATTCATGCTCTGTTGTGTGTTAATATATGCATACTCTTCACCTGGTTCTACAACAGCAATAGGCACAACATAGAGCTCTTCAACTGTGTCTTCAACAGCAATAGGGAACAATACTCCTGCCTCATCTATAGAAATAATGTTGGAATCCCCCACATTACTTATAGGCACTTGTTCCTCCAGAATATTTGACCATTTAAATTCTCCTGGATTAGGCTCATTAGCCTTAATTACAGTTATGTTGAGCACCTTCTGCTCAGCATAATGGTCTAGCATCTCTTCCACACTATCTTCACTGTCAATAACCTGCATTCCTGTTGTCCCCTTTCATTCTTCTTTCATATAGAACATGTAGTCAGCTTCAGTATATACCTCTTCAGTCTCTAGCAGTGCTAACATGTTAATATAAGTAAGTTCTGACAGAGAAATGGTCCTCTCCAAGTTGTCTCTCCCTTGAAAATGGTACCTTATTTCCCATATCTCATCATCCTAAAATCTAACAACCCTAAAATTTCCTAATATCTAACAGCCCATTAACAACCCTACTCTAACATGATAGGTATATATGCAATCTAACAACCCTAAAATTTCTAGTGAATCCAATGAAGAGAGGGGTGGAGGGGGAAGAAATCTTACCACACGCCGCCGAACCCTGAAGCCCACTGATGGACTTCTCCCACGCCGGAAGCTTTGATCTTGCGTGCTAGGGCCGCCGCCGCACGACGCTCAATTTTCCACTCCGGCGGCGAGGGGGCGAAGGGGATCACTCCGGTGAAGGAGCCCACGGCGTCGACAAGCTACTGCTGCCGAGCCAGTTGTCCACCTCTGAGAACCCATCACCATCGCCACCAGTCCCTACGCCGCCTGCTGGCTCGCCGCCGCCGCCGCTAGGTTTAGCCGCCGCCGCCATCGCAGGACAGAGAGAGAGAGAGACGGAGGAAAGAGGGGAGAACGGGCCAAGCAGTCAGAGCCGTGAGCGCTTTGACCACGCGCGTGCCCTAACGCCCGTCAACCCACTCGCCGTCTGGCCTAGTCCACGTGGTACCTGACGGGTGGGCCAGCCCTATCAGAAATCGTGTTAACTGCGGCAAACCGGTCATTTGTTTTTATTGAGAAAATTTACAAGAAAAGTGGTGGATTTTTGGGACGCGCTAGAAATGTGGTGGCAATTGGATGCTTCAACTTCAAATGTGGTGGTTTTTTGCAGTTCACTCGAGCTAGCTCTGTAGTACCTTTTTTGAACTGTGGCTCCAGAGCTTCTGCTAATTCTTCAAAAAAATAGTAAACGAACCCAATAGCTTTGTTGCGCTTAGCGTACGTGCACGTAAAGCCATTGAATTCACAATGTTTGCATCACTCTAAATATACAGCTCTATTAAGAAGAACGGAAATAGATACTCCCTCCGTCTGGAATTACTTGTTGCTCAAATGGAGGGGGTACTTTCTTTTCATGGAAGAAAGTTCTGATTTATTCATAATCAATTATGGCAGTATAAAGAACAAAAGAGGTAACAAAAATTACAACCAGGTCCGTGGACCACCTAACGGAGACTACAAGCACTGTAGCGAGCCAAAAATGTGCCGCCATCATCGCCCTTTCTTACCAGAACCGGACAAACCTTGTTGTAGTAGCAAGTCGGGAAGTCATCAAGCTAAGACCCCATAGAACCATCACACCAGATGAAAGGATCGATATAGTTGACTAGAGGGGGGGGGGGGTGAATAGGCAACTAACAATATTTAGCTTTTCTTTACCAATTTAAACTTTGCATCAAAGTAGGTTGTCTAGATGTGCAACTAGGTGAGAAACCTATATGATGCAACAACAACAAGCACACAAGCAAGCAAGGGATATAACACAAAGAAGCTTGCACAAGTAAAGGCACGAGATAACCAAGAGTGAAGCCGGTGAAGACGAAGATGTGTTACCAAAGTTCCTTCCTTTTGAGGGGAAGTACGTCTCCGTTGGAGCGGTGTGGAGGCACAATGCTCCCCAAGAAGCCACTAGGGCCACCGTATTCTCCTCACGCCCTCACACAATGCGAGATGCCGTGATTCCACTATTGGTGCCCTTGGAGGCGGCGACCGAACCTTTACAAACAAGGTTGGGGCAATCTCCACAACTTAATTGGAGGCTCGCAACAACACCACAAAGCTTCACCACAATGGATATGGTTCCGCGGTAACCTCAACCGTCTAGGGTGCTCAAACACCCAAGAGTAACAAGATCTGCAAGGGATTAGTGGGGGGAGTCAAATTTCTCTTGGTGGAAGTGTAGATCGGGGCCTTCTCAACCAATCCCTAGAGAATCAACAAGATTGATTGGCTAGGGAGAGAGATCGGGCGAAAATGGAGCTTGGAGCACCAATGGAACTTGGGGATGGAAGAGGTAGTCAACTTGGAGAAGAAGACACCCCTTATATAGTGGAAGAATAAATCCAACAGTTATCCACCAACTCGGCCTGCGAAGCACGGTACTACCGCACCGGGGACGCGGTACTACCACTAGGGCATATGGTACTACCGCAAGGCACCGCGGTACTACCGCCCATGCAGCAGAAACCAATGCAGCCCCTGATGCGATGAAGCAGAGGGCGGTAGAACCGCTGGAGCGGTACTACCGCTCCCCCTTGCGGTACTACCGCAAGGCAGGGATAGTCCAGATTTGGGAAGGCACGGACATATAAAAATACATTCGTGGCAACTTCCGCTGAGTTGGCATCTATGCAAAAATCCGACACGGTAGTACCACAAGCCGGGAGCGGTACTACCGTGTAGGGCGCGGATGTAAAAAATTACATCCGCCCCTACTTCCGCTTATGTTGCCGCGCCTGCCAAGAGCTCGCGGTACTACCGCACCTGAGGTGCGGTACTACCATGTAGGGCACGGATGTAAAAAATTACATCCGCCCCTACAACCGTTTGAGCCGCTGGGCCTGCCCTGGGGCCAGAGTACTACCGCTCACAATGAGCAGTACTACCGTGGGCACTTGTGGTACTACCGCAAGAGCCTGCGGTACTACCGCAAGGGCCTGCGGTACTACCACTCCGAAGAGCAGTACTGCCGCATGCCCCAGTTCAGCAACACTAGGAGTCCTTCATTTCGTAGGGACACGGAAAAAATGGAGGATGCTCCAAAGAGCCAAAGGAAAGATGGTGCAAAAGGAGTAGACGTGTACGTGACGATTCCACCCAAGCCTTTCCAAAGCGGACCCCCTCTTAATAGTACGGCTTTCCTATGACCCAAATCCACCAAAAAGAAACGTAGAGAAACGCCGCCTTCAACAGTCTTCGAGGGGCACCAAATCGTCTTGTGCCTAGTCATGATATGTCTGAAATACTCAATGCACACGATTAGTCCGCAAAAGCATTTTCATCAATCACCAAAATAACGAAGGGATAAATATGCCCTTACACCAGAGCAGTAACCATCGTCGATGAAGAAAATGTAGATTAGAAGCAACAAACTTGTAAACAACCAAACAAATACTGGATCCAAATGGATCCACCAAAGACCAGTACCAATGAATCCCACGAGATCCGATGGAGACACACATCCACAAGCCCTCTAACAACGCCAGACGCACCATCAGGATGTTGAACCTTACAAGAACGAGAGCAGGGTCCCTCCTGCGAGCGTGGGGCCGAGGTCCTCCACACCTTCATGGCCCAAAGAATATTGTAGATGGGGTGGACCGGCGGCAGCGCCGATGGAGGGAGAAGGAAAGCCTATGGTCTTTCTTGTCGAGGAGGAAAGAACCGAATACTAAGATTTTGTACCATGCTTGAAAAATAGTGCCACACACGTCGGTATAGAAAAACCTAGTAGCTTCCAACAGTTGTTTGCAGGGTAAGAATAAGTTTTATTCCAAAATTATAAGTTACAATTGAGATGTAGAAGTCCCTCAATGCAAGGTGGCACTAGTAGAAAAATGGCCTAATGTGAAGCTCCTTAGTCCTGGTTTGTAATTGAACCGTCACAAATGTGACCATTAGTGCCGGTTCCAACGGCTAGGCGGGCGGCGCTCATTAGTACCGGTTCGTGGTGAAACTTAGTACCAGTTCGTGCCACGAACCGGTACTAAAGAGGTGGTGGCCTTTTGTATGGGTTGGTGGCTCCAACCAGTACTAAAGACCCCCCCTTAGTACGGGTTCGTGCCACCAACCGGTACTAAAGGGGCGCGCTTCCACCCACACACTACAAGAAATATGTCAACTAGTGACCTTCTGTCAGTGTCCCTGGAAGAAATGGTCATAGATCTACGACGATTTGAGACCAATTGGTCAAAAGCTGCTCGGGGGGCTCCAAACCCTCAACTATATCAACCATTTTGGCCATAAAGGTCGTAATTTCCTTACACGAAATGGTCATAAAGCAGACATCACTGACCCGCTGCCTTATTTCTAGCTGATCACGGCCAATATAGATGGTCATAACCTTGTAAGTTGTGGTGGATTGCTATGACTAGGCGCCACCTCATCAGGTTTGCCTATGTGTCATGTCCATGTGTCAATTTTTGCCCTAGGTTGTGAAGCAACCTATATTTCTGTCATTCCCAAAATTCCCAAAAAAATTGGGCATTCTTTACTATCCAAATCATTGCCTCATGACAATATTCAACTCCATTTGCCTGGTAAATCTTCCTCGGCAAATTTCCAAAGTTTTTGTTCAACTCGAACTGATGTGAAGTACTAGCTAGGCATATCCTAATGAGCTGAATTTTTGCCACATCTTCTATATTTCCAAATCATAGCTCTCCACAAAATTTGAGCCCCATCTAACAATACATGTGAGTGTGGCTTCAACATTCATATTTCTGCCCAGTGTGGTACATTGCAAAGCAAGTGACACCTAGGATCCTCCATTTGAGCTGCAAATTTTCCAAGATAGTGTCCTTGGTAGATGATCATCCTCCGCCAAAACTCAGGTCCATTGGCCATGTGCATTTCCCGTACCACTAATCAAACACTTGGCTGCTAATTCATGTTTGAGCATTGTTCGGTCTCCTCGTGAGATTCTTATTTTGTTATTTTCTTCCAAGCATCTACCTGGGGAGTGCCAAACCTATTAGACATGCCTAGGTTTCCCAGAACGCATGGCAACACCACGGTCATGAGGTGACCACGCGGCGGGCATGCGAGTCTACGCGCTTTGGAGTTGGGGCCCTGGGCCACCGTCCAAACCTCAACGTATCACCACCAAACCATGTATTTATGGTTAAATATATACTTATGTACCTAGAGATGATTTTTGGAAAAAATAAAGAGCAAACTATAAGGCGGCTGCAATTCAAGTTTGACCCGCTTCCTGCTGAATCGGCCGAAATTTGTCTTTTTCACCAAAGGTGGATAAAAACTTATTACACCCAACCATTTTGTCAATTGTGCATTAAACATGGCATAGTATTTTATAAAATTGATTTGGTCCATTTTTGCAACAATTATTTGGTAGTTCCTCCACAAAAAACCTCATTCCGGGCACTCGAAAAATGGAAAATGAATTTTCCGTGCAAAGAAAATGAAAACTCCCTTAGGCAACATTGTTTGGAATTCCAAGATGCACCCTTGTGCACAATATGAGATCATTTGAACAAACTATGCCATGAATGTGGCCATAAGATTGATCATTTGGCTTGAAAGCCATGAATCGTCACGCGTGATAGCTCATTTCTGAGATTTTTCTTAAAATAATTATCTTATTACAAGTTTATTATTTTTCCTGAAAACTTGGTCACATATGATGCCACAATGCGAAGGTTTTCCAATTTTTATTTATTTTTTATGTCCGTTTCAAAATGCGGTCGAAACCGTTCATAGCTAGTTGTTGAATCTTGGAAACCTTTTGATGTTTCTATGATTAAATAGATAGTTATGTACCTAGAAATGATTTTTGGAAAAAATAAAAAGCAAACTATGAGGTAGCTACAGTTCAATTTTGACCCGCTTCCTGCTGAATCAGCGGAAATTTGTCTTTTTCACCAGAGGTGGATCAAGGCTTTTGACACCTAACCATTTGGTCAATTGTGCATTAAATATGGCCTAGTATTTTATAAAATTGATTTGGTACAATTTTGCAACAAATATATGGTAGGTCCTTCACAAAAAAACTCATTTTGGTCACTCAAAAAATGGAAAATGAAATTTCCGAGCAAAGAAAACGAAAACTTCCTTAGGCAACATTGTTTGCCATTCCAAGATGCACCATTCTGCACAATATGAGATCATTTATTTGAATTTTTCATGTGAAAAAGTAGAAAATGACCCCCCTCCCCCCCTAAAAACTCATTTCTCATAACAATTTTTAAAAGATATTTTTCTTATTCCAATTCCAAGTTTGTTAGTTTTCCTAAAAACTATGTCACATTTGGTGACGCAATGAGAATGTTTCTTTTTGAATTTCTCATATCATAAAACTGTTTATATGATTCAACACCTTTTCTTTGAAAAAATATGGTTCAACACCTTATTTTTAGTCAATTACGACCAATTTAGTAGGTCATAACATATACTGGGTTCTGATTGGTCCATGGACATGTCACGCGGATCGTGCTCAAACGCCGTCGAATGCTTTCAAATCCGACGGCATCCATTTCTCCCTCACCCCTCCCCTTCTTTGTCTCAAAAAAAAAGAAAAAAGAAAACTCCCTAACCCTCTCACCCCATGAACCCTAGCGCTACAGATCCGCCACCCACCTCACGCGCTCCCTCTCCCCTCATCTCCCACATCGCCGCCGCCACCACGCCGATCCCATCCCTCCCGATTCAGATCCATTCTCCCTGGTTCAGATCCGACCCCGCCGCCCGTGCCCGCGCGCCACCACCTACTCCTCCTCGCCTCCCGGAGGACGTCCGCCGCTCTTCCTCCGCCTGTCCCGGAGGCCTCAGTCGGCGCCCTCCGCCACAGGGCCACCGTGCTCGTCCCTCCCGCCGCAAGGGACAACATCAATTGGTAGTTAGGTAGGTTTGTCCGTCTCTCGATTTTCTCTCAGATCGAGCAAAGCAGAGAAGCCTCAAGGAGGAAGAGGTGGCGCCGCCGGGCGGTAGATACAGGTGGTGGCGCGGACCCCGGGTATGAACACCGGGAGGCGCTCCAAGGGAGTAGCTCCTGTGCTGGGGAGAGAGAGGAGCGGGATGGCCTCCTCCCCCTTCCCCCTTCGTCTTTGAGGGAGTCCTGGACTAGGGGGTGTCCGGATAGCCGAACTATCATCGCGGCCGGACTCCAAGACTATGAAGATACAAGATTGAAGACTTCGTCCCGTGTCCGAATGGGACTTTCCTTGGCGTGGAAGGCAAGCTTGGCGATACGGATATGTAGATCTCCTACCATTGTAACCGACTCTGTGTAACCCTAACCCTATCCGGTGTCTATATAAACCGGAGGGTTTTAGTCCGTAGGACGAACAACAATCATACTATAGGCTAGCTTCTAGGGTTTAGCCTCTCGATCTCGTGGTAGATCCACTCTTGTACTACCCATATCATCAATATTAATCAAGCGGAGTAGGGTATTACCTCCATCGAGAGGGCCCGAACCAGGTAAAAACATCGTGTCCCTTGTCTCCTGTTACCATCCACCTAGACGCACAGCTCGGGACCCCTACCGAGATCTGCGGTTTGACACCGACATTGGTGCTTTCATTGAGAGTTCCTCTGTCTGTCACCGATAGGCCCGATGGCTCCTTCGATCATCAACAACAACGCGGTCCAGGGTGACACTTTTCTCCCCGGATAGATCTTCGCATTCGGCGGCTTTGCACTGCGGGCCAATTCGCTTAGCCATCCGAGCAGATCGAAGCTACGCCCCAGCCATCGGTCAGATTTGGAAGTTTGAACTATACGGCCGATGTCCGCGGAGACTTGATCTTCGACGGATTCGAGCCACAGCCGAGCGTGCCGCACTGTCTCGATGGGTGCGATCTAGCTCTGCCGCCGAACAGTGCCGTGGAGGCCGCACCAGCATCCTCCCCGACCCTTAGTCCGGAGCCGGACTCCCCGATCGAGGACGAGTGGTTGGACACCGCCTCGGGGGCTACGATCTCTACGGCGATTGAGCCTAACTCCATCCCTGTCCTTGGCGAAGCTCGTGACTCCAGGGTGCCGGACTCCTCTCCGGACTCCGAACCCTCCGTGCCCCTGCCAATCAAATCCGATTGGGCGCGGTCATGGAGTTCATCGCCATGACATCTTTCAGCACTCGCCTTTGGCGACATCCTGAATTCACTAAAGTCTCTCTCTTTATCCGGAGAGCCTGGCCGGACTACGACAGAAGGTTGGGATGCGGACGACGAAGAAATTCAACGCCCACCCACCACCCACTTTGTAGCCACTGCCGATGATTTAACCGACATGCTCGACTTCGACCAAGACATCGACGGCATGGACAACGATGCCGAGACGACCAAGACCCAGCGCCTACAGGCACTTTGGAAGGCCACGTCGTCATCGACATATACATGGTGGACATCCCAAAATATGGGAATGCCGATGGAACAACGGAGGATGACCCTCCAAGAAGCAACCAAGCGCCGGCGTCGCCGTTGCGCCTAAATCCCACCACAACAAAACGGTGATTCCGCACGGAGATAATAACACCCCTGACAAAGGTCAAGACAACCCTCCGTAAGGACTCGGGGCAGGAGGAGGAGAAGCAAGTCCGCACGGAAGGTCTGCGTAAAGAGAGGTAGAGGACGATAATTATGCGCCTCCCTCAAGATGAGGCAAGCCTCAACGACGACCAATTCGTCATGCCCGAGGATCCCGCCAACAGGAGCGTTTCAAACGCAGGCTTATGGCCACGCCAAGCAGCCTCAAGAAAAAGCAGCAACAACTTAGAGCTGACCAAGACCTGCTAGCCGATAGATGGATCAAGTCCTTGCAGCCAAGAGTATGAACTCGAACGCCTCCAAAAGCTACCCCAAACGCAGGCTGTTGCCTCGATCAGAGGAGGAAGCACCCAAGTCACCAGCAAGACGACATGGCAGACCGGCCACCCCGTGGCCGCGACAGAGAAGCCTCTCGGCCCTCCGCTCAAGCCACACCCCGACGCCGCTCAAAAAGTACCAAGGCACGGAAAATCGCCGGACTTGCGAGATATATTGGAGGATAAGGCAAAACATACAAGATCGATCTACGGATCGCGTGGGCGCCCAACGACTCGGGATGATTACCGTCGCGCCGGATACAGCAAACCCGGCCGGGCTGAACACAGTAGACAAAGCTCATATGAGCTACGTCGTGACATAGCCCAATACAGAGGCGCCGCACACCCACTATGATTCACAGATGAAGTAATGGATCATCAAATCCCTGAGCTCTTCAAACCCATAAACATTGAATCATACGATGGTACCACAGATCCTGCGGTCTGGATCGAGGACTATCTCCTCCACATCCACATGGCCTGCGGTGATGATCTACATGCCATCAAATACCTCCCACTCAAGCTTAAAGGACCAGCTCGGCATTGGCTCAACAGCTTGCCAGCAGAATCAATTGGTTGTTGGGAGGACCTGGAAGCCGCATTCCTTGATAACTTCCAGGGCACATATGTGCGACCACCAGACGCCGATGACCTTAGCCATATAATTCAGCAGCCAGAAGAATCGGCCAGACAATTCTGGACACGGTTCCTAACAAAGAAAAATCAAATCGTTGACTGTCCGGATGCAGAGGCCCTTGCAGCCTTCAAACATAACATCCGCGACGAATGGCTTGCCCGGCACCTAGGACAGGAAAAGCCGAAATCCATGGCAGCCCTCACAACACTCATGACCCGCTTTTGTGCGGGAGAGGACAGCTGGCTAGCTTGAAGCAACAACTTGGCCAAACACCCTGATAGTTCGGGTACCAAGGATAGCAATGGCAGGTCGCGTCGCAACAAGAACAAGCGCCGCATTAACGGCGATAATGCTGAAGATACGGCCGTCAATGCCGGATTCAGAGGCTCTAAACCCGGTCAGTGGAAGAAGCCATTCAAAAGAAATACCCAGGGCCCGTCCAACTTGGACCGAATACTCGATCGCTTGTGCCAGATACATGGCACCCCCGAAAAACCAGCCAATCACACCAACAGGGATTGTTGGGTGTTCAAGCAAGCAGGCAAGTTAAGTGCCGAACTCAATGACAAGGGGCTGCATAGCGATGATGAGGAAGAGCCCCAACCACCGAACAATAGAGGACAGAAGGGATTTCCCACACAAGTGCGGACGGTGAACATGATATACGCAACCCACATACCCAAAAGGGAGCGGAAGCGTGCACTAAGAGACGTATATGCGATGGAGCCAGTCGCCCCAAAGTTCAACCCATGGTCTTCCTGCCCGATCACCTTCGATCGAAGGGACCACCCCACTAGCATTCGTCATGACGGTTTCGCCGCATTGGTTCTTGACCCAATTATTGACGGATTTCACCTCACCAGAGTCCTGATGGACGGCGGTAGCAACTGAACCTGCTTTATCGTGATACAAAGGCGCAAAATGGGCATAGACCCTCAAGGATTAAACCTACAAAGACGACCTTTAAAGGCGTCATACCGGGTGTAGAGGCCAATTCTACGGGCTCAGTTACACTCGAAGTGGTCTTCGGATCCCCGGATAACTTCCGAAGCAAAGAGTTAATCTTCGACATAGTCCCGCTCATGGCGGCTATCACGCGATCGCTTCGGACGAACCGCATTTGCAAAGTTCAATGCGGTGCCTCACTACGCATACCTCAAGCTCAAGATGCCAGGCCCTCGAGGAGTAATCACGGTCAATGGAAACACCGAACGCTCTCTCCGAACGGAGGAGCACACGGCAGCCCTCGCGGCGGAGGTGCAAAGCAGCCTCTCAAAGCAATTCTCGAGTCCGGCCATTAAACGTCCGGACACTGTCAAGCGCGCCCGGAGTAACCTACAACAAGACCGCCTGGCACGATCCAAGCACGCGTAGCAATCCGGCCCCAACCCCAGCCCTCGCGAAATTGCGAAGCCAGTACTACGCGTACATAACCACGCTCTGGAGATACCATGGGCATAAGGGGAGGGACACGACCACGGCATGCCCAGAATGTGGCTAAACCGCACCAGGGGCTCCCGATTGTGTCATTCTTTTTCTTTTTTTCCTTTTTTCTTTTTTCAAGACTCCGTTTTCCAGAAATTCTGTCCGGCACTAGAATCGCCGAACTCACGATGCAATAGCCCGGGAAGCAGAAAGCTACGTCGAGTGTTCAGGTGGTCTCTATTACGAGCATTATACCTGTTTTACATACCATCCCGCAGCTTACCCCTGGAGGGGGACATGTTAAATAGTCCCATCCCTTGCTTATCGCACAATTTGTATCGTTCTGCTTTTATTTGCAGTTTCTTTTTAATAACCAATATATAGCTCTTGCCTATTATTACTTTTTATCTATATATATGTTCATTCCATGACATGTTGCACCCGTACACTTTGGTACGGCCAATACACCAGGAGCTTAAGTACCCCGAAATTATGGTGTGACAAGTCCGAACACTTTCACAAGTGCGGCACCCCGAACTTATAGCATTATATGCATCGGCTCAATCATTTCTTGGGTCAATAGTTGGGTTTGCCCGCTCCGTGTTTTGGTACCTTACGCCCGCTATATCGGCTAAGGTAGCACCGGAGAACCATCGCGATTGTGCCCCGCTTGAGCTGGGTCGAGCACCTCGATGGAGAAAGCTAAAACTGACCGTCATGATAGGGCGAGAGCCGGTCGCTGTTCGAGAGGTTTTTTCGGTCCCTAAAGACTTATGCCGCTTAGAGCGAGGAACCGAATTGTCCGCCAAGGCGTGATAGCGCCTCAACTCGGTCTTCCAAATACTAGGGGCTTCACTAAATTTAAAATTATAGAATTCTATGGCTAAGTGAGAGTGTTCAAGCATTATAAGTCCGGTTGCCTTGTTCGTTGCGCTGAACGCCTCCTCGATGGACCCAAGAATGGGAACAAGAGCTCTCAAGTTTATCCCAACACCCCAAAGACTGTGGCATGGGGGCTGAAGCCAACGACTTGCCATCTCTCAAATTTGATAAACGGCCGCATGTAAGGTAATATTTTAAATTAACAAGCGTTGCTTAGCACATATGAACAAGTTTTCAGCGTACATGATAACAAATGCGAGTCTATTCAAAAATTAGATCTTTGGAGCACTCATCCGCTATACGGCGAGCACCCTTCAAGAGGCCCTCATAGTACATTTCGGGCGTGCGATGCTCCTTGCCCTTCGGTGGCCCGTCCGTCACAAGCTTCTCCGCGTCCAGCTTGCCCCAGTGCACCTTAGCACGGGCAAGGGCCCGACGGGCACCTTCAATGCAGACGGAGCGCTTGATGACCTCAATCCGTGGACATGCGTCCACCAGCCGCCGCACTAGCCCAAAGTAGCTCCTAGGCATGGCTTCCAATGGCCACAGCCAAACTATGAGGCCCCTCATGGCCTGTTCGGCGACCTTGTGGAGCTCGACCAACTGCTTCAGCTGGTCGCTCAGGGGCACCGGATGTCCGGCCTCAACATAATGAGACCAGAACATCTTCTCCGTCGAGCTCCCCTCCTTGGCGCGGTAGAATGCGGCAGCATCAGACACACTAGGGGCAGATCTGCTAATGCTCTTGGAGAGCTCCGAATCCGGGTAAGTAATAGGTAATTCACTTTCACATTCTAGCTCTGCATAAAGAATGCCTTACCCGCCGCGATCTTCTTTATTGCCTCAATCTCATGGAGGGCTTTTTGGGCCTCGGCCTTAGCAGCTTTGGCACTCTCAAGAGCCGAAGCAAGCTCGGACTCTCGGGTCTTCGAGTCACGCTTCAAACCCTCGTGTTTTTCCACGAGAGCCTGGAGCTCTTGCCGCACCTCCGCCAACTGCGCCTCCCCCTTCTCTTGCTTGGTGCGTTCCGAAGCCGCTTTGTTTTCGGCCACGGACACCGCTTCCTCCAGGGTCGCCACCTCGTTCGTGGCCCCTGCAGTACCCATGTTATTCCTATTATTTTTTGCAACCGAAACCTTTCTATAAGGTATTTCTTTCATAAGGTATTACTTACCTTCCTTGTCCTCGAGCTGCTTCTTGGCAAGGTCGAGCTCGTTCTCGACCGCCGAGGCTCGCTTCAATGCATTGACCTCCGCAGTCAAGGCGGCAGAGGTCAAGAAAGACAGCCTGCATTCCCATATTGACATACTTATGTTAGACTCTGCGTATATCTTTTTAGATCCTTAGACCGGCTTTTCTTTCCGCACACCCAACTAAGCATCAGGGGCTACTGTCTATGCGGTAATATTTTTACATATTCTAAACTTACCTCAAAGCCTGATAGAAGGCTGGTACAGGCTTCGGTCAGCCCACTCTTGGCGGACTGAACTGTCCGGATCACCGCACTCATAACAGTGCGGTGCTCCTCCTCGATGGAGGCGCTGTTAAGCGCCTCCAGTAAGTTATCCGGTGCCTCCGGTTGGACGGAGGACACCGGCGTCTTACCCTTCTTACGAAGGGGCCGCTTGCCGGACTTCGGAGCCGCTGAAGGTTCCGTTATGGAGTCCGGACAAGGGTCGGGCTTAGAGCCCCTGGGGGTCTCGCCCCCCACGCGCCTGGAGTCCGGGAGGTTGCCTTGTGGCGCCTCCTGTGCCACCTCCTCTTGACCAGGCCCCCTTGGGGCACCACCTCGGCGTCATCCGCAGGGTGAGGCGAGGAGGCGGCGGAAGTGAAGTGCTTCCATTTCCGATTTACCCGGGGACCCGCCGACGAAGCGGCGAACTCGCCTTTAGGCGGGCTGCATGATGTTCGCATTAGAGAACACTATGCAATAAAAAGTCATGGGTATCCGGACACTTACGATCTCGCCAGGGCTTGGCCCTTGTTGGCCAATCCTCCCGTCGTTGTCGACGTTGGTGGAGAAGTCCGAGGAAGGGTTCTTCCTTCTTGACCCTCCGGCCTCCCGGTTAGGGCGGCCTTCCTTTCCTCTCCTCCCGGCTGGGGAGAAGCTTCTTTCCTCCTCCTCGTTCTCGTGAAAAGATTCGCTTCAGAATCTGACAGCACCAGGCGTCGGGAGCTCCTTCGAGTTCCCGTTGCCTCCTTCTTGGCCTTGTTCTCCGGCACCACATGAGGTACCGGAGCCAGCAGCCCCGTCAATCGGGCGTCCGCTGGGTCTTCTGGCAAAGGAGCCGGACAGTTAACCTGTTCGGACGTCTTCAGCCAGTCCTGTTAAAGGTTAGGGAGTTTTAGATCCCACATAGAGTCAAACTATGAAAAAAGAGTCCCATAAAGGGTAAAATAACTCACCTCGCTGGCTTGACGTTGCGAGCTGAATCCGCGGTCTTCGGTAGCGGATGTGGGAGCCTCGGCGCCCTTGAACAGCACCTTCCAGGCATCTTCGTACGTAGTGTCGAAGAGCCTTTTCAGAGTTGGGTGATGTGCCGGATCGAACTCCCACAATTTGAAGGCCCGTTGTTGGCATGGGAGAATCCGGCGGATGAGCATCACCTGGATTACGTTGACAAGTCTGAGATTCTTCTCCACCAGGTTTCGGACGCATGTTTGGAGTCCGGATAGCTCGTCCGAATTCCCCCACATCAGGCCTGTCTCTTTCCATGACGAGAGCCGTGTGGGGAAGCCAGATCTGAATTCGGGGGCCGCCGCCCATTTGGGGTCGCGCGGCTCGGTGATATAGAACCACCCCGATTGCCACCCCTTTATTGTCTCCACAAAGGAGCCCTCGAGCCATAGGACTTTGGCCATCTTGCCAACCATGGCGCCTCCGCACTCCGCTTGGCGGCCGCCCACTATCTTCGGCCGGACATTGAAGGTCTTCAGCCATTAGCCGAAGTGAGGCTGGATGCAGAGGAAGGCCTCGCACATGACGGTGAACGCCGAGATGTTGAGGATGAAGTTCGGGGCCAGATCGTGGAAGTCTAGGCCGTAGTAGAACATGAGTCCCCGGACAAATGGGTGAAGTGGAAAACCTAGTCCGCGGAGGAAGTGGGGGAGAAACACCACCCTCTCATGGGGCCTGGGGGTTGGAATGAGTTGTCCCGCGTCGGGCAGCCGGTGCGCGATGTCGCCGGACAAGTATCCGGCCTCCCGCGGCTTTGTGATGTGCCCCTCCGTGACGGAGGAGGCCATCCACCTGCCTCCCGCTCCGGACATAGTTGGAGAAGGTTGAGGTGGGGTGTGCGGACTTGGGCGCTGGAGCTCGAGTCTTGTGAAATGGATAAGCAAAGGAGGAAGAAGGCGAGGTGAAAAGGTGGATCCTTATCCCTTATATGGACGGACGGCTATGCGCCCCCACCAGCCCGGTAAAACTCGCTTATCTCCCAAGCGCCGTAATCAATGGCGCGGATGGGTTACCCACGTCCGTATTGATGAGAATCCCAGAATAAGGGGGCATGATCTATGCTTTGATAAGACGTGCCAAGGAAACCGCCTCGCTAAATGCGCTGAGGTGGAACAGTAAAAAACGATTCATATAAAGGCCTGGCCGTGGTGTGATGTCACGCCGTGGAATACGTCAGCAGATCTATGCAAAAGTTATTCTCTCTACGGTAGTATGTGGAACTTGTTTTGCAGAGCCGGACACTATCCTTGTGTTCAAAACCTTCTATGAAGTATTCAGAGGAGGAACCCGCCTTGCAATGCCGAAGACAATATGCACGCCGGACTCGTCGTCATTGAAGCCTGGTTCAGGGGCTACTGAGGGAGTCCTGGACTAGGGGGTGTCCAGATAGCCGAACTATCATCGCGGCTGGACTCCAAGATTATGAAGATACAAGATTGAAGACTTCGTCCAGTGTCCGGATGGGACTTTCCTTGGCGTGGAAGGCAAGCTTGGCGATACGGATATGTAGATCTCCTACCTTTGTAACCGACTCTGTGTAACCCTAACCCTATCCGGTGTCTATATAAACCGGAGGGTTTTAGTCCGTAGGACGAACAACAATCATACCATAGGCTAGCTTCTAGGGTTTAGCCTCCTTCATCTCGTGGTAGATCTACTCTTGTACTACCCATATCATCAATATTAATCAAGCAGGAGTAGGGTATTACCTCCATCGAGAGGGCCCGAACCTGGGTAAAAACATCGTGTCCCTTGTCTCCTGTTACCATCCTCCTAGACGCACAGTTCGGGACCCCCTACCCGAGATCCGCCGGTTTTGACACCGACAGTCTTCCTCGCCGGCGGCGGCGCAAGACGAGCTCCCGCTCTCAAGGTAGGAACTCCCCAATTCGACCCCCTCTCTGTGGATTTGATTTGGCACTGCTTGATCGAACCTTCTGTTGGTGCTACGCAGCACGTGGCCATGGCTGCCTGCCTTCGGTCGCTGGCCACGGGGCTTCTCCAGCTGGCACGTCCTCTTAGAGAGCGGATCTTGCACCTCACGCCGATGGTCTCGGTCGTCCTGGCGGAGGACTGCTACCTTCAGGGCCACTATGGGTTTCCGAGTACACCTATGGACCTCGTACCAATAGGGTATTTTTCACTTTGTTTCCTCTTATGAATGGTCCAGATCCGATTCGTCCTAGTTGTTGGGGAAGTAACATGAACGGTTCTGCTGCAGGTCACCGTCATTGGGCGAGGTGCCATGCTTCGCCTTGCCCTCGCGCCTCTCCGCACGCACCGGCTGCCGCCGCGGTGGGTGGTTGCCGGCTGCACCGCGTCGCCTTCCCGCATCGGCTGCTCCTCCCACGCGCGTCCGCTCGCTGAAGCTGGTTTCTGACCCCGCAAGTTCTGCTGCTGGGTGGAGAGAACGATGCAGCAGAAGCAAAGTTGCAGCTGTTTGAAAAAAAAGGGACGATGCAATGTTGTTTGGGACTCTTGGCTGCTGATTTTTCTGACGCCGACTCAGGAGTTTCTCTCTTAAAGGCAGACCCCTCTTCTGCCTGTTAAATTAAAGAAAAAGAAAGAAAGGAGTGAATTCAGTGCCTCACTGAAGCGTCAAGCAAAATCCATCGGATGCTCTCTGTACTAGTGCTCTGGCCGCTAGAATTGTTACTCCCATGGAGATTATCTGCGTGAGGACAACAGTTTTGGGGAGGATAACATTTTTTTGCAAAATTATCTACGGATGCCACGTACTGATCGTCCATCGTCCAGACGAATCAGGTGAAATCCATCCGATCAATTTTTATGATATTTCTTCATTCTTTCGAGAACAATTACTCTCGTTTGTGATCTTTGTGCAGGAAAATTACTCATTATAAGAGTGGCTATCGTGCCACAGATACGGAGAGCACATTGCTTGCGTCTGTCTACACCAACGATCGACCGCGCCGGTTTACAATGCCTGTGGCCAACTCTCTGTCCACACCGGCTTACAACGCCGTGGCTGGTTCATCAATCTGCTCCCACGACCGACTCGGCCGTCATTAATTTCAGCTTTACCATGGTGATCATCAACTCCACGGTGAATAACCCCTGGCATGATATATCAGGCCATCAGAAAATTTCCGGCTTAAAAAGAAGGATTCCGGTTTAAAAATCTGGTTCAAGGGAAATCTATCTCCCACAAAGCTCTGAAGCTCTCAATTCCGGTTTAAGAATTTCCGGTTCAAAAAGGAATTAACTTCTCGCAAGTCCGAGTTTAAAGGCTGTCAGAAAATTTCTGGCTGAAAATGAGGATTCCGGTTTAAAATCCGATTCAAGGAAAAGAAGTCTCCTACAAAGCTTTGAAGCTCTCAATATCCGGTTTAATGTCCGGTTCAAGAAGGATTTATCTCTTGCAAAAAGTTAAAGGGTGCCAAAGAGGACCTGCTGCCATGATGCGTGGTTCAAACATGGGTATCATGCCTTATTGGCTTATCATATTATTGATCACTTGGGGGCTTGGTCATATCTGAACCATAGTCACACCTCTTGATCGGCGCAATGCCACAGTATCACTTGGGGCTTTGGTCGTGTCCGAACCATAGCAACGCCATTTGGTAGGCGTAAAAGCCACAACATCACTTGGGGACTTGGTCATGTCTCGAACCATAGTCACGCATCTTGATCGCCTAGTGCCACAAAGATCACTTGGGGCTTTGGTCGAACCCAACCATCGCTACACCTCTTGATCGGCGTAATGCCAATGCATCATTTGGGGACCTGGCTGACTCGAATCATAGCTACGCCTTTTTGGGGGCATGGTCTTGTCCGACCATGGTAATGCCACTTGATCGGCTCAAAGCCTCATTTGCAATGGTTTTATCTTTGCCTTTGCTTCTGTTTTTCTTTTGATAAAATATTTTTTCTGTTGCGTTTTCAACCAACATTATTAAATCCGGTTCAACTGTCAGTTACAGATTGACGGAACACGATTAAATCATAATCCGGAGACTATCAGCCCGGTCTGGTTTCGACTATAAGTCGCCAGTATATATTTGGATTGCGCCATTGGAATTATGCGCTTATAAATCATTGGGTATATTATTCAAATAGCCAACATGGCTGGATTTTATTATGGTTATCAATAACCACTATTATGATCAAGGTTTTCAAAGTCGCTTTAGCGCAATGGCTATCATATTATCAATGGATATGATTTTTATTCTACAAGTGAAGGAATAGTCCCGAGTTGCTGCAGGCTTACAACCCAGCACTTAGGGGCTACATTATTCAAGTTGAGATTACATCAAATATGCAAGTCTCATGTCGCTGCAAGCATGCACCATGACACTCGGGGGCTAATGCAAAGTCATTTTTTGATCATCTTATTGAAGACCCGACTCATCACATCATAATGAGCCGGCCCTTGGGGGCTACCAATTGCTCCTGTCAACAATTCAAGGTACAAGCTTTTTATCCATTATATTGAAGGGTACATTGCTCAGTTGATAAAGCACAAAGCCTTTAACCTTGTGGACATGGATTCAAGCCCCATGATGGGGATTATATCATATGATGTTATTTTCATTGAAGTATATATCAAGTCCCAGCTCAATATTATCTTACTGAGCCGGCCCTTGGGGGCTACACCGTTGCTGTTCAAAGTTTACATGATTATATTTACAAAGTCCCTACTCATTATTGCATAATGACCCGGCCCTTGGGGGCTACACTGGTTGAAGCTTTTATGAGCATCACACAATTACAAGTCCCAGGTTGCTGCAAGCATGACAACCCGGCACTTGGGGGCTGCATATGTGGAATACTCAATTCTGACTAGTGATTGAGATGAACAACCTGGATTTCTTCAAGATTGTGATATTTATATTGAAGCAAGTTTTAAGTTGTTGCTATGCTACCTTCTTAAGACTTGGGGGCTACAAGTGATAGGCATATAAGAGGTATATTTTCAAGCTGGATGTTAACTACAAGTATGATCCGGTGCTATCAATATTTAAAAACCGGTGATCTTGGCAATGATAAACCGGCAAGTTCTACGTCCTTAAACTGGCTGAAGATCAGATGAGTATTTCAAGGACCAATATTGTTTTTAATCATTGGGAGCTGAATCAAAGGAGTTATTCTTCACAATATATTTTCTATGAGAAACCAGTGTCGGCAAGTTGATTATGAAGCTGGTCTATTAAACCAGATTTTCTATAAGAAGGAAGTGACAAGGACTTCAGGATGATCAGGATCAGTTTAACATGGATAAATCCAAATTAAACTGGGGGCTAATGTCGGGGATATACCCCACGGTATGACCCGGCCGGAGTCGTAAATCGGCCGGGACTTGGTAAACCGGCGGATGGTAAACCGACAGAGTTAAGACAGATGGTAGCACCGGCAGATATTGTTAAACCGGCAGATATTGTTAAACCGGCAGACATTGTTAAACCGGCAGACGTTGTTAAACCGGCAGACAATGTTAAACCGACAGACAATGTTAAACCGGCAGACGTTAAGAAGCCCAGGAAAGGAAGTCAAAATAGTTTAAGTCTTAGTCCGAGATGGACTCTACATGTAACCCGCCCCTTTAACTTATATAAGGAGGGGCAGGGCTCCCCAAAGGGGGACAAGCTACAAGAAAGAAGAAACAATATTAGGGTAGACACAAAGAGGAGAGCCGGTTTACGGCGACTCCCTCGTGATGATAATGAGACCTAGCCTCAAACAGCATGTAGGGTTTTTACCGGATGATGTTTCCCGAGGCCCGAAGCTGTCTAAATCCCTGTCTTGTGTTGCGTCTCTCGATTCCGCTCAACCCCTCTCAAGCTACCACATAGATGCGTTGGCCTCGCGACTAAGTCCTGACACTAAGGACATCAGCTGTGACAATTCCACGACAAGGCTGGCAAGAGGTTTTCTACATCTGTATTTCCCGACGAGCTCTGCTTGGCCTTGCCATTGTTCCTTGATGACGTGAGCCCTCTGCAATTTGCACCCTAGGAAAATTAGCTAGCTATGAATGATTGGAGTGCTGCCCAGATATATTGACATGCAGGATTTGTTGGACTGAGACCCATGGGCAAGGCACGTGCTGTAGATAGGAACGGTCGTATCTGGCTATTTGATGGTGCCCCTTGATCTGGTGACCTGCCATGTGGAAGACATGCACTGTGTGTATTTCTTGTTGTATCTGGCAATTTGTATCTGACATGTGTCCTTTTGAATGGTTGGTACCCTAGATTCGTGTTTCGTTTGCTGACAACTATAGTTGTGTTTACTGTAGGGTGTAGACTCGTGGTATGTACTCTTACAAAATATTTGAAGGGTTAAATGATGCTGAAATGCCCTGCTGCAGTGTAGCTCTACTGATGATGCAGATTGGCAGATCTTTTATGCTTGTGTTTGATTTGATGCCATGTCGACTTGCTTGCATAATCATGAAGTAAATTGCTCGGTGCAGTTATTTTCTCTTAAATATTTTGCAGTGTATGTCATCTAAATAAAACTGCACGCAGTGATCTTCTTGTATGAGTATATATGTCTACATTGCATGTTGTTTTTGTGAAAATATGATGATTAGTTCCTAGGTACTGCATATTGTGTTTAGCTTGAGGTTTTGTATGCACTAGTATTACTCTGTTTAGCTTGAGGTTTGAAGCTCTAGTATGCTTAGTATGCTTAGAGTGACTGGTTTCATTAGTCTCTTAATCGACAAGTTAACTGCACTAGTATTTACTAGTATTACTGTTTTGCTTTTACAAGAATTAATTTGTTCTGTCTCTAATTGATGCTGATGACAACAGTTATGTTCTGTCTCTGATTCATGCTGATGACATCTCCATTCATTTCATCTAGTGAGCAAACATGGCACCATCCATGAGTCTTGCAGCGAAAGGTCTGCTCCCCTTTGGAGCGCTCCCCTTGAGCGGCGTGGCGCAGAGGCTGGTGTCCGTGACCGCCTCACTAGAGCACAAGACGAGCGATTATAAGAGGAAGCTCCTGACCCTGTTTTTGGTCAGAGAATAATGGTTCACTACAAGAAATTAGTAGGTGTCTGCTCTTTCACTAGTGTCGACCCATGCTTACATTGCTAATAATACGCGCATGCTCCACAACTAATACAGAAGATGCATTTCCATCCCATCTAGTAGGTGCTGACTCAATGCAAACAAATAAAAGAAAATTAGTAGGTGTTGACTACTCACACCCCATATATGTTGAACGATGCTAACTGCTGTACCAATGTGATGTTGCTTGCTTGATTGATGACTGGTTGTCATTAACTAGAAGAAAGAAGAAGAAAACCTTGTCAATTTATTTGAGGAGAATCATGGATCCCATTCATTAGACAACCAGTACTACTACTTTTATTTGCATGTTTGCTTGCTTGCTTGCTTGTAGCACTATCAAGTGTTAGGAAATTCAGTACTAGGATGTGTGGAGCTAGGACGCTGTTGGATCATTAGCACTTGTAGCACTATCAAGTTTGTACTGATTGCAGATAGAAAACCTTGTAATTTTGTTTCCGTAAGCTAAACTTTGTGATTTAATTTCTGGAAGCTAAACATTATAAGTCTATTAAGAAACTTGAGCAAAATCAGTCCATAAGTTAGTTGAAGTCACAAGTGTCTTTTATTGACAGAGTCTTCTGCCAGGGCGAATGTTATATTCAAAACCACTCCTGATCACTTTGTGTTTTCTTTTTTAATATTTTGTTGTGTCTTGCTTGGTGTGAATTGATCCAGTTAAGTGTCTGACTGGGAATATTATGCTATCAAGTTCGTGTCTTAGTGCGTCTGAGAATGTTGTTTATTTCTTTCTTCCTTTTGTTGCAAACCTAAAAAGAAAGTGCAATGTGAACCTGGAAGGTGCATGTACTGCTGCTACTTTCGTGTGCCAACTGCTATAATAGTTGGTTTGTGATGATCCAAACAAGTCGACAACAGTAGTATTGTTGGTCGTTGGTGTTTAATTCCATTGCTGCCATGGTATTTATTCTTTCGGCATGTCATGTATATGCTTGGTTCCCTGATGGGTGCACTTTCTAACACGTGCAGGTGCAAGACAGAGACACGCCACCATGCAATGATTCTTCTTCCACTCGCAGGCCTCCCACTCCAGTAACTCTTTTTCTGCTCCATCATAGCATAGCTAGTAAGCAAGCGCTCCTCTCTTTTGCTCTCTCTTGCTCTATTATCTTCCTCTGCGTGTGTCCAGGACCATACACCCCTTCTGCTAAGTTATGTTCTGGCCATAGTGATTTCTGTCTAGTGCTTATGATGCTTTGGACTTGTAGTTTAGTGATGCCAAGTGTTGCATCGATAATATTTTATCAAAACTACCCAATTAAGTTGAACAATCGAAGAGAGCCTGCTGCTAACAGATAGGTTTCCTCTCCTAATAAAGATTGGATTGTTGTTCTGGCTCTGAAACATGCAACTTTTTTACCCGTCTATAAGTCTTGATCAAATCCAGCTTGTATCTACTTGTAGATGTAGACTGTTCTATATTTTTTGTCGATTAAAAACCTGCTTGCATGTTGTTGGATATCAACCATGGTTGAACCTAAAAATGGCCGATTTGATATCTTTTCTTTTTTCTGCACTATACTAGTCGTCGTCGCCACTGCCATAGTTGGGTTCGAGTCGTCTCCAACGTTGCTAAAGATCACCGTTGACACTATAATCCACAGGTATCTCTCTCGGTTCCCTTTATACCCTCGTACCTTTGTGATGTTAGTACGCTTGTGCTGACTAGTTTTGTTAGATCTTGTCGGTTGAATGGATGGTCGTGTTAGTATAATGGTATTTTGTTTTAGGTGCAATGTGTTGCAATGAAGTTTTTTGCACGAGACTTGCACTTGAGCCATGCATATTCATATTTCGTATCTGTTTTCTTGTATGTATGGGTATCTCATTTTAACTAGTTGGAGGACAAAAAGCATGGCACTAGCTCAATTTGTGTTATCATTCTAAATAAATGTCATTTTCTTGAATGGTCTTTTCATAATATATTTGCCCCCAATTTTTCTTATTCTTCTCTCATTCATGTAACAGGGTGACAGAGGAAGCCATGTTGCAGTTTTGTTTGTTGCCAGCCCTGACTTCGGTCGTCCAGCGAGTCTGGCATGTTGTTCATCTGACTACGGTCGTCCAACGAGTCTGTCATGTTGTTCATCTGACTACAGTCGTCTAGTGAGTCTGGCATGTTGTCATTTTCTTGTAAAGCAGTACTGTATTACACTTGTAAAGCTCGTTACACTTTTAGAGCTTGAAAGTAATGTATTACACATGGTCATGTATTGGCACGTATAGAGCTTGTTATTGTGATTGCTGTTGTATTATGTGATCTGGTTGCTCTTATTTGAAGTATCATGTTTGCTTTTTGTGTGGCAATTTAAATACTGGTTGAAATATGAAGAATATGAGCCAGATCGATGGGACCCACTTACCAGAACATGAAAAATGGGACCCAGTCACAAGAACCTGATAATTGGGACCCATCTGACTAGTGGACCCATTTAATAAAAAAGGGAAAATGCAATAGTTTAGACAAATAGGCCATGGCCCAACAATAAAAAAGCTGCAATGTTGGGCTTGGCCCATGAAGCCAACCAATAATGGACAGGAAAAAAATATACAAAAAGGCTGTATTAGTGGGCTCGGCCCATGTAAAGCATCGAATTAGACCGGGCTGAATCTTACCAATGACCTTTTCAATTGGTCGCAATTTTGCCACGTCGGATCTGACGTGGCCTGGCCAGACAGCCAGCGACCAAAATAGAAGGTCATAGAATCCATGACCTTTTGTTTTGGTCGTGGCCTTCCACGACCTTCTCACAAAGAAGGTCGTTAATTTCAGTTTACGACCGCCAGCTTTTGACCTTCTGTTTTTGGTCACAAAAATGTCGCAAATGAAAAACAATGACCTTTCAGTGACCAATAGTGATGGTCGCAAGTTGACATATTTCTTGTAGTGACAGTGCACAATGTTAGTCCCACCTTGCTAGTTGAGAGGAGCTCGCACCGGTTTATAAGCCCCGACGCGGCTACCATGTCGAGCTCCTCTCTAAGCAGGCCTTTGTGGGCCTATTGCAAGTCTTCTACCCTATGGGGCCTACTGGGCCGTTCGGGCCTGCATCCTGGCCCAACTAGAGGTTGGGTTTCTAGTCGTATGCACGCCGTGCCGGCCCAGTAGGTGGGCCGTTTTTGCTTTATTTCAAAGGAAAAAAATTCATAAAAAATCCTTTAGTCTCGGTTGGTGTTACCAACCGGGACTAAAAGTCCCCCAGACCACGGCGCGCCTCATGCCACGTGGTGGCCCTTTAGTGACGGTTCTTGTTGAACCGGTACTAAGGAGGGGGGGGGGCTTTAGTCCCACACTTTAGTGCCAGTTTCAGAACCGGCACTAAAGGGCCTTATGAACCGGTGCTAAAGCCCGGTTCTGCACTAGTGTGGTCCACTCTGTAGCCATATAGCAGTGCTACACTCGGTATGACTATACATCACCACTCGATCTAGTACCCAGATAATGTCGCCAAAATTCATTACAACAGAACTTTTTGGATTTTCTTGGATTCATTCCATCCTTTTTGGCAATGTTAAATTAGTAGAAGACAATGTTTCGATTGACTACGAGGCGTTTGTGGTAACTTCATACTTGTTGCTTCTTTTCTGCGTATGGCAAAACTTTGGATGGCGTCAACTATGCCACATTGCAAAATCTAGCGTAAACTTTCTCTTTTCTTTTTTTGTGATATGCCTGAGGATCACATTGCACCTATTATATTAGGTAGATGACCATTTTTAGAATAGTTGAAGCTAATCAATGTGCAAGATAATGTTTGATTTGACCTCCCTTGTCGAGACCCATTTGTCAAAAAAATTCCTAGGAAGAAGAAGAGCAAGATCTACAATGGAGACGGAATTGTGTTGAATGCAAGAAGTTATAGATTGGGTGTTCATTTGCCCAATGAGAAGTAATCATTAATGTGGTTGAGCTAAATGACCGAAAACAAACCACTTCATGGGAGGCAGCCCATGGAAATAAGGTAGTGTAAATTTTGCTTTGTTTTGTGTGTGTAAATAAAGGAGTGGCCAAAATAAAGAAAAGAAAAAGAGATGGAGAAAAAAGGTATTAGCGCCGGTATGATCGTGTTGTAATCCACTCGTATTTCCTATTTTTTGCCTTCTAGAGTTGGAACAAACCTCTTAGGAACAATAAAAATCCTCAAAGAAACTAGGTGTTTTGAGCATCCAAAGCCAAAGATGGAGCTTGGTATGAGCAACCACGCTTGTACGGGCGATCATACCGACCAGGCGAGGCAGCGCCAAACTTTCCGGTGAAGAAGATGGTAGTGCTTGTACCGAAGAGGAGAGGTAACCCAAATTATCCAGGGAGAGTATGACGTGTAGTACAAGAGAGCGGGCTCATACTTGCAGTCGTACCAACCCTTGCCAGACCAACAGAAGAATCCAGAGGAGATGACGTAGTGTTCGATGGTACCCGGGCTTGTACCGTACGATAACGCCAGCACCAGATCTATCCGGGGAAGAAGACGGGGTCTCCGAGTAGACATGCTCATACCAACCCTAGTACCAGCCAAGATTAGATGTAATTCAACTTCTAGAGGAGAAGATGACGTATGGTACGAGAGCTAGAGCTCGTACTGGCTCTCATACCGCGTGAAATCTCAGCCATAAAGTGCGCGAGAGGAGGTAACCCTTAACCATATTTTCCATCTACAGGGTGACTTGACAATCGAGGTGCGGGAGGAGGTTGCCACTTCAAGGTGCAGCGTTGAGAGGAGGCATCCTCTGCCACAATAGAGCACGGCCAGAGACATCTTGATGATAAGCTATGAGGTATTTATGTGACTGTTACATATAATATACACCCTCTTCGGATGTTGCGGTTCTATATGCAGCACGATTCCGTCCATGTCCCTCTTTGCACCGCCAGGACGTCCAACACCTCCTTAACAACTAGGAAGCTCGTCGTAGCAGCAACATACGGCCCTAGGTAACAGTGCTTCATCTTTTTTGTAAGCTCTCCTTTTACTAATAAATTTCAAAAGTGTAAATCTCTTTGATTTTATTATATAGGCAACACCCCACATCCCTTCTTGCCATAGTTTGTGCAATCGCCAGTTTTGGCATCCTTTATTTAGTGCATGACCTTGTCTTTCAGACTCCACCACTACCACCCACGTGCACCAAGAGTGAATGCGAGTAGGTAGTGGATGCCTTTGGGAACTGAAGTGGGAACGCAAAAAAGCATTGGAAATTAGAGAACTAAAGTTTGACTGGACCACTAGACATGACTACATTGAAAACCTTCACAAACTTATTTGTTCACCACTGAGCTTAACTAAACTGAAAAATTTATAGATAACTACACCGAACTTAACTGAAAAAGGCTGTTCAGATAACTGAAACTAACCTAAATAACCATTAAAGAGGTAAATCAGCACCCAGGAACTTGCAGGGAATCAGCACCCCGCCACCAAACAATTTGCACTCTACGTGATGTCTTGGTCCCCACTTTTTTCTTTGATCCCCTTCTTCCTCTTATCCACCACCAGACCCCCTTCTTCCCCTTCTTCCTCTTCCAGCACCACATCAATGGTTTTGCGGGACGATCTTTCCATCTCGTCTGATGATGACTCCGTGACCAGCCAGGTTAGTCTCTGTCCTGGAGTTATCTCACATAACTAGGGTTTTAGGGGGAAAGGAGGAATTTTAGTCAGAACTCAATTGAAGGTATTTTCTTTTCTTTTAGCCACCACACCATTTTCTGCAAGGAATGTAGAGTCCGGGCTACAGATCTTCCTGCTAGATGTGAGCATCGATCTATCTGTTAGAAGCTCGTGGCATTTGAATCAGTTGATAGTGGCTGGAGGTTCCTAGCTTGTGCAGACAAGGTTAGTAAAAAATTGGCATTTCAGTTCTTTATGAGTATATGACATGTATGTGCCATTTACTTGTAATTTCAGTATACTAGAATCTATGTATAGTGCAATTTTAGCGTAATTTTATAAATTAACTATGTTGTTGGTGCTGTCAGTTGTGTGCTTTAATTAATTTGATAAAATTTAGTTTAGTCACAATTTGGTAATTTGCAGCCTACAAACATAATTTAACTAAATAAGTTAAGTCAATTTAACAGAGAAAGTTCAAACAAGTTCAGCCAATTTGGTAATTTGCAAGTTCATAAAATGCCAATAGTTCAGAAAGTTTAGGCAATTAATAAATTTAGAATGTTCAAATATTATTCTCTGTACTCCCTCCGCACCGTGCATTAGTCATGTTAGTTTGTGCACTGTGACCAAGGCATAGGGGAAAATGAAAGTGCGAGTTATCGACTAGAGGGGGGGTGAATAGGCATTTTTTATGGAAGTCTTCAAAACATGAAAGTTTCGAAGATAAACATGAAAACTAGACCTATAAACATGCAGCGGAAGATGAACTACACTAGACAAACCATAGTCAAACAAGTATGAAGCTAAAGCATGATGACTGATAGCAGCTAGGAAGTAGGATCAGGATGGAAGATAGTATGAAGCCAATCAGAACAAGCAGTCGCACAGTGAAGTAAAACAAGTAGAGCACTCAGGCAATGACTTCGCAAAGACAAACTGTAAGTAAGGAGAGTAAGAGATAGAACCAGTGTGTTGTGAAGACAAGTATTTGTTCGACCAGTTCCAGCTTGTGTGACAACCGTGACGTCTGTTAGGGAGGCTGAGATTGAACTCAAGACCGTGTCTTCACCTTATTCCCTTGAGCTAAGGACACACAATCCCGCCTAATCACTCTGGTAAGTCTTCAAGGTAGACTTCCAAACCTTCACCGACTTCGTTCACCGGCGATCCAAAATTACTCTTGGATGCTCAGAACGCGACGCCTAACCGGCTGGAGGATTCACAGTCCTCAAGTGTAACAAGTCTTCAGATCACGCGGACCGAAATAATTCAGTGATGCCAAACACTCTTTGGGCTCTGGATGGTTTGGGCTTTGTCCTCACAAGGATTTCTCTCAAACTCTTGGAGGTGGGTTGCTCTCAACGACAAAAGCCGCACTAACTCGAGCAGCCACCAATTTATGGTGTAGGGGTGGACTATTTATAGCCACTAGGCAACCCGACCTGATTTGTCCGAAATGACCCTGGGTCACTAAGGAACTGACACGTGTCACAACGGTCAGATTGCAAACACATGCGACAGCTTGAATTGGGCTACAAGTAAAGCTGACTTATCCGACTCTGGATAAGATTTTCTCTCATTGTCTTCGCTCAAAGACATAGGATTTTTGTTGAGCATCACTTCAGTCACTCTGACTTTGTTCACTTGGACCCCACTAAACAGTGCGGTGGTTCCTATGACTCAACAAAGAAGAAAAGATACAACAAAACTGCTAAGTCTTCGCGCTCCATAGTCTTCACTCAATGTCTTCTTCAGTCATAGTCTTCAATGTGAATATCTTCACGCATCACCATTATCTTCAATGTCTTCATACATTTTAAGGGGTCATCTCCGGTAGGTAAACCGAATCAATGAGGGACTACTACCTGTGTTATCCTACAATTCTCACAAACACATTAGTCCCTCAACCACGTTTGTCGTCAATAATCCAAAACCAAACTAGGGGTGGCACTAGATGCACTTACAATCTCCCCCTTTTTGGTGATTGATGAAAAACTGGTTGAAGTTTTCAACGGGGATATAAATATGTGAAATTGTAAAGGATGAGGTATTGTCTTCATAAGTAGCAAAAGGCTCCCCCTGAAGATGTGCATATAAGTAATTTGCTTTTGGAATGCAAATGCACATGGAAGGTTCTACTTGTGGAGATCCTCTTCAACTGATGAAGATAATTCATCATGCATGATTCAATGTAACGAAGATAATGACATGCATAATGAAAAATGGACGTCTACAAAATGATTTAAGTGCGGAAGTTATCATCGCACATGCAGAATTTATCATCGCATCAAAAAATGGCAAATAAGTAGCAGACGACCATCGAGTTTAAGTGTTACAACTCAGAGAACCAAAATTATCAAGAGAAAGATTTGTAAACACTAGGCAAAAATATAAAGCAACCGCCCATATGAACCCGCTTGAAGACTATCAACTCATAGCTTCTCCCTCTTTTGTCAGTAAGGACCAAAAAGGGTTGAAGACATTGAGCCTCTACTCGTTCCCAGAAGGAGTAGGAGAAGATGCAGGGTTGGTGTCGAGGTTTGGCGGTGCATACGAGCTTGGAGTAGTTTGGATACGTGTTGGAGGTGGCGAAGTGGCATCATCTTGATCATCGATCACACGAGAATTCACGGTTGCAGCAGAAGAGGGGTACTCTGAGTCTTCAAGAGATGGAGTGCGCTGCAGAACAACATTACTGGGCGGAGTGGAATCAATCTTGAATCTTTTTGAGAAGCCATCGTCCTGAAGATCTTCCTCAGCACACATAAGCGTCAGTACCTTTCCATGTGCGTCGGCAGGTTTCTTGCACGACAAAGGCATTCTTGGTTGCAAGGTTGCGAATGCGATTGACGTCAGTCATGATGCTCTGCATCTGGCGCTTGAGCCAATCATGATGCCTATCCTGTTTCTGATGCAGGCCAACGAGAAGCTCTCGGTCATTGAGAACACGAGATCGCTTTCGAGGCCGTTGAGCAATTGTGCTGTCAGTGGCTTCGGTTTGGGCACGGTGAGGTGCACGTGTAGTACCAGCCAACGGATAGACTCTAGTGGCAGCCAGCACACCTTCAATGGGTTGAGTGAAGCTCTGACGATCAGCATTATGAAGATAAAGTGGCTCCTTGTCAGACTCTGGATAGATGGCTTCAACCGACATATCGACATTTGGCAAGAAGACAATGTGGTTGCGCGTAGATGGCTGATAGTTGAAAGCAGTGTGAAGCTTGACCAGACGCATGATCCATGGAGCATAGAACTTCAAGCCAAAAATGTCAGATCCTGATGCAGCAAGTTGGCGGATGAAGAAATCCTGTGCATTGAAGCTTTTGCCATGAAGAATATGGAAGACCAATGTCTTCATTGCACCTTCTAGCTTAGACTTTGGAGAATGTCCTTTGATGGGCCAGAGAGTTCGCCTTATGATGTGATAGATTGTGCGTGGCAGATACTCAAGGTCTTCAACAAAGAACTCCGTAGGATATTCTGCATCTAGAGGCAATGGCTTCATCATGCTTAGCATCTGCCTCATGCCGGGTTCTGACTTGTGAAAGATGCTTTCCAAAGCTGCAGTGTGAAGCTGACAACCAGGCTCATAGAGATCCCCTGGAGTGGGCAGGCCAGTAAGCTCAATGACATCAAATGCTTTGGCTTCATGATGGACATTTCCTGTCATCCACTCAAGTACCCAAGTCTTAGGATCCCTGTAGTAGCCTCTGATATGAAGAGTGGCGAGAATTGAAAGCAGCAACTCTTCATTCCAAAGGTTCTTATCGCGACAAAATGCAGTAAGCCAGACTCTCTGAAGCAATCGAGAGCTTCTTCTAAGCAGGGCAGGCCAGCTATGGCTTCAGAGTCAAGGCGCATATGCGGAAATATGCGCCCTTGGTTGTACATAATGCACGAATAATAGCTGCGCTGCTGATAACTCCAGAACCGATCAGATGAAATCTTGGGCTTGGTGTAGGGGTTCTTTGCGCTATCGAAGAAGGTGTTGTGTGCAATGAAGCCGTTGACATTGAAAGATCCTGGTGAAGTGGCAGTACCTGGAAATCTGGGCAGTCTTGGCTTTGGCTTCTGAACCTGAGTCCTGTGCTCGACATGATAATCAAATTGAGACCAGCAGCAGGTGGAGGAATCGGAATTGGTCATCTGACAGTGACAAGCTGGCCATAGTTGTATGCTTGCTTGATAGTATGTTACCTTGGAGGCGGAACAGGAGCAGTGGCATTGACTTCTGGCTGCAGATTTGTGTCAGGTGCGGCATTGACTTCATCTGCTTCATGGGCT
Source organism: Aegilops longissima (assembly GCA_021605205.1). NCBI lineage: Eukaryota > Viridiplantae > Streptophyta > Magnoliopsida > Poales > Poaceae > Aegilops > Aegilops longissima. The sequence goes on from CM038680.1 coordinate 700,556,517, forward strand.
TCATTGGCTTCATTGGCCACTTGTGCATTGGCCACTGTAAGCTCCACATTGGCTTCGGCCATGACAACGTCATTGGCTTCAGGAATGTCATTGGTGGCAGCCTCAGGATTTTCACCCTCCACTTGAGTAGCTGGAGGTTCTGGCATAGACTGGTTCTCTTCATGAACTTCTTCTTGAGTTATAGGGCGATTAGCGACACGCTCTTCTTCTTGTGTTGCTCCGCCGATGTAGCCGGAGGGTCTTCAAGATCATTGGCTTCGCATACGTGGACCGCTACGTATGATTGTCTTCGTGAAACACTTGATGTGCCACTAAACTTGACAAGTTGGAGCCCTCTTCCGTGATGGTGGTCATGGAGATGGATGGCCTCGTGCCTTTATGAAGCCGTTGGAATACAAAGCGACACCTCCGGTGATGGTGATGTTCCATGTAGTTGTCACCATTGGACATGGGGCTGATGACGGCATGTATGATGGTTGGGGTATACTTGGTGAGTCTTGATGTGGGGTAGCTTGTCAGCGATCAGCCCACGATGCATCTTGTGAGATTGGCGCCAACGGACGACTCAAGATCGATAAGCTCACTGCTCGCTTGAACAGCGATGATACCGTTGGGCGCTCGATCTGAGGAAGAACTTCATCATCTTGTACAATGTCTTCAGTCGCGATGGGGTTGATGACTGGATCTTCTTAAGCTTCAGGAGCCTCTGTGGAAGCAGGCTCATGAACAATCATCTGAAGCTCTTGGTTTGCAGATGGAGGGGGAACAAAAGCAAGGGTTTTAACAACAAGGGGCTCTGTGGGAGCAGCCCGATCTCTCTTCTTGGTTTTTCTCTTCTTAGGGGGTGGTGCTTCATCAGTGGTGCGCTTGTTTTTCCGCTTCCTGGCTTCGGCTTCAGCTGCCTTGGTTTTCTTCTGTTTAGAAGCCACTGAAGGAGCCTTGGGCTTCGAGCCGCGCATGCTAGCAGGGAAGACAATGCGGGGTTCTTCCTGCCGTGGTGCTTCAGTGTTGGCTTCAGATGACTTCTTTTTCTTGGCAGCCATTGAGGGGTCAATGCTGTATGCCAAGTGCCTTGCACTTTTCAGCTTCATTGTAGGCTTGAATGCATTTGTCCGCTAGAATGCTTTCATGCGCTCTCTTGAGCCTTTGGCTTCCTCGCGTTTCTTCCGAAACGACTCCTTGAGATCATGAAGCATCACCTTGAACTTTTGCACATCAGCCACATTCAGCTAGGCTACATGCTTCTTGAACTATTCCTTCTCGAAGTCTATATTTCGCTTCAGTTCAACTATGCGCTGAGCCAGAGCAAGCTCGGGAGCTATGGCGCCTTGGAAAGCAACGCTGACGCCAATGGGAAGCTGAAGGTCATCAAAGCTGAGATCTTGATTGTCGAACCACTCATCAATGAAGTTCTTCAGAATGTTTACATCAAAGAGGGGCAGATCGTTGAAGATCTCCGCCTCTTGCTTGCTTTTGATCAACTGCTCAAGGGCATCTTCACCAAATTCTTCATCGGAAGACAAGTCAATGGTTTCAGATTCATTCCTCGTAATGGCAGCAGTGTCGCGCATGACTCAAGAGCTGAACAGGTGTCTTCTATGACTTCTCACGCCTCATGGAGATGCGAGAGATCTTCGTGGGTATTGCTGGGAGCGTATAAGGGCAGTTGCCAATGGCTTCACTCTCGAAGCTTTTGGAGCAGCATATGGTTTTGAAGCTTTAGTCTTCTTTTGCTTCTGCGGCTTTGGAGCAGGAGCAGGAGCTTCATCGGTGTCAGCATCATCATCAGAATGGTCCACTTTGGCACCTTGAACAGCAATGTGAGTGATGAGGCCAGCAAGGTTGTAGAAGGGACCGATGTTGTTCTCATTGGCTTCACGGGTGCCATTTGTCCCGAGGTGAGGAAGGACCAGGGTTGAAGTCAAGCCCTAAATCCTTCTTGTTCTTTGCAGCTGAGTCTTTGGCGAACTGGTAGTTCCTCTTGAACAGATTATCTTCACAACACCAGAGCATTGAAGAAGGATCAGCATTTTCAGGCTGTGGTCCGCGCACCATGCACGGATAGAAGCCTTGCTCTATAGCTACAGCCTGAGTCCTGGGTGGAAGATTTTTGTACAGAATATCACCCCAGGGTGCCTTGTTGGCATTTTTCTCAGCATATTATTCAGTGATGAAGCGATATTTAAACCATTCTTCTGCCCAATATCTTCGAATCAATTGGATTCGATTCTTATGCTCAGATAGGTTTCTTCCGGGTCAGTTTTGTACATCTCATGCAAATCTGGAGGTAGGTCCTTGAAGTGTTACCACGACGCTGTTCCGCCTCCCTTTCTTGTTGACTTTTCAGTAGCCATGAAGTGTAAACCAAGGGCTTCAAGACGCAATGGCTTCAAACGGCTGGACTGACAGGAACTCGCTTTAGGTGAGTTGCTGTGACTCTGCAAGAATTCTGCAAACGAATGCAGACTATGAGAACCAAGGGATTCTCCCACGGACATGTACCTATGACAGCATTAAAGGTGCGAGGGAAGGGTAAGAGGTCATATGCATTCTCAGAAGATTTTGACGATAAATCAGTTTGAAGACATTGACCTCATAACGCGAAGACATTCACTTATATGATGAGAGTTGGTTCCAGAGTTGTACAAATCCAAGAATAAGTACAAGTGAGGAATCTAACTTGTAAAGAAGCATAAGTGAATATACTAGGCAGAATATGAGATGCAGAAAGAGATAGATTCATGTTTGGAGATTTAGAAACCACTTTTGGTAGGAAAGGATGAATCTATCAGATCAAAAAGACGATAAAAAGTAAACTTCTATTACCACACGAAGAACTGCTAGACGAAGCGAAGATGGATGCCGAGCAGTTCGATCTCCCGTGCCCTAACTTGGCGACGGAAGACACCTACGGCGACGGCGGAGAAGACGAGGTCCGCGGCCGGCGTGAGGACGGCGTCGATGAAGTTGCGGCAGCTAAGCGCTTCGTCGTCGGCGTCGTCGAGAGCTAGCGGAGACGCTAGGGTTTGGGATGGATGGCGAAGGAGGAAGAAGGATTTTTGACCGAGACGAGACATGTATTTATAAGGACAGAGACAACACAGCGCAATTACGCAGGTGCCCCTGGCGGTTCACATCTGAAGGACACGTGGCTAACATGCAGCTCATAGAGAGTTGTTCCACGTTCCCACGCGCGCCTGGATTGTCGGGGTGGTCGTTCCAAATTCTCCTGGTTTCAGGCAAAAGGATATGTCATTAAAACTAGATATAAATGTTTGTCTCTGTATCTTCTGCTGACAAGGACGCAGAGAAGACATTCGACAGTGTCAACAGAATGCATATGATTTGGATAGATAGAGCTTTGAGGTAGACAGCATAGAGAGGTTAGGGTCCGATCACATTCACTTAGTTCAAAAGATTCAAACAAGAAGACATAGCCATAAGTGAATGCTGTAGAGGACATAACACTATATATGTACACAACTCAGTCAAGAACAAATCAACATAGTGAAGATAATCATGAATTCAAATCAATGTTGAAGACAAATTAATTGACAAGACTATGCAAATATGACGCCATGAGAAAATATTTCATAAGAGATTGGTGGTGGCGTTACCCACCGTATAGGAAGTATTAGACCCAGACACGGCGCACAATTATCGTGGCGCTCTAAAGTCAATTTCCACATTAATGTTTTCACACTTAGAGTGTATGTCTTCATTGATTGAAGATATACGTTACTTCGTGTGTTGCACATCTAAGTCATCAAAATGCATAAGTGTTAGGATGTGTGCCTAATCACAGGACATTCGAGGATTCCAAGATATTTAGCTCACTCCGCAACTTGCAAAACCTTTTCTCATCCAAGGGCTTAGTGAAGATATCAGCCAACTGCTCTTCTGTCTTGACGTGAATGATATCAATATCTTCTTTCATAACATGATCTCTGAGGAAGTGATGAAGAATTTCAATGTGCTTTGTCTTCGAGTGCTGAACTGGGTTATTACCAATCTTGATAGCACTTTCATTATCGCAGTAGAGTGGCACATGCTTCAGATGGATGCCATAGTCCTTAAGAGTTTGCTTCATCCACAGAAGCTGAGCGCATCAAGATCCAAAGAGCAATGTATTCAGATTCAGCAGCTTGAGAGTGATACACGCTCGCTTCTTTGAAGACCAATGACAAGAGATCGACCCGTAAAGTGACATGTGCCTAATGTAGACTTTCGATCCACCTTGTCACCAGCATAATCAACATCCGAAAATCCAACCAGATCAAACTCGAGCCCTTTGGATACCATAATCCTAGTGTTGGGGTGTAAGCCAAATATCAAGAATTCGCTTCACGCCTAAGTGATGCGACTCCTTTAGTGCCGCTTGAAATCGGGCACACATGCAAACACTAAGCATGATATCTTGCCTAGATGCACATAAGTAAAGTAAAGAGCCAATCATGGAGCGGTATACCTTTTGATCAAAATCTTTACCATTGGCGCCGGGCTTAGATGACTTTTGGTTGGCATTACGCTGTATCCTTTGCGCCTTGCATTCCAAACCTCTTCAGCAATCTTTGAGATATTTTTCTTGAGATATGAAGATGTTGTTGCGTTGCTGACGGATTTGAAGACCGAGAAAGAACTTCAGCTCTCCCATCGTTGACATTTGATATTGTTCTTGCATCATGTGACCAAATTCATCACTGTATTTCTTGTTGGTGCAACCGAAGATAATGTCATCCACATAGATTTGGCACAGAAACAGTTCACCATCATATGTCTTCGTGAAGAGAGTGGGATCTAGAGAACCAGGTTTGAAGCCTTTTCTCTTCAGGAAGTCTTTGAGTGTGTCATACCAAGAACGAGGGGATTGTTTGAGGCCATACAGTGCCTTGTTGAGCTTGTATACCATATCAGGATGTTTCCGGTCTTCAAAGCCAGGCGGTTGTGCAACATACACTTCTTCTTCAATTTTTCCATTGAGAAAGGCACTCTTCAAATCCATTTGATACAGAAGGATGTTATGATGATTTGCGTAAGCTAGTAGTATGCGAATGGCTTCAAGCCTAGCCACTGGAGCAAATGTTTCATCCAAGTCAATTCCTTGAACTTGTGTGTATCCTTGAGCAACGAGCCGTGCTTTGTTTCTGACTACTTGACCATGCTCGTCTTGTTTGTTGCGATATATCCATTTTGTGCCTATTATGTTGTGCTTGCGAGGATCAGGACGCTTGACTAATTCCCACACATTGTTCAGCTCAAACTATTGAAGCTCGTCTTGCATAGCTTGAATCCATTCAGGTTCCATGAAGGCTTCAACAACTTTCTTGGGTTCAGAGATTGAGACAAATGCAAAGTGCCCACAGAAATTTGCTAACTGTGATGCTCTTGAACGAGTGAGTGGACCAGGTGCATTGATGCTATAAATTATCTTCTAAATCTGAACTTCATTAGCAACACGAGGATGAACTGGACGAAGATTTTGATCATGCTGATCATTGTCATCATTTGGAGGATTGTCTTCAGGCTGAGCAATGTCTTCAGGTTGATCAGGTGCAGAAATGATAAGTTCCTCTTCAGGCTGGGCCTCTAATGGTATGATCTCTCCTGTTCCCATTAGCTTGATTGATTCACTGGCAGGTACACCATCTAGCACATTTGGCAGGTGCTCTCTTTGCAAGCCGTTAGTTTCATCGAACCGCACATCCACAGTTTCAACCACTTTGTAGTGAAAGTGGTTGAATACTCTGTAGGAGTGCGAGTCCTTTCCATAACCAAGCAGAAAACCCTCATGTGCTTTCGGTGCAAATTTTGAAGTGTGATGTGGATCCTTGATCCAGCACCTAGCACCAAATACTCTGAAGTAGCTTACGTTTGGCTTCTTACCAATTAGAAGCTCATAGGATGTTTTCTTCAGAAGCTTGTGAAGATACACACGGTTGATGACATGGCATGCAGTATCTATGGCTTCAGGCCAAAATTTTCTTGGAGTCTTGTATTCGTCAAGCATCGTCCGAGCCATCTCAATAAGGGTTCTGTTCTTGCGCTCCACAATGCCATTCTGCTGAGGTGTGTAAGGAGCAGAAAACTCATGAGTGATGCCTAAGGTGTCAAGATAAAGGTTGAGGCCCGTGTTCTTGAATTCTGTGCCGTTGTCACTCCTAATGTGCTTGATCTTGATGCCATAGTTGTTCATGGCGCTGTTTGGGTTGCCCCAAGACATCCTGCAGCTTCAGTCTTGAAGAGAATTATGTGCACCCAAGTGTATCTTGAGTAGTCATCAACAAAAACGAACCCATAGAGACAAGCAGTTGCAGTGAGAGTAGAGTAGTGAGTGGGACCAAACAAGTCCATGTGGAGCAACTCAAAAGGTCAAGATGTAGTCATGATTGTCTTCGAGGGATGCTTGGCCCTTGTCATCTTCCCAGCTTCACAAGCTCCACACAGATGATCTTTCTTGAACTTGACGCCTTCGATGCCTATGACGTGCTTCTTCTTGGCGAGAGTGTGTAGGTTCCTCATGCCAGCATGCCCTAGCCTCCAATGCCAGAGCCAGCACTCTGAAGACTTTTCTAGAAGACATACGGCCATCTATGGTCCTGCTGAGAAGTCTACCATGTATAGATCATCTTTCTTGTACCCTTCGAAGACTAGAGACTTGTCAGATTCCATTAGTACAAGGCAACGATATTTTCCAAATAGCACAATCATGTTTAAGTCACAAAGCATTAAGACAGACATTAAGTTGAAACCAAGGGGTTCAACAAGCATCACTTTGTCCATGTGCTGATCCCTTGATATTGCAACTCTACCTAGGCCCAATACCTTGCTTTTACCAGTGTCAGCGAATGTGATGTGACTTTTATCACATGGACGTAAGGTTGAGTCCATGAGAAGACTTCAATCACCAGTCATGTGGTTAGTGCATCCGCTGTCCATAATCCATTCTGAAGCATGAGGTGTCATACCCTACTGTGCAGTTAGGAGGATAGGCTTCACAGAGAGTATTGTGAAGCATAAACATTTGACGCACAAGAGGATTATCAAAGCTCAGGTCAAGGTTAGGACTGATAGTATGACTGGCAAATGATTCAGAAACGAAATACATAGTAAGACCATTTGGGCATTTTATCTTGCGTCCCATATTGTGTTTTAGGTCCCCAGCAATAGCATCGGACGCCTTTGATTTCCGGCTGGAGACCCTTCCCTGCAAAAGAAAGTTAATTCTTCTTAACCACCCACATCTTCAGGGGTGGCTTAGAAGCGATGAGTCTAAGTGCAGCATCTGAGAATTTCGGCTTTGGAGCCCTAGCAAATAGCCTTGCAGGAGAAGAACGATACTCATGTGAATAAGTAGAAAAGTTCTTAGTTCTATGAACATAGCGGTTTGAAGACACACACTCATATTCATAAGACTGAGTATGGTTTCCCTGCAAAACATTGGCGTTAGGGTAACTCAGTGAGTCTCAGATTCAGATGAAGCCTTTGGGCCATATGAAGCCATAGGTCTGCGGTTTGTCTTCTTCCTTGGTGGTGTCATGATGACATTCACAGGAAGATTCTCAATATACCGTTTAGGTACCCAGATCTTCTTCATAGGAGGTCCATTCCTGCAGTTAGTACCAATATACCTGGCAAACACTTCACCATTCTGATTCTTAAACAGTTTATAGTTTGCATCAAAGGATTCATCAATAGCAATTGGGTTAGCACACGTAAATCCAGATAAGGTAGATGGATCCATTGAAGGTTCCTTTGCAGCAACCCATGTGGTTTTGGGGTACCGCTCAAAGCTTCCAAAGAAGAACCATCAACATTCATTTTCCTCTCGAACCCAACACCCTCTTTCCTAGGGTTTCGATTCAAGATCTGCTTTTGAGGACATCACACAGTGTCTGATGCCCCTTGAGGCTTTTGTACATTCCTGTTTCAAGCAATGTCTTCAATCTAGCATTTTCATTAGCAACAGTAGTGGCATCCTCCGCAGAGGGGTTAGTTACCACATCGATGGTTGAAGATATTGAAACAGTAGCAGCAGTAGAACACTCAACAACAGAATTAGCGTTATCACGCTCAAGACATTTTAAACATGGTGGTACAAATCCTTCCTGAGCGGGACTGATCTGTTGAGCGCGAAGTGAATCATTTTCCTTTTGAAGATCTTCATGAGCCGCTCTCAACTTCTCAAGATCTTGCTTCCTTTGAAGATAATCATAGGAAAGCTTTTCATGGGTTGTTGAGAGTGATTCATGACGACCTTCAATCTCTTGGTACTTAACATGAAGATTTTTTATATCTTCAATTAAGGACTGAGATCGGGTCATTTCAGCATCCAACAGATCATCGCTTTTGTCTAATAGTTTTTGAATATGTTCCATAGCTTTCTGTTGTTCAGTTGCAATTTTAGCAAGTGTTTTGTAGCTGGGTTTTGATTCACAATCAGAGTCATCTTCACTTGATGTTTGAAAGTAAGCATCGCGTGAGTTTACCTTGGCACCACGTGCCATGAAGTAGTAAGTGGGAGCAGAGTCGTCCTTGTCAATGGCATCATCGTTGGTGATGGACACATTGTCTTCAGTGTTGAAGATGGACTTGGCAACGTAGGCTGAAGCCAGAGCTAGACTTGCAACGCCAGAGTCAGACTCCTCCTCAGACTCCACCACTTCTGCCTCCTTAGAAGCAGACTCGTCCTCTGAATCCATTTCCTTGCCAACAAAAGCACGAGCCTTGCCAGATGAACTTTTCTTGTGTAATGAAGACTTGGAAGTTGCCTTGGGAGAAGATTTTGAGTATTTCTTCTTCTTCTTGTCATCAGAATCATATTCCTTGCTCTTCTTCTTTTTCTTCTCATTGTCCCACTGTGGACACTCAGAGATGTAGTGACCAGGTTTCTTGCACTTGTGACAGGTTCTCTTCTTGTGGTCATGGGAAGAAGCTTCATCATCTCTTGAGCTGGATCGTGAAGACTTTCTGAAGGCTTTCTTCTTAGTGAACTTCTGGAACTTCTTCACAAGCATAGCGAGCTCCTTTCCAAGGTCTTCACCTTCACCGGAACTTCAGTCAGATTCTTCTTCAGATGAGGAAACAGCCTTTGCCTTCAAAGCGCGAGTTCGACCATAGTTGGGACCATAGATATCTCTTTTCTCAGATAGCTGGAACTCATGTGTTAATCCTCTCAAGTATGTCAGATGGATCGAGTGTCTTGAAGTCAGGGTGTTCTTGAATCATAAGAGCTAGAGTGTCAAATGAGCTGTCAAGAGATCTCAGAAGCGTCTTGACGATTTCATGCTTGGTGATCTCAGTGGCGCCGAGAGCCGGAAGCTCATTTATGATGTTAGTGAGGCGTTCAAACGTGAGTTGGACATTCTCATTGTCATTTCTCTTGAAGCGGTTGAAGAGGTTGCGTATAACACTGATTCTTTGATGTCTCTGAGTTGAAACGCCTTCATTGACCTTGGAGAGCCAGTCCCAGACTAGCTTCGACGTTTCCAAAGCACTCACACGGCCATACAGCCCTTTGGTCAGATGACCACAGATGATGTTCTTCGCAGTGGAATCGAGTTGAATGAACTTCTTGACATCAGTAGGAGTGACACCTTCACCAGTCTTGGGAACGCCGTTCTTGACGACATACCACAGATCGACATCAATGGCTTCAAGATGCATACGCATCTTGTTCTTCCAGTAGGGATATTCAGTGCCATCAAAGACGGGCACGCTGGAGACTTTGATTATCCCCGCAATGATATAGCTAAAACTCCGTGGTTAAACTCAATCACACGTAACAAGGAGTACCTTGCTCTGATACCAACTGAAATTGCTAGTTATCGACTAGAGGGGGGGTGAATAGGCGATTTTTATGAAAGTCTTCAAAACATGAAAGTTTCAAAGATAAACATGAAAACTAGACCTATAAACATGCAGCGGAAGATGAACTACACTGGACAAACCATAGTCAAACAAGTATGAAGCTAAAGCATGATGACTGATAGCAGCTAGGGAGTAGGATCAGGAAGGAAGATAGTATGAAGCCAATCAGAACAAGCAGTCACATAGTGAAGTCAAACAAGTAGAGCAATCAGGCAATGACTTTGCAAAGACAAACTATAAGTAAGGAGAGTAAGAGATAGAACCAGTGTGTTGTGAAGACAAGTATTTGTTCAACCAGTTCCAGTTGCTGTGACAACTGTACGTCTGGTTAGGGAGGCTGAGATTGAACTCAGAAGACCGTGTCTTCACCTTATTCCCCTTGAGCTAAGGACACACAGTCCTCGCCCAATCACTCTGGTAAGTCTTCAAGGTAGACTTCCAAACCTTCACAGACTTCGTTCACCGGCGATCCACAATTACTCTTGGATGCTCAGAACGCGACGCCTAACCGGCTGGAGGATTCACAGTCCTCAAGTGTAATAAGTCTTCATATCACGCGGACAGAAAGACTTCAGTGATGCCAAATACTCTTTGGGCTCTGGATGGTTTGGGCTTTGTCCTCACAAGGATTTCTCTCTCAAACTCTTCGGAGGTGGGTTGCTCTCAACGACAAAAGCCGTGCACTAACTCTGAGCAGCCACCAATTTATGGTGTAGGGGTGGGCTATTTATACCCACTAGGCAACCCGACCTGGTTTGTCCGAAATGACCCTGGGTCAGTAAGGAACTGACACGTGTTACAACGGTCAGATTTCAAACACACGCGACAGCTTGACTTGGGCTAAAAGTAAAGCTGACTTATCCGACTCTGGATAAGATTTGCTCTCATTGTCTTCGCTCAAGACATAGGATTTTGTTGAGCATCACTTCACCACTCGACTTTGTTCACTTGGACCCCACTTAATAGTGCGGTGGTTCCTATGACTCAACAAAGAAGAAAAGAAACAACGAAACTGCTAAGTCTTCGCGCTCCATAGTCTTCACTCAATGTCTTCTTCTGTCATAGTCTTCAATGTGAATATCTTCACGTACCACAATTATCTTCAATGTCTTCATACATTTTTAGGGGTCATCTCCGGTAGGTAAACCGAATCAATGAGGGACTACTACCTGTGTTATCCTGCAATTCTCACAAACACATTAGTCCCTCAACCACGTTTGTCGTCAATACTCCAAAACCAAACTAGGGGTGGCACTAGATGCACTTACAGAAAACGAGAGAACTTAATGTTTATTTGCTAACTAATACCATTGCATGCAATGAACTGGCCACTTCATGCCATGCTAGGTAGTCTCAAGTCATTGAAAGCATACACGTCTCACATCCCTTATTGGTTGATTCCTTTATTCATGTCAAGAAACAAGAAACGAGGTGGGAGTTAATGCAATGCACCTAAGTGTTTTGGGATTATTTGGTTTTCGTAATGTGCCTCTTAAGTTCAGTTTGGTTACAGGAATATAGTTTCCAGTTTAGGTTGATTTGTACTTTGCTTTCTTGATAGGAAGGACTTAAATGCAGCTATATGGAGTGGGTTAGCCCTGAATGGGTTGCCCCTTTGAATATGAGTCTAGCTAGGATCTGGAGAGTGTATGATGAGGCGACGAAATAGAGACTCAGACAAAATGTAGTGAATGCTGAAGAAAACTTAGAAGATTCTGGGTGAGAAGAAAATATGGAAAAAGAGCTTAGGCCATATAAACTTGTTTTTGCTAAGATGGTGGCTGAAAAGGAGCATGCAATAGCCCAATTAGGCAACACACAGCTTGCTCAGAGCTTGGGAAGAAGAACATGGCTGAAAAATCAACCACAAACATCCATCAAGTGTTGAGGGCTAAGGGAGAGAAAGAGAGGGACCAGATGATGCAAAAGAGGGACAGTTTGATGGAAGAAAGGAATGTGTTAAAGCAAGAGAAAAGGAAGCTTGAGTACGCGATTGCTAGTCTATTCAAATAGAAGGAGGACACTAAGGAAAAGATAAGGAAGCTTAGGGGGATCCTGGATGAATTTGAGTGAGGCTATATCATTGTACTTGTTGTAATGCTGTCAGAATTTGTAGCACTTAATTTGATAGACCTGTGTAATAAATTTGTAGTACTGACTAAGTTTGTTGTTGATGTTGTCATTTGTGTGCCTAAATTCAAAAATTGCAGTCCATTAAGTTAGTTCAGTCAATTTAGTGATAGTCAATTTAACCGCATCTAAATTCAGTCGATTTAACTAAAAAAGTTCAGCCAATTTGGTAATTTGCAATTTCAGAAAATGTCAACAGTTTGGAAAGTTCAGTCAATTAAGTCAATTTAGGTACAGTAAATTTAATTGTACCTAAATTCAGTCAATTGAACTAAAAAAGCACAGTGAATTTGGCAATTTGCAAATTTAGAAAATGTGAATAGTGAAGAAAGTTAAGTCAATTCAGTCATTTTAGGTACAATCAATTTTATTGTACCTAAATTCAGTCAGTTTGACTGAAAAAGTTCACATCAACGAATTTGGTATTTTTTTTGCATATGTTGCATTTTTGGTGTTGCTATTTTTGGAAAGTAGTGCATGATTCTTCTTTTGTCTTATGGCTTTCTTCGGCAAGTTCTTCTCTTGAGAATAAACAGTATAGTATAGATAACTTAACTTAAATTAACTAAGCATAAACTATAAACATCAGAGATAGCATCATATAAGATAAACATCTGCTGGTAAACATCTTTAGTTCATGCATCACTTGCATGTTTTCAATCCAAGCTAACTTAACTTATATGCTAACTTATAAAGCATACCTAAACATCTTTAGATCATCACACTACAATATCTTAAATGTAGAATATATACAGCATACCTAAATGCATTACTTACTAACTTATATGCTAAATTCATATAACAATATACCTAGCTGCTACAACTTCTTCTGCATTGATCAACCCTTCTACTTCAGTCCTTCTTTAGTATCATCAGGGACGCAGTAGGCTCCTTCTTCACCTTCTTGAGGACCACCGCTTCTTCCACAGGCACAACCTCTTCTTTCACTTGGACCGCAGCAGCTACCTGAGTAGCTGCCAGAGCGACAGGGTTCTTTAGAATGATATGAACCTCGTCGGACTCGTCGTCCGAGATGATGATGGGCTCCTAGACGGACAGAGGGATGGCAGGCTCAAACTCGTCGTGCACCGCTGCGGGCACATCGATGAGGATGGGTGTGACGCGTTCCGCCCGTGAGGCCACTTCCACAGTTGTGTTCTCTTGCTTCTTGCATATTGAGCCAGGCCATGTTCTGCCTCTTTTGTTTTGGTGTACAATCTGACCATGAGGTGGGTTTTGATCTGATATGCAACTCCCTAGCTTCAAGAATATATTTATTGAAAACCTCACAGTTGTTGTTCACAAGGATATCACACTTGGGAAAATCTCTTTGGAACCCCCTAACCCAAGTGTTTGGTGGGAGTTGTTCGAGCCATGTGTAGGCTTCTAAGCTGATGGCCTCATTTCCACCTTCTTGCATCCCACAATGGTGTTGTTGTGCTTCTTGCACACTTCCATAGTTGATTCTTAAGTACATCTCCTTTGCATGTTTGCTGAAAATTTTGCCATATATGTCTCACATAGTGTATGTGTTCTGCATCAGGAAAGTGCTGTCTCAGTCCCTTGATGAACCCCTTTTGTTTATCTGACATTATACTTCATGGCTCTGTGTTAATTATTCCCAAGTCACATTTTAGATTTGAAAGAAACCATTTCCATGTGTCAGTGTTTTCAACCTCCGCAACCGCAAATGCTAGAGGGTAAATGCAATTATTGGCATCAATCCCAATAGGATGCAAAAGATCACCTCCATACTTGGTCTTTAAGTGGCAGACATGTAAACATATGACAAGCCTGCAGGTTTGCATGAAGCCTCTTTTGCAGGCATCCAGAGAGAAACAACAATTTCCAAATATGCCATCATTGACATCCACAGAGAAAGAGTTGTCTCTGTTTGATCTTTTGAATTCCTGTGCATAATCCCACATGTTATTGTACTACTCTTACTCGTCTCCTTAAATGACTTTCTTCACTAGTCTCTTGGCCCTTCTCTGTTTGCTCCTTGATTCTACCATGTTCCAATCCTTCTGAACTACCCTTGAAAAGTTCTTCATGTTCATGATTTCATCAGCTCTGAAAGAATCAACATACTTTTGAGCCATAAAGGGAACAGTGCAAGACCTAACACTCCATTTCTTTATGCAGGTATGTTGTGGGCTGTATTTCGTTATGATGAAGCAAGTGGTTCTTCTATCAAATGATGCACATAAAGAACAAGGGCACTCATCTTCACAGATGGTCTTCAGTCTCTCTTATCATTTCTGGGAAACCCAATGTCACTTGTTTCCTGATAGCTGTACTCTTTGATAAATTTCCTTAGTAATTGAACATTTCCAAAGGTCTGACCAACTTGGAAGCTTGGTTTACTCAAGTCTTATTCTCTGAAAGATTTAAAATTCAGCTTCACATAATCTTCATCATAATCAAGCAAATACATGTCCCCATCTTCAGTAGGATCATCAGGTTCTTCTTGGGCTGCTTTACCTTTCTCATACTCAACATTTCTTTCAAAATAGTCATCATCCCCATCTCGCGGATCAATATCTGAGTCAACAATCTATGGATTGTAATCCTCATCTAAAGAATGAATTCCTACATCATCAACTGCATCCATGTTCAGAACCATACAGATTTTTCTTCCCCTATACTCAAACTGAAATATATGGACATACTCTCCTGGTTGAGGTGGTCCTGGTATGTACTCCCCATCTGACTCTTCCACACTATTTGATAGTGCATCTTCAACTTGACCTTGCTATGCCGCATCCTCTTGATCTTGCTCAGCCTTCTCATCTTGCTCAGCCTGCTCCTCTTGCTTTTGCACTGCCCGCTCTTCTTGCACTTGCTCCTAATTTGCTCTAATGCCACTAAATTTGACCACGCGAAGTCCTTCATCATCAAAATGAATAAGAACAGGAGAAACAAATGATCTCATGCTCTCATCATGATACAGAAATAACTACTAGAACTGATTCCCATTAAGAGCACAATCCTTCATGTTCTCTGTCATAGTATTACCCCTATCTTAATCACTCTTAATCCATTCTTATACACTATCAATCGAGGAACACCCTAGTACACCCTAATCCTGCCCTAAAACTCATACCCTATTTAGTCCACTAAACCGCCACCAACATTGTGTGTCCAATTATCTATGTCACAGTAGTCAAACCAAATGGAATGGCCTTTGTGGTAACCCCTATGCTTGCCTGCACAAAGGAAATAGCCACCATGTATGGACTCAACAGAGAAGTGGTTATTTAGGGGGTCCTACAAAAAAGCAGTGACAATGTTCAGACAAGCAAAGTGACAAGGGGGTGAGATTTTCTCTCTTTAAAACTACTCCCTCCGTTCTTAATATAAGTCTTTTTATTTAGAGACTTCAATGTCATATATAAACATATTTTAGAGTGCAGATTCATCCATTTTACTTTGTATGTACTAGTTTATATTGGAATATCTAAAAAACTTATATTTAAGAACATAGGAAGTCAGAATCCAAACACAGGTCGATCCGAAAACGACGCCCGACCCCGCGTCGCTTTGCCCAGGGCGGCTCGGGCGTGACTCCACCAACCCTAGCGCCGCCACCCTTCCTCCCTCCTCCTCCTACCGCGCCGCCGCCGGAGGACGCCGCCGAGCAAAGCTCGTGCGGCGGACGGTGGCGGCGGGGTTTCCTCTCGCGGCGGCTACGCAGATCTGGTGGGCACGGAGGCGGGCGACGCGTCGGCGCGCGCTGGGACATGACGTCCTGGCGATTGGCGGCAGGGCTCGGCGGCTGGCCGGACATGGTGTGGCGGTCTCTGGCTCCTGGCTCTAGCTGCGACTACAGTGGGTGCGTGCATGGGTGGCCGCTGGTTGGGGTGCAGCTGCAGCGCATGGACTTGTTCCAGCTGATGCGATGGATGCGCGCGTCGCGGCGCTTGGGCCGGGCAGCTAGATGGCGGCTTGCCGTTGGCGCGCGGTACCTCGGACAGTGATGGTGATCTGAATCTTGGTCGGCCTAGCGGCGGTGGTTGCAGACTGTGATGGTGCAGCGACCTACCATGGCTCCACGGCGATGGTGGACATCGAAAGATCTTCATGGAGTCCATCTCTCCAGATCTGATAGTTGACTTCGGCGATGAGATACAAACTATGGATGACGGCTTGACGCAGAGGAATAGTTGAGCAGCGGCGCATCGCCTGTAGCTGCTGGGGTCGTGGAAAAGTGGTGGCGACAACACATTTGTTATGTCGATGGTGGTGCTTCTTTGAGTACCCAGTATCGAGCTCCAGGGTGAAAGCCCAGATCTGAAGTCTAGCATTGGCGATGGTTCTACGTCGTTACCTTGTTGAAGGCGTTGCTCGGATATGCTTGGACTGTTATTTCAGGGTGAAAACCTAGATTCAACCTTGACTGGCTGGATCCGGTGACGGCGGCGATTGAGCGTCGCTCCCTTACTGAAGGCGTTGCTATTGAAGAACCTCGTCGTCGGTATGATGTCTTGAGATGATTGGTGCGGATATGGTCCTTCCTGTAGTTTGCCGATCACGAATCTGATCACTTTGGATTTTTTTTCTTTATTTTTCTCGCTCATGCATAGCTTTGGTCTTACATGACTTTGTTATTTGCACGCGTGTTTTGTGTGTGTGTTGGTGTTGGCTGTGTGCATCCTAACTATGCAGAGGCTAGGTGTGCGCTCAACATGTTTGTATTCTCTTGATGCTTCATTTTAAGCTAATAAAATTCGTCCTTTTTAGGAAAAAAGAACAGAGGAAGTATATATATGATTCGAAGCACAACCACGGCACACTAGCTTGCCGTGAGCATAAAGTTCAGGCCGTCCACGTGCCACCACTCACTTGGCCGCTTCACTGACGAGTGGGCCCCAGCTCGACCTCACGCTAGTCGTCTCTCCGTCCTCTGGCCTCGTCCCGTTTGGACATCCACCTTCCTTCCTGTTTACTGCCTCACAAATCTCAAACCCTACCTCGCTAGCCATCCCTCCAGATCCCGACCTCCGCTCGCTCGCCGCCCCTCCCCGGCCGCCATGCGGATCCGCAGGTCCGCCTCCCGCCTGCTGGGCTCCACCGCCGCCGCCTCCTCCTGCCCGAAGCCGGAGCCGCCCCGATTCGAGCTCCCCCGATTGGAGCCGCCCCCGGCCCCGCCGCAAACCCCAGCCCACGAATCCGGCGCCGGGTCCGTGGGGCCCAAGACCTCCTCCTGCGGGGAGCCCTGCTGCGAGCTCAGCCGGTCGCCATGGGACCTCATGGCCCAGCTCGACCTCTCGGATCCCCAGGTAATTTCGTCACCACCCCACCCCTCGCCCCTCGCTCCGTCCTGCCTGGCCGCGTATTGCGCATTCCCGCGCCGCTGTGTAGCAGCTAGCATGCCCCCCTCGGCCCTCGCTACCTTGCTCTCCTCCGCGGAGGTTCCCTTTCGGTCTGGGGCATGTTTCTAGGGTTCCGCCCCCCGCGCGCGCGTGGAGCCGCGTCGAGGTCTAGCCGCCTAGGGCGCGTGCGTTAGCTCCCTCGCGGTAGTTTCTGACCGGCTCGCGGCAGCGCGGCGGCTAATCGGGCTGCAAGGTCCTCCGTCGGTCGCCAGCCCTACCAACCCGTCCGCGCCCCCCATTTCAGTTCAGCAATAGCAGACTAGCAGTAACCGCTAGCTCTTTTCGTTGGTTGACGTGTATTTCCCGAATTACCATCTCATTCAGGTGGAGAAGCTCTTCGTGGAGACTTGCTTCATGAGTGTTTCCTGGCGAGGTACCTGGCTCTTCCCAGCAAGCATCACCATGCCTGCCGGCTCCATCAAGGAGGAGGAAGACTTGGCCGTAGATATGGTTGACGGGGTCATCTTGAAACTGCACAAAGCTGCGGAAAAGATGGAGAGCATGAAGAATCAGAGGAGGCAGAAGATAAATAAGGGGCTCAAAGTGAAGAAAGGAGTGTGGACGTGCAGGAAGAATGACGGCAAGAGGTGGTGCTGTCGGCGGCCCGTGAGTGAGCCCAACTCGTACTGCTCGTACCACTCAGATCAGAAGCTCCCTGCCGGCGACAAGCCACGTAGGAAGAGGCCAGACATCGACCTGGGCGAGGGGTTCTACTACTATGCGGGGTTTGGCCCCGGCACCAAGAGGCGCCGCACGTTAAGCAGCGACAGCGTGCTGGAACCTCCACTGCCTGCTGAACCACTGAAAGAGGAGACACCAGACAAAATGCAACTTGATTTTAGTGCAGGTCAGGTACAAGCAGCGAATGAATCCGATCATCAAGTGGTGCTCCCGCCATCAGCAAACATTGTTGACGAGCCTGGCACCGCTGGGATTTCAGCGTGTGACAAGGAGAGCAGTGATGATGTTGTGCCGGAATTTTCAGTGGTTGCTAAACCACCGAAAGAGGAGCCACAGCCTGAAATGGAACTTAATTTTAGTGCAGGTCAGGCACAAGCTGATGACACAGACCATCAAGAAGCACGGACATCAGCACATGTGGTCGACAAGCCTATGGGCAACGAAGGCACCAATGGGATCGCAGGCTGGGACGAGGAGAGCAGCGATAACGAAGCGCTTGGCTGCAATGGCGAACAACCCCGCGGCACCAAGAGGAAGGGCCCGTTCAAGAAGAGGTGGAGGAAGCCTGTGAAAGCCCGGTCGCTCAAGTCACTGATGATGTCGTAGTGCCTGTTTCTCATTGGTTTAGTAGTTAGCTCAGCTTAGTCTGCTCCAGTTTTGGTGCTGAGTTGCAAGGTACACAAACTGTTCGTAGCATCTTTTGTGTGTGTGGATTGTACTGTTTTAACTGGGTGTGCTGGCCGTTAGATCCAACTGAATTAATGTCTTAAAAGGTGTCGATTACTCGTCATGGGTGAGATGCAGCCACTGTTTTTTTGCTGGTGATTCAATTCGCTGCTGCGTTGAGTGGATGCGCCGAATTCAGTCCAGCAGTGTGTGCCTGAATGTTCTATAATACATACAGGTTACCTGCTTATATACCTTATCTCCCAATTGATGCGTGGCTGCTAGCTCCTGAATGTACAATTACACTGTCAATGGAGCTAAGCTTATACGTAGTACCTTTTTTGAACTGTGGCGCCAGAGCTTCTGCTAATTCTTGTAAAAATAGTCAACGAACCAAGTGGTTTTGTTGCGCTTCTACGTGGACGTAAGGCACTGTATTCACAATGTTTGCATCACTCTTACAGTCTTACTACATCTCGCTCTCTTAAGAAGAATGGAAACAAAATCTTTGTGCCGTGCTTGAAAAGTACTGCCACAGGCGTCGGTACCAAAAAACCTAGCAGCTCCCAACACTTGGTATACGTTGTGTTGGTTGGCGTCACCAACAGCATTCACTGCAAAAGAACATCTTGGATTTTCAATGATTTATTATATCCTTTCAGGCAATGTTCTTTTAGTAGGAGACAATGTTTCTGTCGTCGACTAGTGTGTGATGACTTCGTACTTCTCAATCCCTTCATACGTTCTTCATGTTGGTTGCTTCTTTTTTATGAATGGCTGAAACTTTGGGTGGCGTCAGCTCTTTCATGTTGCAAAATTTGCAGCGAATACTTCTCTTTTGTTTGTGTTAAAGACCCTTTCGCCCAAAAAATTGATTATAGTTTGAAAATCATCAAGAGCTCTGTTTGGTTCGCCCGAAGAATGGGTTGTCATAGATTTTTTTTATTTTATTTTTACAAGATCAGTAGCAACAAGGGACGCAACCCTGCACGAAGCTACCCTTTAATGGAGAAATGGCCATTACCCCCGCTGGACACCCAAAATGGCAGGCATGCCGATGCCAGCTCTCTTACGCAGGTAAGCGAAATGCCAGCGATGAAGGTGTATCCATTATCTTTTCGTTTTACTTGCGGGTGCTGGTCGCGGCTAGGTGGATGTGCTTTTGAACAATGCTGTCTGCGGCAGACGAATGCCATCATCTTGGTGTCGTTTCTTGCCGCGTGGTTTTCCTCATAGACAATTTGTTTGTAGACCGGGGGCGAATTTACCATACGGGCACCCTGGGCACGTGCCCGGGCTCCATCCCGTCAGTTTTTTGAACTATAGCAAACCTTCCTAGGCATCGTATGCGTCAAAAACGCTCAAAAACAAGAAAATACGGTGGAAAGTACGTAAACTTCTCTAACTGGGCCAGTCTAGGCATTTTTCCGCAGTTCGGGCCTTACTCATATCAGCTAAGCAATCACATGGGCCACAACAGCCTGTAGGCCTTGTTTGCTCGATCGATCCATGGATGGACTGAAGCAGAATCGATTGATGCCTGTTCGTTTTCGTGCGCAGGAACGTGAGATCGGAGTCGACCTTTACCATCTGCTGCGCGGCGCAAGGCAGACTGTCGCCTGACGGAACCCGGCAGCCAGATTAACATCGGCCGGCAAGATTGCGAAAGAGATCAGAGATGACGCGCGGCCAGGCCTCGGCTATGACTCCAGCGGGCGATGGTCAAGATCGGAAGCGCAAGCGCGGGCGCCACGGCGGCGAATCCTCCGGTACCACCAGTAAGAATTCAACTCCGGCTCGATCGGACGTTGGGTTGTCACCGTCCACACTAGCGACACGAGAAGCGGCAGCGAGCGCTCAGCCCGTACGTTGAAGGCCATGACCAAGAGAAATCCAGTAGCAGACAACAATTAGGGCTAAAAGGCAAGCGGCAACTAGGTGAGTTATTTGATTTGATATTGTATTCAAGTTTTTATTTACTTCTTTGATCTATAAAACATCAGTGCGTGTATTGCACATGACATTTATCCAAATATATGATAATTGTCATGTTCGATAGATGAAAGTAAATTTTAGCTTATGAGGTGCCCGGGCTTTGGCAATTCGCTGGCCCCGCCATTGGACGTGGGGGACTTGGTCGATCCTGCTGGACGAGGCGCTGCGCAGCGAGCGTGACCTTGGGGTGGGTGTTCTGTGCCACATCCGGTGATAGTCATAGGGCCACTAGCGCATAGAAGAGGTCGTCGCCGCCGAGGCCTTCGAGGGAGGCCGGACGCCGAAGCTGGGCGTGTGGGTAGTACTTGTAGCCGTGCAGCAAGGTCCTCCGCCAGATTTGTGACGATGGCGAACCTGTCGAACACCCCAACGATAGCCTGCTCGAACCATGGGACAAAATTGGCGTCCAAGGCACATTTGATCGTGCCAGCCACCAGTACCGTTCGTAGGCATTCCTGTTGGAAATATCAACACATCTTTTATTAGACTAATCCGCAAGTAAATAGTAAGCATGGCAATTATGACATGCAACTCGTACCAATATCTAAGCATGTAAGCATGTACAGTACATAAAACCGAAACATCTATGAACACAATATATACGACTAGCACATGAAGGGGTGAACAAGGGATTAACAGATCATACCCTCCGGTTGACCAGGTCACCGTGGCGGCGACGGCAGCAGCCTCGGCGTCGTCTATGGCCTTCTTCTTGGCCACGGTGTCTTCGACCATGGTGTTGATGCAGGAGAAGTAGTGGAAGCAGAGGAAGACGGTGACAGGGACGGATCGGGAGCAGTCGCGTTGAGATGCTCCCCAAAAACTCTATTGCCGTTCTCCTGGTTTGGATCTCGAATGACAGGGTTCTGGAGGCACCTGCTCTCTCAACCAACCATGCACCATCGTTAGGATGGGATCACCGGAAGTAGCGCAGAGAGAGAAACAGTAGATGACGGCTAGGGTTGTGCAGGAGGGAGTGATTGATTTAGGGTTCACTCCACAGCCAACGCCTCCTTATATATGCCATCGTGGTAGATGGCCGGCCTGTGCTTAGGACCACGACAGAGTCCGCGAATAGCCAACGGTCCAACGTCTCAGACAATGGTACTTCCGTTAGCGACTCGTTAATTAATTCACAATGAATTAACCATTCTTGACCGGCAAAAATAAGGCACAACTTGGCTCATTCTCGCAACCCGTGGCGTGCGAGCGTCATGACGAGGCGAGGCGGGCGGCGGAGGAGGAGGAGCACGCATGTACAACTCCTCTTCCCAAGCTCCCAGTGACATGTGATAGAGCATCCTGGGTCTCACTCTTACTACTATAGTGGTATGGTACTAAACTTCCCACTACTTGCCATGTACCTAAATGGTCCTTAGAGATTAACCAGGAATTATTTTCTTATATGGGCCAAAGCCCATCTATAATCCAACAACCCCCACCAGATCTCAAGGCACATAAGTTTGTCAACTAATCCAAACAATGTTTTGATATACCAGAATTTTTAGTGGAGACTGTTAAGCTGAACTTTCACCTAGAGCGACCGGATTAGACTTCATCACAACTAAACAGACTATGCCTTGAATTGTCAGTTTAGCATGCAAAGTATATCTCACAATGTATGACATACTATTCATCTAGTGTTACAAACTATTTCTCTAAATACCAATTATGTTGCTTCCATGCTTCCCTGCACTTCCTGCTACTTTTTACTTTGCCTAAGAACCCATATATTCATTTTTGGTGTCCTTTCTTTACCATGCATTCCTTGGAAGAACTAGGTTTCTAGCACCATGCATTCCTTAGGAATAGTTTGATCAACAAATTTACTTTGCTTTGAAAGGACATAGACAGAACTTATATTCTAAATCTTACATTCCCTCCACCCCTCTCGCGAGTGGTATACAACACCCATGACCCACTCTCTTGTGACTCCCATCCCCGCATCATTGTCGCTTCTGCCGCCGCTACCTCCACCGCTTCCCTTAGCCATCCATATGCCTCCTCGTCAATGCAGATCTACAAGACTAAGATCTCCCCCCTTCCTTGTGCGGCAGGAGTTGGAGCCGCCTCAGATGCCACTCCCCTTCGTTTGCAGCTGATTTGTTCGATGTCGTGGGAGGTACTAAAGGTGATGAAGCGGTTGGAGAGGGCTGCAAGACTTTATGATCATGCCTTCTCGTGGACCCAGTGCGTGCAGGAGTGGAAGGAGGCATTGCATGCGATGGAGGAAGATCCAATCTAGATATTTACAAGGGAGAGTTATGCTCATGGCTGTCAAGATCAAGAGGATCGAAAGAAGGAAGGCAGATCTACTTCGAGGGCACAACTTCAAAGAGGGCATGGATGTTGCGGTCCCCTCCTTTGCCACCTGTGGGTTTCATCCTCTAGGTGTTGTCTCCGGCTAGTGTTTCGCCTCTTCCAAAACCAGCTGATCACCTATCTTTTTTGTCATCGGAACCAGCAAGGTGTTGAGGGGAGTATGTGGCTTGCCTGTCGCTGGAGTTGGCCTGCCATTTAATCGTGAGAATAAGCTAGGTGGGTGTCTCGCTAGATGTTCCTAAAAAAGGGTGCTAGATTCCACCAATGCAAGTCTCTATGGCCATGGAGGTGGAGATGCACATGAATCCCTTTATGGTGTTCGACCATGGGGTGATTTTGGGCATGAGGCTGATCAGGAGTATCGAAATCTTTATTTGGTCACCTTTGGGGATGCGTTGAATTGTGCTAAGAAGCAAGCTGGGAAGAACAAGTTGAATAAGCAAAGATCGAGATTGGATGTTGTTACAAGTTATCTGAAACACAAATGGGCTCAAATTCCTTAGAAGCTGGTGATGTCGGATTTTAAGTATGTGAGCTATGTTCTAAGTCATAGATCTGCCCCTGTTTCATTTCCCTGTTGTCATTCAGTTGGTAATCCTAGTCCATGGTTTCAAATTGTTCGAGGGAAACCCATGGAAGTAGGTATTGGCCCTGATCCTCTTTGGTTTTCCCATGGAACGGGGTGGATGAGTTCGACGTCCGACAGTCGCTGGACTAGCCACTCGCCACTCAATCGCCGACATGAAAAGATAGAGATTCAGGAGATGATGTTTTTCTGTGGGAGGAATCTTTTGTTTCAATTCGCACGTTGGGCTATAAAAGGCTTGGTGGGGGAGGGGTATTGCCTTGTTTTGGAAAGGGACAAAGAGCCTTTGGGTGATCTAGGGTTAGGAGGCCTGCTATTTCACCGACCCTAACCCTAGTTCACAGTGAAGTTCTATCATCTCCCATCTCTGGTGTTGTTCCTCCTCAGATACTAGGGGTCAGGATAGTTCGAGTACAGCTATGGGAGATCATTTTGGTCCTAAGCATGGGGGTGTAAGTAGAGGTGATGGAGGCGGAGGGAATCCTCATTTTGGTTGCAATTTCCAGCACGGGCAATTCTATCAGAATCAGTTGTTTTCTTTCAGGTCACCGCTAAGGAATTATCAAGGAAATAACTACTAGAATAACCAGTACCCGCGTAGGAATGCCAACTTTAGTGACTGGAGTTTTGATGTTAAAACCGGAGTGACTCAATACCCATGCAAGCCGCCTATGCAGAATCATAACCCCTTCAGCAGCAACATATCAACAGAAGACGCATGTGGTTTATTCAGTGCAACCTTTGCCAAGTGGAGATAACACAAAGGGAGGGGTGGCAGCAGTTATGTGGATGTTCAGTCTTCGTAGGCAAATTCTGGTGGCCCAACCTCGATGGGAGGCCCTGCGATTCCTCAAGCATATGGTGGGAAGGTACTTGTGGGTGATAAAATTATTTTTCGCAGATGTGGGGTTAAGGGCCATGGATCCAAAGCTTGTGATGCAGAAGTAAAGTGTGTGAATTGCAACAAAAATACACATATTTTTGATTTTTGTGCCTGGCTTCACCCAAAAAAAGGCAGCTACACTAGTTGGTATTGGAGGGGAAGGTCTAGGTTGTTTTGTTGCAGAACATGCAAAAGATTTGATTTCTTGAATGTAGAGTGAGGCAATTGCTCTGGTTCCTTTGAGAGAGGAGTGTGATCGAGACATCAATGCTGACATGCTTCTCAGGAGCCTAGCAAAAACCTATCCATTGAGATGGGATTGGAAGACAAAAAATGTCTCATTGGGTCAACTTTTTTTTGGTTGCTAGGATTAGTGAGGTTGTTGTGTATGATTGGGTGCCTTTGAAAGGTTTGAATGCCATGGTAATTGTTAAACCATGGAATGATTATTCATTAGCTATGGGTGAGCTGGCTATGGTCTGCGTAAAAGCTAAAGGAGTGCCTAAGAGTATGAAGAAATTGCATGGACTTTATGAGATTGGTTCCATGATTGGTTTTAGAGGGTAAGTGGATATGGTGACTACGTAGGAACTTGGATTGGTTAGACCAAAAGAGGTTGTGGTCATTCATCAGAAAATACCTATATGGACTAAGCTTACTACACCAAATCTTATGGCCTACCAAGTTTTCTTTGAACTTGAAATGGTTGTAGATGAGGGATGGTCTAAGAGTTAGGATGAATTATCTTAAGGGTATGAAGATTGGATGGATTTCCAACATGAGGAAGAGGCTGACAGAGATCCAAAAAGAACTAAAACCAGTGGTGATGAGGTGGAAGCTAGCCACATTTGTGCAAGTACAAGAAGTAAGTTGGCTTTGGAGCAAAGGGCTGCTCCACTAAAAGAACAAAGATGAGTTAGATCTGCTTATGTATATATCAAAGAACCTGGCAGCTCAAAAATGTGGAAAGAATTATGCATATGGTTCTATTTCTATTCATGGAGGGGGACTTCTAGGAATACTAATAATGAAAAAGTAAAGATTTTTTAAGTTGATCCAAAGGATGGCGGGGAAGGTTCTCGGTCTCTTAGTTAGGGGGCTAAATTGGGGATTAAGCTGAATGATGATCAAAATGGCATGACTAGTATTGACGACAAAGGAAGGGATTCTGGGTGGCCAGAGATATGGTGGAAGGATTGCTTCCAAGAATATGGATGATATACCTTTGCGGGACAGGTCCATGTCTCTGGCTAGAGCCAAAAACTTGTGCTACTCAAAAGGTATGTTTGTTGAGGTTTCTGATTTACACCCATGTAATGTGAAGTTGATAGATATGGTGGTTTACTAGGGGGTGGATTTATAGGTTTCTCTTTATATGGTGGATTATAATCTGAATCTTATTAATTCTACTAAAAAAGCTAGGATGGAGATGTTTTTAGCAAGCAAAAGCGAATTATCTATTACTCCAATGGAAACTGAGATCTTATATCCAGAGGATGTAGAATCGATTCTATTAGAATTATTACACATGAGCAGAGAAGGGATGATGATTCTGATCCCAAGGAAAGGTTTTCTTATGATATGGTTGGGTATAGAAAGGGTGGCTTTAAAGCAAACAATACTCATTCTGAGGTTGTCGAAGTTAAAACACCAGTAAAGACTGTTGAGAAAGAAAAGAAAAAAAAAAGAAATCCTTGTGATTTAGGTACTTTTCTTCTGCTAAAATCTTGAGGGCCTGGCTTGGAATTGTAGGGGGATTGGGGAAGTTGAGAAAAACAATTTCATTAACGAAAAATCAATAAAAATAGTTGGACTTTGTGGGCATTCAAGAGACAATGAGAATTGATTTTACACCAATGGAATTGTCTAGCATAAATGGTCAAGAATCTTTTGACAGGTCTTTTCTACCTTCTAGAGGTGGGTCTGGAGGTAGTTTAGTAGGGATTTATAATGTCACTTTGGTTAATGATGAGGTAGAATTTGGTGATTATTTTGTTAAATGAACTGTTAGGAATGTGGTAGAATGGTAGATGGTTTTTGTTGGGGCTTGCTTATTGTTTATGGAGATGCTCAACCTGTTGGGAAACCTAAGTTCTTGGTTGGCCTTGTGCATTTGCTTAAAAACTCCAGGAATCCTTTGCTAATTGGTGGAGATTTTAATATGCCAAGGAAAGCTAGTGATAAAAAACCCAAGGGTTATAATAAATGGAGTATTCTTTTTAATTCAATAATTTCTTGGGGGAAATGATGGAATTACCTCTAGCTGGTAGAAAGTACACTTGGTCCAATAATCATAAGGACCCCACTTACGCTTTATTGGACAAGGTTAGGATTTCTCCATCTTGGGTGTAAAAATTCCCACTTGTCTTGTTAATGCTCTAACTAGGGGTCTTTCAGACCACACACCTCTCTTCATATCATCTCAGGAGCTACCTAAGAGACCTTATATTTTCAAATTTGAGAATTCTTACTTTCAATGGCCTGACCAGATTAGTTAGTGAGGAAATTATTGAATAAACAATATCCTAGTGCTTCCCTTATTAAAGAATGGCAAGTGAGAGCTAGAGCTCTAAGGAAAGCCTTGAAAGGTTGGAATTGGAATGTGGATGCAGTTTACAATAGGCATAAAAAGCACCTTGTTGAGGAAATTGACAGATTGGATAAACTGCAAGAAATTAGTTGTTTAAATTCTAAGGACATGCTCTATATGCAGAACTGTAAGAGGGATTTGAGAATTATTTTGAAAGAAGAAGAGATTAAATGGCTTCAGAGATCTCATGAAAAGGAAATGGTTGGTGTGGACTCAAACTCAAAATACTACCATGCTAAGCAAATGGTAGGCACACGATAAACAAAATCTTAATTAGTACAAGATGAGGTGGTGATTGAAGGTCGGGATAATCTTAAGGATTATATCACTAGTTTTATAAAAAAAACCTTTTTTGGTGAACCCAAGATGCCATCCTTAACTATGCATCATAATGGGGTAGAGGTTTTGAATGAGGAAGAACAAAAATTCTTTACTAGAAGCTTCTCCCTGGATGAACTCAAAGAAGCTATTTTGGGGATGGAGAAAAATGAAAATGCTAGTCCTGATGGTTTTAATATTGAATTCTACCAACATTTTTGGGAGATACTTAAAATGTATTTGTTTGTCCTTTTGGAAGAATTTTATGATAATAATTTAGATATTGATAGGCTTAAATATGGGGTGATTTCCTTATTGCCTAAAGGGAGTGATGCTGACAGAAATCAGAAATATAGGCCCCAATTTGTTTACTTAATGTCATTTTCAAAATAGTCACTAAGATTTTGGTGAATAGATTGATTGCTATTATTAAATGTGTGATTAGGGCCTCTCAGATTGCTTTCTAAAAGGATAGATACATTATGGAAGCAGTTGCAGTTTTACATGAAACTCTTAATTCTTTGCCTAAAAATTTTTTCATGGTTCCTTTCTAAAAATGATTTTGCAATAGCTTTGGACAAAGTCAAATGGCCTTTTCTTCTTCAAACTTTAAAAATGAAAAAGTCCCTGATAAATAGAATGATTGGATGATGAAACCATTTCTGGTAGAAAAGTTGTAGTTAAAGTACATGGAGAGATGGGCCCTTATTTTAGAACTCATCAGGGATTGAGGCAGGGGATCCCATGTCACCCTTGCTGTTTGATCTTGTTGTGGATGTTCAGGATTGTTAATTCTTCTCTCTCTAGTGTGCCATTGTTCACACTTCCCTTTTTTGGTCTTCCCAAAGGGATAAAAAGAAGTCTGATATGTTTGGTTGGAAAACATGGGTTCTACGAAGAAACATTTTTTGTTGGTGTTGATGGAGTTATCTGGAGTATTTGTAAATCTCGGAATTGAGCTTGTTATCACAAGAAAAAATGGCCCTCTGAGCCAAGTGTTATTCTTTTCAGAGTTTCTTACTGGATTAATGATTGGCGTGTCTTGCAGGGATGTAGGATGCAAAACTAGGCCTACAGTCGCATGCAAAGTTCCTGGATCAAGTCGCACATGAAAATTTCCAAGCAAGGCAGCATGGATTCCGAGAGTAGAAGGTGGCGGATCAAAAAGACATATGAAAAAGTTTGTCTGGAAGAATTGAATTTGGTGCAGGAACTTTTTCCCTTTTGTTTTGTGATACAAGATAGATGTGTATGGGGCTGGACTTATCTGCTTGGGTGGGGTATAGTTTCCCTAGATGTTTTCTTTACCTGGGCTTCTGTTAGCTTGGTTGGTGTTTTCTTCTCATTTTTGGTAGGTGGTGAGGTTTTATGTGGTTCTTGGTGGATGTGTGATATGGTTGTAGTAAGATGCTGGTTTTGTTAATGAAATCGGGGGAATGATCCATTCTATTGAAAAACAATCCTATACTCATATTAGACTATCTCTTAACCAATATTAGTGATTTTTTTTCTAGGATCCACGCCATTTATGCATATATTTATTCGTCCTCAAGTTATTGGATGACTAACATATTCTGCATCTAAGTTTTACTATATCTCAACTTTTGTGTATCAATGATTTTGTATTGAAACATTGTCATATTTATTTGTTGGGTTTTTCTAGGTGCTCTAGCAATATGCGCACTTTCTCTTATGGCCTAATCTGTGAATATTATTGCTTCATTATCTTAATGTCATGCCGAAGGATGTTTACTATACATGTAGACTTACTGAACAAAAATGACGACTAGGCTGACTGTCAGTCATACACATGAAACACAAGATGGAACAATTAAACTATATAATTAGTTATAAGTACATGACGTTGCCATGATTGTGACTATTTTTGGAAATTCGAATTATTCTATCATTAAAATGGACGGGCGCACAACGCGCGCCATCAATGATCTTTCAGTGGAGGTGGTAGTAGGGGCTAGCATATGCAGATGCTAGCTAGATCTGGTGTGGTGAGGTCGGGTGATGGATTGTGGTGCCAAGCATCAGGCAGTCTGGACGTGACCATCTGTTGGTTGTCGCCTACTTGCTGCATCCACATATTATATATGAATAGTATTACTGATACTTCGTAAAAATCACTAGGCTATTAAAGGGGATCATAATACTAGTTTTTTCCATCATGCAGTTCTCAAAAGAAGAAGAAGAAAGAATATAATAGCTTCCATAAAAGATGACAAAAGTGTGGTGCATATCAACCAGATGCAATTGCTAATGTTTTCATCCAATATTTCAAAATCTCTTTTCTTCCTCTAACACTAACCATGGCAGGTTATACACATTCTATGCGCCCAAGCATTGAAGGAGATTACACATGTAGTATTCCTGATAAAACAGAAATATGGGAAGCGCTTAGAGCAATGAGAAGGAATGCATCACCAGGACCAGATGGGTTCGATGTAGCTTTCTAAACAGCAGTTTAGGACTGGATTGGAGATGACATAGTCAAAGTGGTAAGAGATTTCAATGAAAAGGTATACTTCCTGCCCATCTAAATGATACTCTCATAGCACTCATTCCAAACAAAACTGGACTGTCTTGTTCCTGCTGATTTTCAACCTATTAGCTTGTGTAATGTTATGTACAAAACCACATCAAAACCCCTAGCTAATAGACTCAAACCTCACTTGTCAGATTACATTCATGAATCTCAATAGGTTTTCATTGAGGGTACGAGAATCAGGAACGAGATCATACTAGCTTAGGAAATAACCCATTCTTTTGCTTTGAAACCTTGGAAACCCCTGCTTTCATGCTTAAAATAGATTTGGCCAAAGCTTTTGATAGAATAGAGTGGAATTTCATTATGCAAGCTCTCTTTCGAAAAGGGCTTCATAGCCACTTCGTCAATTTTATTTATGCTTGCATTACAACTCCTTTTTTCTGTTACTATTAATGGCTAGTCTTACGGTCGCTTCCAGAGTTACAGGGGGATTAGACAAGGATGCCTATTATCTCCTTGTTTGTCCTAGCAATTAACGAGCTTTCTATATCCCTCCAAGAGGCCATGTGCTCATGTCGTCCGATAGACATATCTTTAGGCCTTGGTTGTCCACCCATCCACTCACTCTTGTTTACAGATGATTTATTAATTTGCGGTCAAGCCACCATTACTAATTCTACTCACACTTTTCATATTCTTCAGAGATTTTGCAACCTTTCAGGCCAAACTCCTAGTTGGAATAAATCAGGTACTGTTTTTAGCTGAAACATTCATGTTAACATTAAGGAAGGCATTAAAAGGATTTTTCCAGTCATGGACGCCGATGCTAATTCTATTCATCTTGGCCACCCTTTAATCCTTCCAGCCAAGAATAGATATATTGATTATGACTTTGTGGTTGAGAAATTTCGTATTAAACATAGTGGTTATAAGGCTAATAAGCCCTCTCATGCAGCTAGATTGAGTCTTACTAAGTCTGTCTTTGCTTACATCCTCGTGTATTACATGTGTAACATTTCATTTTCCACGTAGTTGATTGCAAAGCTCATGACGATTATTAGGAATTTCTAGTGGTAGGAATAAAAGAGGAACCAACATCCAAAACACTTTCTCTTAGGGCATCAAAGGACATTTGTGTTCCGAAATGTGAAGGAGGTCTAGGAATCATGAACATACAAGCTATGAACAGAGGACTTGTTCTTTCGACACCTTGAAAGATTGCAAAAAACCTTGATAGGTTACCCTCTAGAGTTTCTCAAATCCAAATATTTTCCTGACTTCGATCTTGAGAGCTAGTTCAGAAATTCCAATATCTTCTTTTTGGTCCTTCGTCTTAAGAATATGCCACTTGCTTTATTCTAATTCCTTTTATCAACTTACTGAAGGTGACACTTCTATATGGAGATTCCTTGGTGTCCTGTTTGGGAGTCCATCTATGACCGCCTAATCAACACTTCAAAAGTTAAGGATCTTTGGATGCCTAACCAAAAAGTTTGGAACACTAACCTTATTTGCATACTCTTTGATCAACAGGCAGCTAACATCATTCTGCATGTACCTATAATTCAATCTGAAGGGGCTGATATCCTATGTTGTAAGCTACATTGTTCAGGAAAATGCACATCCAAATATGCATAGAGAGCTTGCCTACAGGATATGCAGGAACATGGAGAGCCTATACCTAGACATGTACCTACAGGTGTAAAGCTAATTTTATGTAAGACATGGGGAGAAAAGGAATGGTACCCATAGTACAAACATTCGCATGGAGGCTTCTCAGGAAAGCAATTCCTACAGGTATATATGAGGGCGGGTAGATTTTCTTCTCACATAAAAAAAATGTGCAAGATGTGATCAGGAAGAAAATGATATACATTTATTCTTCACTTGCCCATTTTCTAAAGCTGTTTGGTTCTCTAAACCTTGGAATATAAAGTCTGAATTGTTTGTGCAAATTTTGATTCAATCCCTACTATTATCCAGGCATTGTTAACTTCCAACCACCACCATGCCTTTTTAAATAACATTATGGCTTTTCTTTGGTGTATTTGGAAGTCCAGGGATATAACCTTTTTGGGAGAAAATCCAAGGTTTAGCTTCCTATGCATATATTGCAAGTTCATCAATAGAAATGATCCAGGAAGTAGGGGCAGAATCTACATAGAAATAAAAGCAGGGATCTTCTTTAGAAACAGATGATTGGATTACACATTGCAAGGTTTATACAGACACTGCATGGAAGAAGAACACTACTGACTCCGACAACAACTCAAGGAAAATAGGAATAGGAATTTACATTCAAAATAGCGAGCACGAAGAAGAAACATGTATCTTAATCTATGCAACTGGCAAAAGTGTCGAATCTCCACTACAGGTGGAGGCTATAGCCATACAGGTTGCTGCAGAAATTGCTTCTTGCACCGCTAATAGCCAAATTACTTTCCTATTGGAGAATGTGATACTAGCTCGGGTAGCGGCTCAAGGAACCTTCTTCAAGTGCCTGGGCGTCGGCAAATTAGAAGCCAACCTGCAAATTATTTTGCTGCAACATCCAACATTCAAGCTTGGGTCTTCAATATTCCTAGGGTACTTGATGTAAAGGCTCACAACTGTGTAGCTGCTTCTTATAGAGATGATTATCCTCTGAGCCAAGAAACGGCTTGTTCTAGTGCACAACATAGAGGAATAGGGAAACTATACAACATAAGACACTCTTTCCCAAGAAAAGCTTAGGGTTCCTCCGCCTCCCGCCGGCGCCGCCATCGGTCTGCCTCGTCTCCGGTGACTTTAGGGTCATGGAGGCGTGGTGGATCCTGACCCTTGCCGGCGGGAGGGCTCTGTTTTTAGATGTTTCTTCGAATTTTGTTAGGGTTTGTGTACTGCTCAGGAAGACGAGACGGCGGTGGCTCCCTGAAGATGGAATACGGTTCTCCCCACCTAGCCCCCGTTCCGTTGGTGTATCTACCATCGTCGGTGGGCGTGTGGAGACGTGTCTCCGGTGGATCTGTCCTTGATGGATTTACTAGGATCTGGTCGTAGTTCGTCTATGTTTGTGTTTCTTCAGGTTGGATCCTTCCGATCTACACTACTCTTCATCGCCGGTGGTTGCTGTTCTACTGCGGGTCCTATGAGGCCTTAGCACGACGACTTCCCGGCTGTACTACAACAAGTTTTGCCTGGCTCTGGCGAAGGAGGGCCGATGACGGCGGCGCGCCTTCGGCTTGTTTCAATGCTTGTAGTCGTCGCTAGGTGGTCTATGGATCTAGATGCAATTATTATTATTTTTAGTGTTGGTTGTATTTCCATGATTGAAAATGAATAGATTGGAATTTTTCTTGAAAAAAAAACATACAGGAACAGGAGATCACTGTCCTAGGCTTGGAAAACTAGGAAATTTAATTAAGGGATAAGGATTACCAGATTTTATCTGTAACTTGTATTCCCTCTGTACGGAAATACTTGTCGGGGAAATGGATGTATCTAGACGTATTTTAGTTTTAGATACATCCAGTTTTATCTATTTGTGCGACAAGTATTTCCGGACGGGGAGTATTTGATATAAATACAAAGCGCAAGCAGGATTTGATTCGGGGGGGGGGGCGAGACCCCCTATCGATCGAGTCGTACCTTGATGTGGATGAGTTGTTCGCTGATTTTTTGGCTTTCATAACTGTCTGTAATGTGCGTCGCCCCCCCTATCTCTTTCGGCCTTTGCAACTAACATTAAGCCTCAACTGCTTAGCCCATGTACAGCCCAATCCCATTTCAGGCAAAGCACAAAAGAAAGAAAAATGTCAGCCCAAGTTGGACTACGCACATATCGCAACCTCCTGTTTCTAAAAACACAATCGCTAACCTCTTCGTTTTGCAGTTTTTTGATCTAAACCGACGCATGCAGCTGTAAGGGCCTGCTGATCTATCCAAGTCTCCATCACGCCGCCATCGAGAAGGGCAGAAGGGAAGGGGACGCCGGGACAGGCAGCCACTTGCCGGCAGACGGGACGTGCAGATGAGCGGCAACAACATGAGGAGATCTTTCTACCCGTTCTGTGCTCGAGTCTCCGCCTATTGCCGCCAGGGCGAATTTCCTCCAGTTTCCAATCAGAAACTAGAAGAGGATTAAACGAGATCCTCCATGGCTGCATAGGTGCACAATTAATCCTTACTCCTTTAGTTCATCTCTTGATCTTTAATTTGTTCAAATCTGTGAGGTTTGTGCCATTCAAAACTACAAATAGTTGAGATTAATTAGGAAATACTTGATTGTCCAAATATGCTTGTGTAGATATGAAGATAATTAGGATACGAGAACAATGTAAAACATTTGCCAGGGCACTTGCATCTAACCGTCCAAGCATTGAGACCCTCAATGGATCATTTGTCGTTAACCATCATATAGGGAATTAGTAGAAGCACGACGCGGTTTTTTCACGTACATGATGATGCATATCGTTCGTTTAGGCCTCTCTAGTACGTCCAGTCTCATTATTAACCTCGTATACTAATCTCTGTTTATTTTTTGTCTAACAAGAACAATCGTTGATTGATTGACATGAAAATTGGGTCTGGAATCAAAAATCAATTATTTATAGTATGGTCTACCAAAATTTTCTATATAACTAATTTGGGAACTAATTTTGTCTTGTCAAAGTACACAATTTGTATTGTCTTCTTGTGGTGTACCAAACATCAACGAAAACATGAGTTCAAGTTTAGCAGTTTTTCACACTCTAAATATTCAATTTTTAGCTCATTAGTCTAGTAGAGCTCAAGCGTGGAACTCGCCCCTCCTATGCCAAATTTCTGGCTCCGTCCCTGGGCGCAAGGCATCTCGTTGTGTACCCTGAGGGTTTTTTTTATGTGTGTGTGAACTTGTGTACCCTGATTTTGGTTTTGGGTATGTTTTTTTTAGTCAGAACAGGGGACACGTGGAAGAGAAGGTGTGGATGTGGGCCATCAAACAACCAATCACAGCCGCTAGGCCTGCTGGAGCACGGATGTGAGCAAGCCCTGTCCGCCACTCTCAGCAAAATCGCTGCCGTCAGTGACAAGTGGGGCCTCGTCCACCTCACACTGGTCTTTGCGTGTCCTTCCTTCGTCTCAGTTAGTCCTGCCTCGTCCTGCCTCTTGCCCAAATCGCAAACCCTACCTCGCCAGCGCCACCCTCCAGATCCCGAGAGCTCCCCTCGTTCTCCGCCCCTCCGGCGCCAGCCATGCGGATCCGTAGGGCCGCCTCCCGCCTGCTCGGCGTCGCCCCCTCCGCCGCCTCCTCCTCCCAGCCGCCCCGACCCAATCTGCCCCCGCTCCCGCCAGCCGACGCCGGCGGCCCGCCGCCCTGCGTGACGAACATGGCAGTAGCGGACCTGATGGACCAACTCGGCATCCAAGATCCCGAGGTAATTTTCTTGCCCCACTCGATGCATGCTCGTACGCTTGCCGTATCCTGCATCTTGGATGTATTGCCCATTTTTGCGCCGCCGCCCGCCGGTCCCTGTACAGCAGCGTGCGATCCCCCTCCCTTGCTAGATCTCCTCTGCCGAGGTTGCCCGTCCGGCCGCTGCTGCTCGCGCGCTGGTCTGGCTCGTCCGCCCGGACTCGTCCCTGCTAGGGTTTCCATCCCTCCACGCCCCTCGCGTTTGCTTGCTTGTTTCTGCAGGCGCGGTAATCTGCGGCCAGCCAGCCGGCGGCGGCGTGCCTGCAAGGGTTGGAAACGATGCGAGCCGTACCTATGTGCATCCACCCTATTTCACTTACATGTACATGTGTGGGTCGAAATGCATGTAATTTCCGATTTTTGCTTTTTTTCATACCATCCACACAAAGAATCAGGTTCCACAATCTAACGATAATGAAACAAAACCAAGGTGCAGCAGCATGAGTATCCAAGTGCAACAAGAAAAGAGTTCAGCTGCCGCAAAATGCTAACAGCAAAGATAAAGAACAACAGTAACAAAAGTTTTGACCTAACCACAGGGCACCTAAACCTACAATTCAGATCAACCTCCACCAACACTTTGCCTGCTGTCATGTACTTCCTTCACTGCAGCTCCCTATAACTCAGCATTATTTTTCATTATTGTATATCTCTTTTCTTGACATTTTTTTCATTTTTCACTTTTCATGTTTTCCCAGGATGACAAGCACTTCAAGGAAACTTACTTCTGGGATGGCCGTCCTAGCCTTCCCAAACACCACCCCTGGGGATCTAGGTATCATTTCCCAGCCACCACCTGTGCCGACTCCATTGAGGAAAAAGAGGAGATGGCCGTTGACATGCTAGATGACATCATCTTGGAACCGTGTATCATGGAGAAGAACTCTGAGAAAAACAAGAGCACCATGACGAAGGGTGAGGAAGAGAAGAACAAGAGCAAGCTAGAGACAAAAGGGAAGGGGAAGGTGGAGGCAGATGAGAGTTATGCTGCCAGAGGAGGATGGCCATGCAAGCAAAATGAAAGGCGGTTCTGCGGGCGGCACGCAAGCCAACCCAACTCATACTGCTTGCACCACTCTCACCAGAAGCCCCGTGCCATCTCGAAGCCACCTCATAGCAAGAGGATCACTGCCCACCGTGACTTCAGACTAGGGTTCTACTACTACAATGGGTTCGGCCCGTCAGGCAACACCAAGAGGCAACGCGGATCAAGCAGTTTGCCAGAACCTATTGGACAGAAAGAGGAGGTGTCGCCTGAACACCACGTCGATTTTAATGTAGGTCTGGCTGGAGTTGCTGACGAAGAAAATCAAGTCGGCTCAGAGTCAGAATACATTGACAAGCCTAGGTCCGACGACTGCACTGATGTCATGATCGCTGGCTACGACGATGACAACAGCGATGCAGACTCGCCTGATTACAATGGTGACAACATTAAGGTGAGCAAGAACCCGTCGAAGAAGAGGGGGAATAAGCCTATGAAAGCCCGATCGCTCAAGTCATTGATGTGATAAGAGCACAGTCGCACTTGTGTCTCTGTGGAATGTGGAAACAATATAGTAGAAACTATATGGATATTTTTGTTGTACTGTTTTTTAACTGTGGTACTGTGGTGCTAGCATTTGCACTAGCTATTAAAAGAGTTCCATATACTCCAATATACATATATGATATATGGTGCCTGGTCATTGTGATGGGCCAGATGCAGTCAATTTTTACCGTGAATGGTTTATTTGTTTATTTTGTGAAGTTAGTTTATGGAATTGTGTGTGTTAGGCATTTGGTTCCTGAAAACCGATGGATGATTGTGGTACTCGGCTCAATGAGATTAATGCCCCACCTTCCAGCCTGGAGATCAATGTCTGAACACGATATAGCTTAATACAGAATAAACCATGATTCATTGAAGTACTATGGACACAAAGTATTATGTTTACAATACTCTTGTGAAGCAAGGCGGCACTACTCGTGCGACGACAGTCTATACCTTATTTTTCGAACAACTCGGCCTCAAAAACTAGTACAGGAAGGGTATAACACAACGGAAAAGCATGACAGTGGCAGGATTCCAATTGAAAGGGACACCATTGGGTCACATCCTAGTTCGCACTCACAGAATCCTTAGCTACGGCATCTTCAGCATCTGGCATGAAAAGGTTAGGTGAGTACTTTGAATGTACTCGCAATCTCTCAAACAATCCAAAAAGCAAGCAAGCAAGCTAGAACATGTCAATCGAAAAGAAACAGGTTAAGGACATAAATTGTAAGTACAACAGTTCTAACTGAAGTAAATACTCATGGCCTGATCGTTTAACATCACATGGACCCTCTCTCAGCATAATCCCCAGCTATTCGATGTTGGGGAACGTAGTAATTTCAAAAAATTTCCTACGCACACGCAAGATCATGGTGATGGCATAGCAACGAGAGGGGAGAGTGTATGTCCACGTACCCTCGTGACCGTGGCGAAGCGTTATAACAACGCGGTTGATGTAGTCGTACGTCTTCACGATCCGACCGATCCAAGTACCGAACGTACGGCACCTCCGAGTTCAGCACACGTTCAGCTCGATGACGATCCCCGGGCTCCGATCCAGCAAAGCGTCGGGGATGAGTTCCGTCAGCACGACGGCGTGGTGACGATGATGATGCTCCACCGGCGCAGGGCTTCGCCTAAGCTCCGCGACGATATGACCGAAGTGGAATATGGTGGAGGGGGGCACCGCACACGGCTAAGGAACGATCCGTAGATCAACTTGTGTGTTCTGGGGTGCCCCCCTGCCCCCGTATATAAAGGAGCAAGGGGGGGGGTGCGGCCGGCCCTAGGAGGAGGCGCGCCGGAGGAGTCCTACTCCCACCGGGAGTAGGACTCCCCCCCTTTCCTAGTTGGATTAGGACTTGGGGGGAGGGGGAAGAGGAAGGGGGGCGCCGCCCCCCCTCTCCTTGTCCTATTCGGACTAGGGGGGGAGTGGGTGCGCGGCCTGCCCTGGCCGGCCCTCTTCTTCTCCCTTATGGCACACATAGGCCCATTGACCCCCTGGGAGGGTTCCGGTAACCCCCCGGTGTTCCCGTAAAATCCCGATTTCATCCGGAACTATTCCAAAGTCCAAACATAGGCTTCCAATATATCAATCTTTATGTGTCGACCATTTCGAGACTCCTCGTCATGTTCGTGATCACATCCGGGACTCCGAACAAACTTCGGTACATCAATACTTATAAACTCATAATAAACTGTCATCGTAACGTTAAGCGTGCGGACCCTACGGGTTCGAGAACTATGTAGACATGACCTAGAACTATTCTTGGTCAATAACCAATAGCGGAACCTGGATGCCCATATTGGTTCCTACATATTCTTCGAAGATCTTTATCGGTCAAACCGCATAACGACATACGTTGTTCCCTTTGTCATCGGTATGTTACTTACCCGAGATTCGATCGTCGGTATCCGATACCTAGTTCAATCTCGTTACCGGCAAGTCTCTTTACTCGTTCCGTAATACATCATCTCACAACTAACTTATTAGTTGCAATGCTTGCAAGGCTTATGTGATGTGTATTACCGAGAAGGCCTAGAGATACCTCTCCGACAATCGGAGTGACAAAACCTAATCTCGAAATACGCCAACCCAACATGTACCTTTGGAGACACCTGTAGTACTCCTTTATAATCACCCAGTTCGTTGTGACGCTTGGTAGCACCAAAGTGTTCCTCCGTAAACGGAGTTGCATAATCTCATAGTTACAGGAACATGTATAGGTCATGAAGAAAGCAATAGCAATATACTAAACGATCAAGTGCTAAGCTAACGGAATGGGTCATGTCAATCACATCATTCTCCTAATTATGTGACCCCATTAATCAAATAACAACACATGTCTATGGTTTGGGAAACACAACCATCTTTGATTAATGAGCTAGTCAAGTAGAGGCATACTAGTGACTATATGTTTGTCTATGTATTCTCACATGTATTATGTTTCCGGTTAATACAATTCTAGCATGAATAATAAACATTTATCATGATATGAGGAAACAAATAATAACTTTATTATTGCCTCTAGGGCAAATTTCCTTCAGTCTCCCACTTGCACTAGAGTCAATAATCTAGATTACACAGTAATGATCTTCACACCCATGGAGTTTTGGTGCTGATCATGTTTTGCTCGTGAGAGAGGCTTAGTCAACGGGTCTGCAACATTCAGATCCGTATGTATCTTGCAAATCTTTATGTCTCCCACTTGGACTTGGTCCCGAATGGAATTGAAGCGTCTCTTGATATGCTTGGTCCTCTTGTGAAATCTGGATTCCTTTGCCAAGGCAATTGCACCAGTATTGTCACAGAAGATCTTCATTGGTCCCGATGCACTAGGTATGACACCTAGATCGGAAATGAACTCTTTCATCCAGACTCCTTCATTTGCTGCTTCCGAAGCAGCTATGTACTCCGCTTCACATGTAGATCCCGCCACGATGCTTTGTTTAGAACTGCACCAACTGACAGCTCCACCGTTTAATAAAAACACGTATCCGGTTTGCGACTTAGAATCGTCCGGATCAGTGTCAAAGCTTGCATCGACGTAACCATTTACGACTAGCTCTTTGTCACCTCCATATACGAGAAACATATCCTTAGTCCTTTTCAGGTATTTCAGGATGTTCTTGACCGCTGTCCAGTGATCCACTCCTGGATTACTTTGGTACCTTCCTGCCAAACTTATTGCTAAGCATACGTCAGGTCTGGTACACAGCATTGCATACATGATAGAGCCTATGGCTGAAGCATAGGGAACATCTTTCATTTTCTCTCTATCTTCTGCTGTGGTCGGGCATTGAGTCTGACTCAATTTCACACCTTGTAATACAGGTAAAAATCCTTTCTTTGCCTGATCCATTTTGAACTTTTTCAAAACTTTATCAAGGTATGTGCTTTGTGAAAGTCCAATTAAGCGTCTTGATCTATCTCTATAGATCTTGATGCCCAATATGTAAGCAGCTTCACCGAGGTCTTTCATTGAAAAACTTTTATTCAAGTATCCTTTTATGCTATCCAGAAATTCTATATCATTTCCAATTAATAATATGTCGTCCACATATAATATCAGAAATGCTACAGAGCTCCCACTCACTTTCTTGTATATACAGGCTTCTCCAAAAGTCTGTATAAAACCATATGCTTTGGTCACAGTATCAAAGTGTTTATTCCAACTCCGAGAGGCTTGCACCAGACCATAAATTGATCGCT
Source organism: Aegilops longissima (assembly GCA_021605205.1). NCBI lineage: Eukaryota > Viridiplantae > Streptophyta > Magnoliopsida > Poales > Poaceae > Aegilops > Aegilops longissima. The sequence goes on from CM038680.1 coordinate 700,597,110, forward strand.
GGAGCTTGCACACTTTGTTAGCACCTTTTGGATCAACAAAACCTTCTGGTTGCATCATATACAACTCTTCTTCTAGAAATCCATTCAAGAATGCAGTTTTACATCCATTTGCCAAATTTCATAATCATAAAATGCAGCAATTGCTAACATGATTCGGACAGACTTAAGCATCGCTACGGGTGAGAAAGTCTCATCGTAGTCAACCCCTTGAACTTGTCGAAAACCTTTCGCAACAAGTCGAGCTTTATAGACAGTTACATTACCATCAGCGTCAGTCTTCTTCTTAAAGATCCATTTATTATCAATGGCTTGCCGATCATCGGGCAAGTCAACCAAAGTCCATACTTTGTTCTCATACATGGATCCCATCTCAGATTTCATGGCTTCCAGCCATTTTGCGGAATCTGGGCTCACCATCGCTTCTTCATAGTTTGTAGGTTCGCCATGGTCAATTAACATGACTTCCAGAATAGGATTACCGTACCACTCTGGTGTGGATCTTACTCTGGTTGACCTACGAAGTTCAGTAGAAACTTGATCTGAAGTTTCGTGATCATCATCATTAACTTCCTCACTAATTGGTGTAGGTGTCACAGGAACCGATTTCTGTGATGAACCATTTTCCAATAAGGGAGCTGGTACTGTTACCTCATCAAGTTCTACTTTTCTCCCTCTCACTTCTTTCGAGAGAAACTCCTTCTCTAGAAAGGATCCATTCTTAGCAACGAATGTCCTGCCTTCGGATCTGTGATAGAAGGTGTACCCAACTGTTTCCTTTGGGTATCCTATGAAGACACATTTTTCCGATTTGGGTTCAAGCTTATCAGGTTGAAGTTTTTCACATAAGCGCGCAGCAGCCCCAAACTTTCAAAAGCGACAACTTTGGTTTCTTGCCAAACCATAGTTCATAAGGAGTCGTCTTAACGGATTTTGATGGTGCCCTATTTAACGTGAATGCGGCCGTCTCTAAAGCATAACCCCAAAACGATAGCGGTAAATCGGTAAGAGACATCATAGATCGCACCATATCTAGTAAAGTACGATTACGACGTTCGGACACACCATTACGCTGTGGTGTTCCAGGTGGCGTTAGTTGCGAAACTATTCCGCAATTTTTCAAATGTAGACCAAACTCGTAATTCAAATATTCTCCTCCACGATCAGATCGTAGAAATTTTATTTTCTTGTTACGATGATTTTTAACTTCACTCTGAAATTCTTTGAACTTTTCAAATGTTTCAGATTTATGCTTCATTAAGAAGATATACCCATATCTGCTTAAATCATCTGTGAAGGTGAGAAAATAACGATATCCGCCACGAGCTTCAACATTCATCGGACCACATACATCTGTATGTATGATTTCCAACAAATCTGTTGCTCTCTCCATAGAACCGAGAACGGTGTTTTAGTCATCTTGCCTATGAGGCACGGTTCATAAGTACCAAGTGATTCATAATCAAGTGATTCCAAAAGTCCATCAGTATGGAGTTTCTTCATGCGCTTTACACCGATATGACCTAAACGGCGGTGCCACAAATAAGTTGCACTATCATTATTAACTTTGCATCTTTTGGCTTCGACATTATGAATATGTGTATTACTACTATCGAGATTTAATAAAAATAGACCACTCTTCAAGGGTGCATGACCATAAAAGATATTACTCATATAAATAGAACAACCATTATTCTCTGATTTAAATGAATAACCGTCTCGCATCAAACAAGATCCAGATATAATGTTCATGCTCAATGCTGGCACCAAATAATAATTATTAAGGTCTAAAACTAATCCCAAAGGTAGATGTAGAGGTAGCGTGCTGACCGCGATCACATCGACTTTGGAACCGTTTCCCACGCGCATCGTCACCTCGTCCTTTGCCAGTGCTCGCTTATTCCGTAGTCCCTGTTTTGAGTTGCAAATATTAGCAATAGAGCCAGTATCAAATACCCAGGTGCTACTACGAGCTCTAGTAAGGTACACATCAATAACATGTATATCACATATACCTTTGTTCATCTTGCCATCCTTCTTATCCGCCAAATACTTGGGGCAGTTCCGCTTCAAAGGACTAGTTTGCTTGCAGTAGAAACACTCGGTTTCAGGCTTAGGTCCAGACTTGGGTTTCTTCTCTTGAGCAGCAACTTTCTTGCTGTTCTTTTGAAGTTCCCTTCTTCTTCCCTTTGCCCTTTTCTTGAAACTAGTGGTCTTGTTGACCATCAACACTTGATGCTCTTTCTTGATTTCTACCTCCGCAGCTTTTAGCATTGCGAAGAGCTCGGGAATTGTCTTGGTCATCCCTTGCATATTATAGTTCATCACGAAGCTCTTGTAGCTTGGTGGCAGTGATTGGAGAATTCTGTCAATGACACTATCATCCGGAAGATTAACTCCCAGTTGAATCAAGTGATTATTATACCCAGACATTTTGAGTATATATTCACTGACAGAACTATTCTCCTCCATCTTGCAGCTATAGAACTTATTGGAGACTTCATATCTCTCAATCCGGGCATTTGCCTAAAATATTAACTTCAACTCTTGGAACATCTCATATGCTCCATGACGTTCAAAACGTCGTTGAAGACCCGGTTCTAAGTCGTAAAGCATGGCACACTGAACTATAGAGTAGTCATCAGCTTTGCTCTGCCAGACGTTCACAACTTCTGGCGTTGCTCCTGCAGCAGGCCTGGCACCCAGCGGTGCTTCCAGGACGTAATTCTTCTGTGCAGCAATGAGGATAATCCTCAAGTTATGGACCCAGTCCGTGTAGTTGCTACCATCATCTTTCAACTTTGCTTTCTCAAGGAACGCATTAAAATTCAACGGAACAACAGCACGAGCCATCTATCTACAGTAAACATAGACAAGCAAAATACTATCAGGTACTAAGTTCATGATAAATTTAAGTTCAATTAATCATATTAAAAACTCCCACTTAGACGGACATCTCTCTAGTCATCTAAGTGATTACGTGATCCAAATCAACTAAACCATAACCGATCATCACGTGAGATGGAGTAGTTTTCAATGGTGAACATCACTATGTTGATCATATCTACTATATGATTCACGCTCGACCTTTCGGTCTCCGTGTTCCGAGGCCATATCTGCATATGCTAGGCTAGTCAAGTTTAACCTGAGTATTCTGCGTGTGCAAAACTGGCTTGCACCCGTTGTAGATGGACACAGAGCTTATCACACCCGATCATCACGTGGTGTCTGGGCACGACGAACTTTGGCAATGGTGCATACTCAGGGAGAACACGTCTTGATAATTTTTAGTGAGAGATCATCTTACAATGCTACCGTCAATCAAAGCAAGATAAGATGCATAAAGGATAAACATCACATGCAATCAATATAAGTGATATGATATGGCCATCATCATCTTGTGCTTGTGATCTCCATCTATGAAGCACCGTCATGATCACCATCGTCACCGGCGCGACACCTTGATCTCCATCGTAGCATCGTTGTCGTCTCGCCAACTATTGCTTCTACGACTATCGCTACCGCTTAGTGATAAAGTAAAGCAATTACATGGCGTTGCATTTCATACAATAAGCGACAACCATATGGCTCTCGCCATTGCCGATAACTCGGTTACAAAACATGATCATCTCATACAATAAAATATAGCATCACGTCTTGACCATATCACATCACAACATGCCCTGCAAAAACAAGTTAGGCGTCCTCTACTTTGTTGTTGCAAGTTTTACGTGATGCTACGGGCTGAGCAAGAACCGTTCTTACCTACGCATCAAAACCACAACGATAGTTTGTCAAGTTGGTGCAGTTTAACCTTCGCAAGGACCGGGCGTAGCCACACTCAGTTCAACTAAAGTGAGAGAAACAGACACCTGCCGTCACCTTTAAGCAACGAGTGCTCGCGGTGAAACCAGTCTCGCGTAAGCGTCTGCGTAATGTCGGTCCGGCCGCTTCATCTCACAATACCGCCAACCAAAGTATGACATGCTGGTAAGCGATGACTTATATCGCCCACAACTCACTTGTGTTCTACTCGTGCATATGACATCAACGCATAAAACTAGGCTCGATACCACCGTTGGGGAACGTAATAATTTCAAAAATTTCCTCGCACACGCAAGATCATGGTGATGGCATAGCAACGAGAGGGAGAGTGTATGTCCACGTACCCTCGTGAGACCGTAAGCGAAGCGTTATAACAACGCGGTTGATGTAGTCGACGTCTTCACGATCCGACCGATCCAAGTACCGAACGTCGGCACCTCCGAGTTCAGCACACGTTCAGCTCGATGGCGATCCCGGGCTCCGATCCAGCAAAGCGTCGGGGATGAGTTCCACGAGACGACAGCGTGGTGGCGATGATGATGCTCCACCGGCGCAGGGCTTCGCCTAAGCTCATGACGATATGACCGAAGTGGAATATGGTGGAGGGGCACCGCTGCGGCTAAGGAACGATCCGTAGATCAACTTGTGTGTTCAGGGTGCCCCCCCTCCGATATAAAGGAGCAAGGGGGGGTGCGGCCGGCCCTAGGAGGAGGCGCGCCGGAGGAGTCCTACTCCCACCGGGAGTAGGACTCCCCCTTCCTAGTTGGATTAGGACTTGGGGGAGGGAGGAAGAGGAAGGGGGGCGCCGCCCCCCCTCTCCTTGTCCTATTCGGACTAGGGGAGGGCGCGCCTGCCCCGGCCGCCCTCCTCTTCTCCCTTATGGCCCACAAAGGCCCATTGACCCCCGGAGGTTCCGTAACCCCGGTGTTCCGTAAAATCGATTTCATCCGAACTATTCAAGTCAAACATAGGCTTCCAATATATCAATCTTTATGTCTCGACCATTTCGAGACTCCTCGTCATGTCCGTGATCACATCCGGGACTCCGAACAAACTTCGGTACATCAATACTTATAAACTCATAATAAACTGTCATCGTCACGTTAAGCGTGCGGACCCTACGGGTTCGAGAACTATGTAGACATGATCTAGAACTATTCTTGGTCAATAACCAATAGCGGAACCTGGATGCCCATATTGGTTCCTACATATTCTTCGAAGATCTTTATCGGTCAAACCGCATAACGACATACGTTGTTCCCTTTGTCATCGGTATGTTACTTACCCGAGATTCGATCGTCGGTATCCGATACCTAGTTCAATCTCATTACCGGCAAGTCTCTTTACTCGTTCCGTAATCCATCATCTCACAACTAACTTATTAGTTGCAATGCTTGCAAGGCTTATGTGATGTGTATTACCGAGAAGGCCTAGAGATACCTCTCCGACAATCGGAGTGACAAAACCTAATCTCGAAATACGCCAACCCAACATGTACCTTTGGAGACACCTGTAGTACTCCTTTATAATCACCCAGTTACGTTGTGACGTTGGTAGCACCCAAAGTGTTCCTCCGGTAAAAGGGAGTTGCATAATCTCATAGTTACAGGAACATGTATAGGTCATGAAGAAAGCAATAGCAATATACTAAACGATCAAGTGCTAAGCTAACGGAATGGGTCATGTCAATCACATCATTCTCCTAATGATGTGACCCCATTAATCAAATAACAACACATGTCTATGGTTTGGGAAACACAACCATCTTTGATTAATGAGCTAGTCAAGTAGAGGCATACTAGTGACTATATGTTTGTCTATGTATTCACACATGTATTATGTTTCCGGTTAATACAATTCTAGCATGAATAATAAACATTTATCATGATATGAGGAAATAAATAATAACTTTATTATTGCCTCTAGGGCATATTTCCTTCATTCGATTCACTTCTCCTAGCCACCTCGTGATCAACCCAACTTTCCTTGGTGTTTCTTCATTTCGACACTTACTTAGTTTACTTTGTTCATGACCTTGATCATATACTGTGACTTAATACGAATTGTGTCCCATTGTGACTCGTCTATTTGTATAGATTATGACACTATGCAGTGGTTGTACACTTTACCCACACTATGGACATCGGTTCAACAAATCCCGCTTACAGCATGGCCCTCCTACCGTATCGCCAACCTCCCGTGGGCTAGCCATGGGTGAGAGAATCTCGAACCATGCCACCCAGTGTCACAACTCATCCATTCTGAAATTCAATCCACTGTTCATGGCACACCTTAACAACCCAGGCTCTCATGATTGGAAGACAATCCCCCGGCCAAGGGGATAATGCCCTTCCAACCATCCATCTTTGGTGACACGCATAAGAGACTAGGGCCTTCCCACAAAGACAGATGTGTGGTTGCACGGAAACACGCTTGATTCAGTGGCACTACAAATTGACTAGCCAGTAAGGTTTAATTTAATGAGATCAATTACAATTAAACATCTAGAAAATTTTATGAGAGTTACGAGCTATTCATAGCCATTAAAATCACTAAAGTGTTTCCTCGAATATGATAATTCTAATACTAAAGTCATTCCTCCAAGTTGATTATTACTAATGTGATTCCTCCAAAATAATCATTCCTAAACTAAAGTCATTCCCCAAAGATGATCATCCTAATACTCAAGTCATTCATCCAAATATGACCATTTTTATTACTACGGTCAACTTAGCAATATTACCAAAGCATCTAGTTTCACCACCCAGCATAAAATTGAGTGAATGCTACTGATCAACTACTTCCAAGTAGATGCAACACTTAGCATGACAGCAATTCTAGCACCAATATACTTCAACCAACAATTCGCACAATTCAACAATTAAAGAAATTGCAAGTTTTAACCCATGGCCTCGTAATGTCATCAAGCAAATAAAGGTGGTGGCTTCCCTCTGAAATGTAGTGTCAAACGACTACTGGTCTTCACTTCCTGAATTATTTCCCTCTGGAAATAATTTAAAAATACATAAAGCCAAAAAAATGTCCAAAAAATAAAGAAAGCTCAAATAAGTCTCAAATTAAATCAGTGAATAAAGAATTCAAAAATAAAATATTGCAAAAGGAATCAACTCATTTAGACTTATGGTTTAAAAGTTAATGGTGGTCAAAATTTGGTCAAAAAATCATTTAAATTGACTTAATCCGTTTAAACAGAAAAACCAGAGGCGGTCATGTCAAAAGTGTATTTCGGAAATATGCTTCCACTAACTACCGCTTCGAGCGCGCGCTAAGTTGCTGATAGGTGGTTCCCACATGTCTGTTTCAAAACGCGTTTGATAGGTCAGTGGAGACGGTAGCTCACCGGCAGCCGTTCGCAGGCGTAGAGGTCACGATCGGACTCGTCGATGGGTGCACTGGAAAGTGCGAGAGGACGGCGGCCGCGTCTGTGTTGGGGAACATAGCATGCAATTTCAAAAATTTCCTATGCTCACGCAAGATCTATCTAGGAGATGCATAGCAACGAGAAGTGGAGAGTGTGTCTATGTACCCTCATAGAACGAAAACAGAAGCATTTGACAACGCGGTTGATGTAGTCGAACTTCTTCTTGCTCCGACCGATCAAGCACTGAACGTACGGCACCTCCGAGTTCTGCACACGTTCAGCTCGATGACGTCCCTCGAACTCTTGATATAGAAAAGTATCGAGGAAGTAGATGAGTTTCGTCAGCACGACGGCATGGTGACAGTGATGGTGAAGTGATCCGCGCAGAGCTATCCCTAAGCACTACGAGAATATGACCGAGGGTGTATCCTGTGGAGGGAGGCACCGCACACGACTAACGATTGTTGGTGTGTGTTCTAGGCTCCCCCTCCCCATGTATATATAGGTGGGAGGGGAGGGGAGCAGCCTTGGGGCGCCCCAAGTAGGAGGAATCCTACTTGGGGTTCCTTTCCCAATTCGCCCCCCCCCCCCCTTCCTTATTTCATCGGAGGGGAAAAGGGAAGAGGGAAGGGAGGAAGGAAAGGGGGGGCGAACCCCATCCTCCTTATCCTATTCGACCTCCTTCCTTAGGAGGGGGCGCCACCCCTTGTGGGCTGGTGTCCTCCCCTCCTATGGCCCATATGGCCCATTATCCCCCTCGGGGGTTCCGGTAACCCCCCGGTACTCCGATAAATACCCCATACTACCCGAAACACTTCCGGTGTCCGAATACTGTCATCCTATATATAAATCTTTACCTCTCAACCATTTCAAGACTCCTCATCATTTCCGTGATCTCATCCGGGACTCTAAACAACATTCAGTCACCAAATCACATAACTCATATAATACAATATCGTCATCGACCGTTAAGCATGGGGACCCTACGGGATCGACAACTATGTAGACATGACCGAGACACATCTTCGGTCAATAACCAATAGCGGAACCTGGATGCTCATATTGGCTCCCACATATTCTACGAAGATCTTTATCGGTCGAACCGTTATGACAACATACGTTATTCCCTTTGTCCATCGGTATGTTACTTGCCCGAGATTCGATCGTGGGTATCTTCATACCTAGTTCAATCTCGTTACCGGCAAGTCTCTTTACTCGTTTTGTAATACATCATCCTGCAACTAACTCATTAGTCGCTTTGCTTGCAAGGCTTCTTATGATGTGTATTACCGAGAGGGCCTAGAGATACCTCTTCGATACTCGGAGTGACAAATCCTAATCTCGATCTATGCCAACCCAACAAACACCTTCGGAGATACCTGTAGAGCATCTTTATAATCACCCAGTTATGTTGTGACATTTGATAGCACACAAGGCATTCCTTCGGTATTCGGGAGTTGCATAATCTCGCGCAGTTATGGCGCAATAAGTGCGCCGCAGAAGGGCCCACCCGCCTCGGCCGCAGCGGATCCGCGCGCGGGCCGAGGCTCTATAGTGGCGGGCCCCAGCCTGCGGTGACGTCCCGTCCGCAGCGTGGGTTGGCAGGCCAGCCCGGCTGCAGGTGCAGCGTGGCGCGCGTGTGGCGGGCGACGCCCCCTCGACTCCCGCCTTGTCATTTTGAATTCCACCAGGCAGCCGCAGCCGCGGCCGGCTCCTAGCTCCCGGCTCCTCCCAGCTGGACAGGGCAGAAGACGGAGAACCTCACGAAGGGGAAACTGTTGAGGTCCTCCGACTGCTTAAGCCGTAGAACCTCACCCAGCTTCGGGGACTACTGTCAGGGGGATAGACGTAGCCTCATCAACACTTAACCATATTTCAAGACATCGGGGCTAGCCAAGCCCCTCAGTCCAATTGGTCGCAAGACCGGCCTCCAGGGCCGGACGGAACCAGAGGGCCGCCTCCTAGAAAACGGTGGACCCCAAGAAGGCGGCTGGAACCAGAGGCCCGCCTCCTAGAAGATGGCGGACCCCAAGAAGGCGGCTGGAACTAGAGGCCCGCCTCCTAGAAGATGGCAGACCCCGAGAAGACGGCGCGCTCTAGAAGGCGGCGAGGGCACGGGCCGGCTCCTAGCAGGCTGCCCGCCCCCTCCCTTGGAGTCTGATCCTGACCAAGAGACAGGCCGGGGCATGGCCACAGTGTGCCATGCCTCCCCCCAAATCCTGACCGTGTGGCTACAGTGATCGCCGCCAGGCGGCCGCCGACCCGCCTGGCGCGGCACTGTAGTCATGGCGCGCCTGAGACGGCCTCCATTAGCACGGACGGCGTAACAGTGTAGAGCCGTCAATGGGACCCGCAGGCAGTGGGCCCCACCTGTCAGTCGGTTCCTTAACAGCCGGCAGGGCCCACCAGAGGCGGGCCCCATCTGCCGGCAGAGAACCCGGCCTCCATAGACACTGACGGTCGGGTCCTACATCCAGTCGGATTACCATTGTACCCCTTGGGGGTAGGCCTATATAAACCCCCCAGGCTCACCCATGCAGAGGGTTTAGAATCCCAGCCAGCTTACACATACGTAGAGAGAAAGGAGATAGATCTAGCCTTGCCCTTCTTCCTCTTCTAGTCGAAACAGCTCAAGGAGTACTCTTGTAGCTACTCTATTGACGATAGTCAACATGAGGAGACCCCGCAGGGCAGGACTAGGGGTGTTATCTCCACGGAGAGCCCCGAACCTGGGTAAGACTCGTAGGCGTTCGAGGTCTCGCTCACTCCCGCTTCTAGAGCCCAGCGACGTACTCCTGTCCCCATCCATGATAAGCCACCCCTTGGCATATGTCGCTAGATATCCCCGACACAATGTAATCCCTTGTAACATCAGAACCGTTGTACCCTAATTATTCATAATAAAGAGTTGTTATGTTATATGGCAAGTAGTGCCATAGGCCAGAAAACTTGATCTCTGCGCTAGAATATGGGGTGTTCCAGTTCCTTTGAGCCGGAGTGGCACACGTGGATACCCGGATACCCGAGTGACTATAAGTGATACTCTAGGTTGCAATGAGGGGTTTTCTTCTATATCCATCAAATTTCATTTTCTAGTAGTGAATAGTGATGGCATTGCTCGTAGCCAGACGCCCCTAGGGTTTCTTCTGCCTCCCACCGGCGTCTACGCCGGTCTGCCGCTTCTCTTGTGGTCTTAGGGTCATTGGAGGCATGGTGGATCCCGGCCCTTGCCGATGGGAGGGCTACATTTTTTGATGCTTTTCTGAGTTTTCTTAGGGTTTGTATTCTGCTCAGAGAGACGAGGCAGCGAGGGCTCTCTGAAGATGGAATAAGGTTCTCCCTGCCTAGCCCCCATCCTGGTGGTGCTTCTAGTGTCATCGGAGGACTTGTGGAGCTTTGTCTCTGGCGGATCTCGCAGGGTTCGGTCGGCGTTTGTCTTCGGTGGATCCACGTGGATCAGATATTTGTCGGTGTGTGTCCGTGTGTCTACAAGTTGGATCCTTCTGATATAAGTTTTTCTTTAACGGTGGCGGTTGCTATTCTGATGCGCTGGTCATATAGGGTCTTAGCACGACGACATTCCGATGATCTACTACAATTAGTTTTGCCCGGCTCCAGTGAGGGAGGGGCGATAACGGTGGCGCCTTCGGCTTGCTTCAGTATTTGCAGTCGTTGCTAGGTGGTCTATGGATATGGATGTAATTTCTATTATGTCTGGTATTCATTGTACTATCATGATTGAAAATGAATAGATTGAAAATTTTCCTGCAAAGAAAAGGAATATTGATGGCCGACCGGTCATTATCAGGTTCTTCCACGGCAAACGCCAAGTCTTCCCCCTCTCCTCCTCATCTGAATGGACAGTCACCTTGAACCCCGCCCAGATGTGCGGTGACCGCCCTGCCAGCCGACGCCGACGGCCTCCCATGCAAGATGCCCTAGATCGGTAAAGTGAAAATTGAGCGGCACCGCTACCTACCAGCAGCTTTTTTTTGCGGGAATACCTACCAGCAGCTGTGTAGCCAATCAGCTATTGACATCTAGTACCATATAATGAACGAGAAAGCTATTCTCCTGCCGACTGGCAGTTAGCGATAGATACGTACGATCGCTCCCGTCAGTTTTTTTCCTTCGATCTTTCTTTACGATCGCTCCCACGCCCGCCCGCTTTTTTCCATTCGATCTTTCTTTCTGAACGCTCCTGTCTGCCTTTTTTTTTCCTTCAACGCTATTTTTTTCCTTCAGTGCTATTTTTTTTCCTTCAGCGCTAAAAAAAATATAAGTGCTACGTGTAGGATTCGAACCTAGCACCTGTTGTGTTTATACACATCATCCTTACCATTACAACAACTAGTACTTGTTGTTCTCTATGAAAAGATAACGAGGTATTTGTACCTTTTTACCACTATATGAGAAAAGAAATGAAAAAAACTTGTTCTTTTTCTTTGGATTTCTCCAATAACTCATGTACAATCATCATGATATCTAGTTTCATGAGTCTCAAGTTGATAACACCCTATTAATTTTCGTGCGGGGGTGGGGGTGAGGGGGGAGTTGATGAAACATCCACTCGGTAACTTTTTATGTGAACAGCATGGGAACTCAGACATCATAGACCTGTAACTCGCATATCACAGATCTGGTAACTTATATAACTTAGTCCTGATAACTTTGGCGTAGGGGTGGGTGTTGATGAAACATCCCCCGGGAACTTTTGGTGTGAATAGTATGATAACTCATACATCGGAGACCTGATAACTTATGTAACCCGGTCTTGATAACTTTTGGCCAATAGAGGTGATGAAATATACTCCGATAACTTTTATGTGAATATATGTATGTCATTTACAACCCCGGCGTATTGAGGCGCTTGAAGGCCCTCACCAAGTGATTTATAAAAATTCTTCTTTCTATCACGGTAACTCGCACATCGCTGGCCTTATAACTTATGTGCATAGGTCTTGGTAAATTTGGCGACCGGGTGGAGGGAGGCACGTTGATTAAATACCCCTTGGTTATTTTTTGTGCGAATAGCTTGATAACTCACACATCGCAGGCCTGATAATTTTGGGAGAAAAAGATGTTGGAAACAAATCTTGATGCTAGTAGTTTCCATATTGTAGTTTTGACCTTGTAGTTTTATAGCCTAAAAATATCATGATAAAACTGATAATTGAACTCAAGACTTCAATATTGAGATCTTAACACACTAGCCAACTCACCCACTACTTGGCTCCTGACAAGTTCAAATAAAATACCACTTTTTTTACCATCCGAGGTGAACAAATTGTTAAAATATACCCCCAATTGCTTTCTGTGTAAATAAGATGATAACTTACGTACAATTAACCTGATAACTTACATATAAACGCATTGATAACTTTTCACCTTGGGCTAAAAGTTCTAGAAATATGCCCTGATAACCTAGTGCAAATAGCATGGTAATTTACGCACCAGACAACCGGTAACTTACATACAACACATTTGGTAACTCTTTACCCATGTGAAAAACGTTACTGAAACATGTCCCTGTAATTTTTTGTTGTCGAAACATGCCCCAGTGTGAAGTTACCACTACCCCATTCTAAAGTTATCGTGCTTCTCATCGTATAGTCATTAACCTTCTCATATTATATTTATCAGGCTTATCATAGTATAGTAATCATGTTGCTCAAGTCATAGTTATCACGCTGGTCATGCCAAAGTTACCAAGCAAAAACAATTATTATCGCTCATATGACAGAAAAAAGAAAGGTTAAAATAACCTTGTTTATATTTGATAGACAAAAACTAAGGGTGGCTTAGTTGGTTATTGGGCTCAAACTCTAATGAATAGACCTGGGTTCAAGTCCCCTTTCCAGCATGTTTATTTTCTTTTCATATTGTGTAGCCAAAAAACCAGAAAAACCACTAGCGATTTACTATTGGCGTATACGGTTTTCGAGAGAAGAAGAAAAATCGATGGAATCGAGCGCGAGGGGAAGCTGGGTTACGGTCGTGTGGATCTGTCGCTAACGACCAGTCGACTGGTCGTTAGCACAGTCCTATAATGAATCATGTGTTGTATAAAAAGTTTGCAATCTATATAAAATGTTGGTATTTCAGCAGCTGGTCCACTACCATAGTAATACTTTTTGTCATGCAAGGACATGCATGCATATGCGTCCTCTCTCTCCTCTCCAAACAAATGCATGGACTTTATTTCATCTTATTGAATTTAAAGCATTCATATCTTTTAAATCGTAAGTTCATATTTGAAATAGTTTATATATTTGAACTCCTGGCGCAAAGACCTTTAGAACTAGACCGATCTCGGATGCATTTCAAACACATTTAAATTTCAATGTTTCACATTTCATATGTGAAACAAACACATTTCATTGAAAAATGTGGAATAAAATTTTCCAATAGAAAAACGTGGAACCAACCTACTTTCACTATTTCATAATTGTGAAACTGATTATTTGGAAATCACAACTTGTGAAACTGATTATTTGGAAATGTGTAAAATTTTATTTCAAAATTGTGAAATATGTCATTTCCCAAATGTGCAGTTGAACTTGATGTGATTTTTGTGAAACAAGCCAGTAACATATTTCATAATTGTAACATATGTTTGTGAGACTGATTATTTGAAAATATAACATATTTCACTCTTTTAAATTAAACGGTTACACGTTTCCAAATAATCAATTTCATAACAATACATTACCCTTTCACTTAATGCGGTTATTATTTCACAAACCAAAAACATACATTTCACTTTTCACTGGTTTGTTTCACAAAAAACATCTATTTCAATTGCACATTTATTAAAAAACCTATTTCACTCTTTTGAAATAAATTGTGTCACATTTTTAAATAATCAGTTTCACAAGTTGACATTTGTGTATCATTTCTTTTCACTTTCATAACCTGTATTTCAGTTTTCACTGTCTTGTTTCACAAAAAACACATTTTTCATGTGAAATAGGTTTGTTCCACATACGAAATGTGAAACGTTGAATTTTAAACATGTTTGAGAAGTATCCACCACTGGTGTAGTTCTAAAGGTCTTGGCGTCAGGAGTTTAAATATATAAATTATTTCAAAAACGAGCTTATGTTTCAAAAGATATAAATGTTTTTAGTTGGCTAAGATGAAATAAAGTCCATGGATTTGTTGCAAGGGAGAAAGAAGAAACCGATGCGTGCGTGTGTGAGAGAAGAGAGAGTTGTCACATCCGTTTCTGCATATAAGGACACTTGATGGGAGCCGCTAGATGTATTAGATCGGGTATTCGTTTTGTATACGAAAAAAAAGAAAGAAATAATAGCTACTATGGTTCGGATCTTAAAGCAGCTTATGTGTGGTTGGATTGTTACCGATAGGTAACGTTGCCGTTCAATGTGAGTTTTTGCCTAGATCGGGCAAGCAAGGATCGATCAGCGTAACCCCAAAACCCTGCCTCAGCGCTCATCGCCTCAACCGGCCTATCATATCACAACTGCCCGGCCGCAGCCGACGCAACTAAATTAAGATCGCCGTTCCTGTCACCTTTATAACACGTAAACGTACGTGTACGCACCATCATAATTAGCCATCGAACTCCAAAAGCGCTCCGAGGTTTACGCAAAGCACGACAGGACGCCGGGAGGGCGTACGTGCGGCATGGGCGCTCCGGGTCTTGGTGTTCTCAGTGCTGGCAGCAATCTCGCTCACGGGCGATGGCAACATGCACCCAACCTGGCTGCGTCCATTCGTCCCTCTGCCTTGTTGGGCAGTGAATGCAGGCCGTTGGGGGCCGGAAGATTTCGACAAGAGGTTGAGAAATGGGGCCTTGCAACTGGAACTCAATAATGGTCGACCCCATCCGTTAGGCTGGCCATAGTGGGGGTAACATAACTAGTATCATATACTTGGG
The DNA here is from genome assembly GCA_021605205.1 of Aegilops longissima. Taxonomy (NCBI): domain Eukaryota; kingdom Viridiplantae; phylum Streptophyta; class Magnoliopsida; order Poales; family Poaceae; genus Aegilops; species Aegilops longissima. The sequence continues at coordinate 700,612,217 of CM038680.1, forward strand.
ACTCGCAAACATGCTTATGTGGCAGTCAATTAAAGAAGAGAGAGAGTGTAGTAGTAACATAGGTAGATACTGTAACATAATAAATATTATGCTACTATGTGTCATGCATGGCAATAAATGAGACCATCTATGATACTACTTTATGTTACTATGCACTATAGATATAGTATCATACACTAGTATCATATGCATGATACTAATATATGTTACTCTCCACTATGACTAGCCTTACAATATTGGAGCACCGATGATACAAAAGGCTCTGACTTCGAGATAGCCTGCTGCTCATGTTCTTAGCACTTAACGTACACATTGCGTGTTTGCATACTGTGTACAGCTAGCTATCCAATCCAAGTGCATGTGAGGGTTTGCACGTACTCCCTCCGTTCCTAAATAATTGTCTTTCTAGCCATCTCAAATGGACTACAATATACGGATGTATGTAGACATGTTTTAGAGTGTAGATTCACTCATTTTGCTCCGTATGTAGTCACTTGTTAAAATCTCTAGAAAGACAATTATTTAGGAACGGAGGGAGTACCATGCATGCATGCAAACTCGGTGAGATTTCGACTTCTCGTTGAAAATATGCATGCATGCATGGGCCTTGCCTAGCTAGTTGCCGTATCGATCGTGGCAGATGGTGACAATGATCAGTCGGCGGCACACAGGATTGCCACACAAGTGAAGAAACCGGGTTCCATTATTACATTGCGTGCGTGGTTTTTGGGTCAACCTTGAACAGATCAGCATACATATACTCATGTGAAGAAACTAATTATACTACACACTAAAAAAAACAAAGAATGGACATGTTTGAGAGGCTAGGAAAAGAACCATGATGTGCACTCGGTCGCACCGTACGTGTTGATACGACGAGCTTAATTTTACAAAAAAAAAAACTGAAACCGGATATTCTATTGGCATTTGAAAGACGTCAAAGAGGAAACACCAAGTCGGCTTAGTCCCTCTCCATAAATTGGCCATGCACCGCTGCACGTACGTACAATCTTCTCTTTCTATTTGGTCGGCTGAAAATATCATCGATTCTTTTATTTATTTATTTTTAATTAAGGGGCATTGGCCCCGTTTTCATTGATCATCAAAATTGATAACACAGAGAACATCCGCCATGCATAATCACCCTCAAATTTGATCTTTTTTTAAGAAAATGATCTAGATCTAATATCGAAGTCCACCGGATATACAAACTACAAAGCATCTCAAACATAATAAAAATTACATCAAGATTACGGGACCACCGAGCGACCATTACGGCCACCAGAATGAGCCGCCGACTCGCTGCTGTCGCCACTTCCCTACTGGAGCCGGCTTGACCTTGTCGATGATAGCCGGGAAGTTTTCGCACACGTGCCCCTAAGAACAGCGCCCTGAAGCCGGAGTTGTCATCATTGAACCCTTCAATAGAAATGAAGCATCTAACAACATTTCTCGCCCCACGATGAGAAACCCTAACCTCATCGTCCCAAGAAGATGGCAGGAATCTCTGCCGGAGCTCCGTTAACTACGTTCTAATGGACGAACTCAAGGAGGATCGAAGTCTGGAAGATAAATTCGAAGAAGATGTGCCGCACCTCCTAGGACTAAATAACCTAACCTAAACCACTAACCGAAGCAAAGGCACCAGGATTCCCCTTCCTGCCACCGGCCTCCGGAGCATCAGGCAGAGAGGAGGCGAATTCATGGGCTCAACGGTGAAGTTTGGAGGGGAGAGTTTGCCCTAACCGCCAAGGGATGTGTGTGGGGGGGGCTAACTTTTGACTGAGCCTTACCCTCAAGTTCGATCATGCCCACACATCCAAAGTTACTCCCCAGGATCACTACATAAAACTCCAGCCCAACAACATCATAAACTCCGGAAAATAACTACTTCTAGATCATTACAATTCCTCCAGCTCAATCACAAGCAACCCAACAACAAACCCAAATGCTAAAAATCTGACATTAGATTTTTAAACATAGAAAATCAAATATTTTTCATGTCAATTTATATTGGGGCGGGAATGACAAATTAGTTTGCAAGCATGGTGATTTTCTAACACAAAATGAACTGAGGCGTATTTGCCATGCTCGCCGACTAAATTAGTCGTCCTCGTGAATACAACTTGCCATGAGAAATGTTCGATTTACCATGCCAATAAATCTGATGTTCGCTGGATATTCAGGTCCAACACTATAACTATAACAGAGAACTCCATCTCAACTACGTGGTTACAACGACAATCACACCAAAATCCCTGCGAAGAAAAAAAAATCTCACCAAAAAAATCTCCAGCTTCACAGCTTCGTTATTAACGCTCACCAAACATGTTACAGGTCCACCCGCAATCTTGAGCACCAGCGGCGCCCGCCCTCTTCTCCTGTTGTAAACAACAGTTGCAACCTGAACAGCAGCTCTACCGCTTTGACTTAGAGCCCTCGTATTCCTTGTTTCTGTAAACCGGATAAGAAATCTAGCCAGTAAGAAAACTAAGTGACGCTAATAGGATCATAAGGGTGGACATTGTTAAGGCAAGAGGTATATAGCCAAAACTACCACATATAGGACAAGGGTAATAGCTTAGTACCACTTTTTGGACAAATCACGCTGAACTGCCAGCTTCGCGCCTAACGATAACGATTAAAAGATTTTCTGATTTGCTCGTGAAAACAGGGAAATGGACAGGTTGGACCCACCTGTCGGGCTGAGGCATGCTTGTGTGGACAATATACCGAGTTGGACATAGGTCCCACCTGTCAATGACTCAAGTGTTTTTTTCTTTTTTTTTTCCATGTCTTCCTTCTTTCCATGGTCATTTCAACGAATATGTTGTGAGCATGCCTATCTCGGCTCTTTCCTCGCACCGGGATTTGAGCTCAGAGTGAAAGTCATCCAGGATGGAGTAGGGTGGCGACGAGGTGATAGTGTCGTGTTGCGTGGCCATGCAACGGCTGACGGAGCAGGTCGACACGCTACAGTGCTGGACGACAACGTCTGTGCTGGACATGGAGTAGATATGTGCATGAACTACCGACCATTTGAACTAGCTGCAGAAGGAATCAACTGGTAAGGCGGTAAATAGCTGATGCCTCTTATTTCTTCCCTGACTTTGACCGAGCTCCATCATGGATGATTCTTCTCCGTCGTCGAGCATGTGTGCGCCACCAGGCGACACGTACACGCCGTGTTTAGCATTCGACGCCATCGTAGCCGGCTGCATGCTTGTGTTCTTCCACCCAAACTCTGCGATGCTTACTTCATCTTCATCTCTGAGGAGGTCGTGCACAGCGGCAATGCCAATAACATGGAAGAGATGCTCCGGCGGATTTCACGATGGAACCGGTCATCGACACGGCCAGCAAGATGAGGAAGGAGATTGGCCACAGCGCGTCAGCATGAGGGCACCATGGGTGACTTGCTCCTCCTGTCGAGGAGGCGGAGAGAGAGAAGAAAGGGGGTAGGAAAAAGGAGGTGAGTAGATGGCAGATGGGACCCTCGCCCAACTCAACGTGTTTTCCACATACGCATGCCAACTCAACCCGACATGTGGGGTCAACTTGTCAGTTTCACTATATTCGCGAGCAAATCAGACAATCAGTGCTCTCTGTTACTCATTAGGCTCAAAGTTGGTGGTTGTTCATGAGTTATCCGAAAAGTGGTGCCAAGATGTTACCCTAACTCCCAATGTGATGGTTTTGAGTAAATACCTCTTAAAACAAGCCTTGTTCCTAACTCCCAAATAGCGCAAATCACCGTATCACTCCTGCTGCTGCCAAACCTCTATATTTTCCAAGGAAAATCATAACCCACACACAAATCTCTCTAACAGAATTCAAATTCGTATTTATCCCCAAAGCATGACTTAATTACTACTCCACATACATATCTAGCCAGCGAACAATGTATAAACAAGTGATCAACATCTCCTCTTCATCACAAAATCTACCTTTACTACTCCCCTTCCAGCCTCTTGTAGCAAATTATCTTTTGTCGCAAGAATACTACTCCCTCTATTCCAAAATAAGTGTTGTTGATTTAGTATAGAGTTAACTAAATCACCTACACTTATTTTGAGACTGTGGGAGTATCTCTAAACATTAAACACAAAAAGACTTTGATCTTCAAGGTACTTGTATGAACCATATTTTCCTAAATGGAAAATTTACTAGCAAAGCTTTTAGCATCAAATACATAGGAAATTTCATAGAACAGTATCAACATACAGGAGCTTTTTTTCTTTCACTTGCGTGTTTTGTACGTAGGCTGCCCACTACGCAACAGTAGTAAGCTGGTTAGCTAGCGCTACCTGCACTAAATACGGTGTAGTATTCATATTGATTTAGGGCATCTCGAGGGAGACTACAATCATGAAAAAAAAGTCTTATATTTCTTTTTATTTTTTTGAAAAGGAGGATGTACCCCGGCCTCTGCATCTAGACGATGCATGCAGCCATATTATTAGTTATTCATAAAGATCATACAAGGTGATACATCAGTAAGAGGGTGTTTGTTTCCAGGGACTTATTGACTTAGGGACTTAAAAAAGTCTCTATAAGTCCCATCTAAACCAAACAGGAGGGACTTATAGGGACTTAAAGTGGGCATTTGGGACTTATGAAATAAGACTCTCAAGGAGGGACTTATAGTTGTAATATGGTCTTATAGGGACTTATAAGTCCCAGGAACCAAACAGGTAGGGACTTTTTAGGGACTTATGACTTATAAGTTGGGACTAAAAAAAGTCCTAGGACTTATGAACCAAACAGGGCCTAGTCTGAAGCCACCATCTTGGCAACACTGTTGCTACTCCTATTCCCTTGATGAAGGCGTGCCAAATGTCCGGGTCTAATACCAAACAGACATCGCACTAAAGCCTAACATCTAAAGTCGGGTGACCCATCTAAGCCACTATCTGGATTGGGTCCCACACCGGTCTGACACACTCCCAGTGAGCACCGCACGCTGCAAGGGTTGTCACCTTCATCATCCCTCGGTCCATCCTCAGAGCAGAACTGAAGCACCGACCTTGCCAGGCCTCTCTGCCATCAACGCCACCATGACGCCAGACAGCTTCATCCTCCTGCGTGATTCCATCTCCGCGCATCAGACGCTGAGTCTCCACAGCGCCAGCCACCGAGATCCGCCACCATCAATGTGCAAGATGAAGCACCGCTCCACCAAAGACGTCGTCCTCCGGTCCCTCGAGCCCGTGTGCACCTCCAAGTATGACGCCCCCAAGAGGAAACGACACTAGAGAGTCGCCGTCATCTGACCTATGATCTAGGGTTTCCCCCGAAGGTAGCAGAGAGTGGCCTTGAACTTCTCCAAGGCGATTCCTTCAGGAAGGGAACGACGCAGACACCGTCGCCATCGCCGGCCATCGACGCAGATCTGATCGAAGACCTCCATCTCTCGTGCACGAGCCGCCGCCATCCTTGTCGGTATCTAGATGATCCAGGCCGCCACCTGCCAGATCTCAGCAAGGAGAAGTCCCCCCACCGAGACCCGCCGGCCGAGCAGGGGAGGCAGAGCCGCGCCCGCAGGACCAGATCCGCGATGGATCCGTGCCCGCGCCACCGCCCCGGAGCCAACCCAGCGTGCAGCCGCCACGGCTGGCCGCCCTTCGCCCGCCGTTTAGCGCCGACCGCCAAGCGTGCCCTCGCCGCATCAGCACCAAGACTCCGCCGCGCCGCCGCATCTCGCGCTATAGCCGCACGCCGGGAGGAGAAGAAGGGCCCCGCCGCCGCCGACGTGCACCGGGCTTCGCCCGGCAGCGCCTTCTGGCGGCGGCGAGGGGAGGGGATGGTATAGGAGGCGGGCGCGGGGTGGGGGCTAGGGTTCCCCCCGCCGCCGCCTGCGAGAGTGACGCGAGGGACGAGGGAGACGAGATGTGAGTCTTATATTTCATAGCAGACAGAGTGTTTGTTAAGGAATAACTGTAATCACGAAGGACTAAAAATTGTACCAATCAGACAAACTTTTCCCCCGGCGAGAACAAGTGTGTTGAATGCATGATTTGCATCCCAGAAGACTCACTTCAATAGGTGGAGTGGACGAGGAATTTTCCTCTCAAACGTAGCATGAATAAATTCTTGTAGAAAAACTTACGAATCAAACAACCCAATATTAATTAACCAAAGAAGTCGACCAATTTCAACACAAAAGCGGTTATCTGACCATGGTTGACAGTTGCGAGGGACGGAATTTACACGGTACTAAAAGTTATAAGGGTGACGAAAGCTACACCGTAGTAAGTTACATGATGAAAAAACACACTTATATCTAGTTTGAATGGGCCGATTGATGTGCTAGCTTCAATTATAAGCAACATGATACTGTGCTGTGGCACACGCTGGCGACCGTTCGACAATGTAAGCTCTAGATGTAGCACTGTTCCTTGATCTGGACACGTGTGGTACGTGATCGCGTACAAAGCGTGTATATGGGTTTATCCGCTGAGCAGGAGTTTGCCACAAAGCCATCACGTCGTCGGCACGTGTTATTGGTGATTTGCTGCTGGGCCGGCCGGCCCTAGCCTTTACTACTACATATGTGCCTCCAAAACAGGGTACACGTACTGTGTGTGTGCTCATTTGAGCTCACCTAAGGTCTGCTGTAGAATGTACTCAAGTATTGACGATGCCTACGTGCTTGACACTTCCGTAGCTAAGATGAACCACCGTTTGGTGGTGGTGGTAGACTTATAAGGGCACACAATACTAGTACATTATGGACCATACAAGTACAAGCTAGCCCTTCTGGTCGCATAGATATGTTCTGGAAAAAAATCACCATCCACAATGGTACATACTCCCTCCGTTTGAAATTACTTGTCACAGAAATAGATGCATCTAGACGTATTTTAGTTCTAGATACATCCATTTTCGATATAAGTAATTACGAACGGAGGAAGTATTTTTAAGTGAATCGTTGGTGGAATGGAAGGTAGTTTTTGATTGCACATGGCTTGAAAAGAAAAAGAAGAACCGTGTGGGATGATATCAACAAAACACGGCCATGACAGCGGATGCTAGCCACGGCTGAGACCATCGTCGCACATGGCCGACCATTGCTTGATGACCGCTCGACTGTGTGGGATGATCATTCTTGTACTCCACAAATGATATTGTTCCCATAAATTTTTAGATCCTTGTGCTCACAGTTGTGCCCTAGTACATATGTAGTACGTATATGCGTGCACTAAATATAAACATAGTGGGATTTATATGGACTTATTTTATCTGATTGTGTGCAAAAAACATATACTCCACTTGTTGTTTTATTTTTTCCAAATAACACACTCCTTCCGTCTAGGTGAATAAGTCATTGCAATATCAAGACCGAGACAAAGCTCTGGACGATAGTGGAGTATCAGGCTGGTTGTAATGGGGAGTATCATATACTAGTATCATGCATATGATACTAGTGTATGATACTACCTCCCTAATGCATAGTATCATATATTAGTATCATGTAGTACTCTATTTATTGCCATGCATGACACAAAGTAGCATAGCATTTAATATGGTACGGTATCATGATATGATACTACACCCTCTTTTTCTTCATTTAATGTTATGACACCTCATCAAAATTGCCTAGTTGGCATGCATAATACTACCTATGATACTACCATTATGACCAGCCTCAAGTACAGTACAATTGCACGGTGAAATTGCGCGGGTTTAATGGTACTGACAAAGTAAACTTTGGAACTCCACCAAAATAACTCCAGCGTGCTATTGATGCACGGTTACCAAGCTGCCAGCTAGCAACACAAGAACCACTAGCTACCTCTCAACAACTCCTGCTCTCTAAAGCAAAATGCGCATTAGGCTGCTTGTAATGGATAGTATCATATCATGCATATAATACTAATGTATGATACTACCTTTCTAAGAGCAAGTATAATAGGATGACATATGCGGGCTGTAAGACTTTAAATAATATATTTTTGCTGAGTTGGATGAGAGAGCAGAGAAGAGAGAAGGGAAACGGGTTGTAGATTTACAGCCGGCTGTAGCACGGGCTCCAAAAAGCTATGTGAGAGTGTACGATGGACCATGTGGTAAAAAGTAGTACTATATATGTTGGCTATTACATTGGCTATAAATGACATGGCAACATGTTATAGCCATCAATCGGCTATATTATTAACCATGCTCTAATGTAGCAATATAGTACTCACGGATGACTTTATTATTGTCATGCATGACACATACTAGTAGCATAGCATTTATTATGATACGGCATCATGATATGATACTCAACTCTCTTTTTCATCATTTAATTATATGTCATCTAATCTAAATTACTACCTAGTTGGCATGCATGATACTACCATTACGACCAACCCAATTATACAATGGCTACACCATTGCATGCATCCAACCTGACTGGCAAGGTAGTAAGTGCCTAGTAATCCTAATTATTTTACCCGTTGTGCTGAATTCATGTTCCTGAAAGTTCCTATTAGTCGATTTCTGCTTTGCACGAGGCCAACGAGGACGTGTCAGGACCATGCCAGAGCCGGGGACAATGCTATGAGTGGCTACGAGCTGCGGCTCGGGAGGAAGAATCTTAATAGGGGGAGGCAGTGCGGGGGTTGCAGAGATTCCTACAGATCATAGGGGTTAGAGGAATGGCCAAGGAGGTGGTGACCAGCAACGACAGTGGGTGATGTTGAGGGGTGGGCGGGCTGTGAGGCGGTGCTCGGTACCGCCCGCTGGTCTCGGGTGGCGGAGGCTGTCGGTTGGGTGGGGTAGGTTGGGGCGCGCATGAGGAAAAGGAGATGAGGGAGGTTGAACATGAACAATGTTTGATCTGTTTTAGACCGTTGGATCAAGATCTAGTGGTTTATTAGAAAAAGTAACTGGTGCCTGAAACGTTTTCGAGTACCGGACTTATATGTAGTCCCTTATTTTTATAAGGTAAATTTATTACGCGTTGGTTATTTGTTAGACGACTGAAATTACAATGGCATCAGCAATTTGTGAGAGTGGGAAGAAGGCAAGGCAACGCCAAGACGAAGACGGGGTGAGGGGGCGATGGGGAAGGACTTGGCCATCTCCACCATTAATAGTGGGTTGGAGGGATGGTCGGGAACAGAGACCTAGTTCGAGCGGGGCATGGTGTTGAGGCATCATCGCCGACCACGAGTGGCTAGGTGTGGTGGTAGTGGATGGCACAGTGGCACGATGTTGTTAGAGGGAGAAGACTAGAGGAAGGGGAAAGTTGTGGTCCATTGGATTGCCGATTAGATCCGTGAAGAAAAAAATGGCCGATGGAAGGAAAAAATTGGACGACCGTGAAATAGTCAGCCCCATATTGTTACGCGATTTTACGAAAGTTAGCAGAGCGTAGAAAAGCAATCCAAGATTAAACACCAATGATATATGACACAACAACAAACTTGTACTCCTAATGTGAACTGAGCGGAGCTAAAATGATTATGTTCCTTGTGGTGGAACCAACACACCAGGGTTCAAGTCTTAGACTTGCCACTTATGATTGTACTCCCTCCGTTTCTTTTTAGTTTGCATATAAAATTTGATCAAAGTGAAGCTTTGTAAACACTAGTAGAAAAAGGGCCTATAGTCCCGGTTGGTGAGAGCCTTTAGTCCCGGTTCATGAACCGGGACTAAAGGGTCGATACTAATACCTCGCCCTTTAGTCGGTTCTATCCGAACCGGGACAGATCAAACCTTCACGTGGCCTGTCCGCTGAGCCGAGGCGGGAGGGCCTTTGGTCCCGGTTGGTGGCACCAACCGGGACCAATAAACATCCACGCGTCAACATTTCTTTAGCTCTGGTTTTGTTTTTTTTGAAAAGGGGGGTTTGGAGGGTTTTGGGGGTTAATTTAGGTGTTTCATATATTGTGCTATAGCTAGCTAATTAATAGAAAAAGTGTCCTTTCTTTTGTCCGTGCTTGGTCGACGCTTCGTACTATACATACGTATAGAGAGGACTAACTAGACATGCTAGCTAGCTAGTAATTAAGCAAACAGAAGATCGTCATGAACATATATGCATACAGAGAGAAGTGATATCGACCACCTCTCCTTCTCCGAGAGATTGGTCGAACAACAAGTTCTCGTATATCTATCCGACACTACCGGCTACATATATACAATAATTATCTTTTACAATACGGATAGCGTGGTCCACATAGTATTCCCGTCTTCAGCGATCACATGGTCAAGAAAGAATGCATAATTCCTCTTGAATTGCTGCATGCGATCTGGTGCTAGGAGTTCATCCGCTTCGAAACATCTAATTTTAAGAAAGGGGTCAATACATACATATATATATATATATATATATATATATATATATATATATATATATATATATATATATATATATATATATATATATATATATATATATATATATGAATGAATGAAACTCAACACAAATGATGGTAATAAAATAAAATTGTGAATATTTTTATTTACGCACTTCAAATTGTTTGTCGGAGTAGCCCTCTCACAGGTCGTGTGGCGGATGGACTGCATAAGCGTAGTATCCACAGAAATCATTCCTTGTTCCTGCCACAACCACTTTACAAGAAACAGAGGTCAATCAAACTGATAATTAGCAAGCACATGCTAAATGGTATTGATGAAACTAGCGCTTGAATCACTAGGAGATGCGTGGAATATGCTACTATATAGTACTTACTTTTGGGTGTCTAAATTGCAGCTTCTTGGTAGTCCCGGAGCTTTTTGGTGAATTTTCCCAAGCCCTGCCATACAAAGAAAACAATTACTTGATATCAGAAATGAACAAAGTTGCTGATATGGTGGATAATGATCGATTTAACTTACTTCTCGAGCATTTCAGTCATTTCCGCATACTCCTTGGGATCTTTTCGTCTCGAGTCTAAGACAGTTACTACTCCTGCTCAAGCTTAATCTCTAGGAGAATATAGTGGAACCTGCTTGCGCATGCATAACTCATCAATATTACATTACTATAACCTGGACTAAATAAGGGAAACCGAATATGCCACAAGACAGTAACACTCACGTGTAGTTGTAAGAAAAGAGTATTATATTTTTGTGTTCATTTATTTCCAACGATCGTAGCAAGTTGGCCTCGGTTTCAATGACACGATATTTAACCTCATTTGCATCTATGAGATATGTGTTAATGAACCCAATATCACCCACTTGTTTTTTCTTCATTTCTGCGATCTTCAATCTGCATAATATAGTGAGGATATTTATAAATACATGCAATGAAAGAGCTGAGTTATATAGAGATACTTAATGACAGAAGTAGTACTATACTTACAGACAGTAGCAGGTGACCGTTGCTTTATCGAGGGCCAATTGATTGAAAAACTGATAGAACTCCTCAAATGGAATAGGCAACAGTTCAATTCCAAGGAGGTCATGCTCCTTTTTAACTCTCACATACAAAGTATTCCTCCCCTCAGACTCTTTGCAGGTTTTCATGTACCAATCATGCAATCTTAGCATCATCGTTGTTAGAGAGCTTTCATCTTTGACGAGAGGCTTCCGTACTCGTATCTTTGTATCTGCACCTCAAGAAATCATAATGTACATCGTCGGGCAGGTAATCTGCAGGATTGCCATAACCGGGCACCATCCTCGGATCGGCGATGTCGCTAGCGAGCACCTTGGCGGGGGCACGATTGCTTGCTTGTTCGCCGAGCTGGGCAATTTGTTTCCCAGCTCGTCGTTCTTTCATCCTTTGATCACTGACAGTACTTCCCGATCTCTCCGCTTCGGCAAATGCCTTTCAATAATGCGCTCATAGTTGCCTTTGGCGGAGACTTGGGTAGTTTTGTCAAGGCAGCGAGTGCGCTTCGCTTTGACGGATCTACCTTCTCCTCCGAGTGGATGTCTCTTTGCTTTCAACCCTTGAAACCAGTCATCCACTTCGGTCTGCGCGATCTTCGCGTTTTCCTCCTCGCTCCTCTCGTCGGTAACTTCTCCGAGTCTTGAGAGAAGGACCGAATCTATATCTCCTCCGCCTTTGGCTGTCTTGCTAGACGCCGGCAGAGCGAGCGGGCGGATGTCTTCTTTCCTTGCTTACGAGGCGGAGGAGAAGGACAACGACGCGTCGGAGCAGCCGGCGGCGGAGGTCTCTTCCGCCCTTGCCGGCGAGGCGGAGAAGGAGGAGGCTGGCTGCCCGAGACGCGCGGTGCAAAGCGGAGAAGGAGACGGAGTGCCGCCACGCGCGGAGAAGGAGCCGGCCGAGTGCCTGATCGTCACTCGCCGGAGGAGGAGGCGGTGGAGGCGGAGTGCCCTGACTCGCCGGGAGGAGGAGGAGGCGGAGGCGTCCAGTTCGGAAGGTTGATGAGATCCTTCCGCCATAGGCATGGAGTCTTGAGCGAAACCCAGCCGATACTCCCTTCACCGGTAGGGTGGTCAAGCCGAGGTCCTCAAATCCTCCGTTATTTCATCGACCATCACCTCGGCATATCCTACGGAATCGGCGGCGGTGAAAAGTTGAGTCGGGTTTAGTAGGATAAACAGAGCCAACAGCCGCCTTGACCTTCAAATTGCTCCATTGCGCCATAAGGCGGCAATTTTCAACATCTGTGATAGCATCCACGGGATAGCTGGCGAGGCCGTCAAGGCATGCTGCTCTGGCTGAAGCAGCTCGATGGAAGTCACGCTGCTTCTCCGCTGAGATGGCGGGTAACCGGGGAAGCTTGGCGGTCGTTTGTTGTGATCTGCTGCTTCTCGTTCCTCTTCTCGTTCCTCTAGCCCCATTACCCTTTCGTGCAGTGCTGCATTAGGCTCTGCTCCGTTTCTTCCTCCTCTCATGGGTTTTGCAACCCCTGCGTCCGAAATCCAGCCTTCCACGAAGCGGAGCTGGCGTGCCTCGTGTCCGTCCGGGTGCTCGAGTTCGAGGGCCATTGTGAGCTCGTCCTTCTCCCTGCAGAGCGAACTTCCCTTGCTGCGCTGCTTCGATATAATCTTGAAGCCTCTTGGTGGTATGTCCAATTGTTCGTCCGTCCAAATGCACTTCCCGTTATAGGGTCCAAGGATCCGCCGGCCCGAAGAACCAAGTCCGCAGCGGTCTGCGATTCATTGTCTCGGTTCGATCCCTTTATCAAGCAGATCATTCTCAGCCTTGGCCCACTTAGGCGGGCTGTGAGGTAGCCACGACCCCGTGCGATGGTGAAGCTTCTTCTTCGCAGCATTTCTCTTGTTTGTCGCTGACATCTTTTACTCTTTTCCGATGTCTTGTAGGCCACAAATGCGGGCGATCATCTCGATCTTCTCATATTTGCCGTGAATTCTGGTGTCTCATTTTTTCGACATAAGTATTGAGTTCTTTCTTCCAATTCCTGAATAGTTCTGCCATCTTCTTAAGATCAAAAGACTTGATTAATGGCTCTATTACTGGCTTCTCCGGATCATCCTCTAGCGGTAGGGTAAAATTTGACTTCAGCTCGGTCAAAGATCATTTTTCGCATATCATTGACACAAGACACCACAGGGTCTTCGTTCTTAGGCTTATACCATTGGTGGATGCTGATCGGGATCTTGTCCCTAACGAACCCCGCACCGAGCAACAAATGCCTTCTTTGTCCGGTAGGGTTCAATCGGTTGGCCATCGTCTTGCGATTTGTATGATCTCAAACTTTTCATCCGAGCTCAACTTTTCTTGGGCCTCGTCTCTTTACGGAGTTGTGCTCGATCCGGAGGGCTAGAAAAAGAACAAAGACGAGAGTTAATTAATATGTGTACATATATACCAAAACAAAGGCGAGAGCTAGTCAGCACAGCTTAACTAATATATATACCTGGCGGACTCGGTTTGGTGATCACCGAGCCATCCTCACGGTCTACTTATTCACCCTCTCCTTCTTGCACGGCATTGGGTCATCGGACCATGTAAATCATAGCCAGCTGCTTCTTCACCCTCTCCTTCCGGACCATCGTTGGCGTTGAGAAACATCATCGAGCGAGCGGCATCACTTCCGTGTGCGATTATGTCCCTCAACAACGCTTCTTGTGCTTCGTCTCGGGGGTGTCCATAGTTTCTACAAATATTTACAACATGGCAATTATTATTCAAACATGACAGATATGGATATATTAGTGCCAGCGTAGAACTAGCTAGCTAATCACAATAAGGAATCATATTAGTGGCCTCGGCGCTTTCTCTAGGGTTTGGGGTGGCCTCGACAACGCTTCAAGGGTTAGGGGTGGCCTCGAGGCGCTTCAAGCTAGGAGGGTGCGTGATATCGACCCCCCACGTGTTGAAGCTATCGGGAGGGGGTCGGCGTTGAACAGTACATCTATGTCCCACAAGTGGCGTGGGCATCGGCGCTTGTGATGGGTAGAGGGTCGTGGATCGCCCGAGCGATCGAGGTCAAGGGTCGAAGATCGCCGAGGGTCGGGAGGTTGCCTAGTGTCAAAGTTCAACAAAACCATGTCTTCATCATTAGGTGAAAATGTGAGGTGCATGATGGTGCGAAGCTCTCCAAAGTTGTTTTGGAGCGTAGTCCCGATAGGATAATTAGCTTTTTGGTACAAAGTTCAGCAAAAGGCAAATTATCCTATCAGGACTCCATTCGAGAACAACTTTGAGGACTTCGTACCATCATGCCATGGTTACTTCCGGCTAATGATGAAGCCATGGATTTCTTCAATACTTTGACACTATAGGAACCCTCGACCACGAAACCTTCGACCCTTGACCCCTTAACGACCCTCGACCCTCTACCTAGTTCCCGACCCTCGACCCTCGGCGATCCTCGACACCCTCGTTATATCGACAACGACGCAACATACATATACATGGGAAAATAATGTTATCGGGGAGGGGTATGGTACCCCCTCGTGTCAAAGTTTCTTCTTTCTCCTCTATTCCTTTCTTTCTTCTTCTCCTCTTCTTTTCTTCTTATCCTCGAGAAAGGAAAATAAGGAAAAGGAAGAAAAGAGGAAGAAGGAAGAAGGAAGAAGAAGAAGAAGAAAAAAAGAAGAAAAAAAAGAGGAGAAGAAGAAAAGAATAGAGGAGAAGAAGAAAAATAGAAAAAAATTCTATTTTTCTTCTTCTCTCTTCTTTCTTCTTCTTCTCCTCTTCTTCTTCTTCTTTTCCTCTCATTCTTTTCTTCTTCTTCTTCCTTCTTCCTTCTTCCTCTTTTCTTCCTTTTCCTTATTTTACTTTTCCTCTACACTAACCTAATTAAAATTGTAACTTTCTATATATGAACAAAAACTAAACTAATAAAATAAAAACATATACATTATAGCCACATACACATATACATCACATATGAACAAAAAATAAACTAATAAAAATAAAAAAAGCAGGCGGCTCGACGGCGGCGGCTCCTAACGGGCGGCGGCGAGGGCGAGGCAGCAGCGGCGGCGAGGGTCAGCGGCACAGACGGCGACGAGGGGCGGCGGCGCGAGGCGGCGACGATGGGCTCGGGCGGCAGGCAGCGGGCGACGAGGCGGGGCGGGCTCGGGCGAAGCGACGACGCGGGCTCGGGCGGGCAGGGCGGGGCGTGGCAGCGGCGACAGCGGCGATGAAGCGGTCGTGGGGCGGGAACACGACGAAGGCGCGCCTTCGAAGCGCGCAGCGGCAGTGACGACGGGCGCGATGACGACAAGCGGCGTCGAGAGCAGCGCTGGCGGCGGCAGGGCGAGGCGGCAACGGCCTTGCGAGACGGCGTCGGGCGGCGCGCGACGGCGGGCGGCGGCGGGCAGCGGACGGCGTCGATCTGGGCAACTGGCGGCGTCGATGAGCTCAGCGTCGTCGGGCGAATCAGCGAGGAAATCTGAAATTTCCCAAGTGTTTTCTTATATAGCAAAGCATTAGTCGGTTCGTGGCACCAACCGGGACTAATGCCTACTAGTCGGTTGGTGCCTGCAACCGGGACCAAACCGCCGCTTCCAGCAGCCTGTTTTCAGCAGCCCAAAGGCGGGAAGCGGCGACCTTTGGTCGGTTGGTGGCACCACCGACTAAAGGGGGTTTAATCCCACCAACCGGACTAAACCCCCTTTAGTCCCGTGGGTGCCACCAACCGGGACCAAAACATGTGCTGCCCAGCGCCAAATGTTTAGTCCCACCTCGCTAGTTGAGAGGAGCCGCACCAGTTTATAAGGTGCGGTGCGGCTCCCTCTCGAGCTCCTCTCTAAAGCAGGCTTTGGGCCTAACTCGCCATCTGTGCTGTGGGCCTCTTTGGGCCTTCATGGCCTGAATCACAGCCCATAGGGTTTCTAGTCGTATTCAGGCCGTGGGGGCCCGAGAGGTGGCACTTTTTTGCTTTATATTTTATTTCTTTTTGCTTTTAGTTTTAGAAAAATATAAACTTTCTATTAGTGCCATTAGTTTTAAAATTTGAAAACACTTTTTTGTTTTCTTTGTTGCTTTATTTATTTTATTTTGTTTCTACTTACAACAAAATACTTATTGTTGCTATTTTATTTTTTCAAGTTTTTTGTTTTGTTTTCTGCATTATTTATTTTCTTTTGGTTTTTGCTTTATTTTTAATTCTTTTTGCTTTTAGGTCAGCAAAATTATAAAATTTCTGTTAGTGCTTTTAGTTTTAGAAAAAATATAAACTTTCTGTTTGTGCCATTAGTTTTAAAATTGAAAACACTTTTTTGTTTTCTTTGTTGCTTTATTTATTTTATTTTGTTTCTACTTACAACAAAATGCTTATTGTTGCTATTTTTATTTTATTTTTTCAAGTTTTTTGTTTTGTTTTCTGCATTATTTATTTTCTTTTGGTTTTTGCTTTATTTTTAATTCTTTTTGCTTTTAGGTCAGCAAAATTATAAACTTTCTGTTAGTGCCATTTGTTTTAGAACAATTATAAACTTTCTGTTTGTGCCATTAGTTTTATAAAATTTGAATTCTTTGAAATTTGTGTGAATCACAAGTTTGTGAGCTCAACAAGGCGTAGAGGGCGGGCTTATAAACGGTGTGGCGCCCTTGGTTGGCGAGGTTTTCAAATTCATAGTTTTCAAATGAGCTCTGAAAAAGTTGGCATAGCATGTTCATGAACAAAACGGACAATGGTATCATACTCGTGTGTTACAAAGTTGGCATGGTATCATCATAATAGTTGCGGGAGAAAGTCTTCACTTTTTCTTCGCTTGTGTCGTTTGCTTATTGCGCCGTAACCATGGATAATCTTCATCGTTTATCGGGATGCTTGGGTCAGCCTTGACTTTGAAGGGGGAATTCCATGAAACTTTTCATACTCTTGAGACATATGTCATCTTGCCCTCCACTCCCGGATGTCCCTTTTCCTGAAAGAACTATGTGGCGCTTTGGCTCATTGTATGATGTATTCGCTTCCTTATCTTTTCTTTTCCTCGGTCTGGTAGACATGTCCTTCACATAGATAACCTGTGCCACATCATTGGCTAGGACGAGCGGTTCGTCGATGTACCCAAGATTTTTCAGATCCACTTGTTGTCATTCCGTCTTGTGGGTCTACATGCACCCGCCTCTGACAGATTGACCCACTTGCACTTAAACAAAGGGACCTTAAAATCTACTCCGTAGTCAAGTTCCCATATGTCTACTATGTAACCATAATATGTGTCATTTCCTTGTCGGTTGCTGCATCAAAGCGGACACCGCTGTTTTGGTTGGTGCTCTTTTCATCTTGGTCAATCGTGTAAAATGTATTCCCATTTATCTCGTATCCTTTCCAAATCATTACAGTCGAAGATGGTCCCTGGACAACAAGTACAACTCATCACAAACAGTGTTGTCACCTCGAGGCGTGTTTCCAACCAACTGCTGAAAGTCTGATGTGTTCACATGTAATCCAGTCGTCGCCTTTGCTCCGGGTGTTTGGGCGCAGACTGTTCTTGTGTTCATCGACATACGGGTCACCAAGGTAGAGTTCGTAGAAGCTGTGTAGTGTGCTTGAGACCAAGAATATCCGTCCCTGCATATTGTTGAGTCTCTTCCAAGTGTGCCTTTTCGGTCAGTCTCCCCTCATACCGCGATTTAGGGAGACCTATCTTATTAAGGCCAGGAATGAAGTCAACACAAAACCCGATGACATCCTCTGTTTGATGGCCCATGGAGATGCTTCCTTCGGCCTAGCACGATTCTGAACATATTTCTTTAGGACTCCATGAACCTCTCAAAGGGTACATATTGTGTAGAAATCGGGCCCCAGAATGACAATCTCGTCGACTAGATGAACTAGGGCGTGCGTCATGATATTGAAGAAGGATGGTGGGAACACCAGCTCAAACCCGACAAGACATTGCGCCACATCACTCCTTAGCGTTGAGTACGATTTCTGGATCGATCACCTTCGAGATATTGCATTGAGGAATGCACATAGCTTCACAATGGCTAATCGGACGTTTTCGGTGAAGCCCCTCAATGCAACCGGAAGCGGTTGTGTCATAATCACGTGGCAGTCATGAGACTTTAGGTTCGGAACTTTTCTCCGCATATTTATTATTCCCTTTATATTCGACGAGAAGCCGTCGGGACCTTCATCTTGAGCAGGCATTGAAAGAATATTTCTTTCTCTTCTTTCATAAGGCGTGGTGGCGGGACCTTCATCTTGCTTGGAGGCATATGCCCTCTTTTCGTACAAGCGTTGCAGGTCCTCTCGTGCCTCGGTGTATCTTTTGTCTTCCCATACACGCCCAAGAAGCCTAGCAGGTTCACGCAAAGGTTCTTTGTCACGTGCATCACGTCGATCGAAGCGGACCTCTAGGTCTTTCCAGAGGGTAGGTCCCAAAATATAGATTTCTTCTTCCACATGGGTGCGTGATTCTCAGCGTCATTGAACAGCTAGTCCGCGGGACCCTTTCCAAAGATTACGTGTAAATCATTGACCATAGCAAATACGTGATCACTGATGCGCAGGCGGGCTTCTTCCGGTGATCTGCCTCGCCTTTGAAATGCTTGACTTTCTTTCGACATTGATGGTTGGTCGGAAGAAATCGGCGATGGCCCAGGTACACATTCTTCCTGCAGCTTCCTGGTATATACTATCGGTGTCAAGTAAACAGTGCGTGCATCGTGGTATCCCTTGTTTGTCTGTCACGAAGGTTCTTGAGAGCGGGCCAATCATTGATGGTCATGAACAACAACGCCTTTAGGTCAAATTCCTCCTTTTGTGCTCATCCCACATCGTACACCGTTTCCATTCCACAGCTGTAAAAGTTCTTCAACTAATGGCCTTAGGTACACATCAATGTCGTTGCCGGGTTGCTTAGGGCCTTGGATGAGAACGGCATCATAATGAACTTCCGCTTCATGCACATCGAAGGAGGAAGGTTATACATACATAGAGTCACGGGCCAGGTGCCGTGATTGCTGCTCTGCTCCCTGAAAGGATTAATGCCATCCGCGCTTAAAGCAAACCATACGTTCCTTGGGTCCTTTCCAAACTCATCCCAGTACTTTCTCTCGATTTTTCTCCACTACGACCCATCAGCGGGTGCTCTCAACTTCCCGTCTTTCTTACGGTCCTCACTGTGCCATCGCATCAACTTAGCATGCTCTCCATTTCTGAACAGACGTTTCAACCATGGTATTATAGAAGCATACCACATCATCCTCGCAGGAACCCTCTTCCTGGGAGGCTCGCCGTCAACATCACCAGGGTCATCTCGTCTGATCTTATACCGCAATGCACCGCATACCGGGCATGCGTTCAGATCCTTGTAGGCACCACGGTAGAGGATGCAGTCATTAGGGCATGCATGTATCTTCTCCACCTCCAATCCTAGAGGGCATCGACCTTCTTTGCTGCGTATGTCTTGTCGGGCAATTCGTTATCCTTTGGAAGCTTCTTCTTCATTATTTTCAGTAGCTTCTCAAATCCTTTATCGAGCACAGCATTCTCTGCCTTCCACTTGCAGCAATTCGAGTACGGTGCCGAGCTTTGTGTTGCCATCTTCGCAATTGGGGTACAACCCTTTTGTGATCCTCTAACATGCGATCGAACTTCAGCTTCTCCTTTTGACTTTCGCATTGTGTCCTTGCATCGACAATGACCCGCGGAGATCATCATCATGGGGCACATCGTCTGGTTCCTCTTGATCTTCAGCAGCTTCGCCCGTTGCAGCACCATCGTGCACATCGTCTGTGCATCTTGATGTTCAATAGCATCACCGTATTCAGGGGCACATAGTTGTCATCGTACTCTTCTTCCTCGCCGTCTTCCATCATAACCCCTATTTCTCCGTGCCTCGTCCAAACATTATAGTGTGGCATGAAACCCTTGTAAAGCGGTGGGTGTGAAGGATTTTCCGGTCGAGTAAGACTTCAGTATTCCCACATATAGGGCATGGACAACACATAAAACCATTCTGCTTGTTTGCCTCAGCCACTTGAGAAAAGCATGCACGCCTTAATGTACTCGGAGGTGTGTCATCACGTACATCCATTGCCGGTTCATCTGCGTGCATTATATATAATTAAGTGTGTCAAAATCATTACAGAACATCATGAATAGATAATTAAGTGACCCAATTAATAGAAGTTCATCATCACATAAAACCAAAGTACATACATAGTTCTCATCTAACAACATAAAGCTCTGCGAGCATCTAAATTAATTAAACCATACATTGAAACTATGTAAAACATTTCAATGTGAAAACAAATCGATCATAATCGCAACCAAGGTAACAACTGATCCAACAGCATAATGATACCAAGCCTCGGTATGAATGGCATATTTTCTAATCTTTCTCATCTTCAAGCGCATTGCATCCATCTTGATCTTGTGATCATCGGCGACATCCATAACATGCAACTCCAATATCATCTTCTCCTCCTCAAGTTTTTTATTTTTCCTTCAAGAAATTGTTTTCTTCTTCAACTAAATTTAACCTCTCGACAATAGGGTCGGTTGGAATTTCGGTTCAACAACCTCCTAGATAAATAAAATCTATGTCACGTTGGTGGCATAATTTTCATAAACAATAAATGAACCAATAGTTATGAAAAGATAATATATACCACATCCGAATCATAGACAGGGCGAGGGCCGACGGGGCGGATACCAAAACCATCGCACTATATAAGATGCAATAATAAAAGTAAGAAAATAATACAAGTAAGAATATTTTTCCTTTCGAAAGAAGATAAGAACAAGAGGCTCACCACGGTGGTCTTGGCGATGAGATCGGCGCTGGTGATCGGCGGCGGTGAAGGCGGGACGGGCGTGACGGACCGCTAAACCTAGACAAATATTGAGGAAAATGGAGGTTGGAGGTCGAGCTTGGAGAGGAGAAAGCTTAAGTAGTGTGGCTCGGGCATTTCATGAACACCTCATGTGCATAGGAGGTGAGCTAGAGCACCACAATGCCCCCTCGCCGGCAGAGAAAAAGCAGAGCAATGGAGTGCTCTGCTTTCATGACGAGGGGTATATATAAACAGCACTATTGGTCCCGGTTAGTGGCATGAGCCGGGACTAAAGGAAGCCTTTGGTCCCGATTCATGCCACGAACCGGGACCAATAGTGGTGGGCCAGAGCCAGGACCATTGGTCCCGGTTCGTCCCACCAACCGGGATCAAAAGGTCCGGACGAACCGGGACCAATGGCCCACGTGGCCCGCCCCCCCCTGGCTCACTGAACAGGGAAAATAGCTCCATTGGTCCCGGTTCGGATTGAATCGGGACTAATGGGCTAAACTGCCCTGGACGAAAGCCCCTTTTTCTACTAGTGAAAGTTTGACTAGCTTTATACTAAAAGATATCAATATTCACACTATGAAATCAGTTCTTTTTTTCGAAAAGGAGGCTTACCCCCGGCCTCTGCATCTCTTGATGCACACAACCATTTATTAAAAATGTTGCCCGAAGGTTCCAACAAGAAGTCTCAAAAATAAACAAAGGTCTTAGTAACGAAAGAAATGCCACAAGCGGCCCAAAAAATAAAATCACAACCGGCGCCCAAAGACTAGGAGACTAAACGCCTATCCTATTAGTGGATCGCCATCCAAACCGGTTGTATGTATCCCGTGCAACCATCTCCCATCGGCTGCACCAATATCCGTATGCTCCATGTGGTCCGCACGGCTGAGTAATGACCACATACGGATCCAAGTAGACGCTCTGAAGATGACCTGCAAAAAATTAGTGATGGTTTGTTTGTTAAAGGCAACGTCATTGCGATAATTCCACAAAGACCAAAGTAATGCACATGCTCCCACTCGGATATGCGCCGCAGACTTTGGCTCCACTCCAGCCAACCAGTTATCAAACAAATGTGATATCGTGAGAGGTGGAGTTATATTGAAGCTAATTTGAATAGTTCGCCAAAGCAGTTTAGGAAGTGGACAATTGATAAATAGATGCTCTATTGTTTCATCCTGATCACAAAAGCAACATCTTTTACTTCCTTCCCAGTTACGCTTAGCTAAATTATCTTTAGTGAGAATGACACCCTTATGCACAAACCACATAAAAACTTTTATCTTCAAGGGCACCTTAACTTTCCAAATATGCACCGTCCGCGGGATAGTCCCAGTATTAATCAAGTCTGTGTACATGGATTTAACCGAGAAGACTCCTAACCTGGAGAGCTTCCATTGCAGAGTGTCTGGTACATCAGAAAGGTTAATCTCCATTAACCTACGCACAAGATGTAACCATCTATCTCAACGCTCACCAATAAGCAGATCGCCTAAATTGTATGTTAAGAGGAACGGAGCCCATCACTGTAGCAACGGAAACCTCTTTCCGTTGTGCAATGTTGTAAAGGGACGGATACTGCAAGGCCACTGGTGAGTCACCTAACCAAGTATCTTCCCAGAATCTAGTTTCACGTCCATTCCCGACAATAAACTTAGTCCTGCTGAAGAAGGCTACCTTCTTCTTCATAACCCCTTTCCAGAACGGTGAGTCAGATGGTTTGGCCGTAACCTGGGCTAGGGTTTTGGCATAGAGATATTTGTTACGCAGAAGCTGAGCCCAAACTCCATCTGATTCTATCGATAAACGGTACAACCATTTGCTGAGTAAACACCTATTTTTCACCTCCAAATTTTCAATTCCCAAGCCTCCCTGATCCTTAGGTCTAGTCCTGGCCATCTCCGGCCCAGCCCTGTCGGCCCACCCAGGCACGGCCCTAAAATCCAGGGCCTAGATCCGATGGGCTTGCCCATGGGCCGGGCTTGGGCCTGAGTTTTGAGCCCACCAGTAGGGCCTGGAAGGACTTGGGCTTGGCATATTGGCATTTTAAGGAAGAGGACCAACCCATGGCCCTAAGCCCTAAGGGCTTTTCAGGGCTTTTACCAGATGGGCCGGGCTTGGGCTTGAAAAGTAGGCCTGATAGTAGGGCCTGGGAGGGCATGGGCCTCAGTTTTATGCCGTGGGCTTTTTAAGGCCCGGCCCATGGCCAGGTATACTTAGGTCTGCAAATTACATCCCATTTTGCCAATCTATATTTATTTTTGTTCTCATCAATTTGCCAAAAGAATCTAGATCGATAAAAATCCAATCTTTTCCGTACCCCAACCGGGACTTCAAAGAAAGAGAGGAGGAACATGGGCATACTTGTGAGTACAGAATTAAGAAGCACCAATCTTCCTCCATAAGACAAAAGTTTGCCCTTCCAGCAACTCAGTCTCTTTTCAAACCGATCCTCGATACATTTCCACTCTTTATTAGTGAGCTTGCGGTGATGAATCGGAATCCCTAAATACGTGAATGGTAACGTGCCTAATTCACACCCGAACAACTGCTTGTAAGTTTATTGTTCTTCTTTGGCGCGTCCAAAGCAAAACAGCTCACTCTTATTAAAATTAATCTTCAACCCTGATAGCTGTTCGAAAAGGCAAAGCACTAACTTCATGTTTCTGGCCTTGACAAGGTCATGTTCCATGAAAATGATTGTGTCATCGGCATATTGAAGAATGGACACCCCACCCTCAACCAGATGTGGGATAAGACCACCTACTTGGCCGTCCTGTTTTGCTCTATTAACAAGAATAGCCAACATATCAACAACCACATTAAAAAGGATTGGAGAGATCGGATCTCCCTGTCTCAATCCTTTTAGCGTCTGAAAGTACTGACCAATATCGTCATTTACTTTGATGCCAACACTGCCACCTTGTAGAAATGATTCGACCTGCCTCCTCCAAGCCTCATCGAATCCTTTCATACGCAAGGCCTGCTGTAAGAATGGCCATTTCACTTTATCGTATGCCTTTTCAAAATCCACTTTGAAGACCACCCCATCGAGTTTCTTCGAGTGAATTCCGTGCAAGGTCTCATGAAGAACGACCACTCCCTCGAGAATGTGTCGTCCTGGCATGAAGGCAGTCTGGGTTGGCTGTACCACAGAATGGGCAATCTGAGTCAAACGGTTTGTGCCAACCTTTGTGAAAATCTTGAAGCTCACATTGAGCAAACATATCGGCCTGAATTGCTCGATGCGAATCACTTCCGCCTTCTTCGGTAACAACGTGATAGTACCAAAGTTAAGTTTAAAAAGCTGAAGGTGGCCATCAAATAGATCCTGGAACATGGGCATCAAGTCGCCTTTAATAATACCCCAACATTTCTTATAAAACTCAGCTGGGAATCCATCCGGACCAGGTGCCTTGTTATTTTCCATTTGGGATATCGCATCAAACACCTCCTTCTCTGTAAAAGGTGTAGTGAGCACTTCGTTCTCTTCCTCCCTCAGCTGAGGAATTTCGTCCACCATGCTCTCATCGAGGGTGACATAGTTCTCAACTGGGGCCCCAAAAAGATTTTTATAATAATTGGTAATATAGAATTTTAGATTTTCCAACTATCGTACCCTCATCTTGTTCAAGTTGAATGATTCTCTTTTTCCTATGTTTCTCATTGGCAATCATATGGAAAAATTGAGTATTTTTATCGCCTTGAACAACCTGGCGCACTTTCGCTCTAAGTGCCCATTTCAATTCCTCTTCTCTAAGAAGCTTTGCCACACTAACCTCAGCTTCTCTTTTAGCCACTCGCTCATCCATCTCCAGCGCAGTGCTTTCAGCTTTTATGTCAAGGTCATTGATAACCATTAACAATCGTTCTTTCTCTTTTCTATACGCACCACTATTGTTCTTAGCCCATCCTCGCAAGAACTGTCTAAGATGTCTCATCTTATACTGCCATCGATCAATATGTGACTCTCCCCTGTGTTCCTTCACCCATTCCCTTTTGATTAACTCAAGGAAATCCTCTCTCTCGAACCACGCAATTTCAAAAGAGAAAACATTCTTGTTCCCATGGTGAGCCGCCTCACCAGTGTCTACAAGAAGGGGTGTATGATCAGATATTCCCCTCTGTAACGCCTGCACCGTCACTAGCGGGAATTTTTGTTCCCACTCTATACTTGTGAGGACTCTATCAAGTTTTTCATAAGTCGGATTTGGAAGAGTATTAGCCCAAGTAAATTGCCTCCCCGTGAGATCAATCTCTCGCAAGTCTAGGCTGTCAATGATCGCATTAAACATGAAAGACCATCGGCCATCAAAATTGTCACTATTTTTCTCTTCTCGTCTTATAATAATGTTAAAGTCGCCACCAACAAGAATAGGTAAACTATCATCCCCACAAATCCTAACTAAATCTGCGAGGAAGTCCGGTTTTAGCTCCGGCTGCGGCGCCCCATACACAGCTACTAAAGCCCACTTGAACCTGTCAGCTTTCGACCGCACATGGAACTTAACTGCAAACTCCCCCCAGAATACATCTAATACTTCCAGGGACTCGCAGTTGACACCGAGGAGTATCCCGCCAGATCTTCCCCGAGGTGGTAGACAATGCCAATCAAAGTCAAGACCACCTGAGATCTTTCCAAGAAATTGCGAAGTGAAATTATCCCTACCAGTCTCAAGCAACGCAATAAAATCAAGTTTGTACTCCCGAGAAGCATCCGCCAAAAACCTACGCTTAGCCAAGTCCCTAAGACCTCTGCTATTCCAAAAAATGCCTCTCACGAATCGTCGTGAAATTTCTTCTTAAACTTAAGCCTAGCACTTCGACGCACCGCAGAAAGGCCATATACCTTTTTTTGCCGTTTACGCTTTGGTGCCTGAGGGAGGATCATACAGTCCGTAAGACTAGTATCCTCGCCGAGATCTATAGGTGAAGATAGAGTGGCCGCATGCCCCTCCTCTTCCAAAGTTTCCTCATGTAGAAGGTTCGCAGGACCAGATCCTCACATAAACCCTCCAACTCACACATACCCAACTCATTGATCTCTCTTTCTTGCATTGGTTTTACAGCCGCTAAATTTTTAAGCATATCCATTGCTCTATCTGTCTCTAAATCAAGAAGTTCATTGATAGAAGTAACTACTTCGCAATTGTTATTACCTAAAGAAATACCCAGATTAACCTTATGCATAATATCATTTTCAGAAAAGTGTAAAACAAAACAACTGGTATTTAAAGACAGACCTGTAGAAGACTCCGTGTCGCGGATCTTGGCCAACCGCATGGCACGCCCGAGCTGAAACTCATCCGCATCCGGCTGCCCCTGATTACGCCGGCTGGACCGCCTCCCACCCGACGCCGGACCAGGGATACCCCCAAAGGCCACCACCTCTGGGATAGAACTATGAAATCAGTTAGATTAGATGCATGATGAAACTAATTTTCATAACAAATAACTTTAGTATTGTACATATTGATATTTTTTTCCTATAAAGTTAGTCAAACTTTATAAAATTTGACTTTGACCAGATCTTATATGCAGACTAAAAAGAAACGGAGGGAGTATTTTTCTGGATTTATTGGCATTCCGGCAATGTGCGTTTAGCGGGAGGAGACATTCCCGTTAAATATGAAGGCTCGGTATATCGAAGATGCTCCTAGGGGTAGAGTGTGAGTGCCTGCGTTCGTAGAGTTAAAAAAACTTGTACTCTTATGACATGATTAAACACGTCAGCACGGGAACACCTCGACTTATGTTTTATTAATCCCGGTCCCGCTAGTGCACGCCAGCACGTATCTTTCTCCTATCTATATAAACACATGGAGCGTCTGCTGCCTTTCACCACATCTCAACACTAGCTACCTGCCTCAACATTTGTGGTGGCACGCACGCCGGCCGCCGCCATGTCCAAAGCATTCACCAAGTCCCTCCTCTTGTACAACAAGATCCTCATCCGGCGGCTCAAGTCCCTCATCACCCGTGCGCCACCCACGCCGACGTCGGCCACCGAGAAGCTGCCACCGTCACACAGGCGCGAGCCGTCGACGGCGACGCTGGACGCGCTCCCTTCGCCGGGAACGACGGACGACGGCAACAACGATGATTGCGGTGCTACCGGCGGCACCATCGTGTGCGAGGTGGAGGGCGGCCTGCTGATGTCCTCCTCAACCTTCCCCTACTTCATGCTTGTCGCCCTCGAGGCCGGTGGGCTTCTCCGCGGCCTCCTCCTGTTGCTGCTCTACCCTCTCCTCCGCCTCCTCACGGACGAGCTCGCCATGAAGGCCATGGTGATGGTGACCTTCGCGGGGCTCCGGAAGGACGCGTTCGGCCGGCTGGGCATGGCCGTCATGCCCAAGCTGTTCCTGCAGGACGTGAGCGCCGAGGTGTTCCACGCGGCCACGTCTGCTCCAGCGGCGGCGGGGGGCGCGCGGCGGCGAAGGCGCTGCGTTTGTGTAAGCGGCATGCCGAGGGCGATGGTGGAGCCGTTCCTGAAGGAGTACCTCGCCGTCGACGCCGTCGTCGCCCCGGAGCTGAGGGAGCTCGGAGGGTACTACCTGGGTCTCGTGGAGGACGAAGGCGAGGCGGTGAGGAGGATGGACGTGGAGGAGGCCATTGGGGCCAAGGGCGGCGCCGTCGTCGGCATTGGTGGACTGGGGTGCTCGTTTCAGCACATCTTCCAAAAGTACTGCAAGGTTAGCCACCAATGGATATTTTTTACTACTCCGTGCATGCTATTAATGTTCTTGAAAATAAGCGAGAGGGCACTGATATGCATGCTATTAATGCTCTTGAAAATAAGCGAGATAAGTTTAAAGAAAAAAAAGGATGTGCGTGTTTGTTCAAGATATTGATGGAGAAAAGATAAAAAGAAAGAAACTGTCACTGAAATTCGCATGCAAGCGTATTCGATCTACTTTTTTTGGCAAAATGCTATACCACATCAATAAGCCTTGCTAAAATTGGAGTCTCGAAAGTGTGCCATTCTAGCAAAATGTTGTTGCGATTTTTCACTATAATTTGTATAGCACTCCCTCCGTTTGTTTTTACTTGGCATGTAAGATTAGTCTACCAAACATATATATATATATATATATATATATATATACACGAAATTATCAAGATCTACAATACTAGAAATATACAATATGAATGTTTGATGCATCTGATGATGTCGATTTTATATTGTGAATATGGATATTTTTTCCCTACAATTTTAGTCAAGCTTTACTAGTACATTTGACTTAAGTCAAATCTTATATAGAGACTAAAAAGAAATGGAGAGAGTACGGGTGTGGTGGGAATAAATGGTGATGGTTGGGTGTTACATGGTCCTATTGCTTAGAGAAGTGACTGAAAACCCTTTTTAAACAAAGCATGTACTAACTTAAGAATATGCAACACCTTCTCATCGCTGCATGTTACTCTTGAGTAAGTTAGACTAGCTAAGGATCGGAGGGAGTGGTATTTTAGTTCAGGTCTATTTCTTGCGTGGCATATACTTGATGTGACTATTATTAGCAAGCAATGTGTTTCTCTGTCACGTTCAATTCGTCAAATCTGTAGGTGTATACGACTCCTGCACGGCACGGATGCCGGCACATATATAGTAAAATTTCCATGATTGAGATGCGCATCCTCCTAGCAAATTCGAGTGGTTGATCTCGCTCGAGCGTTGCGTACGTGTCCGTGTCGGACCTGGTCGAACTGCGTTGCATGGATCATACGTCAAGTCGACCGACTGAATGCACATGCACATGCACCACGGTCGATCAGTGATTGCAAGCCTCCATGCATGCATGCACCTACAGCCCCCGACCCCCGCACAGTGTTTTCGCACAGTACCCTACTTTTCTTTTGAACACAACTACCTACTCCTAGTTATCTAGGCTTGGATATATATGGAACGAGCCGTGCATGATCGTGCCAAAATAAGTTGTCCAAAACGTCAGCTTTCATGGGAAAAGTAGTGGCAGTACACGTTAAGCATCATGTGATCACGACCATTCTTTTTATATAATGCCTGGTGGATCTGTGTTACTGTCCCCGACAGTACTCGAAAGGTAGAGGTACTGTCCAGTTTCAACGTCTTCCGGGAAATGAGAGAGATTGATTGTCCGATGTTACTATCTTGAGCAGTACTCGATAGGTTGAGATACTGGCCAGTTCAACACCTTCCGGAAAATGATAGAGATGGTTCTAGTAACACCAACACCTGGGCCTTTCATTAATTTCATGATGTGCATCATATTTTAACAAAAATTAGAAAGACTTACGCAATATATATTAAAAAAGGGGCAGCCTGGTGCATGTAGCTTCCGCTTGCACAGGGTCGGGGAAGGGTCCGACCACTTTGGGTCTATTGTACGCTGTCTTTCCATATATTTCTGTAAGAGGCTATTTACGCAATATGATATGATCAAGTATATAGTGAAAATGTAAAAAATATGTTCGGCATCTTATTGCGGCATTTTAATACTTTTGCATAAATTCTTTTGACATGATGCTCATCTATGAGCTTGTTGAGAAGGTGTGTATCCACAAATACATAACCCCTAAATTAAAACTCATGCACGCATGTAGTACATCTGCTTTTCCCAATCATACTCCGAGATAATTATATACTGCCCGGTGGATCTATAATCGTATCACAGATGTTGCTGTCCCCAGCAGTACTCGAAAGCTAGAGATACTGGCTCTTCAACGCCTTTCTGAAAAGAGAGCTACTCCTGGTTTACAACTACTTTTAAGTTAACATCCTGGCCGTTGATTAATTCGAGCATATCTTCAATATTTCCTGTCGTGTGCGTACGTACGTGTAGCATAGTCGTCTTCTGTTGACCGGCTTTGGTTGGTGGGCTGTCGCTGACAATTTATTGCATGCATGCAGGAGGTGTACGTGCCGACGGAGTCGACGCGGCGCCGGCGCGGGGCGCTGCACCCGCGGCGGTACCCGAAGCCCCTGGTGTTCCACGACGGCCGCACCGCGTTCCGGCCGACGCCCGCCGCCACGCTCGCCATGTTCGCGTGGCTCCCGCTCGGCGCGCCGCTCGCCGTGCTCCGCACCGCCGTATTTCTGCTTCTCCCGTTCTCTCTCTCCGTGCCGCTCCTCGCCGCCCTCGGCATGCACAACCGCATGATCGCGTCGTCGTCGCCGTCTGCCAGGGGCAAGAGAGAGAGCAACCTCTTCGCGTGCAACCACCGGTCGCTGCTGGACCCGCTCTGCGTGTCCGCGGCCGCCGGCCGGCGCGACCTCGCCGCGGCCACCTACAGCATCAGCCGCCTGTCGGAGATGCTCGCGCCGATCCCCACGTTCCGCCTCACCCGCGACCGCGCCGCCGACCGTGCCGCCATGCAGGCACAGCTCGGCCGCCGCGGCGGCCGCGGCGGGCTGGTGGTGTGCCCGGAGGGGACGACGTGCAGGGAGCCGTTCCTGCTGCGGTTCAGCCCGCTGTTCGCGGAGCTTGCGGCCGGCGGCGTGGACGTGGTGCCCGTGGCGCTGCACCTGGCGGTGGACATGTTCCACGGCACGACGGCGGGGGGCAGGAAGATGCTGGACCCGCTGTACCTACTGATGAACCCGGTGCCGTCGTACCTCGTCCAGTTCCTCGACCCCGTGGAGTGCGGCGACCAGGAGGCGCGCGCCGTGGCGAACGAGGTGCAGCGGCGGGTGGCAGAGGCCCTCGGGTACGAGCGCACCGGGCTGACGAGGAGGGACAAGTACCTCATCCTCGCCGGCAACGAAGGGGTCGTCGGCGCCGCCGCCGCCTCCCACGACGGCGGCCCGAAGAATTAGCTGCAGCTGGTGCCAGCGCAGTCTATTATTGACGACTAGTACAAAGCTAGCTTGTTGTCGCTGCTGATGGCGTACAGTGCGTATGCATGTCCTCTCCTGCCTCGTCAGGGATTATGTGTGCTGTCCGGGGTGCTTTGTGAAAATATCACGCTAATGCAGTGTGCAATTTCTTTATTTTTGCAATCATAATATACAGCGGTTTTGCTTGATTTGTTTCTTGGATGGAACAGCGAGTAGATCAGCGCTCCCGCCGCCGGCAGCGGACAGCGGCGGTTAGGCCTGTGATAGACCGGCGGTTTAGAGGTACAAGATGAACGATCAATCATTCTGGAGATTGAAGAAGATGATCTGCCCATCTGTCTTGCATCCAACGGCTTGTAACGACTCGACCCGGCGTAACCAACAAGCAGTACCATGCGCCCGTCTTCCCATGATTAGGGCATCTCCAGCCGCGCCCCCAACAGGCCCTCCCCAGGCGATTTTGCCGCGCTGGCGCCAAAAAAAGGCCCCAGTCGCGCCCCCAGAAGCCTATTTTTCGCCGGCTCGGGCCAAAACTGGTGCCGGCGGACCCAGGCCGAACCCGGCGCCCTCGAGGGCGCTTGGGAAGCCGGCACAAGCGAAAAAGGCGCGTGGGAGGCGACCCGAGGGCCTTTTCCCGCCGTTTCTTGACGCTTTTCCCTCGCATCTCTCCCGCTCGCTCGCCTTCCTCCCGCCATTCTCTCCCTTTCTCCCGCCAAATCCCCTCCCGCTCGCCCGCGAAGAAGCACGCCATGCCGCCGAAGAAATCGCCATGCAGCCTTGCAACAACCGCGATCAAGCGTCGTGGCCCACCAAGCAGAGGAAGCCGAGGCGCCGCCATCGAAGCCACCGGCCTGTCGAGCGCCGAGTGGAGGTGGAAGTTCAGCGGCGCTGAAGCGATCACCGCCGACAGTGAACAGAACCATAGCCAAGAAGGCCCGCGACAACGCCTCTACATCGCCGCCCAGCAGTGCCGAAGCCGCGCCGACGCAGCCCAGCACCGAAGCAGCTCCGACACCGACGAGCCCGCGCACGCCGACTCCGCCAACGCCTGGAGCCGGCACCGCCGAGTGAATCGTTGCGCATGCGAACTTGCGGCGGCGGTGCTCTGTTTTTTGTAACGCTAGACTACGTCCGATCGCCGGATTTGCGGCGTCTTTTGAGAACGGGAACGACCAAGTTTAAAAATTTCCCGTATCATGGGGCGGCGTGGGGGCGTGGTGGGAAGCCAGGTCGCCTCGGGGCCGAACTAAGCGCAAGCCGCCCCGAGCCGCTTATTTAGCGCCCTGGGGGCCAAACGGCTGGGGATGCCGTTAGCCATACAATCGGCAACCCTGTTCTTGCAATTTCCATGTACGAGTATATCCTTGAAAGAGAAAAGGAAATGCTGACTGAATGTCATCACGTAGAATCCCACATCACTCAGCTCAAAATTGCAGTACGTACAAAAGGCATGCAGTTCTAATTCCTAGTACTCCCTTCGTTCACTTTTGTAAGTCGTTTCAGACAACTCAAAATAGGTTGTTTTGCATATTGTCTGAAATGTCTTCGAGTTCTAATTCCTAGTACTCCCTCCGTTCACTTTTGTAAGTCGTTTCAGACAACTCAAAATAGGTTGTTTTGCACATTGTCTGAAATGTCTTCGAGGTCAGAGGGAGTACTAATCTTTGTGTTTGTACA
The DNA here is from genome assembly GCA_021605205.1 of Aegilops longissima. Lineage (NCBI taxonomy): Eukaryota > Viridiplantae > Streptophyta > Magnoliopsida > Poales > Poaceae > Aegilops > Aegilops longissima. Next base: position 700,644,841 of record CM038680.1, read on the forward strand.
CAAAGTGAGGCAGAGGGTGAGAACGATTGGATTTGTCTTGGAAAAGGTGACAGAGATTTCTAACTGTAGCATGATGCTAAAGCTCACCCAGATGATGGAAAGTGTTTAAGGTTTGTGTCATTATCGAGCTTAATCATCACGCAAAGCAGAGACATGTCACTGCCACGGTGGCTAAGCAGAGGCACGTCACTGTCGCCGGTGGTGCCTGGTAGCTCCTTTTTTGATTTGCGACGCCGTTTGGTTGGGAGCTTAATGCTACTGGTGAGTGATGGCTACATACAACTGGACATTTCAGCAGCTAGCTTTCACCATCTGTATGCCATCAAGTGTTCAGTCAGATCAGAAGACCATGAGAACTACAGAAAAGTCAAGATAAACATTTCTACTGTTCATTCCAGTACTAACACTTCAGCAAAATAAATAAAATAAATGCAAGTTTGACCCGAGAAGAATAGACAAGTTTCCAGATATAATGACATATATTTCTTGCACTTAGGGTAACATTTTTGGGCCTCATTGTAAGGCAAGTAACAATACATCCACCAGCATTGCCATACACATACATGCCTCTCGTTTTTCGTCGGAATTTCGATTCTCGAAATTTGAAATCTTACCAAGTCGAGTCGGGATGTTTGATGGCGTATCAGCGTACGCGTACCATGCCAGTCTTTAGCATCCGGGACGAACTAAGTTGGCCATTTGCCTTGCGTGGATGCACTCAAAATCCTTTATTTATCTTTTCCCTGCCCAGGTGAGTTACCATTGCTTCTTGCCCTTCCTCTTTTTCCTGTTACTACTACCGCCGCCGCCACCACCACTACTCTTTGCATGGGTTCCGCTGCCTGGAGAAGGGGGTTCGCCTTGCGCCTCAAACATGCCAGACTGCATAGCGTTCTGCAGCCACTCAAAGAACTCCTCATCGACTCCTGCATCCATGTTCGGGATTCCGCCCCTTGGCCCTGACGTGCTCCCTTTGCCACTACCTTGCTTTGCCAAGCTGGCATTCACGTGGAAGGTCGGCTTGTGGGTGTTCGGTGGGCATCTCATTCCCTGGAGAAGAAAACAGAAATTTGTGTATCACTTCATAAATTACTTTGCTTCTCTCTTTGCCTAATAGACGGAGTGTGAAATAATGACCCTGACTGGAAGTGTGTCACTCCACTCGACGCCTCAGATTTCAGAAACCATGCAAAATCCCTCTAGCTGTAGCTATGATTTAGTACGTTTACTGCTTTCCTATCCACCATGTATTTTTTTTATCTTAATAGTGAACTGGGAACTGGAGACAATGCCCACAGAGATTCTGGCTAAACTTCAAACTAACAGTGGCAAGTGATCCCCTTACTGAACTTACTGCACTAGTACAAAGTTTCTTGGTCACAGTTCTCATGAACGAAACACAGGATTTGAATGATTCAAACAGATAAGCATCTAACCATACCATATAGTAGCCATCCTTATACAACACATAGATATGTACTGACCAAAGATCAAACTTACGAGCAATCAAATGTAATAAAGAAGATATTCATAAAACATATAAATTTTCACCTGACAGCTGAACCACTCGGTGACATCAAAAATGCTGCTTTCAGCACAAACAAATGCACGAGGCAGATCGGGCTGCATAAATTGTAAATATCACAAGACATCAGTCACAAGACATTTGTGGTGGCTAAAAGTTTTTGCAGTTGGTCATATCATGAGTTGGAATAATCTGATATTACCTTGTGCAGCATCCCAAATAGGACCGGTTGAAATGACTGCTCGACCCATCCATCACCATCTTTAGCCTGATGAAACTCTTTACAATCCTGTGATGAAGAAAAGTAACTTATACAGAACATTTACTAGTAGCACAGAATCAAAAGCAACCACAGCCATATACCAAAAGAAAATACCTGACACCATCTGCCCTGCAACTTAGGTCTTCCTGTATAAATCCACAGATGGAAATCGCCACATTTCTTGCAGGCTATTCTTCTCGATAGAGCAGAAGGTCCTTCATCAACACCTTCAGAGGGGCTAAACCCTTGTTGGAATGTACCATGTCCTCCTTTCTAGTAAATAAAATAAAACAGCAAAATAAATTATGGCATCAGATGTGTAGTCATATTTGATACTTTCTAAGGAGGAGGATAAATTAAAGCAAACTGAAGACTATGAAGCTGTATTAATATGTAGATACTACATCTACTATTCTTGTGTCTTCTGTTTTTATTTCAGACCACCTTGGCAGAATGGATTGTTAAACCAACATAAACATTTCCCAAACACTAGTCTCATAAAACAACTGATGGCAGTTGCAAGAATAAATTTTACAATTGCAACACAAAATGATACCAGATATTAGGAACGTCACACTATTCAGACTGACAAAATTTTTTACTGCAACGAATACATATGAACCTATTATTGCATGTAACATGATTCCATCCCCAAACGATTGAACTGCCTACTGTCGGGAGTCACTTTAACATCAAAACCACGACACCATACCATCATGGAAACTGCATGTTTGCATCAGAGCAATCAAGGACACCGTCTACAGTTGGGTCAAAAACCAATGAGCAATTGTTGCCACCATTGTTTTTAAGGCATCCCTAAGGCGTCGCTTAGGCGACGCCTAGGCATCAGGGCGCCCCCAGGTTACAAGGCGTCGGCCTTGCCTTACGTGCATGCCTAAGGCGTCCGCCTTAGTCCATAGGGCGTCCAAGGCGTCCGCCTAGGCGCCATTCTTCCCGCCTTAGGCAAATGAAGACGCCTTAGACAGGGCAGGGAGTTCAGGCGGGAAACAGAGCTGTGGGCGGGAAGAGAAGGGCGGGAAACAGAGTCTGGGCGCCAACAATTACTAGCAGGGGGAGAGAGAGCCCTAACCAGTTTCAGTTTTCCCCCAACCCCACCTCTGGCGGCTGGATCTGAGCTTCTCCCCCTCCTCTCCAGCAACTTCTCCCCCTCCTCTCCGGCTGCTTCTCCCCCTCCTCTCCAGCAGATCCGCCTCCCCCTCCTCTCCAGCAGATCCTCCTCCCCCTCCTCTCCTGCAGTTCCTCCTCTCCAGGACAGCAGGCAGCAGCAAGCAACCATCACCTCTCCTGCAGTTGCCTACCAAATTCTGCTCAATTCTACTTCTTAGAACTCTCTAAGGCGTCGCCTTGCCTTATGCCTTAGCGCTTAGGCAGTGAGGAGCCCCCCCAGCGCCTTGCCTCGCCTTACTGCCTTAAAAACATAAGTTGCCACTGAAACCATCCAGCACCCTTCTGGTAAATAATGCTTTTCCAAGACATTAAATCAGGGCTTATGGACAGCTAAATATAATGTTTTTCCAACACAAGCCAATGCACACAACTACACAAGAACATTGAACTTAACTAAACTGAACAGTAAAATTCATACCAATTCCCTGGCCAGATCAACTTCCACTAGGAACTTAACTGAACAGTAAAATCCATACCACTGGTCAAATCAACTTCCACTAACTATGACTACTACTGGGCCGGGCTTCCGAAATTGTCCTCAATTAATTGAGACCAAATGAAAAAAAAAAGCATTGTGATTTTGCAAATCCAGCAAAGCACAAATCAGCCAAATCCCAAATCCGCTCGTAAGTGGTAAAGTAATTGCTGGTAGTTTCAATTGAACTATCATGCAATTGAATAGTTCAAATGCAAACCCTTCTCATGCACTTCAAAAACATGTCAATACACCATAATTAATTGAAACATGGCCACAGTAGGGTGATTCTCTAGTCCAGCTAAACTGGGTACCTTTCCCTCGCACAGGAGCCAACTAGCATGGATGGGTTAGCAGCAGTTGCAGGCAGTTACAAGAATGATGCATGGAACTACTTTTAAGGAAAGAAGATATAAGAGAAAACAAGCAAAGCGTAAATATTAAACATCATTTGGTAAGGAATAGCTAGGAAAACCTTTTGAGAAGCACCCTGGAACCGCCTGAAGTAGTTCAGTAGCTCCTCCCTCCTTAACTCATCGTCATATGTCTTTCGTTTCACTGAATCAAGAAGAACCTGTGTGTACAGTTGTGGACTCATGAATACATACATGATCTTATAAAAAGATGCATTTTAATTGAATATGTAATTATTTCAACAATGAATGGATGTGAACCTCATATGCGTTTTGAAGCTTTTTAAATGCATCAGCAGCTTTATCATTGCCCATATTCTTATCAGGATGGACTAACATAGCCTGCAAAATCAGTAATCACAATTAACAAAGATATAATCAAACCTTGCAGCATATGAACATTCATATGGCACTCATACAGCTGACATTAGTTTTATCTTTAGCATCACCTTTTTCTTGTATTCTCTCTTGAGTACTGACACATCTATGATTTCATACGGGCGAAATCCAAATGCTGAATAGTGATCGGCGCAATTCAATAAACGTGCCACTTCATCTTCAGAGGTTAACTCCTCAGCTCCACTTGTTGACGGATCACCAGGGCCACGATTAGATTGTTGAGTATATCCAGAATGTGAGTTGCTGTCTTTTGATGATTGCTGAAATTCCCCAAAGAAATTGCTTGATCTGTCTGAACTTTGAGCAGAGTTCCTTGAAGAACCATTTTCATTGTCTACATTTTTCTTCAGGAACTGGACTAGAACGTCAGTTGAAAAGAAAGACAAATTCAGGCTCAAAAGTAATCCAAGCCATCCAATGTAGCTTCTTGCACAATACATTGAATATAGGCAGGTGACAAGCAGAGCAAATCGTTCATGCTTCAACAAAAAGGAGGCACCTGCACTTTAAGCAATGTTAGAGAATTTTTACACACTATGAAATGTTCAGTAAGAGTGGTCTCAAAAGAATAGTAGACAAGTTGTAGAATATGACCTCCAACAATTACTACAGTGCCTGTTGTCCAAAAGCTTCCATACAGCCATAAAATCACCACTGCAAGCACCGCGACAAGCAGGACAGCAAAACCAATACCAATAAAGGCAACCACAGAAGCAGCAATCACCTAGATCACAAAGAGAGAATAGCAAAAATGAAAATACTGCCAGGACATTAAGCACATCTACTTTGATTTGACAATTCAAAGGTTCAAGCAAGAGAGCATAATAAAAGAAAGGCATCATCAACAGCAGAAGACTACATGTTACATGAACTAAACAGGCTAGTGATCAGAAATTTTACTGAAACTACGTTTGCACTCATGAGAGGAAAGTGCAGAAAATAAATGTTGACCGAGTCCAAACCACTGTTAGCACAGTAAACATTAAATTGTCAGCAAGGCAGCTAGAAAAGAAGAAAAAGATAGTTGTTCATACCATGAACATGAGCATTTTCTTTATCCCAATCATTGCAAAAATTGACAACATGCTGCACCAAAGTACTGCAATAAGGGAATTTGTCCCCAGACGAAGCAGAGAATCGAAGCCCCTTATGTTGCAGTCTAACCAAACAGTCAACAAGAGCAACATCAGCTTTCCAGCACTAAACATCCAGGCCCGAGCAATAGGATAAACATATTCCATTTTGCCAAGGGCATAGGCCCGCCCTTTTTCTGCCATTGCCATGAAAGCTGTGATAGCTGGCCTATTTTTCTCAACTAATACTTTGCTTTCTTCCATCACATAAATCATTGAGGCTCTAAAAAAGGATGCAGCCATGGAAGTAACATGCCTGGTCTTCTCTTTGACTTGCTCTGTCAAAATACGCAATGGAGCTTGTTCTACTGATGAGTTTTTACCACAGCCACGCCGTGAGGATTTCTTGCCATCTCTTCTTGGTCTGGTACTGCTGAAAGGTGGCCCAGGTTCTTCTGAATTTTGCATATCAGTACTGATATCTTCTGGTTGCTGTTTATGTGAAGTTATGTCATCAGATTTACCAAAGGAGGTGCCATTGCTTTTGTTATTCTTCTTGTTGCTTTTTGTTTTCTGGCCAGTGTTCCCTCCAGAACCATTTGATTTACCTTGAAGATGTGAACTTGGATCTTCACCATGCACGGGATCTCTTTCTGGAGTATTTAGTATATCACCATTAGTTGTATTTTGCCGATTAGGTGAAGCAAGATTCGGACCACTTTTACTTTGACTTCCTTTTCGCGCCATGATTTCACTCAAGACGTGGTGGATTCTCAGTTTAGGCAATGCGTCACAGCAGTTCACACGGAAGGAGTAGCATGTCTTTCCGTTTTCCCTTGGTCAAACCCTACCTGCGGATACAGAACAGCATACCATAAATATTGATTCCAAAATAAGAAATCTTACAAAGACATTGAACCCTCCATGTCCACGACACGCAAACAAACAACCAGAGAAGTGTCAGATTTTGCTACTCCCTTCGATCCATATTAATTGTCGCTGAATTAATATGGAACCATATTATCAGCGACAATTAATATGGATCGGAGGGAGTAGCTAAATTGCTAGGCCAATGTCATAGAGCTTGAGCACATCACTTCCCCAAGAGCAAGTTCAAACTCTTAGGGGCTGTTTGGATTGGCGCCCTTGCCTGCCCAGCCAATATATCGGCGTAGACCGGCGCTTTGTATCCTGTTTGGATGGAATCCAAATTTTTGGCACGCCAGCCCCGCTTGAGCATTTCCCCTCTGTTTTTGCGCCAAAGCGCTGGCGAAACGGCGGCGGACAAATCGCTCACCGATATTTTGGCGCGCCAACGACGCCCATGATTTGGCGGGACGTGCCTGGGCAGGAACCGAACAGCCCCTTAACTAACTCGAAATTGGCAAACTCACTAGGCTATGGCACAAAATTCCTCCAAAACTAGACAACAAAAACAACCTCTCTACTTAACATACCAACAAATCGATTGATCCGAGAAAAATAAAAATTTATATAGCTCATAATAAACTAATAAGATTTCTCTCATAGTGACTATCGAATTCCCCCAAATAAGTTCGCAGGTCAACAAATAAGTTCACAGGTCATTAAGAAAGCAGCATCTCATCCCTCCCACCACACCATTGATCAACCTCCGCCACAAGACCTAGGGTTTATTAGGGGACTGCGCAAATCACGCGAAGGAGCATACAAGGAAAGCAAGGAACCCTCACCTGGCGGCGTCAGAGCTCCGCGGGAGAGGGCGGCGCGCGTCGGGGACGGGCAGGCCGCGGGGCGCCGGGGCTCCACGGGGAGGGGCGGCGTCGAAGGGAGCCGGGGGGCGCCGGGCCTCCGCGGGAACAGCAGCGTCGGGTGGCGCTGGAAGGCGCCGGAGTTCCGCGGGGAGGGCGGCGTCGGGGGTCCTCTGGGCGGCGCCGGAGAGCGCAGGAGGGGGAGCGAGCGAGCGGGGAACAGCACGGAGAGGGGACCAGCGCGAGAGGGAGAGGGGTGGGGGGTGGAGGGTAGACAGGGGGTAATTTGGTCTTTTGGCGTGCCCCGAAGAGGATCTGGTGAATCCGGCTCCACGTGGAACATGATTTGACCGTTGATGTTCTTTCTCTCCGACTCAGATCAGATCGGACGGCCAGGCAATACGGTGGCGCTCTTTGTATGTTCTTGTTTGTGCACATGTCTTGTGTTTTTCTCACAAAAGTGGGCCCAGGGGCTATCTTAGCTAGACCTGCACATGGACAGCCCGACCCGGTGGCCCATACCCGAAAGCCCAACATCTGGGGGCTTGGGCTCTGTTTTTTAGCGAAAGCCCGGCCTGGAAGACCAAATGAGGCTTAAATACTTATTCTAGTTGAAAAATAGCAGATCTCTCTCCCCTAGCGCAAGGCTGGGGTTTCTCTCTCCTCCGGCGATCTCATCGCCGCGAGTTTTTTTCTTTTTATCGTTCCTGTTGCTTCCGGCGATCTTGTTCATCCATCGGCTTCTCAGCTACGGGGAGCACCAAGGACAAAACTAGGGTATTCAAGTTTTTCTCACAAACTTCTCGAGCGACTGCACCTCCATGAAGAGGATGATGATGGTTTTGCTTGGGAGGAGGTGACAGAGCCACCGGCGAAAGCCAAGTGGTTGGCGATTGCGAAGGTGCACACAATCAGAGGTTTCAGCCCTAGTGCGCTTTTTGCGGATATGCGCTCTGCGTGGAACCCAGCGAAAGATGTGGTCTGGAGAAGCGTGGATGACAATCTCTTCACGGTGCAATTCGGGTGTCTCGGAGATTGGAACAAGGCTATGGTGATGGGCCCTTGGTTCTTCCGCGACCAAGCCGTCATGATGGAAGAATATGATGGTTTCGCAAACCCAAGATCGGTGGTACTGGATAGGATCACAGTATGGGCACAAGTTCACAAGCTCCCTGACAATTACCTACATGAACAGATTGTGCGAGGTATGTGTCGTCCTATGGGTGAGGTGAAGGAAGTTCAGATCAAGCTCCCTGCTGGTTTCGTGGGCAAATTTTTCAGGGTTAAGGTTAGCATGAAAATAGATAAGAAGATTGCATGCTTTGTGTCAATGACAAAGGATGGTAAAAAAGAGTGGTACCAAGTGAAATATGAAAAACTGCCGATGTTTTGTGGCTTCTGCGGTCTAATGGGGCATTGGTATGAAGAGTGTGGTAATGGAGAGCATGATGAGGATAGCCTGGAGTGGGGTGACTTCATATTGGCAGATGGAGGTCATGGAAGAGGTACAGGAAGGTCGAGAGGCCGGGGATCTGGAGGTCATTTTGGCGCTAATGCAAAATCTTTTGGCCAAGGACAAGGGAATGGAGATGGAGGACTAGGGAGAGGTAGAGGAAGGGGCCCCAGTGCGTACCCTACTAGCTGGCGTTTCAATGCAGTATATCATGGGGATCAAAGTAAGAAAACTAATGGAGAAACGCCCTTAACAATTGTGACAACCAGTCAACACGCTCATGGGGGAGAGAAGGGTGTGCTTGGTAAAAGGCTAGCTGAAGACTCAGTATATTCAGAAAAAAAATTGTTGTTGATCCCACGCCCCTAGATGGTGCGCTTGTGGTAGCAGAAAAAGGGGCGAAAGTAGCAGCCATAGTTGATCAGTTTGATGGAAGCACCAGTAATGTGGATACAAGATGGGCACCCCACAGAAAAATGCTAACAGAAAGAAAGCTCGTGGTGATGACGGTACCCCATTGGAATCGGACATGACTACAATGGAGAATGACGCATCGGCGGCTCCCCTCGAGGAAGACTGCCGGACACAATGAGTATCATATGTTGGAACTGTCGCGGTTTGGGCAACCCCGCGGCAGTCCAAGAGGTTCGCGATCTAGCGACCAAATTTGCCCCGGCCGTGCTGTGTCTAGTGGAAACTCAATTACAAAGTGCACGTGCTGAATTATTAGCTCTTTCTTTTGGTTACAATAAATCCTTTTCTGTAAGCAGTACTGGTAGAAGTGGAGGTCTTGTAATTTATTGGAATGATGAAATAAAACTTGAAGTTTCTGGTTATTCAAGGTATCATATCGACGCAAAAGTTTCTGAACTTGGCCCTGTTCCTTGGAGGCTCTCTTGTGTATATGGCGAAGCCCAAGTTCCGGATAGGTATAAAACATGGGACACACTACGCAACATTGCAGCAACGACGGGTGATCCGTGGGTTGTCATGGGTGATTTCAATGAAGTTCTACATCATTCTGAGTATGAAGGTGTTGGCCAGCGGAGCCAGGCCCAGCTAGATGGTTTTAGAGATGCCCTAGATGTTTGTGGTCTAGCTGATTTGGGCTATATTGGGAGGCAATGGACTTTTGAGAAAAGAGTAGCAGGCGGAACTTATACAAGGGTACGTTTGGACAGGGCGGTGGCTGACCCGGGATGGTGCACTTTGTTCCCATCAGCCAGTGTCCATCATGTTACAGCTGCTTGCTCCGATCATGCCCCCATTTGGTTGCAGTTATCAGAGGAACTAACAGTCAACAAAGGAGCAAAGACTTTCAAATATGAGTTGATGTGGGAAACCCACCCTGAGCTCAAACCATTTGTAGATTCAGGGTGGAAGGACAAACCTAAAAGCATGACGGTCCAAGAGCTTCAAGAGAAGCTAAAACAAATCTCAGGAAATTTATCAAGATGGGATCGCGAAACGTTTGGCAATGTTAGAAGGGAGATCAATAGAATGAAACACGAGCTGGAAATACTACAAAGTGTTCCCGGACGTATTGGGCCATCTCCGGAGGAACTAAAAACTACAGAACAACTCGTAGAACTGTACTACTGAGAAGAGATATTATGGAAACAGAGGTCGAGGGTGGACTGGCTAGCTGGAGGAGATAAGAACACCAGGTTCTTTCATTTGAGGGCCACCATGAGAAGAAGGAAAAATCTTATAAAATCGCTGATTAGAGGTAATGGAGATGTAGTAACAGAAATTAATGAACTTGAGGAAATGGCTACTCAATTTTACTCTCAGCTCTACACGTCAGAGGGTGTGAATAACATGCAAGAAGTTTTGAACTCAGTCCATGCAAGAGTCACACCAGAAATGAATGCATCCCTAAATGCAGCACACACGGGTGATGAAGTTAAAAGGGCTTTGTTCCAAATGTTCCCATCCAAAGTGCCCGGGCCCGATGGATTTCCCACTCACTTTTTTCAGAAGCATTGGGATGTTTGTGGTGAAGAGGTAATTAAAGCTGTTATCCGTATTGTGGAAGGGGTTGAGAGTGCTGAATGTATTATCAACATGTTTCTGGTACTCATACCAAAGGTGAAAAATCCTACATCTCTAACTCAATTTCGACCCATAAGCTTATGCAATGTTCTTTACAAAATAGCTTCAAAAGTCGTTGCTAATCGTCTCAAGGAGATTTGGCCCGATATTATATCACCGGAGCAATCTGCTTTTGTCCCCGGTAGGTTAATCACCGATAACATCATAATGGCGTATGAATGCCTGCACTTTATGAAGAGAAACAAGGCTCTTAAGCATCGTCATTGTGCTTTGAAATTGAACATGATGAAGGCGTATGATAGAGTGGAATGGGAGTACCTAGAAGCTATAATGCTCAAACTAGGCTTCTCAGTTGTTTGGGTAAACCGAGTAATGTGCATGGTGAAGTCAGTTTCTTTCTCGGTTCTTTTTAATGGTAAGAAATTGGAGGATTTTAAACCTTCAAGAGGTATTCGGCAGGGAGACCCAATATCACCCTAACTTTTCTTGTTAGCGGCAGAGGGCCTTTCAGGCCTCCTCAAATCAAGAGATCAGTCATCTCATGTTGGTGGAATTCAGGTGGCCCCCACGGCGCCTCCAGTTAACCATCTCTTATTTGCTGATGATAGCCTGTTGTTTTTCAAGGCTAATGGTGCAGGGGCGACAGAGGTGTCAAACTTACCGAACTCTTATTGTCAAGCTTCAGGACAGAGGATCAATAACAGTAAATCTTCGGTGTTTTTCAGTAAAGGATGCTCGGAAGTGGTCAGAGGTGAGGTAAAGGGCATCCTCAATGTACAAATAGAGACACTAAATGAAAAGTATTTAGGGATGCCTTCTGATATAGGAGCATCAAAAACTGGAGCTTTCAAATATCTAAAGGATAAACTTTGGAGCAAGGTGAAGGGATGGATTGAGAAGGCAATTTCAGCTGCGGGCAAGGAGATTTTGATGAAATCAGTAGCACAGGCGGTGCCGATCTTCTCGATGTCATGCTTCAAGCTGCCGGGGGGTTTGTGTGAACACCTAAACAAACTGATTCAGCAATTCTTTTGGGGCAGTAAGGCAGGGCAGCGAAAACCTCATTGGGTGTCATGGAGTACTATGACACAACCTAAAAAATGTGGAGGCCTGGGGTTCAGAGATCTCGAGTTATTCAATGTTGCACTCTTGGCACGCCAGGCTTGGAGAATCCTGACAATTCATGAATCCTTATGTGCACAACTACTCAAAACAATCTACTTCCCAGAAGGAAATATTCTTACTGCCGCCTTGGGGACACATCCATCTCAAGTGTGGTGATCGCTGCTGGAGGGTAGGGACACAATGTCTTTGGGACTGATCAGGAAGATAGGAGATGGAAGTTCTACGCAAATATGGTCACAAAATTGGATCCCGAGGGATCATGCTATGAGGTCGTTTGTCTGCCTTCGTCAAAATCCGCCCACGCTAGTGGCCGAGCTTATGGATCCATCTACTGTCACATGGCGAGCTGACCTCCTGCAGCAGTTTTTTCTGCTGGTTGATGTAGCAGCAATACAGAATATCCTGTTGTGCAAAAAATCCATGTCTAACTTCTGGTCTTGGCAATTCGAAAAGAAGGGTTTTTTTCGGTAAAATCTGCCTACAAAATGCTATGGGAGACAAAGAAGAGAGGAGATAATTTATTAGGCGGCAGAGCGACAATTTCGGATCAAAGTTCAGATGAGAGGGGCTGGACCTCATTGTGGAATACCAAGGTCCCTTCAAAGATCAGAACATTCATGTGGATACTGGGAAGGCAATCTTTGCCAACTGAAGATGTGAGGAAACATAGACATATGAGTATTGTGGATAACTGCCAGTTATGCGGTAATTTTGATTCGTGCGGACACTCCTTGGTAGAGTGTTTGATGGCACGATGTGTTTGGGCTCTAGCCAATGAAAAGATTGTGGAAACAATGGCTGGGACAGTGGAACCAAGTGCTAAACACTGGTTATTCCAACTACAAAGTTCTTTATCACATGCTCAGTTCACCGAAATGGCAGTCACTTTGTGGGCGATTTGGACTGCGAGAAGAAAAGCGATACATGAGGAGATCTTCCAAAGTCCTTTAGCAACACATATCTTCGTCCGACATTTCATTTCAGAACTCCAAAGCATTGACGTTTTGGCGAACACAGCGGGGCTGAAGCTGCAAGCTAAGAGAGCAGTTGGCTCTCGTTCTTCTTGGCGACCACCACCGCTGGATCATGTGAAAATTGTTGGAAATATGCCCTAGACGCAATAATAAAGTGGTTATTATTGTATTTCCTTGTTCATGATAATTTTCTATTGTTCATGCTATAATTGTATTAACTGGGAACCGTAATACATGTGTGAATACATAGACCACAACATGTCCCTAGTGAGCCTCTAGTTGACTAGCTCGTTGATCAATAGATGGTTATGGTTTCCTGACCATGGACATTGGATGTCATTGATAACGGGATCACATCATTAGGAGAATGATGTGATGGACAAGACCCAATCCTAAGCATAGCACAAGATCGTGTAGTTCGTTTGCTAGAGCTTTTCTAATGTCAAGTATCGTTTCCTTAGACCATGAGATTGTGCAACTCCCGGATACCGTAGGAATGATTTGGGTGTACCAAACGTCACAACGTAACTAGGTGGCTATAAAGGTGCACTACAGGTATCTCCGAAAGTGTCTGTTGGGTTGGCACGAATCAAGACTGGGATTTGTCACTCCGTATGACGGAGAGGTATCTCTGGGCCCACTCGGTAATGCATCATCATAGTGAGCTCAATGTGACTAAGGAGTTAGTCACGGGATCATGCGTTATGGAACGAGTAAAGAGACTTGCCGGTAACGAGATTGAACGAGGTATGGGGATACCGACGATCGGATCTCGGGCAAGTAACATACCGATGGACAAAGTGAATTGTATACGGGATTGCTTGAATCCCCGACATCGTGGTTCATCCGATGAGATCATCGTGGAACATGTGGGAGCCAATATGGGTATCCAGATCCCGCTATTGGTTATTGGACGGAGAGGTGTCTCGGTCATGTCTGCATGGTTCCCGAACCCGTAGGGTCTACACACTTAAGGTTCGGTGACGCTAGAGTTGTTATGGGAAATAGTATGTGGTTACCGAAGGTTGTTCGGAGTCCCGGATGAGATCTCGGATGTGACGAGGAACTCCGGAATGGTCCGGAGGTGAAGATCGATATATTGGATGAAGGGTATTGGAGTCCGGAATTGTTCTGGGAGTACCGGTGACGACCAGCGTGACCGAAAGGTGTTTCGAATGCCCCGGCAAGCGTTGGGGGCCTTATGGGCCAAGGGGAGGGGGCACATCAGCCCACTAAGGGGCTGTGCACCCCTCCCACCCCATCTCATGTAACGTGGAGAGGTGGGGGCGCCTCCCTTAGGGCAGCCACCCCTCCCGGCTTGGGGGGCAAGTTTCCTAGGGGTGTGGGCGCCCAAACCCATCTAGGGTTTCCCGTGGCCCGCCTCCCTAGGGAACCCTAGGGCGCCTCCTCCGCCCCCTTCCCCCTATATATAGTGAGGGAGAGAGAGCGCAGCCGCACCCCCTTCCCTGGCGCTGCCCTCTCCTCCTCCAACTCCTCCTCCTCTTCGTAGTGCTTGGCGGCCTCGCCGGAGAACCACGAGCTCCATCGCCACCATGCCGTCAGGTCTGCTGGAGTTCTCCTCAACTTCTCCTCTCCCCTTGCTGGATCAAGAAGGAGGAGATGTCCCCGGGCTGTACGTGTGTTGAACACGGAGGCGCCGTCCGTTCAGCGCTAGATCGGATCTTCCGTGATTTGAATCGCCGCGAGTACGACTCCATCAACCGCGTTCTTTGTAACGCTTCCACTTAGCGATCTTCAAGGGTATGAAGACGCACTCCCTCTCTCTCGTTGCTAGCATCTCCTAGATTGATCTTGGTGACACGTAGGAAAATTTTGAATTGTTGCTACGTTTCCCAACAGTGGCATCATGAGCTAGGTCTATGCGTAGATTCTATGCACGAGTAGAACACAAACTAGTTGTGGGCGATGATTTGGTCAATTTGCTTGCCGTTACTAGTCTTATCTTGATTCGGCGGCATTGTGGGATGAAGCGGCCCGGACCGCCTTACACGTACGCTTACGTGAGACAGGTTCCACCGACTGACATGCACTTGATGCATAAGGTGGCTAGCGGGTGTCTGTCTCTCCCACTTTAGTCGGATCGGATTCGATGAAAAGGGTCCTTATGAAGGGTAAATAGAAATTGGCATATCACCGTTGTGGTTTTGCGTAGGTAAGAAACGTTCTTGCTAGAAACCCATAGCAGCCACGTAAAACATGCAACAACAAGTAGAGGACGTCTAACTTGTTTTTGCAGGGTATGCTATGTGATGTGATATGGCCAAAAGGATGTGATGAATGATATATGTGATGTATGAGATTGATCATGTTCTTGTAATAGGAATCACGACTTGCACGTCGATGAGTATGACAACCGGCAGGAGCCATAGGAGTTGTCTTAATTTATTGTATGACATGCGTGTCATTGAAAGCGCCATGTAATTACTTTACTTTATTGCTAACCGTTAGCCATAGTAGTAGAAGTAATAGTTGGCGAGACAACTTCATGAAGAGACACGATGATGGAGATCATGATGATGGAGATCATTGTGTCATGCCGGTGACGAAGGTGATCATGCCGCGCCTCGAAGATGGAGATCAAAAGGCGCAAGATGATACTGGCCATATCATGTCAGTTTATGATTTGCATGTGATATTTGTCATGTTTACATCTTATTTTCTTAGAACGACGGTAGCATAAATAAGATGATCCTCGCTAAAATTTCAAGAAAGTGTTCCCCTAATCGTGCACCGCTATGCGAAGGTTCGTTGTTTCAAGCACCAAGTGATGATCGGGTGTGATAGATTCTAACGTCGCATACAACGGGTGTAAGCCAGATTTACACATGCGAAACACTTAGGTTGACTTGACGAGCCTAGCATGTACGCATATGGCCTCGAACACAAGAGACCGAAATGTCGAACATGAGTCGATAGTAGATACGATCAACATGAAGATGTTCACCGATGATGACTAGTCCGTCTCACGTGATGATCGGACACGGCCTAGTTGACTCGGATCATGTATCACTTAGATGACTAGAGGGTGTCTATCTAAGTGGGAGTTCATTAAATAATCGATGAACTTAATTATCATGAACATAGTCAAAAGGTCTTTGCAAATTATGTCGTAGCTTACGCTTTAGTTCTACTGCTTAAGATATGTTCCTAGAGAAAATTTAGTTGAAAGTTGATAGTAGAAATTATGCGATCGGGTTCAGAACCGAGGATTATCCTCATTGCTGCGCAGAAGGCTCATGTCCTTAATGCACCGCCGGTGTGTCAACCTCGAGCGCCGCCTGTAGATGTTGCGAAACATCTGACACACACGTTTTGATGACTACATGATAGTTCAATGCGCAATGCTAACGGTTTAGAATTGTGGCACCAAAGACGTTTTTTTGAAACGTCGCAGAACATATGAGATGTTCCAAAGACTGAAATTGGGATTTCAGACTAGTGCCCACGTCAAGAGGTATGAGACCTCTGACAAGTTTCTTAAGCCTGCAAACTAAGGGAGAAAAGCTCAATCGTTGAGCATGTGCTCAGATTGTCTGAGCACTACAATCGCTTGAATCGAGTGGGAGTTAATCTTCCAGATGAGATAGTGATGGTTCTCCATAGTCACTGCCACCAAGCTATTAGAGCTTCGTGATGAACTATAACATATCAGGGATAGACATGATGATCCTTGAGCAACTCGCGATGTTTGACACCGCGAAAGTAGAAATCAAGTAGGAGCATCAATTGTTGATGGTTAGTAAAACCACTAGTTTCAAGAAGGGCAAGGGAAAGAAGGGATACTTCATGAAACGGAAAATCAGTTGCTGCTCTAGTGAAGAAACCCAAGGTTGAACCCAAACCCGAGACTAAGTGCTTCTGTAATGAGGGGAACGGTCACTGAAGCAGAACTACCCTGGATACTTGGTAGATGAGAAGGCTGGAAAGGTCGACAGAAGTATTTTGAATATACGTTATATTATTGTGTACTTTACTAGTACTCCTAGTAGCACCAGGGAAATAAATACCGGTTCGGTTGCTAAGTGTTAGTAACTCGAAATAAAAGGCCGCGGAGACTAGCTAAAGGTGAGATGACGATATGTGTTGGAAGTATTTCCAAGGTTGATGTGATCAAACATCGCACGCTCCCTCTACCATCGGGATTGGTGTTAAACCTAAATAATTGTTATTTGGTGTTTGCGTTGAGCATAGACATGATTGGATTATGTTATCTCAATACGGTTATTCATTTAAGGAGAATAATGGTTACTCTGTTTATTTGAATAATACCTTCAATGGTCTTGCACCTAAAATGAATGGTTTATTGAATCTCGATCGTAGTGATACACATGTTCATGCCAAAAGATATAAGATAGTAATGATAGTATCACATACTTGTGGCACTGCCATTTGAGTCATATTGGTATAAAACGCATGAAGAAGCTCCATGTTGATGGATCTTTGGACTCACTCGTTTTTGAAAAGATTGAGACAAGCGAACCATGTCTATTGGTATATATGCATGAAGAAACTCCATATAGATGGATCGTTTGGACTCACTTGATTTTGAATCACTTGAGACATGCAAATCATACCACATGGGCAAAGATGACTGAAAGGCCTCGTTTTCAGTAAGACGGAACAAGAAAGCAACTTGTTGGAAGTAATACATTTTGATGTGTGCAGTCCAATGAGTGCTGAGGCACACAGTGGATATCGTTATGTTCTTACTTCACATATGATTTGAGTAGATACTGAGTATATTTACTTGATGAAACACAAGTCTGAATTATTGAAAGGTTCAAGTAATTTCAGAGTGAAGTTGAAGATCGTCGTGACAAGAGGATGAAATGTCTATGATATGACCATAGAGATGAATATCTGAGTTACGAGTTTGGCACACTATTAAGACATTGTGGAAATTGTTTCACAACTAATACCGCCTGGAACACCATAGTGTGACGGTGTGTCCGAACATCATAACTGCACCCTATTGGATATGGTGCATACCATGATGTCTCTCATCGAATTACCACTATCGTTTATGGGTTAGGCATTAGAGACAACCGCATTCACTTTAAATAGGGCACCATGCAATTCCGTTGAGATGACACCGTATGAACTATGGTTTAGAGAAACCTAAGCTGTCGTTTCTTAAAAGTTTGGGGCTGCGACGCTTATGTGAAAAAAAAATCTGGCTGATAAGCTCGAACCCAAAGCGGATAAATGCATCTTCATAGAATACCCAAAACAGTTGGGTATACCTCCTATTTCAGATCCGGAAGCAAAAGTGATTGTTTCTAGAAACGGGTCCTTTCTTGAGGAAAAGTTTCTCTCAAAAGAATTGAGTGGGAGGATGGTGGAGACTTGATGAGGTTATTGAACTGTCACTTCAACTAGTGTGTAGCAGGGCACAGGAAGTTGTTCCTGTGGCACCTACACCAATTAAAGTGGAAGCTTATGATAGTGATCATGAAACTTCGGATCAAGTCACTACCAAACCTCGTAGGTCGACAAGGATGCATACTACTTCAGAGTGGTACGTAATCCCATCTTGGAAGTCATGTTGCTAGACAACAATGAACCTACGAGCTATGGAGAAGCGATGGTGGGCCCGGATTCCGACGAATGGCTCGAGGCCATAAAATTCGAGAGAGGATCCATGTATAAAACAAAGTATAGACTTTGGAAGAACTACTTGATGGTCGTAAGGCTGTTGGGTGCAGATGGATTTTAAAAGGAAGACGGACAATGATGGTAAGTATCACCATTAAGAAAGCTCGACTTGTCGTTAAGATGTTTTCCGACAAGTTCAAGGAGTTGACTACGATGAGACTTTATCACTCGTAGTGATGCTAAGAGTCTGTTGGAATTATATTAGCGCATCGCATTATTTATGAAATCTTGCAGATAGGATGTCAAAACATTGTTTCCTCGACGATTTTCTTGAGGAAAGTTGTATGTGATACAACCAGAAGGTTTTGTCAATCCTGAAATATGCTAACAAGTATGCAAAGCTCCAGCAATCCTTCTAAGGACTGGAGTAAGCATCTCGGAGTTGGAATGTACGCTTTGATGAGATGATCAAAGATTTGGGGTTTATACAAAGTTTATGAGAAACTTGTATTTCCAAAGAAGTGAGTGGGAGCACTATAGAATTTTTGATGAGTATATGTTGTTAACATATTGTTGATCAGAAATGATGTAGAATTTCTGGAAAGCATACAGGGTTATTTGAAAAGTGTTTTTCAATCGAAAACCTGGATTAAGCTACTTGAACATTGAGCATCAAGATCTATAAGGATAGATAAAAAACGCTTAAGAGTACTTTCAAATGAATACATACCGTGACAAGATTTTGAAGGAGTTCAAAATAGGTCAGCAAAGGAGTTCTTGGCTGTGTTACAAGGTGTGAGCATTGAGTAAGACTCAAGACCTGACCACGGCAGAAGAGAGAGAAAGGACGAAGGTCGTCCCCTATGCTTTAGACATAGGCTCTACAGTATGCTATGCTGTGTACCGCACCTGAAGTGTGCCTTGCCATGAGTTAGTCAAGGGGTACAAGAGTGATCTAGGAATGGATCACATGACAACGGTCGAACTTATCCTTAGTAACTAGTGGACTAAGGAATTTTCTCGATTATGGAGGTGGTAAAAGAGTTCGTCGTAAAGGGTTACGTCGATGCAAACTTTGACACTAATCCAGATGACTCTGAGTAGTAAACTGGATTCGTATAGTTGAGTAGTTATTTGGAATAGCTCCAAGTAGCGCATGGTAGCTGCATCTACAAGATGACATAGAGATTTGTAAAGCACACACGGATCTGAAAGGTTCGCACCGCTGACTAATAACCTCTCTCACAAGCGAGATATGAACAAACCCCATGGGTGTTGGATTCATTACAATCACATAGTGATGTGAACTATATTATTGACTCTAGTGCAAGTGGGAGACTGTTGGAAATATGCCCTAGAGGCAATAATAAAATGGTTATTATTGTATTTCCTTGTTCATGATAATTGTCTATTGTTCATGCTATAATTGTATTAACTGGGAACCATAATACATGTGTGAATACATAGACCACAACGTGTCCCTAGTGAGCCTCTAGTTGACTAGCTCGTTGATCAATAGATGGTTATGGTTTCCTGACCATAGACATTGGATGTCATTGATAACGGGATCACATCATTAGGAGAATGATGTGATGGACAAGATCCAATCCAAAGCATAGCACAAGATCGTGTAGTTCGTTTGCTAGAGCTTTTCTAATGTCAAGTATCGTTTCCTTAGACCATGAGATTGTGCAACTCCCGGATACCGTAGGAATGCTTTGGGTGTACCAAACGTCACAACGTTACTGGGTGGCTATAAAGGTGCACTACAGGTATCTCCGAAAGTGTCTGTTGGGTTGGCACGAATCGAGACTGGGATTTGTCACTCCGTATGACGGAGAGGTATCTTTGGGCCCACTCGGTAATGCATCATCATAGTGAGCTCAATGTGACTAAGGAGTTAGTCACGGGATCATGCGTTACGGAATGAGTAAAGAGACTTGTCGGTAACGAGATTGAACAAGGTATGGGGATACCGACGATCGGATCTCAGGCAAGTAACATACTGATGGACAAAGGGAATTGTATACGGGATTGATTGAATCCCTGACATTGTGGTTCATCTGATGAGATCATCGTGGAACATGTGGGAGCCAATATGGGTATCCAGATCTCGCTATTGGTTATTGGCCGGAGAGGTGTCTCGGTCATGTCTGCATGGTTCCCAAACCTGTAGGGTCTACACACTTAAGGTTCGGTGACGCCAGAGTTGTTATGGGAAATAGTATGTGGTTACTGAAGGTTGTTCGGAGTCCCGGATGAGATCTCGGACGCGACGAGGAACTCCGCAATGGTCTGGAGGTGAAGATCGATGTATTGGACGAAGGGTATTGGAGTCCGGAATTGTTCTGGGAGTACCGGGTGACGACCAGCGTGACCGAAAGGTGTTTCGGATGCCCCGACAAGCGTTGGGGGGCCTTATGGGCCAAGGGGAGGGGGCACATCAGCCCACTAAGGGGCTGTGCGCCCCTCCCACCCCATCTCACGTAACGTGGAGAGGTGGGGGCGCCTCCCCTAGGGCAGCCACCCCTCCCGGCTTGGGGGGCAAGTTTCCTAGGGTGGGGCGCCAAACCCATCTAGGGTTTCCCCTGTGGCCGCCGCCCCTCCCCTAGGGAACCCTAGGGCGCCTCCTCCACCCCCTTCCCCCTATATATAGTGAGGGAGAGAGAGCGCAGCCGCACCCCCTTCCCTGGCGCAGCCCTCTCCTCCTCCAACTCCTCCTCCTCTTTTGTAGTGCTTGGAGAAGCCCTGCCGGAGAACCACGAGCTCCATCGCCACCATGTCGTCGTGCTGCTGGAGTTCTCCCTCAACTTCTCCTCTCCCCTTGCTGGATCAAGAAGGAGGAGATGTCCCCGGGCTGTACGTGTGTTGAACGTGGAGGGTCCGTCCATTCGGCACTAGATCGGATCTTCCGTGATTTGAATCGCCGCGAGTACGACTCCATCAACCGCGTTCTTTGTAACGCTTCCGCTTAGCGATCTTCAAGGGTATGAAGATGCACTCCATCTCTCTCGTTGCTAGCATCTCCTAGCTTGATCTTGGTGACACGTAGGAAAATTTTGAATCATTGCTATGTTCCCCAACAAAAATAATGGTAGATGGTGGGATTGCGCAGGACCATGGTGTAGGAGCAGCTGTAGCAGTATGCAGAGACCAACAGGGTATGTACTTGGGATCCTCATCGCTGGTTATTCCGGGAGTTTCAGACCCGGCAGTTTTCGATGCCATTGCCTGTCGTGAGGCGCTAGCTTTGGCCGAAGACCTATCTCTCCAGAACTTTGTGGTGGCTTGCGATTGCAAACAGGTGGTAGAGGATATTAAAGGAGGGACTGGCGGAGCTTACTTATCGGTCATCAGAGAAATCTATCAAAGGAGTCCCGTTTTTAATAGTTGTAGCTTTATTTTTGAAAGAAGAGCTTCAAATAGCGATGCTCACAATCTTGCTAAACACTCTCTTTTGCTTGTTTTGGGTCGCCATCTGTGGCTTATATCTCCTTATGGCCCGGCATGTATACCTCTTAATGCTACCATAGCTCAATAAAGTGTTAGCACCCCTAAAAAAGTTGAAAAATAGCAAAAATAATATATTAAATGCCCAAAATAACAATTTTAAATGAAAATTTGTATTGTTCAGGTGTTTCGGGTTGGGCCAGGCCTAGGAGATTTTTCACTTCGGGCTTGGCCAGACCCTGGGTATGATCAGGTTAAATCTCAGCCATGGAATGGGACAAAGTTGCTTTAAGATATGTGAGACCTTTTGGGAAGTGGAAGTGAGAAGAATCCTTCAAATCCTATTGCTGAATGGGCAGATGGGCGATCTCGTAGCATGGCAATATGCCAAAACAAATAGCCTCTCTCTTCGTCCATCCTATTGCCTTGAATGGGAGTCTCAACACAGTAAGCAGCTAAAACGGGTCATGGGGCAGAATTGTTCACAATCTAGTACCATTTGGAAGAAACTTTTGAAGTGCTTTCTTACCCTCCATGCTTACTAGAGGAAGAAATGAAATACATGATCCTTTGAACTCATTAGGTGAAAAAACTATTTTTGATGACTTTCATGCTTGCTATATTGAAGGCCATGATGCCCCTATGATACATAGAGATGAATATACTATTGTTATTTGTGATAAGAATAAAATTATTAGTGTTGCACCCACACTTTATAGTCCTATCATGCTTTTGAACTCCCCCAACTACACTATATAAGAGAAGTTTGGTTTTGTTAAGGATTATATTGGTGGCTTGCAACATACTTATTCTCATGATGCTACTAATGAAAGTTATATAATTAACTTTGTTGCTACTCTATAATTATTTTGATAAAGGAAGAAATGACGGGCCTCTCTATGTTTCTAATACACTAAAATTACAAGAAATTGCATTAGCATTTACTCTGTATTCATGAATTGTTCTCTTACGGCATGGCAATGCACATGAAGTGGGTTATATTTCATTGTTACATGATCTATGTGACCATATACTCACTACTTAGATCCAAATGTTTGACAACTTAAATTGGCATTGATATACCTTGGGATCCTATTGGAATGATTAATTGAGCATTTTAAGACTTTGAGGCAACCCACAAAGTTTTAGAGAGTCATTTTCTTCTAGTGTTTCAGAAAATAAAATTTTCCAAAAAAGAGGGAAATGGGGCACTTAAAACTTTCTCAAAAACAAAAGTGGCTAGAAAGGTGAGCAAAAAAAAATAGTGGGAACATATTAACCACAAGTGAGTCCATGACGTGGATTTTATTTTGAAGTTCACACTTCCTAGGTGACAGTGTCATGGACTCACTAAGCGGTCATTTAGGGGCCTTAGCTGGTGATCCGGGCTATTTCCCTCTCGACGATAAAGCTTATCCCCCATCGTCCTTGAGGATGAAGGCCAGATCACGCCCAATTCGATCCTTGAAATACCCATTGCACTACAGCGGCAGCTCGGGCTTGACCCCCATGGGTTCGAGGACTTGTTGGTCAAAGGAAAAGGGGGGCTCCAGATTCTAGGACAGAGTTGTATGAGGTGAGAGTGCCAAGATCCAAACATCTCAATCTCTTCATATGTTCTTCTTGTTGAACTCTTCCTTTCGCTCAACAAATGGGCGAAAGTAGCTCTTCTTTGGTTTCCCTGGGTCCAAGTTGGGGCAAAACCTGCTCTTTTTCCAACCCCGACACTTGGGGAAGTGTTAATCTCTATTGGAGTGGTCCCAGAGCCAACGCTTTCGCAACAGCACGGAAGGTTCACTATATTCTTCCTGAGTCACCCCGTCTCGAATCACTCGGGGTTCTTATTGAAGGTGACCACCACACCTTTACATACCATAAGCAAGAAAGCTTCTGGAGGAATCTCTAACCGTCCAGGATCCCAAGCTCTAAGAGTAACAAGTTGGTTAGATGAACGAGTTGGGAAAACAAAAAATGGTTTGGTAGGAATGTAGATCACGTGAATCTCCTACAAACCCCAAAGAATCAGAGTGTTATCTCAAGCTTTTAGGGTTTGTGAATGGGGGGAGAAAGATTGCACAAGATTAGGGGTGAAGTTTAAAGAAGGGGGTATAGGGGGGTATTTATGTTCGGGAATGTAGTAATTTCAAAATTTTCCTACGCACACGCAAGATCATGGTGATGCATAGCAATGAGAGGGGAGAGTGTTGTCCACGTACCCTCGTAGACCGAAAGCGGAAGCGTTATAACAATGCGGTTGATGTAGTCGTACGTCTTCACGGCCCGACCGATCAAGCACCAAAACTACGGCACCTCCGAGTTCTAGCACACGTTCAGCTCAATGACGTTCCCGGACTCCGATCCAGCAAAGTGTCGGGAAGAGTTCCATCAAGACGACGGCGTGGTGGACGGTGATGATGTTCTACCGATGCGCAGGCTTCGCCTAAGCACCGCCACGATATGATCGAGGTGGAATATGGTGGAAGGGGCACCGCACACGGCTAAGGAACGATCACGAAGATCAACTTGTGTGTCATGGGGTGCCCCCGCCCCGTATATAAAGGAGGGAGGGGGAGGTGCGGCCGCCCCTAGGTGCGCTGGAGGAGTCCTACTCCCACCGGGAGTAGGACTCCTCCTCTTGCCTTGTTGGAGAAGGAAAGGGAAGGGGAAAGAGGAAGGGGCGCCCTCCTTCCTTGTCCTATTCGACTAGGGGAGAGGGCGCTGCCCGCCCTGGCAGGCTCCCTCTTCTCCCTTAGGGCCCATGTAGGCCTGATTAACCCCGGGGTTCCGTAACCCCTGCATACTCGAGAAAATCCGATTTCACCCTAACGATTCTCATATCCAAATATAGGCTTCCAATATATCAATCTTTATGTCTCGACCATTTTGGGACTCCTCGTCATGTCCGTGATCACATCCGGACTCAACAACCTTCGGGACATCAAAACTATAAACTCATAATATAACCGCCATCGTAACGTTAAGCGTGCAAGGACCCTACGGGTTCGAGAACTATGTAGACATGACCTAGAACTATTTCCGTCAATAACCAATAGCGGAACCCGGATGCTCATATTGGCTCCTACATATTCTACTTAAGATCTTTATCGGTCAAACCGCATAACAACATACGCTGTTCCCTTTGTCATCGGTATGTTACTTGCGCGAGATTCGATCGTCGGTATCTCAATACCTAGTTCAATCTCGTTACGGGCAAGTCTCTTTACTCGTTACGTCATGCATCATTCCGTAACTAACTCATTAGTTACGTTGCTTGCAAGGCTTATAGTGATGTGCATTACCGAGAGGGCCCAGAGATACCTCTCCGACAATCGGAGTGACAAAACCTAATCTCGAAATATGCCAACTCAACATGTACCTTTGGAGACACCTGTAGAGCTCCTTTATAATCACCCAGTTATGTTGTGATGTTTGGTAGCACACAAAGTGTTCCTCCGGTAAACGGGAGTTCCATACTCTCATAGTTATAGGAACTTGTATAAGTCATGAAGAAAGCAATAGCAATATACTAAACAATAAAGTGCTAAGCTAACGGAATGGATCAAGTCAATCACATCATTCTCCTAATGATGTGATACCATTAATCAAATGACAACACATGTCTATGGTTAGGAAACATAAACATCTTTGATCAATGAGCTAGTCAAGTATAGGCATACTAGTGACATTAAGTTTTTCTATGTATTCACACATGTATCACGTTTCTGGTTAATACAATTCTAGCATGAATAATAAACATTTATCATGATATGAGGAAATAAATAATAATTTTATTATTGCCTCTAGGGCATATTTCCTTCAGTCTTCCACTTGCACTAGAGTCAATAATCTAGATTACACAGTAATGATTCTGTAACATCCCAAATTTCCTATTTGGAATGTTTTACTATTATAGCTAAGCATCTATGCATTCTGTTTGAAATTGAGTGGCATTTGAAGTTTCAGAAGTTTTGGAATTTGAATTCAAATTTTGGCAAGTGGAAATTATTCCAAAACTATGCCTGATAAATACTTGCAAAAAAGTATGAGAGGAGTAAACATGACACTCCAAAAATATCAGAGGAAAAACATTGCCAAAAGTTTTGAATTCAAATTTGAGTTTTATTTGAATTTTGAAAAAAATGAATTTTTATAAAGTTTGGATTTTGCCTCGAAAATGTTCAAATGATAGGGAATATTCCCCTGATCATTTTGATATATATATATGTCCTATATAAAATATTTATATATTATATATTTCCTCTCTGTTTTTATTTTCAAAAAATAAAATGGAAAAAGAAAAAGACCTCAGCGCCACCAAAGCATCGCCCACCAAGCAGCCGAGGCAACCTGCAGCGCCAGCCAAAGCAGCCAGCCTGCCCAAAGCGCCGAGCTGCCCAACAAGGCCAACCGACCGAGCCTCGCCTGAATCGGGTCCGCGTCGGCCGACCGACCGCAACGCGCTTCCCTTCCCACCGCCAAAGCGGGCCCCCACCTCCTCTTCCTCGCCCACGCCACCAGCCCGCCGCTGCGCGGATCCCGCAGGATCCGGATCTCACCGATCCTCTCGATTGCCCCTCGCGCAAGCCGCACTTCCCACCTATATACCCTCCCTCACCTCATTCCCCCTCGCCTCACCGACCTCTCTCTACCTCCGCACGCGCCGCCGGAGTAGCCGAACGCCGCCACCGCCATTAACCTCGCCGCCGCCGCCTAGCCTCCCCGAGCCCGCTGACTCCACCAACGGACCCCCTCGTCACCAAGACCCGCCGGAGCTCCCGCCGCCGCCTCGACCACCGGAGACGCCGAACACTCGCCGCCCGAGCTGCCGCCGCCGCCGACATCCGATGCGTCGCGAGTTCCACCCGCCGTCCGATCTCGTTTTACGGCTAGGATTAGATCCCCGAAGGGGTATGTTCTTTAAAATAAACCGGTTCAGTCCGTTAGTTCGCTTTAATTTGTTTAGTTAGGTTTTTATTTGAGCCGCCCAATTGCTTAAACCCTAGGCCCGCTTAGTTATATTAGGCATGTATGCTAGTTAGGCCCATTAGGCCATTTTTCTTTTATTTTCGTTTTCTGTTTTAACAGAATAGTTTCAGATTTGAAAAATTCATATCTTTTAATCTACTTAATATTTTTAAGTGATTCTTTTTTGTTGGTTTGCAAATTTCTTATAGTTTCTGTAGAAAATATAATTAGCTATATTAAAATTATTCATAATTGCTTTATTTTAGATTTAGTCAGAATAGTAAATCTGCTATAAAATGAGTTAGGAAAATTATTTTTTATGATTCTTTTGTCCCAACTTTGTCTTGACATTGCCTAACCGTAGGAATTAATTTGGGCATTTTAGGACTAATAAAAAATAGTTTTAATCAGAATCATGTTATTCTTAATTAATTAACTAGCTACTGTTTTCCTATTATTTTAATTAGCAAATAAATTTATTTTTCACATGTGATAGATTATTCTAGGTTAGTTTCTGTCACTTTAGAGCATGAACTTTTATTCATAATAAATAAAACTTTTATTTTATTTTTCTTACTAAAATTTGCTTTAGGCCTAATAGGAGTTTTATAATAGCTTTTAAATTGATTCTTTTTGCTCCTAGTTGCTTAATGCATTCTTTTCTGTTAAGTTAACATAAATCCATGCTTAGGTTCTGTTAAGACAATTTTTGTTATGAAAAACTATTTTTAGTTGTTGCTTGAAGTAGGAAAACCTTGAGTTGGATTTCTTCGAGTTTTCCTTTGGGTTTTGATTCGTTTGTTTTGGTGTGTTATGTTACTATGATGTTATGTTAAGTGATCATATGCTATGTGCTTATTATGGTTATTGTTTGCCTCGGTAGAATTTTCGGAGTGCGAAGCTTTCTACTACGAGTCCCTAGCTTACGAGGATCGTCAGCAAGGCAAGTCATTGATCATGTTTTCTTTATAATACCTATGATTTTTGTTGCATTAGAATTATACCTCCCCACCATGCATGCAGTAGTTGAAATTTGAAGTTATGTTCTTGAGTAATATCATGTGGTAGGATGAACCAATTCCCCTTGTTACCATGACCCGGGACGAAGTAGTTTAATTTTGCTATGCTCGTAGACGGGGTTGGTTGAGTGAATTCATAAGAAAGATGTGAGAGTCAAGATGATGACAACCCCATGAACTTCAAGCTCAAGATGGACTTGAATTTACTATTGGGTGGAGGATTTGTTGACGGGCACCTGAGAACCCAAAGGGTTGGCCGGGATGCATGGAGAAGTGCCATGGCATCTTGCGGAAAGCTTCACCCAGCCACGAAGAGACGGATGGATGCCCCATTGACGGAAGCTTACATGCAGCCGCAAGCCATTATGGGCTCGCTTGGTCAACCCTAGTTGTGACGCTGGCCGGACGGTACTACGAGATGTAGAAGAACGGTAGGATTGGATGGGTACCGGCGGGGCGGAAGAACTCTCCGAAGACCTGTTGCTCATTCCGCCTTCAAACACCATGAAGTGCGAAGACTTAAAAGGAGGAACGATTCTTGCGGGTAAAGTCGCAAACCTCTACAGAGAAAAGATCTAATCGATTAGCCGTGTCCCCGTTACGGACAATTTGAGCCTCGAACTTGGAAGTATTCGAAATCTCAACACTAAAACTAATAAATTAATTTGAGGGGTTATGACTTAATAATTTGGGAATGAGACATTGGTTGGCGGAACCATCTCAATAACTACCAACAACTTTGTAGTATTTGCAAGCAAGTCCACTTTGTAGTAGGAAAAAAAAGCTGGCTTTTCGCAAAATGATGAAACATAGAGCCCCACAGCCAAATTGCATATAGTGTAGGTAATTTTATTATTGTAATCTCTTCATGACTTGCCAAAGATATTCAAAATGCTGACCTACACGGCTGCAACGCCTTATGTTGCGAGAGGAGTATTCCGATCAGAGTGAGGCTACGCTCGCGCTTGGCGATTGCCCTTTGGAGTCGGATGGACTCGCTATTCTTCTACGCTTCGCAGTTTTACTTAGTTTATTTCTCATGAGTTGGCCTTGGCGAATTTATTCTATTGTAATAAAGACTCGATATGAGAACCGTGTAATAAATTCAGGTGTGATTGAACTTTGATTATTTCATCAATGTACCGTGAGTACCCGCATGATCTTGGGATGGTATGCATACGAGACTTGACCGATTTTGGGTCGGGTCGCTCTGAGAGATGGTATCGAGCACACGACCGACCGTGGGACGAACCCCTAGGATCGGAAAGCCATAGGAAGAGACTATTTACTTTATCCTTATCATTCCGTAAATTCTCCCTGTTCATTTCTCGACTTCTCTCGATTTTCAACATTCTAGATGGCGTCGAGTTCACCCCAGCTTTGCTACGGAGTTTTGCCACCAGATGAGACGATGCCCTTCGGCAGAAGCTGGTCCAGATGGTGAAGAAGCTGAAGATTGCTCTGCCCTCGATCACCGGGAAGCCAACCAATGCACTTCCGACGGATACCCGCTACATGATCGAGGTGCACATTCCAGGGAGAACCTTCGGAGGACATACAGAGCCTATTGACTTCGAGTTTACCGACTTCAACTGGATCCTCGGAAGGGACATGGCGATATATCGTGCACTTGGACATCTCCGAGAAGAGTACAGGGCCGAGCTCGATCCATCAAACCTCGCCATGGTTTCTCGCAGAGCAAGGAATGGAGATATCATCCGTACCGTAGAGGACGACTCCATTCTCTCTCATGTCCGAGACTTGGAGTGTCTCCTCAGGAAACGGGAGATCCGCATCGCCAGAACTCAAGGTACACAGGAGGCTGTTGTTCCGTGAACTGAATCGGAGGAGAAGGCACACGCAGACTTCCTTGACCATGAGGAAGAAATCACGGACTTCATGGAGAGAGTCGACGACCAAGATGAAGGTTGCCGCATTAGAGGAAAAGATGGACTTGGGAGAGGACCTTTTCCGAGTGGAGATGACGGACCTCTCGTGAGCAATGACCAGGATTATGAAGGAGTTCCACCGAGGAAGCCGCAAGAGGAGGCGCCAGAATGAGGACGCCACATCGGAGGACATCGCACTGAGGACGCAAGGATTATTGATGAAGACATTTAGTCAACCACCATGTTATTTTACTTTTTCGTCGATCGCTAGGCCGATATTTTCGATTAGTCGTGAGCTTTTGTAATCGAGATTGAACCATGTTTGAGTGGAATGAATAAATGATTGGTGTGATTATGTTTGTGCATTCATATGGGTAGTGATATTTCTCATTAGACCATTGTTCTATTCTAATTTTCTCATCCACTCCAAAACACCAGATGCCTCCGAGACGTGACACCGCTTTTCCGCCGAGCTCACCCAGCTACTCCAAAGCAGCAGAATGCCCTCATGCGTATACTCATCCGTAATCGAACAACAACAACAACAATCCACCGCCACAACCCCCGTTGACAACTTGACTCGATTCCTAAGGCTGAATCCGCCAGTGTTCTCTAGCAGCACTGAGCCGATTGTGGCCGATGATTGGCTCCGCAAGGTCGGAAAAGAGTTAGTCACTGTTGGATGCACTGATGCAGAGAAGGTGCGCTTTGCCGCACATCAACTTGATGGACCTGCAGCTTCTTGGTGGGAGAACTACACCGCCACTTATCCCATCGGCACCATCACATGGGATCAGTTCCAACAGGCTTTCTGCACCGCTCATGTTTCAGCTGGAGCCATGAGTCTGAAGAAGCGTGAGTTCCACAACTTACGCCAGGGAAACCGTACTGTGGTACAATACGTGGATGAGTTCAGCAAGTTAGCTCGCTATGCCCCGGATGATGTGGCCACGATGCCGCAAAGCAGAGAAGTTTCTCGAGGGACTCAATGACGAGCTGGTATGCAACTTATGGTGGCTACCTTCATCAACTACCGTGAGCTGGTAGAAAAGGCCACCATACTTGAAGGCAAGCAGCAGCAGATTGATAGTCATAGCGGAAGTACAGCCAGGGAAGCACAACTCAGAGCTCAGCGAAGCCCGTTATGCCCCATACTCGGAGGGCATACCCATCACAACCATGGAGGACATAACCATGGAGGAAATGGGAACAACCGCAACTAGGACAACAAGTCGCAATGGCAATGGAAACGGTAATGGGAACCAGATCGTTCGCCCGGCTTCAAGGATCTGAGTCACATCACTGCTTCAAGTGCCGTAAAACAGGGCACTATGCCACCGACGCCCGGAGGCCAAGCAGAGGAATGGAAACGGCAATGGAAGCTCAAATAAGAAGCCCAACCCTTTCCTCGTGCTCGGGTGAACCACATTGACGTGGAGGACGCCTATGATCAGCCGAACATCGTGGTTGGTAAGTTTTATTGAATTCACGCTCAGATTGGTACTCTTTGATTCGGTGCAACACATTCATTCATATCAAGGGTAGTTGTGGAAAAGTACGGTTGCCCACTAAAACCCTTAGAAGCCCCTTCGCGTCGGGCCCGCAGAGGAGAAATGATGGCAGTGCTTAGGCTGTCATGCAACCTCAACATCGGAAATCATAAATTTCCGCAGACCTCATAGTATTGGAAACCCAGACGTTGGATGTAATCCTAGGCATGGATTGGTTGACGAAGTTTGAAGGAAACATAGATTGTGCTCAAGAGTCGATTCTGCTCCCCACCCCGGAGCGTAAGAGGATCAAGTATGTATCCGCACGTAGCCGATGAAGAATCAGTGAATTCCCTCACGGAGTTGTTCAGAGGAAGTGCCAGAGTGCAAGATTTTCCGATGTGTTTCCAGAGGAATTACCAGGAATGCCACCGGACAGGGACATTGAATTTCTGATTGAGTTATTGCCCGGCACAGCCCCGATATCCAAGAGACCTTATCGGATGCCACCGAACGATTTGAAAGAGATCAAGAATCAAATTAATGATTTATTGGAGAAAGGATATATTTGGCCAAGCTCATCACCTTGGGGAGCCCCAGTTCTTTTGGTAGAGAAGAAGGATGGAACCTTGAGAATGGTTGTGGATTATCGTTCGCTAAACGATGTGACCATCAAGAACAAGTACCCTCTGCCGATGATTAATGATCTATTTGATCAGCTAGTTGGAGCCAAGGTATTCTCCAAGATTGATCTTCGATCAGGGTATCATCAGTTGAAGATCCGTGAAAAGGATATACCCAAAACAACATTCACTACCAGGTATGGTTTATATGAGTATACCGTCATGTCATTTGATTGACTAATGCCCTGCATACTTCATGAATTTGATGAACAAGGTATTTATGGAATATCTGGACAAGTTTGTCGTGGTGTTCATCGATGATATACTGATATTCTCCAAGAGGGAGGAAGAGCATAAGGAACATTTATGCCTAGTTCGAGAAACTTCGAGAACATCAGTTGTATGCTAAGTTCAGCAAATGTGAATTTTGGTGAAGGAAGTCGGATTCCTCGGACATGTTATTTCAGGAGAAGGAATAGCAGATTGACCCCGCCAAGGTTGAATCACCACCGATTGGCGCCGCCCACCTCACCAAGGAGATCCGCAGTTTTCTCGACTCGCAGGATATTATCGGAGGTTTATTGAGAACTTCGAAGATTGCCAAGCCCATGACCGAGCTGTTGAAGAAGGAAGCCAAGTACATTTGGACCGAGGCTTGTGAAGCCAGTTTTCAGAATTGAAGAAAGCGCTTGGTTACAGCCCCAAAGCTGATTTTGCGGACATACACAAGGATTACCAGTATATTGTGACGCTTCTCGCGTGGACTCGGAGGAGTATTCATGCAGGAAGGAAAAGTTGTAGCTTATACCTCCGCATAGCTACGACCTCACGAGATGAATTATGCCACACATGATTTGGAGTTAGCAGCCGTAGTGCATGCACTCAAGACTGGAGACATTTCCTCATCGGAAACCGCTGTGATGTTTACACAGATCATAAGAGCTTGAAGTATATTTTCACGCAGAAAGAGTTGAACCTCGTGCAGAGGAGATGGCTGGAGTTAATCAAGGATTATGACATGAGATTGCATTACCACCTGTAAGGCTAATGTTGTAGCAGATGCTTTGAGCCGTAAGAGTTATGTGAATACTCTTACAAAGGAGGATTACCCCAGAGTTAGTCGCGACCGAGAGATCTCCGATCGAGATAGTTCCAAGAGGATATGTCGCAACTCGAAGTTCAGTCCACTTTGGCCGAAAGAATTCGTGAAGCCCGAAGTCGGACAAGGAGATTGATGAGATAAAGAAAAGATGAATGAAGGAAAAGCTAAAGGGTTCCGTAAGGATGAACACGGAGCTATATGGTTCGAGGATCGATTTATGTACCCAATGATCCCGAACTCGTGAAGCTAATTCTTCAGAGGCTCATGATTCACCGTATCGATTCACCCGGTAACACCAAGATGTACCGGATTTGAAGGAAAGTTTCGTGGGCGGTATGAAGAAGGATATTGCCGAGTACATAGCAAGATGCGATGTTTGTCCACGAGTAAAGGCTGAACATCGGGCCAGCAGGTTACTTCAACCTTTGCCGATTCCCGATTGGAAATGGGAAAAACTTGGAATGGATTTTATCACAGATTACCCAGACCTGCTCAGTTATGATTCTATCTGGGTAGTGGTTGATCGCTGACCAAGGTAGCTCACTTCATTCCCGTGAAGACTACCTATACCAGTGCTAAGTTGGCCAAGATATACATGACCAGAATCGTATGTCTGCATGGAGTTCCGAGGAGTATCGTGTCAGATAGAGGAACACAATTTACCTCAAAGTTTTGGAATCAGCTGCATGAAACTTTGGGTACGAGGCTGGAGTTCAATGAGCTTTTCATCCGCAGATGATGGATGACCGAGAGAGTCAACCAGATTCGGAGGACATGTTGAGAGCTTGTGTGCTAGACTATGGGTCTAGCTGGGATGATAATTTGCCATACGCAGAGTTCTCATACAACAACAGTTATCAATCCATCAAGACGGCCCTTTCAAAGCGCTATACGGAGGAGGTGCGAACACCATTGTCAGGATGGTGTTGAGATCGATCACTTTTCGTTCCGATCTTATCGAGATTCCTAAGAGAAAGTCAAGCTGATTCGATAGACTCAAGATAGCACAATCGAGATGTAAGAGTTATGCCGACAATAACGCAAGGAAGTAACTTACGAGCGGGAGACCGAGCATATCTTCATGTGTCTCACTTCGTGGAATCAAGAGGTTTGGTGTCAAAGGAAAGTTAGCACCCGATTCATTGGCCCGCATAAAATCCTCGAACGTCGTGGAGAAGTTGCTTACAAGTTGGAATTGCGGAAGGATTGTCCGGAGTTCATGATGTCTTCCATGTTTCTCAATCAAGAAGTGTCATGCCGACATGGCCGATATTCCGTTGAGAGACACAAAGGCCCCTAGAGGCCATACAGCTCGACAAAGATCTGACTTATAAGGAGAAATCCGTCCGAATTCTCGAGACTGCGAACAGAGTCACCCGCAGAAAGATCATCAAGTTTTGCAAGGTCTTTGTGGAGTCATCACTCAAGAGGAAGCCACACGGGAGCGAGAAGAAGACCTTCTTCGAGACCACCCGCACCTATTTGCTAGCCAACCCGAATCTCGAGGGCGAGATTCATCTTAAGGTGGGTAGGTTTGTAACATCCCAAATTTCCTATTTGGAATGTTTTACTATTATAGCTAAGCATCTATGCATTCTGTTTGAAATTGAGTGGCATTTGAAGTTTCAGAAGTTTTGGAATTTGAATTCAAATTTTGGCAAGTGGAAATTATTTCAAAACTATGCCTGATAAATACTTGCAAAAAAGTATGAGAGGAGTAAACATGACACTCCAAAAATATCAGAGGAAAAACATTGCCAAAAGTTTTGAATTCAAATTTGAGTTTTATTTGAATTTTGAAAAAAATGAATTTTTATAAAGTTTGGATTTTGCCTCGAAAAGTGTTCAAATGATAGGAATATTCCCCATCATTTTGATATATATATGTCCTATATAAAATATTTATATATTATATATTTCCTCTCTGTTTTTATTTTCAAAAAAATAAAATGGAAAAAGAAAAAAAAAAAGACCTCAGCGCCAGCCAAAGCCATCGCCCACCAGCGCCAAGGCAACCCAGCCAGCCAGCGCAGCCCACCAGCCCAGCCCATACCGAGCCGCCCATCTGCGCCAACCGACCGAGCCCCTCGCCTGATCGGGTCCGCGTCGGCCGACCGACCGCAACGCGCTTCCTCCCCCCCGCCAAAGGGCCCCCACCTCCTCTTCCTCGCCCACGCCAAGAGCCCGCCGCCGCGGATCCCGCAGATCCGGATCTCACCGATCCTCCCGATTGCCCCCTCGCAAGCCGACCCCCGCCTATATATACCTCCTCACCTCATTCCCCCTCGCCTCACCGACCTCTCTCTCCCTCCGCCGCCTTCGCCGGAGTAGCCGAACGCCGCCACCGCCATTAACCTCGCCGCCGCCCTAGCCTCCCGAGCCCGCTGACTCCACCAACGGACCCCTCGTCGCGCCGCACTCCGCCGGAGCTCCCGCCGTCGCCCCACCACCGGAGACGCCGAACACTCGCCGCCTGAGCCGCCGCCGCCGTCGACATCCGATGCGTCGCCGAGTTCCACCCGCCGCTCGATCTCGCTTTTACGGCTAGATTAGATCCTCAAGGGGTATGTTCTTTAAAATAAACCGTTCAGTCCGTTAGTTCCGCTTAATTTGTTTAGTTAGTTTTTATTTGAGCCGCCCGATTCGCTTAAACCCTAGGCCCGTTTAGTTATATTACGCATGTATGCTAGTTAGCCCATTAGGCCATTTTTCTTTTATTTTCGTTTTCTGTTTTAACAGAATAGTTTCAGATTTGAAAAATTCATATCTTTTAATCTACTTAATATTTTTAAGTGATTCTTTTTTGTTGGTTTGCAAATTTCTTATAGTTTCTGTAGAAAATATAATTAGCTATGTTAAAATTATTCATAATTGCTTTATTTTAGATTTAGTCAGAATAGTAAATCTGCTATAAAATGAGTTAGGAAAATTATTTTTTATGATTCTTTTGTCCCAACTTTGTTTTGACATTGCCTAACCGTAGGAATTAATTTGGGCATTTTAGGATTAATAAAAAATAGTTTTAATCAGAATCATGTTATTCTTAATTAATTAACTAGCTACTGTTTTCCTATTATTTTAATTAGCAAATAAATTTATTTTTCACATGTGATAGATTATTCTAGGTTAGTTTCTGTCACTTTAGAGCATGAACTTTTATTCATAATAAATAAAACTTTTATTTTATTTTTCTTACTAAAATTTGCTTTAGGCCTAATAGGAGTTTTATAATAGCTTTTAAATTGATTCTTTTTGCTCCTAGTTGCTTAATGCATTCTTTTCTGTTAAGTTAACATAAATCCATGCTTAGGTTCTGTTAAGACAATTTTTGTTATGAAAAACTATTTTTAATTGTTGCTTGAAGTAGGAAAACCTTGAGTTGGATTTCTTCGAGTTTTCCTTTGGGTTTTGATTCGTTTGTTTTGGTGTGTTATGTTACTATGATGTTATGTTAAGTGATCATATGCTATGTGCTTATTATGGTTATTGTTTGCCTCG
Source organism: Aegilops longissima (assembly GCA_021605205.1). Classification (NCBI taxonomy): domain Eukaryota; kingdom Viridiplantae; phylum Streptophyta; class Magnoliopsida; order Poales; family Poaceae; genus Aegilops; species Aegilops longissima. The sequence continues at coordinate 700,681,165 of CM038680.1, forward strand.
GTAGAATTTCCGGAGTGCGAAGCTTGCTACTACGAGTCCCTAGCTTACGAGGATCGTCAGCAAGGCAAGTCATTGATCATGTTTTCTTTATAATACCTATGATTTTTGTTGCATTAGAATTATACCTCCCCACCATGCATGCAGTAGTTGAAATTTGAAGTTATGTTCTTGAGTAGTATCATGTGGTAGGATGAACCAATTCCCCTTGTTACCATGACCCGGGACGAAGTAGTTTAATTTTGCTATGCTCGTAGACGGGGTTGGTTGAGTGAATTCATAAGAAAGATGTGAGAGTCAAGATGATGACAACCCCATGAACTTCAAGCTCAAGATGGACTTGAATTCACTCTGGGTGGAGGACGGTTGACGGCACCTGGAGAACCCAGTGGTTGGCGGGATGCATGGAGAAGTGCCATGGCATCTTGCGGAAAGCTTCACCCAGCCACGAAGAGATGGATGGATGACCCATTGACCGAAGCTTACTGTGCAGCCGCAAGCCATTATGGGCTCGCTTGGTCAACCCTAGTTGTGACGCTGGCGGACGGTACTACGAGATGTAGAAGAACGGTAGGATTGATGGGTACCGCAAGTGGCGTAAGAACTCTTCTGAAGACCCTGTTTAGTTCGTCCGCCTTCAAACACCATGAAGTGCTAAGACTTAAAAGGAGGAACGATTCTTGCGGGTAAAGTGCACAACCTCTGCAGAGAAAAGATCTAATCGATTAGCCGTGTCCCCGATTACGGACAATTTGAGCCTCTGGAACTTGGAAGTATTCGGAAATCTCAACACTAAAACTAATAAATTAATTTGAGGGGGTTATGACTTAATAATTTGGGAATGAGACATTGGTTGGCGGAACCATCTCAATAACTACCAACAACTTTGTAGTATTTGCAAGCAAGTCCACTGTAGTAGGAAAAAAACTGGCTTTTCGCAAAATGATGAAACATAGAGCCCCACAGCCAAATTGCATATAGTGTAGGTAATTTTATTATTGTAATCTCTCTTCATGACTTGCCAACATATTCAAAATGCTGACCTACACGGCTGCAACGTCTTATGTTGCAGAGGAGTATTCCGATCAGGAGTGAGGCTACGCTCCGCGCTTGGCGATTGCCCTTTGGAGTCGGATGGACTCGCTATTCTTCTACGCTTCCGCAGTTTTACTTAGTTTATTTCTCATGAGTTGGCCTTCGGCCGAATTTATTCTATTGTAATAAAGACTCGATATGAGAACCGTGTAATAAATTCAGGTGTGATTGAACTTTGATTATTTCATCAATGTACTGTGAGTACCAAAGATGATCTTGGGATGGTATGCATACGTAGACTTGACCGATTTTGGGTCGGGTCGCTACAGATTCTCACACCCATGGAGTCTTGGTGCTGATCATGTTTTGCTCGTGGAAGAGGCTTAGTCAATGGGTCTGCAACATTCAGATCCGTATGTATCTTGCAAATCTCTATGTCTCCCACCTGGACTTGGTCCCGGATGGAATTGAAGCGTCTCTTGATGTGCTTGGTCCTCTTGTGAAATCTGGATTCCTTTGCCAAGGAAATTGCACCAAGATTGTCACAGAAGATCTTCATTGGTCCCGATGCACTAGGTATGACACCTAGATCGGAAATGAACTCTTTCATCCGACTCCTTCATTTGCTGCTTCCGAGTAGCTATGTACTCCGCTTCGCATGTAGATCCCGCCACGACGCTTTGTTTAGAACTGCACCAACCGACAGCTCCACCGCTCAATATAAACACGATCCGGTTTGCGATTTAGAATCGTTCGATCGTGTCAAAGCTTGCATCGACGTAACCATTTACGACTAGCTCTTTGTCACCTCCATAAACGAGAAACATATCCTTAGTCCTTTTCGGTATTTCAGGATATTCTTGATCGCTGTCCAAAGATCCACTCGATTACTTTGGTACCTACCTGCCAAGCTTATTGCTAAGCACACGTCAGGTCTGGTACACAACATTGCATACATGATAGAGCCTATGGCTGAAGCATAGGGAACACCTTTCATTTTCTCTCTATCTTCTGCTGTGGTCGGGCATTGAGTCTGACTCAACTTCACACCTTGTAACACGGGCAAGAACCCTTTCTTTGCCTGATCCATTTTGAACTTTTTCAAAACTTTATCAAGGTATGTACTTTGTGAAAGTCCAATTAAGCGTCTTGATCTATCTCTATAGATCTTGATGCCAATATGTAAGCAGCTTCACCGAGGTCTTTCATTGAAAAACTTTTATTCAAGTATCCCTTTATGCCATCCAGAAATTCTATATCATTTCCAATTAACAATATGTCATCTACATATAATATCAGAAATGCTACAGAGCTCCCACTCACTTTCTTGTAAATACAGAGCTTCTCCAAAAGTCTCAGATAAAACCATATGCTTTGATCACACTATCAAAGTGTTTATTCCAACTCCGAGAGGCTTGCACCAGTCCATAAATGGATCGCTGGAGCTTGCACACTTTGTTAGCACCTTTTGGATCGACAAAACCTTCCGGTTGCATTATATACAACTCTTCTTCCGTAAATCCATTCAGAATGCAGTTTTGACATCCATTTGCCAAATTTCATAATCATAAAATGCGGCAATTGCTAACATGATTCGGACAGACTTAAGCATCGCTACGGGTGAGAAAGTCTCATCGTAGGCAACCCCTTGAACTTGTCGAAAACCTTTCGCAACAAGTCGAGCTTTGTAGACAGTTACATTACCATCAGCGTCAGTCTTCTTCTTGAAGATCCATTATTTTCTATGGCTTGCCGATCATCGGGCAAGTCAACCAAAGTCCAAACTTTGTTCTCATACATGGATCCCATCTCAGATTTCATGGCCTCAAGCCATTTTATGAATCTGGGCTCATCATCGCTTCCTCATAGTTCGTGACGTTCGCCATGGTCAAGTAACATGACTTCCGTAATAGGATTACCGCATTCACTCAGTGCGGATCTTACTCGGTAGACCTCGAGGTTCGATAGTAACTTGATCTGAAGTTTCATGATCAATATCATTAGCTTCCTCACTGATTGGTGTAGTTGTCGCACGAACCGGTTCTTGTGATGAACTACTTTCCAATAAGGGAGCAGGTACAGTTACCTCATAAAGTTCTACTTTCCTCCCACTCACTTCTTTCGAGAGAAACTCCTTCTCTAGAAAGGATCCGAATTTAGCAACAAAAATCTTGCCCTCAGATCTATGATAGAAGGTGTACCCAATAGTCTCTTTTGGGTATCCTATGAAGACACATTTCTCCGATTTGGGTTCGAGCTTATCTGGTTGAAGTTTCTTCACATAAGCATCGCAGCCCCAAACTTTAACAAACGACAACTTTGGTTTCTTACCAAACCACAGTTCATAAGGCGTCGTCTCAACGGATTTTGATGGTGCCCTATTTAACGTGAATGCGGCTGTCTCTAAAGCATAACCCAAAAATAATAGCGGTAAATCAGTAAGAGACATCATAGATCGCACCATATCTAGTAAAGTACGATTACGACGTTCGGACACACCATTTCGTTGTGGTGTTCTAGGTGGCGTGAGTTGTGAAACTATTCCGCATTGCTTCAAATGTAAACCAAACTAGTAACTCAAATATTCTCCTCCACGATCAGATCGTAGAAATGTTATTTTGTTGTTACGATGATTTTCCACTTCACTCTGAAATTCTTTGAACTTTTCAGATGTTTCAGACTTGTGTTTCATCAAGTAGATATACCCATATCTGCTCAAATCATCTGTGAAGGTGAGAAAATAACGATACCCGCCGTGAGCCTCAATATTCATTGGACCACATACATCAGTATGTATGATTTCCAACAAATCAGTTGCTCGCTCCATAGTTCCGAGAACGGCGTTTTAGTCATCTTGCCCATGAGGCACGGTTCGCAAGTACCAAGTGATTCATAATCAAGTGATTCCGAAGTCCATCAAGATGGAGTTTCTTCATGCGTTTTACACCAATATGACCCAAATGGCAGTGCCACAAATAAGTTGCACTATCATTATCAACTCTGCATCTTTTGGCTCCAACATTATGAATATGTGTATCACCACTATCGAGATTCAATAAAAATAGACCACTCTTCAAGGGTGCATGACCATAAAAGATATTACTCATATAAATAGAACAACCATTATTCTCTGATTTAAATGAATAACCGTCTCGCATCAAACAAGATCCACATATAATGTTCATGCTTAACGCTGGCACCAAATAACAATTATTTAGGTCTAAAACTAATCCTGATGGTAGATGTAGAGGTAGCGTGCCGATCATGATCACATCGACTTTGGAACTATTTCCCACGCGCATCGTCACCTCGCCCTTAGCCAATCTTCACTTAATCCGTAGTCCCTGCTTCGAGTTGCAAATATTAGCAATGTAACCAGATCAAATACCAGTGCTCTGCGAGCATTAGTTAGGTACACATCAATAACATGTATATCACATATACCTTTGTTCACCTTGCCATCCTTCTTATCCGCCAATACTTGGGGCAGTTCCGCTTCCAAAGTCCATCACTTCAAAGAGAAGCACTCGGTTTCGTGCTTAGGTCCAGACTTGGGTTTCTTCTCCTGTGCAGCAACTTGCTTGTTGTTCTTCTTGAAGTTCCCCTTCTTCTTCCCTTTGCCCTTCTTCTTGAAACTGGTGGTCTTATTAACCATCAACACTTGATTCTCCTTCTTGATTTCTACCTCCGCAGCCTTTAGCATTGCGAAGAGCTCGGGAATAGTCTTGTCCATCCCTTGCATATTATAGTTCATCATGAAGCTCTTGTAGCTTGGTGGCAGTGATTGAAGAATTCTTTCAATGACACTATCATCAGGAAGATTAACTCCCAGTTGAATCAAGTGATGATTATACCCAGACATTTTGAGTATATGTTCACTGACAGAACTATTCTCCTCCGTCTTACATCTATAGAACTTATTGGAGACTTCATATCTCTCAATCCGGGCATTTGCTTGAAATATTAACTTCAACTCCTGGAACATCTCATATGCTCCATGACGTTCAAAGCGTCGTTGAAGACCCGGTTCTAAGCCGTAAAGCATGGCACATCGAACTATCGAGTAGTCATCAGCTTTGCTCGCCAGACGCTCTTAACGCCGTCGGTTGCATCTCGCAGCAGGCACGGCACCCAGCGGTGCTTCCAGGACGTAATTCTTCTGTGCAGCAATGAGGATAATCCTCAAGTTACGGACCCATCCGTGTAGTTGCTACCATCATCTTTCAACTTAGCTTTCTCAAGGAACGCATTAAAATTCAACGGAACAACAATACGAGACATCTATCTACAACAAACATAGACAAGCAAAATACTATCAGGTACTAAGTTCATGATAAATTTAAGTTCAATTAATCATATTACTTAAGAACTCCCACTTAGACAGACATCTCTCTAGTCATCTAAGTGATCACGTGATCCAAATCAACTAAACCATGTCCGATCATCACGTGAGATGGAGTAGTTTCAATGGTGAACATCACTATGTTGATCATATCTACTATATGATTCACGTTCGACCTTTCGGTCTCCGTGTTCCGAGGCCATATCTCAGATATGCTAGGCTCGTCAAGTATAACCTGAGTATTCCGCATGTGCAACTGTTTTGCACCGCTGTATTTGAACGTAGAGCCTATCACACCCGATCATCACGTGGTGTCTCAAAGACGAAGAACTTTTGCAATGGTGCATACTCGGGAGAACACTTCTTGATAATTAGTGAGAGATCATCTTAAAATGCTACCGTCAATCAAAGCAAGATAAGATGCATAAAGGATAAACATCACATGCAATCAATATAAGTGATATGATATGGCCATCATCATCTTGTGCTTGTGATCTCCATCTCCGAAGCACCGTCGTGATCACCATCGTCACCGTCGCGACACCTTGATCTCCATCGTAGCATCATTGTCATCTCGCCAATCTTATGCTTCTACGACTATCGCTACCGCTTAGTGATAAAATAAAGCATTACAGGGCGATTGCATTGCATACAATAAAGCGACAACCATATGGCTCCTGCCAGTTGCCGATAACTCGGTTACAAAACATGATCATCTCATACAATAAAATATGGCATCACGTCTTGACCATATCACATCACAACATGCCTTGCAAAAACAAGTTAGACGTCCTCTAATTTGTTGTTGCAAGTTTTACGTGGCTGCTACGGGCTTAGCAAGAACCGTTCTTACCTACGCATCAAAACCACAACGATAGTTCGTCAAGTTAGTGCTGTTTTAACCTTCACAAGGACCGGGCGTAGCCACACTCGGTTCAACTAAAGTTGGAGAAACTGACACCCGCTAGCCACCTCTGTGCAAAGCACATCGGGAGAAACTGTCTCGCGTAAGCGTACGCGTAATGTCGGTCCGGGCCGCTTCATCCAACAATACCGCCGAACCAAAGTATGACATGCTGGTAAGCAGTATGACTTGTATCGCCCACAACTCACTTGTGTTCTACTCGTGCATATAACATCTACGCATAAAACCTGGCTCGGATGCCACTGTTGGGGAATGTAGTAATTTCAAAATTTTCCTACGCACACGCAAGATCATGGTGGTGCATAGCAACGAGAGGGGAGAGTGTTGTCCACGTACCCTCGTAGACCGAAAGCGGAAGCGTTATAACAACACGGTTGATGTAGTCGACGCCTTCACGGCCCGACCGATCAAGCACCAAACTTCGGCACCTCCGAGTTCTAGCACACGCTCAGCTCGATGACGTTCCCGGACTCGATCCAGCAAAGTGTCGGAAGAGTTCCGTCAAGACGACGGCGCAGGACGGTGATGATGATCTATCGACGCAAGGCTTCGCCTAAGCACCGCCACGATATGATCGAGGTGGAATATGGTGGAAGGGGCACCGACACGCTAAGGAATGATCACGAAGATCAACTTGTGTGTCATGGGGTGCCCCCTGCCCCGTATATAAAGGAGGGAGGGAGGTGCGGCCGCCCCTAGGGTGCGCGAGGAGTCCTACTCCCACCGGAGTAGGACTCCCCTCTGCCTTGTTGGAGAAGGAAAGGGAAGGGGAAAGAGGAAAGGGGCGCCGCCTCTTCCTTGTCCTACTCGGACTAGGGGAGGGGGCGCGCGACCTGCCCTGGCCGGCTCCCCTCTTCTTCCTTAGGGCCCATGTAGGCCCACTAAACCCCCCCCGGGGGGGGGGTCCGGTAACCCCCCGATACTCCGGTAAAATCCCGATTTCACCCGGAACGATTCCGATATCCAAATATAGGCTTCCAATATATCAATCTTTATTTCTAATTATTTCGAGACTCCTCGTCATGTCTGTGATCACATCCGGACTCGAACAACCTTCGTACATAAAAATCTATAAACTCATAATATAACTGTCATCGTAACGTTAAGCGTGCGGACCCTACGGGTTCGAGAACTATGTAGACATTACCTAGAACTATTTCCGGTCAATAACCAATAGCGGAACCTGGATGCTCATATTGGCTCCTACATATTCTACGAAGATCTTTATCGGTCAAACCGCATAACAACATACGTTGTTCCCTTTGTCATCGGTATGTTACTTGCCCGAGATTTGATCGGCGGTATCTCAATACCTAGTTCAATCTCGTTACCGGCAAGTCTCTTTACTCGTTACGTAATGTATCATTTCGTAACTAACTCATTAGTTACATTGTTTGCAAGGCTTATAGTGATGTGCATTACCGAGAGGGCCCAGAGATACCTCTCCGACAATCATAGTGACAAAACCTAATCTCGAAATATGCCAACTCAACATGTACCTTTGGAGACACCTGTAGAGCTCCTTTATAATCACCCAGTTACGTTGTGATGTTTGGTAGCACACAAAGTGTTCCTTCGGTAAATGGGAGTTGCATAATCTCATAGTTATAGGAACTTGTATAAGTCATGAAGAAAGCAATAGCAATATACTAAACGATCAAGTGCTAAGCTAACGGAATGGGTCAAGTCAATCACATCATTCTCCTAATGTTGTGATCCCATTAATCAAAGGACAACACATGTCTATGGTTAGGAAACATAACCATCTTTGATCAATGAGCTAGTCAAGTAGAGGCATACTAGTGACATTAAGTTTGTCTATGTATTCACACATGTATCACGTTTCCGGTTAATGCAATTCTAGCATGAATAATAAACATTTATCATGATATGAGGAAATAAATAATAACTTTATTATTGCCTCTACGGCATATTTCCTTCAATTTATACCCCCCAAGGCTGAGGTAGTCGTTGGCCCGCAGGCAACCCTAGGCACCCGAGGCAATGGAGTTAGGGCACCCAGATTAGTCAGGAGCAATACCAGGAGGACCGGGCACCCAGACAACACAAGGATATGTCAGCAGGGAGCATTGAGCAAGAGAGCCATGCCCTACTCTGGGCACCTAGAGGTTCAGGGACTGTCGGTGTCAAAACCGGCGGATCTCAGGTAGGGGGTCCCGAACTGTGCGTCTAAGGCGGATGGTAACAGGAGGCGGGGAACACAATGTTTACCCAGGTTCAGGCCCTCTCGATGGAGGTAATACCCTACTTCCTGCTTGATTGATCTTGATGGTATGAGTATTACAAGAGTTGATCTACCACGAGATCATAGAGGCTAAACCCTAGAAGCTAGCCTATGATTATGATTGTTGTCGTCCTACGGACTAAACCCTCCAGTTTATATAGACACCAGAAGGGGCTAGGGTTACACAGAGTCGGTTACAAGGGAGGAGATCTACATATCCGAATTGCCAAGCTTGCCTTCCATGCAAAGGAGAGTCCCACCCGGACACGGGACGAAGTCTTCAATCTTGTATCCTCATAGTCCAACAGTCCGGCCAGAGTATATAGTCCGGCTGTCCGAGGACCCCCTAATCTAGGACTCCCTCAAGAGCCTCACTAACCAGGCTTCAATGACGATAATTCCGGCCAAGCAGATTGTCTTCGCATTGCAAGGCGGGTTCCTCCTTCAATACTCCATAGAAGATTTTGAACACAAGGATCGATCCGACTCCAAAAACAAATTCCACATACCACCGTAGAGAGTATAATATTCCACAAATCTAATCTGTGACAACTTTCATAGCGTGACATCATGCCATGGCCCGTCATTATTCAACCGCTTTTCTCAACCAGCTACTGCACATATTGCGGCGGTTTTCCGCACGCCTTGTCGAGCGAGATCGTGTCCCCTTATTAAGGGATTCTCATCAATACGGGTGTGGGTAACCCAGCCGCGCCATCAATCATGGCGCTTGGGGAATAAGCGAGTTTACCAGGCAAGTGGGGAGGCGCACAGTTTCTACCGCCCTTATAAAGGGACGAGGACTCCTCTTTTTCACCCACGCCTTCTTCTTCAATGCCCATCTATTCTCGCGCACTCGAGCTCCAGCGCCCAAGTTCACATTTTCTCCGCAAAACCACTCCAAACATGTCTGGAGCGGGAGGCAAGTGGATGGTCTCCTCCGTTACAGAGGAGAACATTACTAAGCTCCGGGAAGCCGGATACCTGGCCGCAGACATCGCGCACCGGCTTCCAGATGCGGGGCAGATCGTCCCTACTCCAGAACCCCACGAGAGGGTTGTATTCCTCACCCACTTCGTCCGTGGGGTGGGATTTCCCCTCCACCCATATGTCTGCGGGCTCATGTTGTACTATGGGCTGGACTTCCATGATCTGGCCCCCAATTTCATCCTCAACATCTTGGCGTTTATCGTCGTGTGCGAGGCCTTCCTCCACATCAGGCCCCACTTTGGCCTGTGGCTGAAGACCTTCAACGTGAAACCGAAGGTGGTGGTTGGCCAGCAAGCGGAGTGCGGGGGCGCCATGGTGGGCAAAATGCCCAACGTCACCTGGCTCGAAGGCTCCTACGTGGAGACCGTGAAGGGGTGGCAATCGTGGTGGTTCTACATCACCGAGCCGCTGATACGTCTCCAACGTATCTATAATTTATGAAGTATTCATGCTATTATACTATCCTTCTAGGATGTTTTATATGCATTTATATGATATTTTATATGATTATTGGGACTAACCTATTAACCTAGAGCCCAGTGCCAGTTTCTGTTTTCTCCTTGTTTTAGAGTTTTGCAGAAAAGGAATACCAAACGGAGTCCAATTGACGTGCCAATTTTTGATGATTTTTTATGAACCAAAAGAAGACCACGGAGTATCGGAGTTGGGCCAGAAGAGTCCCGAGCTGCCCACGAGGGTGGGGGGCGCGCCCACCCCCCAGCTCGGGCACCTCCTTGATGTGAGACCGACACAAAAAATTCCTATAAATACAGAAACCTCAGAAAATTAACCTAGATCAGAAGTTCCGCCGCCGCAAGCCTCTGTAGCCACGAGAAGTCAATCTAGGCCCTCTCCGGCACCCTGCCGGAGGGGGCCATCATCACGGTGGCCATGGAGGAGTATCCCGGAGGGGCCATCATCACCATGAAGGCCAAGGACCAGAAGGTGGAGGCCATGGAGGAGGAAGCACAAGGGGGAGAACCTCTCCTCCTCTCTTCCGGTGGCGCCGGAGTGCCATCGGGAGGGGAATCATCGCCACGGTGATCGTCTTCATCAACATCACCATCATCATCACCATCCTCATCTATTTTACGCGGTCCACTCTTTCGCACCCTACTGTAATCTCTACTTGAACATGGTGCTTTATGCTACATATTATGATCCAATGATGTGTTGCCATCCTATGATGTTTTGAGTAGATATCTTTTGTCTTTGGGTTGATTGATGATCTAGATTGGTATGAGTTGTGTGTTTTACTTTGGTGCTGTCCTATGGTTCCCTCCGTGTCGCGCAAGCGTGAGGGATTCCCGCTGTAGGGTGTTGCAATACGTTCATGATTCGCTTATAGTGGGTTGGTGAGTGACTGAAACACAAACCCGAGTAAGAGGGATTGTTGCGTATGGGAATAAAGAGGACTTGATGCTTTAATGCTATGGTTGGGTTTTACCTTAATGATCTTTAGTAGTTGCAGATGCTTGCTAGAGTTCCAATCATAAGTGCATATGATCCAAGTAGAGAAAGTATGTTAGCCTATGCCTCTCCCTCATATGAAATTGCAATAGTGATTATCGGTCTTGTTAACAATTGCCTAGGACAATTCCGCACACCGATCCACCATTATTCCACACTCGCTATTTATATTATTTAGTAATATATTCTAATTTTATGATAACAGCACCTACTTTTATGTTTTAGCTCTCGATATAATGCAAAGTTATCCTATTCATACCCACAACGTAGTTTTATTTCTCATTTCTAGTTGGAAGTAAACGTTCGGTGCACGTAGAGTCGTATCAGTGGAAGATAGGGCTTGAGAGAATATTGATCTTACCTTTAGCTCCTTGTGGTTTTGACACTCCATACTTATCACTTCCACCTTTGTAAAGTGCTACGATGATTCCTTGCACTTGGGGATTATCAAGCTCTTTTCTGGCGCCGTTGCCGGGGAGCAATAGCGTGGGGTTGATATTCTCGTGTGTGCTTGTTTGCTTTCTTCACTAAGTAGATTTTGTTTTTCCTTTTTGTTTCTGTTTATTTGTGGGTGAAACATACAAAAAAAATTAAAGAATGAAAATACAAAAAAATTTACTTGCCTTTCATGCCTAAAAAGTTTTTCAAAAAGAGAAGTGATTGGAAAGTTATGCATTGAAGAAGTGAGGGTCGACCTTGAGCACTTGTGTTCATGCTCACGGAAACAATGTAGAATTTTTCATGGAAGTTTCTCTGTAAAGAGTTATCCCCTTGTATATATTCATTGTATTATAAAAATAAGGTGCGAAGCTTTGGTTTTAGGATGATTAGATTGCTTGTTTACTATGTGCAGAACAAAAACAGAAACTTTGGCTGTAGTGCATGAATTTACATTTTTACTGGAAGTTCAAATGGGTCTGAAACTTTTTGCACATTACTTCTGTAATTTTCTTTTTCAAATTGTCAAATTTAATTCATAATTTTAGGAGTTACATAAGTTTACCAAACTTCCATATTACTACAGACTGTTCTGTTTTTAACAGATTCTGTTATGCGTGTGTTGTTTGCGTATTTCGATGAATCTATGGCTAGTATCGGGGGGTACGAACCATAGAGAAGTTGGAATACAGTAGATTTAACACCAACATAAATAAAGAATGAGTTCATTACAGTACCTAAAGGTAGTGGTTTGCTTTATTACACTAACGGATCTCACAAGTTTTTGTTAAAGTTTTGTGTGGATGAAGTGTCGGAAGGTCGAGGAGCTATCAATATGAGAAGAATAAAGAGAGGTAAGGGTTCAAGCTTGGGGATGCCCAAGGCGCACCAAGTAAATATTTCAAAGGATACTCAAGCATCTAAGCTTGGGGATGCCCCGGTTGGCATCCCATCTTTCTTCTTCAACAATTATTGGTATACCTCGGTTTTTGTTTTGTTCACATGATTTGTGTCCTTTGTGTTTTTCTTTTTCCTTTAAGAACCATGCTAGCATGAGATAGCCCTTCATTGATTTATAGAATACTTCATGTGCTTCACTTATATCTTTTAAGTATGACCTTATAGAATTACTCTTTGTTCTTCACTTAAATCTTTTGAGTATGGTTTTATAGAATGCTTCGTGTGCTTCACTTATATATTTTGAGCTTGGATATTGGTTATTCTATGTTAGTTGTAGAATGCTCCATGAACTTCACTTATATCTTTTGGAGTATGAATAATGTTGGAGAACGTTGTAAAAAATTAAAATTTTTCCTACGGTTTCACCAAGATCCATCTATGAGTTCATCTAAGCAACGAGTGAAAGGAGAGATGCATCTACATACCACTTTGTAGATCGCGAGCGGAAGCATTCAAAAGAACGGGGTTGAGGTAGTCGTTCTCGTCGTGATGCTATCACCGGAGATCCTAGCGCCGAACGGACGGCACCTCCGCGTTCAACACACGTACGGTCAGCGTGATGTCTCCTCCGTCTTGATCCAGCAAGGGGGAAGGAGAGGTTGAGGAAGATGGCTCCAGCAGCAGCACGACGGCGTGGTGGTGGTGGAGCAGCAGTACTCCGGCAGGGCTTCGCCAAGCTCGTGACGGAGGAGGAGAGGTGTTGGGGAGGGGAGGGGCTGCGCCTTGGATGTGTCTGGCAGCCCTCCTCTCGCCCCTCTATTTATAGGGAAGGAGAAATGGCCCCTCTAGATGGGATCTAGAGGGGGGGGCGACGACCAAGGGAGGGAGCTTGCCCCCAAGAAAGGGGGCCCCTCAGGGTTTCCCCCAACCCTAGGCGCATGGGCCCTAGGGGAGAGTGGCGCCCCAGCCCACTTTGGGCTGGATCCCTTCCTCATACAGCCCATAAGGCCCTCCGGGAGAGGTGGCCCCTCCCGGTGGACCCCCGGAACCCCTCTCGGTGGACCCCCGGAACCCCTCCGGTGGCCCCGGTACAATACCGATATGCCCCCGAACCTTTCCGGTGACCGTATGACGACTTCCCATATATAAATATTTACCTCCGGACTATTCCGGAACTCCTCGTGACGTCCGGGATCTCATCCGGGACTCCGAACAACATTTGGTTTGCTGCATACTCATATTCATACAACCCTAGCGTCACCGAACCTTAAGTGTGTAGACCCTACGGGTTCGGGAGACATGCAGACATGACCGAGATGGCTCTCCGGTCAATAACCAACAGCGGGATCAGGATACCCATGTTGGCTCCCACATACTCCTCGATGATCTCATCGGATGAACCACGATGTCGAGGATTCAAGCAACCCCGTATACAATTCCCTTTGTCAATCGGTACGTTACTTGCCCGAGACTCGATCGTCGGTATCCCAATACCTCGTTCAGTCTCGTTACCGGCAAGTCACTTTACTCATACCGTAATGCATGATCCCGTGATCAAACACTTTGATTACATTGAGCTCATTATGATGATGCATTACCGAGTGGGCCCAAGGATACCTCTCCGTCATAATGGCGTGACAAATCCGCCTCGATCCGTGTCAACCCAACGGACACTTTCGGAGATACCTGTAGTGCACCTTTATAGTCACCCAGTTACGTTGTGATGTTTGGTACACCCAAAGCACTCCTACGGTATCCCGGAGTTACACGATCTCATGGTCAAAGGAAAAGATACTTGACATTGGAAAAAGCTCTAGCAAAACGAACTACACGATCTTGTGCTATGCTTAGGATTGGGTCTTGTCCATCACATCATCCTCCTAATGATGTGATCCCGTTATCAACGACATCCAATGTCCATAGTCAGGAAACCATGACTATTTGTTAATCAACGAGCTAGTCAACTAGAGGCTTACTAGGGACATATTATGGTCTATGTATTCACACGTGTATTACGATTTCCGGATAATACAGTTATAGCATGAATAAAAGACAATTATCATGAACAAGGAAATATAATAATAATCCTTTTATTATTGCCTCTAGGGCATATTTCCAACAATCTCCCACTTGCACTAGAGTCAATAATCTAGTTACATTGTGATGAATCGCACACCCATAGAGTTCTGGTGTTGATCATGTTTTGCTCGCGGAAGAGGTTTAGTCAACGGATCTGCGACATTCAGATCCGTGTGCACTTTGCAAATTTCTATGTCTCCATCTTGAACATTTTCACGAATGGAGTTGAAGCGACGCTTGATGTGCCTGGTCTTCTTGTGAAACCTAGGCTCCTTGGCAAGTGCAATAGCTCCAGTGTTGTCACAGAAGAGTTTGATCGGCCCCGACGCATTGGGTATGACTCCTAGGTCGGTGATGAACTCCTTCACCCAAATTGCTTCATGCGCTGCCTCCGAGGTTGCCATGTACTCCGCTTCACATGTAGATCCCGCCACGACGCTCTGCTTGCAGCTGCACCAGCTCACTGCTCCACCATTCAACATAAACATGTATCCGGTTTGTGACTTAGAGTCATCCAGATCTGTGTCGAAGCTAGCGTCGACGTAACCCTTTACGACGAGCTCTTCGTCACCTCCATAAACGAGAAACATGTCCTTTGTCCTTTTCAGGTACTTCAGGATATTCTTGACCGCTGTCCAGTGTTCCTTGCTGGGATTACTTTGGTACCTTCCTACCAAACTTACGGCAAGGTTTACATCAGTTCTGGTACACAACATGGCATACATAATAGATCCTATGGCTGAAGCATAGGGGATGACACTCATCTCTTCTTTATCTTTTGTCGTGGTCAGGCATTGAGCCGAGCTCAATCTCACACCTTGCAAAACAGGCAAGAACCCTTTCTTGGACTGATCCATTTTGAACTTCTTCAAAATCTTATCAAGGTATGTGCTTTGTGAAAGACCTATGAGGCGTCTCGATCTATCCCTATAGATCTTGATGCCTAATATATAAGCAGCTTCTCCAAGGTCCTTCATTGAAAAACTCTTATTCAAGTAGGCCTTAATGCTGTCCAAAAGTTCTATATCATTTCCCATCAAAAGTATGTCATCTACATATAATATGAGAAATGCTACAGAGCTCCCACTCACTTTCTTGTAAACGCAGGCTTCTCCATAAGTCTGCATAAACCCAAACGCTTTGATCATCTCATCAAAGCGAATGTTCCAACTCCGAGATGCTTGCACCAGCCCATAAATGGATCGCTGGAGCTTGCATACCTTGTTAGCATTCTCAGGGTCGACAAAACCTTCTGGCTGCATCATATACAGTTCTTCCTTAAGATAGCTGTTAAGGAATGCCATTTTGACGTCCATTTGCCATATCTCATAATCATAGTATGCGACAATTGCTAACATGATTCGGACGAACTTCAGCTTCGCTACGGGAGAGAATGTCTCATCGTAGTCAACCCCTTGAACTTGTCGATAACCCTTAGCGATAAGTCGAGCTTTATAGATGATAACATTACCATCCGCGTCCGTCTTTTTCTTAAAGATCCATTTATTTCCTATCGCTCGCCGATCATCGGGCAAGTCTGTCAAAGTACACACTTTGTTTTCATACATGGATCCTATCTCGGATTTCATGGCTTCAAGCCATTTGTTGGAATCTGGGCCCGCCGTCGCTTCTTCATAGTTTGAAGGTTCACCGTTGTCTAACAACATGATTTCTAAGACAGGGTTGCCGTACCACTCTGGTGCGGAACGTGTCCTCATGGACCTTCGAAGTTCAGTAGGAGCTTGATCTGAAGTATCTTGATCATCATCATTAACCTCCTCTCTTGTCGGTGCAGGCACCACAGGAACATCTTCCTGAGTTGCGCTACTTACTGTTTCAAGAGGTAGTACTTCGTGAAGCTCTACTTTCGTCCCACTTAATTCTTTCAAGAGAAACTCTTTTTCCAGAAAGGACCCGTTCTTGGCAACAAAGATCTTGCCTTCGGATCTTAAGTAGAAAGTATACCCAATGGTTTCCTTAAGGTATCCTATGAAGACACATTTTTCCGACTTGGGTTCGAGCTTCTCAGGTTGAAGTTTCTTGACATAAGCATCGCATCCCCAAACTTTTAGAAACGACAGCTTAGGTTTCTTCATAAACCATAATTCATACGGTGTCGTCTCAACGGATTTAGACGGAGCCCTATTTAAAGTGAATGTAGCTGTCTCTAGAGCGTATCCCCAAAATGATAGCGGTAAATCGGTAAGAGACATCATAGACCGCACCATATCCAATAGAGTGCGATTACGACGTTCAGACACACCGTTACGCTGAGGTGTTCCAGGCGGCATGAGTTGTGAAACTATTCCACATTTCCTTAAGTGTAAACCAAATTCGTGACTTAAATATTCTCCCCCACGATCTGATCGTAGGAACTTTATCTTTCGGTCACGTTGATTCTCTACCTCATTCTGAAATTCCTTGAACTTTTCAAAGGTCTCATACTTGTGTTTCATTAAGTAGACATACCCATATCTACTCAAGTCATCAGTGAGAGTGAGAACATAACGCTATCCTCCGCGAGCCTCAACGCTCATTGGACCGCACACATCGGTATGTATGATTCCCAATAAGTTGGTTGCTCGCTCCATTGTTCCGGAGAACGGAGTCTTGGTCATTTTGCCCATGAGGCATGGTTCGCATGTGTCAAATGATTCATAATCAAGAGACTCTAAAAGTCCATCAGCATGGAGCTTCTTCATGCGCTTGACACCAATGTGACCAAGGCGGCAGTGCCACAAGTATGTGGGACTATCGTTATCAACTTTACATCTTTTGGTATTCACACTATGAATATGTGTAACATTACGTTCGAGATTCATCAAGAATAAACCATTGACCATGGGGGCATGACCATAAAACATATCTCTCAAATAAATAGAACAACCATTATTCTCGGATTTAAATGAGTAGCCATCTCGTATTAAACGAGATCCAGATACAATGTTCATGCTCAAACTTGGCACTAAATAACAATTATTGAGGTTTAAAACTAATCCCGTAGGTAAATGTAGAGGTAGCGTGCCGACGGCGATCACATCGACCTTGGAACCATTCCCGACGCGCATCGTCACCTCGTCCTTTGCCAGTCTCCGCTTATTCCGCAGCTCCTCCCGTGAGTTACAAATATGAGCAATGGCACCGGTATCAAATACCGAGGAGTTACTACGAGTAATCGGTAAGGTACACATCAATTACATGTATATCAAATATACCTTTAGTGTTGCCGGCCTTCTTGTCCGCTAAGTATTTGGGGCAGTTCCGCTTCCAGTGACCCTTCCCTTTGCAATAAAAGCACTCAGTCTCAGGCTTGGGTCCATTCTTTGACTTCTTCCCGGCAACTGGCTTACCGGGCGCGGCAACATCCTTGCCGTCTTTCTTGAAGTTCTTCTTGCCCTTGCCCTTCTTGAACTTAGTGGTTTTATTGACCATCAACACTTGATGTTCCTTCTTGATTTTTACCTCCGCTGACTTGAGCATTGAAAATACTTCAGGAATAGTTTTCACCATTCCCTGCATATTGTAGTTCATCACAAAGCTCTTGTAGCTCGGTGGGAGCGACTGAAGGATTCTGTCAATGACCGCCTCGTCCGGGAGGTTAATGTCCAGTGGGACAAAGGTTGTGCAACCTGACATTTTGAGTATGTGCTCACTGATAGAACTATTTTCCTCCATCTTACAACTATAGAACTTGTCGGAGACTTCATATCTCTCGACCCGGGCATGAGCTTGGAAAACTAGTTTCAGCTCCTCGAACATCTCATATGCTCCGTGTTGCTCAAAACGCTTTTGGAGCCCCGGTTCTAAGCTGTAAAGCATGCCGCACTAAACGAGGGAGTAATCATCAGCACGAGACTGCCAAGCATTCATAATGTCTTGGTTCTCTGGAACGGGTGCATCACCTAGCGGTCCTTCTAGGACATATTGTTTCCTGGCAGCTATGAGGATGATCCTCAGGTTCCGGACCCAGTCCGTATAGTTGCTGCCATCGTCTTTCAGCTTGGTTTTCTCTAGGAACGCGTTGAAGTTCATGTTGACTTGAGCGTTGGCCATTTGATCTACAAGACATATTTGCAAAGATTTTTAGACTAAGTTCATGATAATTAAGTTCATCTAATCAAATTATTTATTGAACTCCCACTCAGATTTGACATCCCTCTAGTCATCTAAGTGTTACATGATCCGAGTCGACTAGGCCATGTCCGATCATCACGTGAGACGGACTAGTCATCGTCGGTGAACATCTCCATGTTGATCGTGTCTTCCATATGACTCATGTTCGACCTTTCGGTCTCTGTGTTTCGAGGCCATGTCTGTACATGCTAGGCTCGTCAAGTTAATCCTAAGTGTTTTGCATGTGTAAAACTGTCTTACACCCATTGTATGTGAACGTAAGAATCTATCACACCCGATCATCATGTGGTGCTTCGAAACACGAACTTTAGCAACGGCGCACAGTTAGGGGAGAACACTTTCTTGAAATTTTTTATAAGGGATCATCTTATTTACTACCGTCGTTCTAAGTAAACAAGATGCATAAACATAATAAACATCACATGCAATTATACAGTAGTGATATGATATGGCCAATATCATATAGCTCCTTTGATCTCCATCTTCGGGGCTCCATGATCATCTTCGTCACCGGCATGACACCATGATCTCCATCATCATGATGGAGATCATCGTGTCTTCATGAAGTTGTCACGCCAACGACTACTTCTACTTCTATGGCTAACGCGTTTAGCAATAAAGTAATGTAATTTACATGGCGTTCTTCAATGACACGCAGGTCATACAAAAAAAAATAAAGACAACTCCTATGGCTCCTGCCGGTTGTCATACTCATCGACATGCAAGTCGTGATTCCTACGTGAAAGCCACAACGTGATTTGTCAACTTCTATTTACCCCTCATAAGGACCCTTTTCGTCGAATCCGCTCCAACTAAAGTGGGAGAGACAGACACCCGCTGTCGGTGTCAAAACCGGCGGATCTCGGGTAGGGGGTCCCGAACTGTGCGTCTAGGATCAATGGTAACAGGAGGCAAGGGACACGATGTTTTAACCAGGTTCGGGCCCTCTTGATGGAGGTAAAACTCTACGTCCTGCTTGATTGATATTGATGATGTGGATGTTACAAGAGTTGATCTACCACGAGATCGGAGAGGCTAAACCCTAGAAGCTAGCCTATGGTATGATTGTTGTATATTGTATATTGTGTCCCTGTCGACTAGCCTGGCCCTGGTTTATATAATGCACCAGAGGCCTAGGATAACAAGAGTCCTAGCCGAATACTCCGGTGGGGGAGGAGTCCTTGTCTTGATCGCCAAGTCTTGTGGAATCTTCCTTGTATGCGGCAGCTATCCGGACTGGCCCATGAGTATACGGCCCCGGGGGTCCTCGGCCCAATGTAACCGATTGGGGGATGATGTGGTGAGTACCCCCTAGTCCAGGACACTGTCAGTAGCCCCCTGAACCGGTCTTCAAGTTAGGGACGCTCCTCGATTCTTCCGAACTGTTCTTCATCTTCGGTCGTCGGTCTAGAAAACTGGTTCAACAAATCTTCTCATCTTCGATCTTGAGGATAGCCGAAATGCATTCGACGAGTTTACACGTCGGGTATCCGAGGAGCCCCTTTAAGTTTACGGCCTTTATCAATGCCTTGTTATTTTTATGCTACACCTCGGGTTTGAAGTTGTTCCCGGGCGGCACCGTCCTCTTGCGTCCGAGCTCCAACGCCGGACTGCATTCGAGGTATCTTTTGCAGCCGAGCACCAATGCCGGACTGCTTCCCAGCTCTAACGCCGGACTACGTGTCCGAGCTCCAACGCCGGACTGTTTCCGAGCTCCAATGCCGGACTATGTATCCGAGCTCCAACGCCGGACTATGTGTCCGAGCTCCAACGCCGGACTATGTATCCGAGCTCCAACGCCGGACTATGTGTCCGAGCTCCAACGCCGGACTATGTGTCCGAGCTCCAACGCCGGACTATGTATCCGAGCTCCAACGCCAGACTATGTGTCCGAGGTGTCGTAAATCACCTTGGTTCAAAGAAGTTTGAAGGAGTTTAGCCGAGCTTAATGCTGGAAATGCCCTCTATGGAGCCAGCCACTAGCGTCCGAGCTTTATGCCGGACTGCTTCCGAGGTGGTGCACCACCCCGAATGTGGGCCGATTTTTGTCAATATTTTTTATTGATGCAATTTATTCTCTGACGAGATATATAGCCAGTAGCCCTCAAGGAGTGTATTGGTCTAAAACCCGAGATGCACCTGAAGGATGACATAAGACCGCTGATCCCAGTAACCGCTGAGACTCAGGTTGATTTGCAAAATCGGTCTGAGGATCAAGTCCTAGCTCGGCAGAATACTTTGGGACACAAAAAGCGGCGTGCTCAGTCCTCAAGACTCAGGTTGGGTGCGGCCGACCAACCTGAGGATCAAAATCTCCTCGGAAACTGTATTGCACTTAATATTTTCTGCATAGAACAAGCAATGCAAGAGCCCCGAGACATCGGTCGGGTGGCAACACCAGATCGGGGATTGATGTGCCCTTTAATATTTGTAAATAATAATCCCTAAGCCCAAGAGCCCCGAGCCTTAATGCGGCACGGGGCGAATTAAGGATCGATATCCATAGTAAAATCACAAATTATGTGTAATGACTCTATGTATCCAAGTACTTTACATCATTAATGCTCGGATCCGCATTGTACAAAACTTTGTTGACCGACCATCGGCTTCCACCTCCTCGGCCAATAGCCGAGGAGTGTTTGTCCTACTTTATAAAGCCTTTATGAGGGCAAAGATTTACAACAAACAAGGCAATCTGGCCATATGGTTTTATAAACAAAGGTACGCGGAGAGGCATGTTATATTACTGTTTAACAGAAGAAATGTCTTCCAAAAATAGTCCCGCTATCGGTTCCTTTCTTTGGGTTGTCATGCTAAGCATGATCATGAAACCTCAGCTCTAATGGAAGAGCCAAATATTGAGGATTTAGTTTGGGGGGCCAGTTACTAGCCCCCGGTAGTGTTCAGCGACAGTCGAGGTCAAGCCATAAACACTTTGGCCAATGTTATGAATGGCCCGTCATTTAATATAGTCATCGGATCGCTGACCAGTTTACACCTATTGTGACAGTCAGTTTTCGGCTTTCTCCACTGAGGTGCTTGACCATGCGAGCTGGAAGCACAATCGCAGTGGTTCTCCCTTTGCACACCTAGCCGACCAAAGCGGAACGTAGGAGGCAAGCGCGGGAGCCGGGCAACCCAACTATTGACCGAAGACACAATTCGAAACTGGTGCATATATAGCAATATCCGAGAATGTTTTTTCCGAATCTCTAAAGGTGTCCGGCGTTGCACGGCGAGACTTGTGCTGAAAACACACAAATAGTTTAAAAGTGCCAAAAGCTTGGAAAACCAAAAAAACGTCAGTAAAACATGACGTCCGAACAAGATCAAGTGTTCGGTGCCAATCCGAAAAATTGGACTTTAGAAAAAAAGTGCTTCTGCCGTGCTTTAACATGACACAGCCTATCTCAAGACTTCAAGCGGGTCAGCCTACGGCTTCAGTCTCCCATCCCGAAGGCGGAGTACTTCTCATTAGGCTAGTTTAGAAAACTAAACTCTAGCGGTTTTGAGAGAGAAATTAGGCTCCCCGGCTAATGACCGCACACTTGTGTCGAGAAAAGGAGTGATAAATAATAAAAATTTGCAACGACTAAGAAGAAAAACACTTATTATAAAACGGCTCAAATAAACATAAGAGCCCCCAAGTGACTTGGGTAAAAGTTGACTATATAATGTAAGGTGACATGTAAAATGCCTTCTAGCTGGATTGTAGATCGTTTGTCATAGCGGACCTTTTCGCTTCAACCTCTGGACCCAATAGTCCGGAGTGTGTCCGAATACCCTCGTGGTTATATAAGAACCGTGGTATGCATGGAGACAAGGCGTAGGGGTCATTAGTGCTGTATCAGACAAGTGCCCAACTAGTTATGTTATATTACATGGGTAGTAAGAAACATCTTCGAGGAGAATAGTTCCGTTAAGGGTTCCTTTATTTGGGATGCATGCCCTAAAGTGCATGTCAAAGCTGCTATGAAAGCAGAAAATCATCAGGGGCAGATGGGTAAATAATTAAAACCATCTTTTAGTTCACCGACCGAATATTCCCTTAAGAGGCTTCACCCGTCTGAGGTACACATCCGCTGACCCGCAGTAACAATCGCAGAGGTGCTCCTTTACCACCTAGCCGAACAATCGGGAGCGTGAGGGGTAAGCAGGAGCCAGCAACCCAGCTTGGCCAAAACTTAAGTCATATCGATGCATATAATGGTGAAGAAAAGGTACATGCGGGCGTGACACATGTGTTGGGCATAAAGCCAGTATTAATAAGCTTCATTAAAGAAGCCCCGTGTATAATGAGCGGGTAGCGCGTCAAGTATGTGCAAACAAAGTTTGGACAAGGAAAATTTTTACAAGCAACTTTTTTTCCAACAAATTACAATGCTTGGTCGAACCGAACACAAGTTAGAAATTTAAAACTTTGAGCATGAAGGCAACTTAGCTGGTTAATGTGTTCGGTATTGACGACGCGGTCCGAGCTTGGTGCGGGACAAGGTTCCATCCCCCAAGCCGGTCCCGAGGTGGCAGAGCAAAAAGCTCGGCACTCCGAAGTGGTGACATAGCAATGCAGGACGGCAGAGTGATGCCGAGGTCCCTGGCATGGGGTAATGAAGTGTTGACGAAGCCCCCCGTCCAGCCGAGGTGACGTCAAAGGATATAGTCCGGCTGGATCATTTTCCTGTGCACAAAAAATAGTGCAAACCAAAGATAATAGTAAAAAAAATTGTTGTATAATAAATAATTTATGCAAAGTGAGTAATAAAAGAAATATGGCCTGGCGCCGAAGTAACCAGAGTAATAATTCCTTTGGAAAAATTAACCCAAACAAGCAAAAAGAAACACTAGGATTAATAGCACCTGGTTTATTTGTTGTAGCAATCCGAAGGAAGGTGATTCCCAAAATTGGGACTCGATCCGCGCACCCATTGCCTGGTCAGCTAGTGACGCCGAAGTGTCCGGAGTAGGTTGATGAAGAGATGGCGAAGCCCCCGGTCCAGCCGAGATGTCGAAGTAGGTCAGCGTGATGGACACTAGCTTGAAGAAGCAATAGTGCGGCCCTGCTGATGCAGGTCGTGACGTGGTCGATGCCGGCTTGATGAAGCGACCGTGCGGCGATGCCGGTATGCCCGCTCGGTGTAATCCATGAGGCGGCGATGTTGGTGATGATTTATCCTTCACGATGCCGGACTCTTGTTCAGCTTGCCAAGATGATGATCCGAAGAAGTTGAGCTTGGCTCAACAAAGTGACGACGTGTCTAGCGCAGGTCGGCAGCCGTGGAGCAATATTGCCGGACTGGTTTGACACCAGCATGATGTTGAAGATCATGTTCAAAAGATCTTAAAGTTAGTGGGATGTGTTCGGGAACAAAACACAATACCCCATACAAAACTTCTTTCAAAAAGGATGTCCGAAATCCCGTTCATAAAAAAGACGAACTCGGGTCGGATTCGTTTTCGCGCAGAAAACAGATCCGAAAAGTGATGCACTAATCGGAAGTTTCCCGGAGTTTGGACGGTCGGATCGAGCTGAATTTTTGGCAGGTGGTAGATAAGGGAATTCCGCAGCAAATCAACGGTTGGATCCTCCAAAGGACATCCGAGCTAGACGCTGGATACCACGCCCTAAACTCGTCCGGATTCTCGTCCAGATCCAACAGGGCTCCGGTATATCGGAGATTGCCGGATATTCCTCCATCGGAACTCAACGAAATTTTTGCAGGGTTGTTGTAGACTTAATTCCGCATAATTTCACCGAAGTAATCATTTAGGCGACACTAGAGGAGGCGGTGGCGGCGGACACAATTCCGCTGTCCAGAAAAACAGTACGGTCGCCCGAGGGCAATGTTGACGTTGAGCCCCCGGGCTCCCTGGATGATTCCTCCATGATCTTGATAGAGATCGGAGTTGATGTTGATGAAGTCTCTCATCCGAATATGACGATCGGATGTAGGGTGCAGTCCTTGGTCGAACCAAGGTGACCAGTCGAGCTGGTGACGAAGATGCCGAAGTTGCAGTTGATCTGCAGGCGATCCATTGATCCTTTCGTCGATCACACAGCGGAACTCTCAATGAAAGCACCAATGTCGGTGTCAAAACCGGCGGATCTCGAGTAGGGGGTCCCGAACTGTGCGTCTAGGATCAATGGTAACAGGAGGCAAGGGACACGATGTTTTACCCAGGTTCGGGCCCTCTTGATGGAGGTAAAACCCTACGTCCTGCTTGATTGATATTGATGATGTGGATGTTACAAGAGTTGATCTACCACGAGATCAGAGAGGCTAAACCCTAGAAGCTAGCCTATGGTATGATTGTTGTATATTGTATATTATGTCCCTGTCGACTAGCCTGGCCCTGGTTTATATAATGCACCAGAGGCCTAGGATAACAAGAGTCCTAGCCGAATACTCCGGTGGGGGAGGAGTCCTTGTCTTGATCGCCAAGTCTTGTGGAATCTTCCTTGTATGCGGCAGCTGTCCGGACTGGCCCATGAGTATACGGCCCCGGGGGTCCTCGGCCCAATGTAACCGATTGGGGGATGATGTGGTGAGTACCCCCTAGTCCAGGACACCGTCACCCGCCAGCCACCTTATGCAACTAGTGCATGTCAGTCGGTGGAACCGGTCTCACGTAAGCGTACGTGTAAGGTTGGTTCGGGCCGCTTCATCCCACAATACCGCTGAAGCAAAATAAGACTAGTAGCGGCAAGAAAGTTGACAACATCTACGCCCACAACAAATTGTGTTCTACTCATGCAAAGAGAACTACGCATAGACCTAGCTCATGATGCCACTTTTGGAGAACGTTGCAGAAAATTTAAATTTTTCCTACGGTTCCACCAAGATCGATCTATGAGTTCATCTAAGCAACGAGTGAAAGGAGAGATGCATCTACATACCACTTTGTAGATCGCGAGCGGAAGCGTTCAAAAGAGCGGGGTTGAGGTAGTCGTTCTCGTCGTGATCCTATCACCGGAGATCCTAGCGCCGAACGGACGACACCTCCGCGTTCAACACACGTACAGTCAGCGTGACGTCTCCTCCGTCTTGATCCAGCAAGGGGGAAGGAGAGGTTGAGGAAGATGGCTCCAGCAGCAGCATGACAGCGTGGTGGTGGTGGAGCAGCAGTACTCCGGCAGGGCTTCACCAAGCTCGTGACGGAGGAGGAGAGGTGTTGGGGAGGGGAGGGGCTGCGCCTTGGATGTGTCTGGCAGCCCTCCCCTTGCCCCTCTATTTATAGGGGAAGGGAGAAGGGGGGCCGGCCCCTCTAGATGGGATCTAGAGGGGGAGGGGCGGCCAAGGGGAGGGAGCTTGCCCCCCAAGGAAGGGGGGCGCCCCCCCTCAGGGTTTCCCCCAACCCTAGGCGCATGGGCCCTAGGGGGGAGTGGCGCCCCAGCCCACTTTGGGCTGGATACCTTCCTCATACAACCCATAAGGCCCTCCGGGAGAGGTGGCCCTCCGGTGGACCCCGAACCCCTCCGGTGGCCCCTAGACAATACCGATATGCCCCGAACCTTTCCGGCGACCGTATGACGACTTCCCATATATAAATCTTTACCCCCGGACTATTCCGGAACTCCTCGTGACGTCCGGGATCTCATACGGGACTCCGAACAACATTCGGTTTGCTGTATACTCATATTCATACAACCCTAGCGTCACCGAACCTTAAGTGTGTAGACCCTACGGGTTCGGGAGACATGCAGACATGACCGAGATGGCTCTCCGGTTAATAACCAACAGCAGGATCTGGATACCCATGTTGGCTCCCACATACTCCTCGATGATCTCATCGGATGAACCACGAT
Source organism: Aegilops longissima (assembly GCA_021605205.1). Lineage (NCBI taxonomy): Eukaryota > Viridiplantae > Streptophyta > Magnoliopsida > Poales > Poaceae > Aegilops > Aegilops longissima. The sequence goes on from CM038680.1 coordinate 700,707,524, forward strand.
GTCGAGTATTCAAGCAACCCCGTATACAATTCCCTTTGTCAATCGGTACGTTACTTGCCCGAGACTCGATCGTCGGTATCCAAATACCTCGTTCAGTCTCGTTACCGGCAAGTCACTTTACTCGTACCGTAATGCATGATCCCGTGATCAAACACTTTGATTAAATTGAGCTCATTATGATGATGCATTACCGAGTGGGCCCAGTGATACCTCTCCGTCATACGGAGTGACAAATTCCAGTCTCGATCCGTGTCAACCCAACGGACACTTTCGGAGATACCTGTAGTGCACCTTTATAGTCACCCAGTTACGTTGTGATGTTTGGTACACCCAAAGCACTCCTACGGTATCCGGGAGTTACACGATCTCATGGTCAAAGGAAAAGATACTTGACATTGGAAAAAGCTCTAGCAAAACGAACTACACGATCTTGTGCTATGCTTAGGATTGGGTCTTGTCCATCACATCATTCTCCTAATGATGTGATCCCGTTATCAACGACATCCAATGTCCATAGTCAGGAAACCATGACTATCTGTTGATCAACGAGCTAGTCAACTAGAGGCTTACTAGGGACATATTATGGTCTATGTATTCACACGTGTATTACGATTTCCGGATAATACAGTTATAGCATGAATAAAAGACAATTATCATGAACAAGGAAATATAATAATAATCCTTTTATTATTGCCTCTAGGGCATATTTCCAACAAATAATACTATCATTTAAAGTGGGTTTGGAAGAGTGTCAACTTTAGGAATTAGTGATCCCACTATTTTGGAGGATGTTGAATCTTAGTGTGATATTTATGAAAGTGGATTTGGAAGAGTGTCAACTTTAGCTAGTAATGACTCCAATATTTCGGAAGAGGTTCCAATTGAGTATGAGAACAAAGTTGCTATCCATGATGCTACTGAAAATTATTATGAGGAATGAATACATGCTTGTAGGAGTTGCAATAATATCAAGTTTCCCCTCTATGTGCTTAAAGTTTTGAAGTTATACTTGTTTTGCCTTCCTATGCTAGTTGATTGTTGTTCTTATAAGTTGTGTGCTCACAAAATCCCTAGGCATAGGAAGTAGGTTATATTTAAATGTGCTAGTCATATTCTTCAAGATGCTCTCTTTGTACTTCAATTCCTATCTTTTATGTGAGCATCATTGAAATCATCATGCCTAGCTAAAAGGCATTAAAGAAAAGCGCTTGTTGGTTGACAACCCAATGTTTGCCCTTACTGTTTTTGTGTGTTTACATGAGTAATCTACTGTAGTAATCATGTTTTATAGCTTTTGTTTCAATAAAGTGCCAAGTAAGACCTTTGGGAAGACTTAGGAGAAAGTTAATGTGATCTTGCTGTAAAAAAACAGAAACTTTGCGCTCACGAGATTAGCTGTCATTTTTTACAGAAGATTGCTTTTGAGTTGATTCTTTTTGCAGAAGATTAATATACAAATTCGTCACGTCCACAAATTTATTTCATAATTTTTGGAGTAGCATAATTATGGTTTATGTTCAGATCATTACAGATTGTTCTGTTTCTGACAGATTCTGTTTTCATTGGATAGTTTGCTTGTTTTCTAGTTTCTATGACTTATGTTTCTCAATATAAATCATAGAAATGATATGATACAGTAGGAATTGTGTGAGAACAATTATGAACCTTGTCTTTGACAGTACCAAAGTGAATGGTTTGCTCTTTATCATACTAACCTATCTCACGAAGTTTGGTTAAGTTTTGTGTGATTGAAGTTTTCAAGTTTTGTGTGAGATATCGATATGAGGAGAATAAGGAGTGGAAAGACCCTAAGCTTGGGGATGCCCAAGGCACCCCAAGGTAATATTAAAGGAAGACTCAAGTGCCTAATCTTGGGGATGCCCCGGGAGGCATCCCCTCTTTCGTCTTCAAAACTATCGGTATACCCTACTCGGAGCTATATTTTTATTCGTCACATGATATGTGTTTTGCTTGGAGCGTATTTTCAATTTTGCTTTCTGTTTGAATAAAATCATTGGATCTGAATTATTGAATGAAAAAGAATCCTCCCATGGCTAGTTAATTATTTGACTACCCAGTGTTCTTCACTCATATCTTTTGAAGTAGTTTGTCATTTACTTGTGTGCTTCATGTATATCCTAGGAGTAAATGGTTGAATAAGTTGAATGTCATAAATCTGAATTTATATATGTTTTGTATGCTTATAACATGGGGAGTAATGACTTCACACATAATAAGTATAGGTAGTAAACTTATTGAAAGTTAGCAAACGTAGAATTGGTCACTTGAACAATTCATGAAAGAATATTGAAGGGCGAGGGATTTCACATATAAATATACTATCTTGGACATCTTTTGTAGTTGTGAGCACTCTTTAAAATATGACATGCTAAAAGGTTGATGTTGGACAAGGAAGACAACATAATGGGTTATGTTTTCTTATATCTGAAATAAAGTATATTGTCATGGATCGCCCAACACATTGAGCTTGCATTTCCCCCTCATGCTAGCCAAATTCTTTGCACTAAGTAGAGATACTACTTGTGCTTCCAAATATCCTTAAACCAAGTTTTGCCATGAGAGTCCACCATACCTACCTATGGATTGAGTAAGATCCTTCAAGTAAGTTGTCATCGGTGCAAGCAATAAAAATTGCCCTCTAATTATGTGTGATTGATTGGTGTGGAGGAAATAAGCTTTATACGATCTTGTGATGTGGAAGAAATAAAAGCGACGAACTGCATAATAAAGGTCCATATCACAAGTGGCAATATAAAGTGACGTTCTTCTGAATTAAGATTTTGTGCATCCAACCCTGAAAGCGCATGGCAACCTCTGCTTCCCTCTGCAAAGGGCCTACCTTTTACTTTTATCTCTTACCCTTATGCAAGAGTCATGGTGATTTTCACCTTTCCTTTTTTACATTTTATCCTTTGGCAAGCACCTTGTGTTGGAAAGATTCTGATATATATATCCAATTGGATGTAAGGCATCATGAACTATTATTGTTGACATTACCCTTGAGGTAAAAGGTTGGGAGGCGAATCTATAAGCCCCTATCTTTCTCTGTGTCTGATTAAAATTTGAACCCATAATTATCGAGTGAGTGTTAGCAATTGTGAAAGACTAAATGATAGTTGAGTATGTGGAGTTTGCTAAATCAAAGCTCTCACATAGACCCTTCCAGAAAATAAGATGAATTGCAATTGTTTGATGACTAAGAATATTGTTTGTTAGTTTTCAAGAAAGTTTATGATCTATACTTTAAACATGTGATTTGCTTGTGTCAGGACCCCGATTCCAAGTCACATTGATCAAGCCGGTAACACCTCATATCACTTTCCGGCCTCACGCACGGTATTCCCATGGGTGTCGCCTTACCATGGCCAGGGACCGTTTGCGCCTTTTGGCTCACGTATATGATAGTGTCGCTAGCATCCATATGACAGAGAACCCGGGCCGACATGGCTAGTCGTGAACCCAAAGCGGCACTAACCCATGGGGACAGGCATACATGAATCAACTCCGAGCATGTCGGTCAAGCGCGTGAATCCGGCTGTAGCACTGGCTAACAGGACTCGGAACCCGGGCTGTAGCAGGCTAGGCAGGACTCGGATGTCACCAGCGTGACATTTCCCGAAGGACGAACACAGAACAAAGTGAATCACATGCCAGCCAGTCAAGTATCCTGAGCAGTAGTGCTTGGCTAGCAGGACTCCGGTGAACCGGGCTGTAGCGGACTACTATGGCTCAAGGAAGCACTAGACTACATTTCCCCATAAGAAAGGCTGCCAAGGATAAACAACTAGATTGTCGGATCCCACAAATACCAAGCATTTCAAACATACACACAATATGCTCGATATGTGTAAATACAACATGGCATCACAACATAACTCTACGACTCAAGTATTATTCATTAGGCTCCGAGGAGCGAGATATTACAAACATGGGTCTCATGACCCAACATTCAGAGCATACAAATCAAAGCACAAGCGGAAGCTTAACATGTCTGGGTACAGACATCTACAAATGAAAAATGCTTAGAAGCCTGACTATCTACCAGATCCTTCCGAGGGCACAAGATCGTAGCTGAGGTAACAAGCTAAACGTCGAAGTCCACGCAGAACTACTAGCGAGACTGACGTCTCTCTGCAAAAACATAAAATAGGCAAACGTGAGTACAAATGTACCTAGCAAGACTTACATCAGAACTAACTACATATGCATCATTATCAACAAAGGGGTGGTGGGGTTTAACTGCAGCAAGCCAGCTTTGACTCGGTGGCTATCCTAAACTACGACTGCAAGTAACTCTTTTGAGGTGGCGCACACGAGTCCACATATTCACCATATCAATACACCACTATGGATCCGCTCCCGTCTACCTACGAGAACGCCATTCATAGCACTCACACTTATCTTGCGAGTTTTAGAGTATCCACTTTCACTTGTCTATGAACTAATATAGGTAACCCAGAAGTCCTTTACCGCGGACACGGCTATTCGAATAGATGATGTTAACCCTGCAGGGGTGTACTTCTTCACACACGCTCTCACCACTTATCTCCGTTTACATGAAATGTACTCGGCAACCTTCAAGCGGAAGCCCAGCGAGGGTGTCGGCCACGGCCTACCTAAACACTCAAGTCTCTAGTCCAGGTTTATCGCCTATTCGGGTTCCATCAGCAGGGAGTCCGGCTGAGGTTTCCACTAACGGCCCCGAACAATGTGACCAGGGTTCCCAAGACACCAAACGGGCAAATCGGTACACCGGGCCACGTGCCTACCGCAACACAGCCCACCCCTGCGGTCAGCCCATGCTGCTGACCCAAAGATACTACAAACACCAGAAACTACTTGCAACTCCTGGACAGAGGTCAAGGGTGATTAAGAAGCCGAGAGGGTCCATTGGTTTTGGGCCCAATGCGTGGTAGTAACTGTTTCATGGATCACAAACACATAACTCAGTTCCTGAGGACGGCTTCAATGAGACAACCCACCATGTTCTCCTACATGGCCTCTCACCGCTACCTTTACCAAATCATGTTCACACACTTAGCTCACACATAGTAGGACATGTTTACACACCTCCGATTCATCCCAGATGAATCAGACCTGACACAACTCTAAGCAATAGCAGGCATGACAAACAAGCATGAATGAGTAGGCACATCAGGGCTCACACAACTCCTACTCATGCTAGTGGGTTTCATCTAGTTACTGTGGCAATGACAGGTCATGCAGAGGATAAGGGGTTCAGCTACCGCAGTAAGTAACAGTTGAATCGTTGTTGTCCTAATGCAGTAAAAGAGAGCAGGAGCGAGAGAGTGGGATTGTATCGGAATGAACAAGGAGGTTTTGCTTGCGTGGCACTTCTGAAGATAATATAGTTCTTCATCGGTGTCATCGAACTCATCGTCGGAACCACGTCGATCGAGAGGGGACAAACACCGGCAACTGAGAAAGAACACAATCAATGCAATGCCACAATATGATGCATGATCATGACATGGCAATATGCTGTGATTTGAGCTAATGCATGTAGCTATGATTTAAATGTAGTTGGTTTGAATACATGATTCAAATTCCAACTCCATATATGATTATTTAAATGCCCTTTATTTGTTTTGTCCAAAACAGAGGACAAACATTGTTCAAACATGTATGAGGATGGTACAGATGGATTCTTTGAATGTTTCTGATAATTTTTCATATATAAATTAATTCATTTGGAGCTACGGTTGAATTACTATGAATTTTAGAAGTTTAGATCATTTTCTGGAATTTTTTGAATAATAATAATTCTAGAAAATGAGTTATTGCGTCGAGATTAGGTCATCTTGACCTCGGCGAGTCAACAGCGGTCCAGTCAAACCTGACCAGTGGGGTCCACCGTCGCTGATCGGGCTGGTTAGTGTCAATGACAGTGGGGCGGGTCAATGACACGCCGCAAGTCAATCTTGACGTGTGGGGTCGGTCATCGTGTGACGTGGCCAGGTCAACCTGACCTGTGGGGCCCGTGGAGGTTGGTTTAATCTAAACGCAAATAAAATCTGGGTTAGTTAGGCGCGGGCCCACCGTCATTAGCTCGTGGTTGTTTAGTGGCGGTGATTAGTACTAATCTCGCGCCACGACAAAGATGCCGAATTTGGCCGGCGGCGACCATCCAGCGCAGCGGAGGCGCGCCGGAATCGCGCTACGGACGTCGGCTGCACATGCCGAGGGCACCAGGGCGTAGCCCTTGCTTGCCCGCATCGAGGAGCAGGGGAGTTGGACGCGGGGGTCGTCGGAATCATGCCGGCGACGAGCTTTGGCGGCGGCCGGAGTTCGGGCAGGGTCGGGTTTGACGCTACGGTGCACGGGAGTAGGAGCTGGTGCCGGCTACGGGCTCCCGGTGCTGCGCTGAGCACAACAGAGAGGTTGGCTTCGAGCCATTGTGGCTCTAGCCACGACGGCGCCATGGACGGCGGCGGGGAGCTTTCGGGTGAGGTGGAAACGGCGGCTACGGAGGCCAAACGAGCACGGGAGCTAGGGGGAGAGGAAGAGGAGCTCACAGCGAGTTGAACGGAGGCCTCGGCGTGCTCGGGGAGGGGCTGGTGATGACAGAAGGTCGCCGGCGATCTCGGTGGCCCGAGGAGGAAGAAGACGGCGTGGTCGGCGCCCAAGGATGAGGACGACGGCGATGGCGAGGCTGAGGGGCTCCCGGGGCTTGTTTTGTTCTTCTCGTGGACGTGCAGAGCCGCGGCGGAGCCTAGGGATACGGTGGGGAGGTCAGGCGAGCTCGGTGGGCGCGTTGGCAGCGAGCGGCGGCGATGGTGGTGTTCGGTCGCGGGAGGAAGAGAAAGCAGAGGAGGATGGGGTCGGAGGGAGAAGTGGATGTGGCGCCAGGGAGGTGCGTGGCATCTCCAGGGGGGTCGGGGAAACGACAAGCGGGAGGTGGCCGGGGCGCGTGTGCGCGCACGGCGGCCACACGCCCATCCTCCTGGCAAAGGAGGAAGACGACAGGGGAGGGGGCCAGGTGGGCTGGGCCGGCCACTTGGGCCGCCAGGTAAGGTCCAGGTGGGCTTCTCTCTCTCTTACTAAATTGTTTTCTGTTTTCTAATTTTCTGCAACTGTTGGGCTTTATTAAAAATACTTAAACAGACCCAAAATTCATGAAACTGCACAATGCCACTTGTTGGAATATAGCCAACAGCAAACATTTTGGTTTATGATTATTCGAGCATTTAAAATATTTAATAGCATTTAAATGCCCAAATGCAAATAGAGTATGATTTAATCCAGAGCCCAATATGTCATGGAAAAATGTGCATCACCTCTGGTTACTGTTTCCAGCATTTTCCAAAACTGGTGAACATTTTTGAAGGCCATTTGGGTTCATTGAAAAATATTGTTTTAGTTGAACCTATTTGAATTGCTTTAGTGCTAGGGCTTGGTCATCCCCACTTCAAAATTTCCTTTGAAATCAAACATGATGCATGGATGCAGATGCCACTAATTACAACAATTCTGGGGCTGTGACAACTCACCCCCACTAAACAAGAATCTCGCCCCGAGATTCAAGACGTGAGGTAAGAAGACAAAGGGGACACTAAGCATCACAAACTTCATGATCAAGGTTGCACTTCATAAGAACGCTGATTCGGTCACCATCTTTGTCTCGACATCTTGCTCTGAGAACTCCAGCTATCATGACAACGAGAGGAAAAGGAAAACTCTAGAAGGATCGATCTTCCCGAAGATCGGACAACTAATGATCAACTCATGGAATGAAACGTTGAACATTTCTCGAGCTGAGACATGCAACATACATCCCGAGGGAAGAAGTGTAACAGATGACGAAGGTTCACTACGTAGATACAATTCCACACTTAAGAGGGTGGTGAACGGTTGTCAACGTAGCGAGGAGTTGATTTGCCATGATACCATAACGAGACATCTTAAGGAAGGTGACTCGCAGGAATAATCCCTTAAGTGGCAAAAGAATTATTTTTGTTTCAGAGATCATTGAAACTCTTTATACCAGCCTAAGGCAAACACAATCGATCGTTTGGCGGAGTTCAAAGGAATGGCATATCCGGTTTCGAATGGATGATGTGGACTACCTTGTTGAAGACAACGCAATGGATGATTTTGCTTTCATCGAAAATGGATGGGACCCATGACAAGTCCACTTTAAGGATGATCCTGAACAAGAATTACTAATAAGGCATCCCATGGTGAAATGGCACAAAGACGGTGCAAGCTAGGAACAAAATGCAAATGCTGGGAATGTTCCAACCATCATATCTGCCTGAGATTCAGATCCGATTGGTGATAGGATACTTCAGACTCAAAATGTCTGAAAGAAAGTTTGCAACACGATTCGACGAGATGGCGTTGCGGGATTCTCGAGGAATGAACTAAGATATCAAGCTCCAAAACATGAGCTGGTTCTGCTAAACACATGTAAACACGCTGTCTCAGACAAGCATGACCACATGGTAGTCTTATAATGAAACACCACTGAGTTCAGGAGGGGAACCATCATTGCGGATATCGAAGTCCTTACATAAGTCCGGATTAGCTCTTAGGAAGGAACTTCTTCTCCTTGAACAAATCAACGAGTGGCTTGGGGTGCTAAGGAATACATATGGAGTGGAGGTAATTAATCTGCCAAACCATAGAATACCTCGCACGAATGCATGACTGACTTGGGATGATTCCGAAGGAAGCAAACCAAACCTTTCTCAAATTCATGGCGGCAACTTGCACCAAAAGCACATGAATCCGAGGAGGTCACTTCTTCCATCCAAGCATAAGCTTCACGAACAGAACACGAAGGCATTGCTCACAAAGTTTCCAACACTAGGTTGATGTTCAACATGATTCATGGGGGAGACAAAATGCTGCTGATGGGCTCAACGGCAACTCATCGGAATTTCCATATCACCGGACTTCCACCATCATGTGAACACGGTGATAGCATTGGTCAGACCAAAAGATGTAATGGTGTATGCTCGAGGGGTCAACCACGAGTAAGACAACATTACGAACATCGTTGGTTCTGATTTGACTTGACGATAGCCCATACTCAAATCAAGTTTGATAAGACAATAGGTTCAACAACTGATCACGAGGACCAATCGATGGAGATATCATCTTTCTTCAACACACACACAAACACAAAAATATCCCTTCAGAATGAGCTAAATTTGGCAAAGCTTTTATCGTCCAACTCTCCAAGTTGTTGTTTAGCTGAACCAACCAGCTCAGGGATATCCAACACGGATTCTTGGAGAAGGGGTGGTTTACAAGAAACCAACTTGATCACGAACTTAACATAGCGGTCAGGTGACAACCTGGTAGCACTTCCAAGAAGATATTCGGAAGGTCACGAACCACCGGTATGTTATTAAGCTCGGGAGCAATCTTGCTTTTCAGAGCAAGATGATATGATCAAAAGAGTGAGGAATTGACACAATCCTAACTTATTAATCGAAGAGTGCACCAGAAATAAGGACTAGGTAGCACAATCAATCTTAGGATGATGATTTAATAACCAACACGCTAAGAATGAGAATATTGTCCATTAACTGCCAAGCAACGAGGTTGCTAGGAGTATCGATTTCACACATCATAGTTCACTTGTCGGCATTCCGGTTACAACAACACGGGACCGAGGAATGAATAATGATAGCGAGAAGTATCACTACGTCAAGAACTCATGAGAAATGGTGCAATTCTCATGACAACCCTGACATAAAGAGGGCAATACTTCGGGGTGGAACAGAATCAAAAGTTGGATTGGCATTTTGATCTGCGGAATACAACTGCTTTGACCCAATCCTAGATATGGATGAGGTACTGGAGTTTGTTTCTCCAAGTCATTCCGGATAGAATGGCTTGACGGACCACAAGAGTAATAGGCATCGATAAACGAATGCACGCATACCCTTGACTATCAATTGATAGACGGGGGTCAGAATACAACTGAAGAGGGACAACTCAAGAGGACATATATCTTTCTGAGTTGTAATTGCGTAGATTAATATGTCGAACCAAGTTCAATAGGTTTCTTCCGGATAACCCATGCAGAAAGGTAGAACTGGCAGAATCACAATTATGAATGGGGAACTCCTCAAGAGTACACTGATTGTGGTATTTTTGTTCAAAGAACTTCTGCCTTAATGGTTCATGGTATTTGGAAGAAGGAAATCCCACGGACCTCGAGGACTATCGCAAAGTTACTAATATCCTAAAGGAACTAGCAAACACTATCAACAGGAGGTAAGTAGGGGGAATCTCAGGTTCAAGAACCCAGGAATGGAATACCTACTAACTAATAACATCACGGGATGCTTTTGAAAATGATGGCCAGAATCATCACACGGGGAACACAAAACATGGCTAGTTTACTAGGTAATCTTCTAAGACACCTAGGGTCGTAGTAATAACTCCAACATATATGTCGAGGCAATAAATTACCTCAACGCACCGATTAGTGTGCTTATTCTGACCATAAAGGGCATCGGAAACGGAAACAAAGGATTTGCAAATGCATCAGACTATTTAGAAACCTAGGATGACTCGGACAGCATAACGGCTGTAAATGCTCAAAATGATTCGAGACATCCTGCAAAAATGGTGGCATAACCACTAAGAAGCACAATATTAAGGTTCCGAGACCAACTATGAACACACGGAAGTGGTAGAAACTGAACTGAGATTTGAAACTATCAATTCTATAAGTCTATGGATTAGTAACACATCATCATGATAGATAGATGAGAAGGCCTAGTTCTTAATACCCGTAGAAGAGAAGAGGATGACTCAGATCAGAAGGCCATGAGGTGTAAGGAGTAAAAAGAGCCTTACGTTCCCTCCCACAATCAATTCCCTTACATAACTAAAGCATTTCTAGACACAACTTCGACCACTTTGGCTTGGTAATCCCACAGCAACAGCTCGATACCAAAGCTGTCAGACCCGATTCCAAGTCACATTGATCTAGCCGGTAACACCTCATATCACTTTGCGGCCTCACGACGGTATTCCCACGGTGTCGCCTTACCATGGCCCGGGACCGTTTATGCCTTTTGGCTCACGATATGATAGTGTCGCTAGCATCCATATGACAGAGAACCGGGCCGACATGGCTAGTCGTGAACCCAAAGAGGCACTAACCCATGGGGATATGCATACATGAATCAACTCCGAGCATGTCGGTCGACAGCGTGTGAATCCGGGCTGTAGCACTGGTCGACAGGACTCGGGAACCCGGCTGTAGCAGGCTAGGCAGGACTTGGATGTCACCACGTGACATTTCCCGAAGGACGGACACAGAACGAAGTGAATCACATGCCGCCATCAAGTATCCTGAGCGATAGTCTGCTGGGCTAGCAGGACTCCGTGAACCAGTAGAAGCGGACTACTATGGCTCAAGGAAGCACTAGACTACATTTCCCCATAAGAAAGGCTGCCAAGGATAAACAACTAGATTGTCGGATCCCACACATACCAAGCATTTCAAACATACACACAATATGCTCGATATGTGTAAATACAACATGGCATCACAACATAACTCTACGACTCAAGTATTATTCATTAGGCTCCAAGGAGCGAGATATTACAAGCATGGGTCTCATGACCCAACATCCAGAGCATACAAATCAAAGCACAAGCGGAAGCTTAACATGTCTGGGTACAGACATCTACAAATGAAAAAGGCTTAGAAGCCTGACTATCTACCAGATCCTGCCGAGGGCACAAGATCGTAGCTGAGGTAACAAGCTAAACGTCGAAGTCCACGCAGAACTACTAGCGAGACTAACGTCTCTCTGCAAAAACATAAAATTGGCAAACGTGAGTACAAATGTACCCAGCAAGACTTACATCAGAACTAACTACATATGCATCATTATCAACAAAGGGGTGGTGGGGTTTAACTGCAGCAAGCCAGCTTTGACTCGGTGGCTATCCTAAACTACGACTGCAAGTAACTCTTTTGAGGTGGCGCACACGAGTCCACATATTCACCATATCAATACACCACTATGGATCTGCTCCCGTCTACCTACGAGAACGCCATTCATAGCACTCACGCTTATCTTGCGAGTTTTAGAGTATCCACTTTCACTTGTCTATGAACTGATATAGGTAACCCAGAAGTCCTTTACCGCGGACACGGCTATTCGAATAGATGATGTTAACCCTGCAGGGGTGTACTTCTTCACACACGCTCTCACCACTTATCGCCGTTTACACGACATGTACTCGGCAACCTTCAAGCGGAAGCCCAGTGAGGGTGTCGGCCACGGCCTACCTAAACACTCAAGTCTCTAGTCCAGGTTTATCACCTATTCGGGTTCCATCCGCAGGGAGTCCGGGTGAGGTTTCCAATAACGGCCCCGAACGATGTGAGTAGGGTTCCCGAGACACCAAACGGGCGAATCGGTACACCGGGCCACGTGCCTACCGCAACACAGCCCACCCCTGCGGTCAGCGCTGCGTGCGGCCCCCAGCATACTACAAACACCAGAAACTACTTGCAACTCCTGGACAGAGGACAACGGTGATTAAGAAGCCGAGAGGTTCCATTGGTTTCGGGCCCAATGCGTGGTAGTAACTGTTTCATGGATTACAAATACAGAACTCAGTTCCTGAGGACGGCTTCAATGAGACAACCCACCATGTACTCCTACATGGCCTCTCACCGCTACCTTTACCAAATCATGTTCACACACTTAGCTCACACACAGTAGGACATGTTTACACACCTCTGATTCATCCCGGATGAATCAGACCTGACACAACTCTAAGCAATAGCAGGCATGAAAAACAAGCATGAATGAGTAGGCACATCAGGGCTCACACAACTCCTACTCATGCTAGTGGGTTTCATCTAGTTACTGTGGCAATGACAGGTCATGCAGAGGATAAGGGGTTCAGCTACCGCAGCAAGTAACAGTTGAATCGTTGTTGTCCTAATGCAATAAAAGAGAGCAGGAGCGAGAGAGTGGGATTGTATCAGAATGAACACGGAGGTTTTGCTTGCGTGGCACTTCGGAAAATAATATAGTTCTTCATCGGTGTCATCGAACTCATCGTCGGAACCACGTCGATCGAGATTGACAAACACCGGCAACTGAGAAAGAACACAATCAATGCAATGCCACAATATGATGCATGATCATGACATGGCAATATGCTGTGATTTGAGCTAATGCATCTAGCTATGATTTAAATGAAGCTGGTTTGAATACATGATTCAAATTCCAACTCCATATATGATTATTTAAATGCCCTTTATTTGTTTTGTCCAAAACAGAGGACAAACATTGTTCAAACATGCATGAGGATGGTACAGATGGATTCCTTGAATTTTTCTGATAATTACTCATATATAAATTAATTCATTTGGAGCTACGGTTGAATTACTATGAATTTTAGAAGTTTAGATCATTTTCTAGAATTTTCAGAATAATAATAATTCCAAAAAATGAGTTATTGCATCAGCATTAGGTCATGCTGACCTCAGCAGGTCAACAGGCGGGTCCAGGTCAAACCTGACCAGTGGGGTCCACCGTCGCTGATCGGGCTGGTTAGTGTCAATGACAAGTGGGGCCGGGTCAACAGACACGTCAGCAAGTCAATACTGACGTGTGGGGTCGGTCAACGTGTGACGTGGCCAGGTCAAACTGACCTGTGGGGCCCGTGGAGGTTGGTTTAATCTAAATGCAAATAAAATCTGGGTTAGTTAGGGCGTGGGGCCCAGCTGTCATTGGCTCAGGTGGTTGTTTAGTGGCGGTGATTAGTACTAATCTCGCGGCCACGACAGCACACTGGAATTTGGCCGGCGGCAACCATCCAGCGCGGTGGAGGCGCGCCGGAATCGCGCTACGGGCGTCGGCTGCACATGCCGAGGGCACCAGGGCGTAGCCCTTGCTTGCCCGCATCGAGGAGCAGGGGAGTTGGACGCGGGGGTCGCCGGAATCGTGCCGACGACGAGCTTTGGCGGCGGCCGTAGTTCGGGCAGGGTCGGGTTTGACGCTACGGTGCACGGGAGTAGGAGCTGGTGGCGGCTACGGGCTCCCGGTGCTGCGCTGAGCACAACAGAGAGGTTGACTTCGAGCCCTTGTGGCTCTAGCCACGACGGCGCCATGGCCGGCGGCGGGGAGCTTTCGGGTGAGGTGGAAACGGCGGCTACGGAGGCCAAATGAGCACGCGAGCTAGGGGGAGAGGAAGAGGAGCTCACATTGAGTTGAACGGAGGCCTCGGCGTGCTCGGGGAGGGGCTGGTGACGACAGAAGGTCGCCGGCGATCTCGGTGGCCTGAGGAGGAAGAAGACGGCGTGGTCGGCGCCCGAGGATGAGGACGACGGCGATGGCGAGGCTGAGGGGCTCCCGGGGCTTGTTTTGTTCTTCTCGTCGACGTGCAGAGCCGCGGCAGAGCCTAGGGATACGATGGGGAGGTCAGGCGAGCTCGGTGGGCGCGTTGGCAGCGAGCGGCGGCGATGGTGGTGTTCGGTCGCGGGAGGGAGAGAGAGCAGAGGAGGATAGGGTCGGAGGGAGAAGTGGATGTGGCGCCAGGGAGGTGCGTGGCATCTCCAGGGGGGTCGGGGAAACGACAAGCAGGAGGTGGCCGGGGCGCGTGTGCGCGCACGGCGGCCACACGCCCATCCTCCTGGCAAAGGAGGAAGACGACAGGGGAGGGGGCCAGGTGTGCTGGGCCGGCCACTTGGGCCGCCAGGTAAGGTCCAGGTGGGCTTCTCTCTCTCTTACTAAATTGTTTTCTGTTTTCTAATTTTCTGCAACTGTTGGGCTTTATTAAAAATACTTAAACAGACCCAAAAATCATGAAACTGCACAATGCCACTTGTTGGAATATAGCCAACAGCAACCATTTTGGTTTATGATTATTCGAGCATTTAAAATATTTAATAGCATTTAAATGCCCAAATGCAAATAGAGTGTGATTTAATCCAGAGCCCAATATGTCATGGAAAAATGTGCATCACCTCTGGTTACTGTTTCCAGCATTTTCCAAAAATGGTGAACATTTTTTAAGGCCATTTGGGTTCATTGAAAAATATTTTTTTAGTTGAACCTATTTGAATTGCTTTAGTGCTAGGGCTTGGTCATCCCCACTTCAAAATTTCCTTTGAAATCAAACATGATGCATGGATGCAGATGCCACTAATTACAACAATTCGGGTCAGGACAACTCACCCCACTAAACAAGAATCTCGCCCCGAGATTCAAGACGTGAGGTAAGAAGACAAAGGGGACACTAAGCATCACAAACTTCATGATCCAGGTTGCACTTCATAAGAACGCTGATTCGGTCACCATCTTTGTCTCGACATCTTGCTCTGAGAACTCCAGCTATTATGACAACGAGAGGAAAAGGGAAACTCTAGAAGGATCGATCTTCCCGAAGATCGGACAACTAACGATCAACTCATGGAATGAAACGTTGAACATTTCTCGAGCTGAGACATGCAACATACATCCCGAGGGATGAAGTGTAATAGATGACGAAGGTTCACTATGTAGACACAATTCCACACTTAAGAGGGTGGTGAACGGTTGTCAACATAGCGAGGAGTTGATTTGCCATGATACCATAACGAGACATCTTAAGGAAGGTGACTCGCAGGAATAATCCCTTAAGTGGCAAAAGATTTATTTTTGTTTCAGAGATCATTGAAACTCTTTATACCAGCCTGAGGCAATCACAATCGATCGTTTGGCAGAGTTCAAAGGAATGGCATATCCGGATTCGAATGGATGATGTGGACTACCTTGTTGAAGACAATGCAATGGATGATTTTGCTTTCATCGAAAATGGATGGGACCCATGACAAGTCCACTTTGAGGATGATCCTGAACAAGAATTACTAATAAGGCATCCCATGGTGAAATGGCACAAAGACGGTGCAAGCTAGGAACAAAATGCAAATGCTGGGAATGTTCCAACCATCATATCTGCCTGAGATTCAGATCCGATTGGTGATAGGATACTTCAGACTCAAAATGTCTGAAAGAAAGTTTGCAACACGATTCGATGAGATGGCGTTGCGGGATTCTCGAGGAATGAACTAAGATAGCAAGCTCGAAAACATGAGCTGGTTCTGCTAAACACATGTAAACACGCTGTCTCAGACAAGCATGACCACATGGTAGTCTTATAATGAAACACTACTGAGTTCAGGAGGGGAACCATCATTGCGGATATCGAAGTCCTTACATAAGTCCGGATTAGCTCTTAGGAAGGAACTTCTTCTCCTTGAACAAATCAACCAGTGGCTTGGGGTGCTAAGGAATACATATGGAGTGGAGGTAATTAATCTGCCAAACCATAGAATACCTCGCACGAATGCATGACTGACTTGGGATGATTCCGAAGGAAGCAAAACAAACCTTTCTCAAATTCATGGCGGCAACTTGCACCAAAAGCACATGAATCCGAGGAGGTCACTTCTTCCATCCAAGCATAAGCTTCACGAAGGGAACACGAAGGCATTTCTTACAAAGTTTCCAACACTAGGTTGATGTTCAGCATGATTCATGGGGGAGACAAAATGCTGCTGATGGGCTCAACGGCAACTCATCAGAATTTCCATATCACCGGACTTCTACCATCATGTGAACATTGTGATAGCATTGGTCAGACCAAAAGATGTAATGGTGTATGCTCGAGGGATCAACCACGAGTAAGACAACATTACGAACATCGTTGGTTCTGATTTGACTTGACGATAGCCCATACTCAAATCAAGTTTGATAAGACAATAGGTTCAACAACTGATCACGAGGACCAATCGATGGAGATATCATCTTTCTTCAACACACACACAAACACAAAAATATCCCTTCAGAATGAGCTAAATTTGGCAAAGCTTTTATCTTCCAACTCTCCAAGTTGTTGTTTAGCTCAACCAACCAGCTCAGGGATATCCAACACGGATTCTTGGAGAAGGGGTGGTTTACAAGAAACCAACTTGATCACGAACTTAACATAGCGGTCAGGTGACAACCTGGTAGCACTTCCAAGAAGATATTCGGAAGGTCACGAACCACCGGTATGTTATTAAGCTCGGGAGCAATCTTGCTTTTCAGAGCAAGAAGATATGATCAGAAGAGTGAGGAATTGACACAATCCTAACTTATTAATCAATGAGTGCACCAGAAATAAGGACTAGGTAGCAAAATCAATCTTAGGATGATGATTTAATAACCAACACGCTAAGAATGAGAATATTGTCCATTAACTGCCAAGCAACGAGGTTGCTAGGAGTATCGATTTCACACATCATAGTTCACTTGTCGGCATTCCGGGTACAACAACACGGGACCGAGGAATGAATAATGATAGCAAGAAGTATCACTACGTCAAGAACTCATGAGAAATGGTGCAATTCTCATGACAACCCTGACATAAAGAGGGCAATACTTCGGGGTGGAACAGAATCAAAAGGTGGATTGGCATTTTGATCTGCGGAATACAACTGCTTGGATCCAATCCTAGATATGGATGAGGTACTGGAGTTTGTTTCTCCAAGTCATTCCGGATAGAATGGCTTGATGGACCACAAGAGTAATAGGCATCGATAAACGAATGCACGCATACCCTTGACTATTAATTGATAGACGGGGGTCAGAATACAACTGAAGAGGGACAACTCAAGAGGACATATATCTTTCTGAGTTGTGGATGCGTAGATTAATATGTCGAACCAAGTTCAACAGGTTTCTTCCGGATAACCCATGCAGAAAGGTAGAACTGGCATAATCACAATTATGAATGGGGAACTCCTCAAGAGTACTCTGATTGTGGTATTTTGGTTCAAAGAACTTCTGCCTTAATGGTTCATGGTATTTGGAAGAAGGAAATACCACAGACCTCGAGGACTATCGCAAAGTTACTAATATCCTAAAGGAACTAGCAAACACTATCAACAGGAGGTAAGTAGGGGCAATCTCGGGTTCAAGAACCCAGGAATGGAATACCTACTAACTAATAACATCACGGGATGCTTTCGAGAATGATGGCCAGAATCATCACACGGGGAACACAAAACATGGCTAATTTACTAGGTAATCTTCTAAGACACCTAGGGTCGTACTAATAACTCCAACATATATGTAGAGGCAATAAATTACCTCAACGCACCGATTAGTCTGCTTATTCTGACCATAAAGGGCATCGGAAACAGAAAGAAAGGATTTGCAAATGCATCAGACTATTTAGAAACCTGGGATGACTCGGACAACATAACGGCTGTAAATGCTCAAAATGATTTGAGACATCCTGCAAAAATGGTGGCATAACCACTCAGAAGCACAATATCAAGGTTCCGAGACCAACTATGAACACACAGAAGTGGTAGAAATTGAACTGAGATTTGAAACTATCAATTCTATAAGTCTATGGATTAGTAACACGTCATCCTGATAGATAGATGAGAAGGCCTAGTTCTTAATCCCCATAGAAGAGAAGATGATGACTCAGATCAGAAGGCCATGAGGTGTAAGTAGGAAAAAGAGCCTTACGTTCCCTCCCAAAATCAATTCCCTTACATAACTAAAGCATTTCTAGACACAACGTTGACCAGTTTGGCTTGGTAATCCTACAGGCAGTCAGGCTCTGATATCAAAGCTGTCAGGACCCCGATTCCAAGTCACATTGATCTAGCCGGTAACACCTCATATCACTTTGCGGCCTCACGCACGGTATTCCCACGGGTGTCGCCTTACCATGCCCGGGACCGCTTAGCCTTTTGGCTCACGATATGATAGTGTCGCTAGCATCCATATGACAGAGAACCCGGGCCGACATGGCTAGTCGTGAACCCAAAGCGGCACTAACCCATGGGGATAGGCATACATGAATCAACTCCGAGCATGTCGGTCGCGTGCGTGTGAATCTGGGCTGTAGCACTGGGCTAACAGACTGCGGAAACCGGGCTGTAGCAGGCTAGGCAGGACTCGGATGTCACCGCGTGACATTTCCCGGGACGTACACAGAACGGTGAATCACATGCCGCCACCAAGTATCCTGAGCGGTAGTCTGGGCTAGCAGGACTCCGTGAACCGGGCAGAAGGAACTACTATGGCTCAATGAAGCACTAGACTACATTTCCCCATAAGAAAGGCTGCCAAGGATAAACAACTAGATTGTCGGATCCCACACATACCAAGCATTTCAAACATACACACAATATGCTCGATATGTGTAAATACAACATGGCATCACAACATAACTCTACGACTCAAGTATTATTCATTAGGCTCCGAGGAGCGAGATATTTCAAACATGGGTCTCATGACCCAACATTCAGAGCATACAAATCAAAGCACAAGCGGAAGCTTAACATGTCTGGGTACAGACATCTACAAATGAAAAAGGCTTAGAAGCCTGACTATCTACCAGATCCTGCCACTACTAGAAATCCCCTATTAACCGACGGTTAAATTACCGTCAGATATTTTAGTTCACCGTCGGATATCCTTATAATTGACGGTTCACCGTCGGCCATCTCCCGTCGGCTATGCTTGGTCGGCCATTACACTAATAGTCGACGGTACGGTCGGCTAATACCTTCTCCCACGGTAATAAGCCGACGGTGAGCCGTCGAGTATGTGTTTGTCTCCAGGTAGCTCGCGACAACTAGACGACGCTTATAGCCGAGGGTTACCCGTCGGGAATATCATCCCCGACAGTAATCGCCCACCGTCGGTTTTCATAATGGTCGATGGTATATTTCACCTGATAGTGTTTCTTATTGCCATGAGGAGAACCAAACCCTCAACTAATATATTTGCCAACGGTGGATACACCCCTTCAGAGATTCTTTTATTTGAGAGTCTGGTGAACACTATCAATTTATTATTCACGTATGGTATTAGTGATCCCTCATGTATTGCTTTGACCGAGGGGTATTGCACAATAGGGAAGTGGGATTCACAATAGTAGCATTTCAGAATATTGGCATTTCAAATACATCTCATAAGTACACATGCACACATCACGAAAGACCGTTATATTATATTTATTTAGAATAACCTCGGAAGGTATCAGGGCCTAATTAGTGCAAATTACATTGGTCATAATGATCCATCTTGAAATTGTCAAATGCAAAACAAAGTAGTAACTTGTACAAACATTTTGCATAAGCTAAATTTGCCACGAGCTTCAGGACTTCTCTTTGCTGCATTACTTGAACAGAACATCGAGTTCATCACCGTCATCGCCGTGTTATCATATTGCTCATTGCCCTATGGATCATCATCACCCTCCACATAGATGTCATCTGCCACTTTGCCACCATCCAGTCTTGCTTCATATATATTTCCCTAAGAACTAATAATACTAATAGTTGTAAGAGGGGTGAAGTATAATGTACTGTACTTGAAATTTATTTGACCTACAAGAACCAAACTGAATTGTTCAAATTTAAGTGAATGTTGCTTGGTGAGCGAAATACCGACATGTACTGTATATACAACTTTGAACTAGGAAGAGACTTGATGTCATACCTCTAAACACAGGTAAATTGAAAAAAAATCATAATTAGTGCTAAGTTAGACCAAAATGGCCAAGTGATACAGGTACAAAATTCCATATCTGAAAGATAATCGTTGTGTGGATAATCAGTTCATTGGCTTTAACTTGAAAAGATTTTATCATACTGTATGCTTTAACTAGTACAGTTGCTCGCATGGAGCTAACTGGAATCCTGAAACATGAAATTTTGTGGCGTGGCTTAACTAAGGTGTGAAGGTCCTGGCCTCAGAACATGAGAACAATGCTTGCTGGCACAGTAATACATGGGATGTAAACTGAAAACGAAACACTAGGCTAACATGTTTATTTCATATGCATTATAACCTGTGATGGTTTTCTAGAGACCTAGCTCCTAAAACTAGAATTTTTGTTACTGAAGTACAACTCTCACAGACAAATACCGATCATGTGGATATTGTTGATTAAAAGATAGCAACCTTCAGTTTAGTTCCCAGTAATAAATTTCTACAGACATTTGCAGAGATGTGCATATGCGAATGGAAAAATTAATATAATCATTATGGTCAAAGTAAGATGCAACAAACTGCAGTTAGCACGACGACATATGCTTATAATAAAGTGCAAGAAGCTAAGCACGTCATTATGCTCAATGTAAGATGCAACAAACTGCAGTTTAGCTCCCTCATAGTTACCTTGCTTTGTTACTGTAAGATCTGAAGAAGAGAAACTACAGAGTGGGGTTTCACCTTGCTGCAAGCCAATTAACCTACAAGAGATTGGACACACAAGATATGCAGAACAAACATTAAACACTTCTATAATTTTTTGCTATATATACGCAGCAGAGTGAAGTGATGTGAACTTGGCAAGTGATGTAACGAAAGCATACTTTTGAGTCTTCATCGACATAGCTGTGGTGACATGTATTTTACAGAAAAATCCCTCGAGGCACTGCCATGTAGCATTCTACCTGCTGCTTCACAGATGACTTGTCCATCTAATTCTGGATGACCCAGGGCAGTGGGGAAGAGATGGGAAAAATAAGGGACTAGTAACATGATATTAATCAGAGCATGTTCAGAGAAGAGTATACATGATTGGCTAGCAAATATTTTGATTACTGACTGCACACTCTGAAATATACACCTTTGAAAATGAATTAGACTCTTGTTCTTGGAAGTTTAGAGTTACTACATTGTTGATTTGTAAATACATACATGCTCACTTTCTCGTTTTATTTAGGTGTGTAGCAAAAGCTAAGACTGAACCACAATCTCAGGTTTAGGGACCCACATGGTCTGATCACAAAATGAATTAGAAACAAGTGCAACTCTGTAATTTTCAGCAAAAGAAAGATAAGTACAGTTAGCTGTTTCAGATTTTAAGAGACACTTCAACCATCTTTCTAATAACTTGGAACTATTGTAGCATTGCTCTTATTATACTCATATACAAATATCATGTTTCCATGCTTGTCTGGATAAAACGAAAATTGTAGAGAGGAACTGAACCATGGTCATATATCAAGGAGCAAGAAACAGCAAGGTTAGTTTTCTGTTAGAGTAATAGTTGATGTATATGCAGCAACTCAATTTGGACCATCCAATATACAGTAGAAGTTAGCCTCAGGTCCACATGTTTTAGATAGCAAGCTATAACAAAATTCGAAACCTTCACATTATAACACTATTTGTTAGTATGTGCTTTGACTGGACTGAACTAGGTTACTTGCATATTTCTGAACTGTAATATATTAAAGTTCGTATTCGTGCTAGCATATATTGTTGACTCGTGAAATAATAGTTTTTCTTCTAAAAGCTAAGGATGCTTACTTCAAATGTTCCTTTTACAAGACATATTCAAGCATTCTACTTTGGAGATTGGTGACACAAGACAATATCTCAAAGAATTTGGAGGCAATCGACTATATGACCACAATAAGAAAGCTTCTAAGAAATGTAGTTGCCGTGAAAGCCCAGCCAGTACTAATTAGTATGCAGCAACAGATATTTGGCAAGTTCTAACTGCCAGCGAATCAAGGTTGATGGGTCATGCCCCAACTAAAATTCATCGAACAATTTATATATTGCTGCACAAAACGAATTGCAATGAGAAAAATATGTACACGCAGCACGAGCGGCGCACACACACACGCACACACAATCAATTACTTATAATTCAATCAGGGGTGTGACAGAGATGGTGAGAGAGGGGTGAAAGGGAGGGGAAGAAGAGAGGGATACCTTGGCGTCCCACTGTGAACGTTGCATGCCGAATGATCGGCCATCCCAGAGGAAGCAGAGGAACACCTGGGGCACCCGTAAGGCCGTACGTCGGAGTGGAAGCAAACGGACGCCTGGGCACTCATCGGAGCGGAAGCAGGCGACGATGGATCTTTGGATCTGTTTTGGAGAACGAGGGTGGGTTTGTTTTGGAAGAGGATTGCGGGAGTTTCGGAGAACGAGGGCGCTTTAGTTGGGTGCGTGGTGCGCCGGCGCGCGGGAATATTTGGTTGGTCTGGCGCCCGAGATTTTCAGTAAAGGCGGGCGCTATCTATTTTTCTTTTTTTGTACTGTACGAAAAATCAGTAAACATGGGATTAATTAGTTAGCAAATTAAGGAGGGGAGAGAAGCGTGTGCTCACCGCCGGCAGCGCGCAGTGGAGGAGGTAGGGTCCGAGCCCCGAGGGACGAGCTGAACAACCCATCCAGTGGGGACGAGGATGGGAGTGGAGGAACCGATGTATTTACCGCCGGCGGCGCTAAGCGAAGTAGGCGGGGAACAGGCTGAGGAGCCGATGCGGCGTCTTCCTTTCACGAGAGGAGAGGGGATGAGCTATCCACTTCCGTATCCGTACTAAAAAGAAGTGTAAACTCACGTATACGAATAACATTAGTGCAAGGCCAGTATTTCCGGATGGTAAAGCCACGAGTTCACCAATGCTCGAGGTTCGAGCCAACATTAATGGCAATATTTGTTTGAGTCCTACCAATGTTTTTTCCCACCACATTGTATTCTTTTGGACGAACTTTATCTCAAAATCTTTCTAATTATAAAAAATATTTTACATTTATAAGATACTCTATTTTTATATTCAAAACTCACAGTTATTTGTATTCCAACATTGTAATGCGGTTTGGGATCGCCTTGGTGCACGACGTAGGTCGGCGTTGTACGGTCTGTCGTGCGGTGATGCATAATTAAAGTACATACAATTGGCGAACTGAGCGTGACACACATGGTTAGGTCGCTTGTGGTCAAACCAACTCATCAGGGTTCAAGCCCTAGACTTGACATTGGTGGTCGCGTTTTTTTGATTTATTTCGGGGCTCCCGATGATGTGCGTTCGGTGGGAGGAGACATTCCTGTCAACTATGAAGGTGCCTGTGACGACTTCGTCAATCGCAAGATGATGTGTCGGATGCCCGGCTCAGTCTCTCGGAGGTGCTCATAGAAATAGGTATGCGTGCATGCATTTACATGGCTGAGTGTATATGCATATGTAGCGTCTACGTCTGTACTATGTATGTGCCGAGGGCACAAGATCGTAGCTGAGGTAACAAGCTAAACGTCGAAGTCCACGCGGAACTACTAGCAAGACTGACGTCTCTCTGCAAAAACATAAAATTGGCAAACGTGAGTACAAATGTACCCAGCAAGACTTACATCAGAACTAACTACATATGCATCATTATCAACAAAGGGGTGGTGGGGTTTAACTGCAGCAAGCCAGCTTTGACTCGGTGGCTATCC
Source organism: Aegilops longissima (assembly GCA_021605205.1). Lineage (NCBI taxonomy): Eukaryota > Viridiplantae > Streptophyta > Magnoliopsida > Poales > Poaceae > Aegilops > Aegilops longissima. Next base: position 700,731,794 of record CM038680.1, read on the forward strand.
TAAACTACGACTGCAAGTAACTCTTTTGAGGTGGCGCACACGAGTCCACATATTCACCATATCAATACACCACTATGGATCCGCTCCCGTCTATCTACGAGAACGCCATTCATAGCACTCACGCTTATCTTGCGAGTTTTAGAGTATCCACTTTCACTTGTCTATGAGCTAATATAGGTAACCCAGAAGTCCTTTACCGCGGACGCGGCTATTCGAATATATGATGTTAACTCTGCAGGGGTGTACTTCTTCACACACGCTCTCACCACTTATCGCCGTTTACATGACATGTACTCGGCAACCTTCAAGCGGAAGCCCAGCGAGGGTGTCGGCCACGGCTTACCTAAACACTCAAGTCTCTAGTCCATGTTTATCGCCTATTCGGGTTCCATCCGCAGGGAGTCCGGCCGAGGTTTCCACTAACGGCCCCGAACGATGTGAGCAGGGTTCCCGAGACACCAAACGGGCGAATCGGTACACCGGGCCACGTGCCTACCGCAACACAGCCTACTCCTGCGGTCAGCGCTGCGTGCGGCCCCCAGCATACTACAAACACCAGAAACTACTTGCAACTCCTGGACAGAGGACAAGGGTGATTAAGAAGCCGAGAGGGTCCATTGGTTTCGGGCCCAATGCGTGGTAGTAACTGTTTCATGGATCACAAACACAGAACTCAGTTCCTGAGGACGGCTTCAATGAGACAACCCACCATGTACTCCTACATGGCCTCTCACCGCTACCTTTACCAAATCGTGTTCACACACTTAGCTCACACACAGTAGGACATGCTTACACACCTCCGATTCATCCCGGATGAATCAGACCTGACACAACTCTAAGCAATAGCAGGCATGACAAACAAGCATGAATGAGTAGGCACATCAGGGCTCACACAACTCCTACTCATGCTAGTGGGTTTCATCTAGTTACTGTGGCAATGACAGGTCATGCAGAGGATAAGGGGTTCAGCTACCGCAGAAAGTAACAGTTGAATCGTTGTTGTCCTAATGCAGTAAAAGAGAGCAGGAGCGAGAGAGTGGGATTGTATCGGAATGAACAAGGAGGTTTTGCTTGCCTGGCACTTCTGAAGATAATATAGTTCTTCATCGGTGTCATCAAACTCATCGTCGGAACCACGTCGATCGAGAGGGGACAAACACCGGCAACTGAGAAAGAACACAATCAATGCAATGCCACAATATGATGCATGATCATGACATGGCAATATGCCGTGATTTGAGCTAATGCATCTAGCTATGATTTAAATAAAGCTGGTTTGAATACATGATTCAAATTCCAACTCCATATATGATTATTTAAATGCCCTTTATTTGTTTTGTCCAAAACAGAGGACAAACATTGTTCAAACATTTATGAAGATGGTACAGATGGATTCCTTGAATTTTTATGATAATTTTTCATATATAAATTAATTCATTTGGAGCTACGGTTGAATTACTATGAATTTTAGAAGTTTAGATCATTTTCTAGAATTTTCTGAATAATAATAATTCCAGAAAATGAGTTATTGCGTCAGCATTAGGTCATGCTGACCTCAGCAGGTCAACAGCGGTCCAGTCAAACCCACCGGTGGGGTCCACCGGTCGCTGATCGGGCTGGTTAGTGTCAATGACTGGTGGGGCCGGGTCAACAGACACGTCAGCAAGTCAATACTGACGTGTGGGGTCGGTCAACGTGTGACGTGGCCAGGTCAAACTGACCTGTGGGGCCCATGGAGGTTGGTTTAATCTAAACGCAAATAAAATCTGGGTTAGTTAGGGCGTGGGGCCCAGCTGTCATTGGCTTAGGTGGTTGTTTAGTGGCGGTGATTAGTACTAATCTCGCGGCCACGACAGCACACCGGAATTTGGCCGGCGGCAACCATCCAACAGGGCGGAGGCGCCGCCGAATCGCCTTCTGGACGTCGGCTGCACATGCCGAGGGCACCAGGGCGTAGCCCTTGCTTGCCCGCATCGAGGAGCAGGGGAGTTGACGCGGTGTCGCCGAATCGTGCCGGCGACGAGCTTTGGCGGCCGGAGTTCGGCGCGGGTCGGGTTTGACGCCTTCTGGCACGGAGTAGGAGCTGGTGGCGGCTCTGGGCTCCGGTGCTCTCCGAGCACAACAGAGAGGTTGGCTTCGAGCCATTGTGGCTCTAGCCACGACGGCGCCATGGCCGGCGGCGGGGAGCTTTCAGGTGAGGTGGAAACGGCGGCTACGGAGGCCAAATGAGCACGGGAGCTAGGAGGAGAGGAAGAGGAGCTCACAACGAGTTGAACGGAGGCCTCGGCGTGCTCGGGGAGGGGCTGGTGATGACAGAAGGTCGCCGGCGATCTCGGTGGCCCGAGGAGGAAGAAGACGGCATGGTCGGCGCCCGAGGATGAGGACGACGGCGATGGCGAGGCTGAGGGGCTCCCGGGGCTTGTTTTGTTCTTCTCGTCGACGTGCAGTGCCACGGCGGAGCCTAGGGATACGGTGGGGAGGTCAGGCGAGCTCGGTGGGTGCGTTGGCAGCGAGCGGCGGCGATGGTGGTGTTCGGTCGCGGGAGGGAGAGAGAGCAGAGGAGGATAGGGTCGGAGGGAGAAGTGGATGTGGCGCCAGGGAGGTGCGTGGCATCTCCAGGGGGGTCGGGAAGCGACAAGCGAGGAGGTGGCAGGCGCGTGTGCAAGACGGCGGCCACACGCCCATCCTCCTGGCAAAGGAGGAAGACGACAGGGGGGGCCAGGTGGGCTGGGCCGGCCACTTGGGCCGCCCGGTAAGGTCCAGGTGGGCTTCTCTCTCTCTTACTAAATTGTTTTCCGTTTTCTAATTTTCTGCAACTGTTAGGCTTTATTAAAAATACTTAAACAGACCCAAAAATCATGAAACTGCACAATGCCACTTGTTGGAATATAACCAACAGCAAACATTTTGGTTTATGATTATTCGAGCATTTAAAATATTTAATAGCATTTAAATGCCCAAATGCAAATAGAGTATGATTTAATCCAGAGCCCAATATGTCATGGAAAAATGTGCATCACCTCTCGTTACTGTTTCCAGCATTTTCCAAAAATGGTGAACATTTTTGAAGGCCATTTGGGTTCATTGAAAAATATTTTTTTAGTTGAACCTATTTGAATTGCTTTAGTGCTAGGGCTTGGTCATCCCCACTTCAAAATTTCCTTTGAAATCAAACATGATGCATGGATGCAGATGCCACTAATTACAACAATTCTGGGGCTGTGACAGCTTGTTACTTGATCATGAAAAGTTTTATGAGATGAGCTATTGTTATGACATATAATGATGCTAGAAAAAGTGATTCGAATTATCATTGATCAAAATTAAGCACTTGCTAGCATTCACACTTCATAAATTATTTCTTTTATCATTTACCTACTCGAGGACGAGCAGGAATTAAGCTTGGGGATGCTGATACGTCTCCAACGTATCTATAATTTATGAAGTATCCATGCTATTATACTATCCTTCTAGGATGTTTTATATGCATTTATATGATATTTTATATGATTTTTGGGACTAACCTATTAACCTAGAGCCTAGTGCCAGTTTCTGTTTTCTCCTTGTTTTAGAGTTTTGCAGAAAAGGAATACCAAACAGAGTCCAATTGACGTGCCAATTTTTGATGATTGTTTTGGACCAAAAGAAGACCACGGAGTATCGGAGTTGGGCCAGAAGAGTCCCGAGCTGCCTACGAGGGTGGGGGGCGCGCCCACCCCCCAGGGCGCGTGGGCCTGCCTCGTGGACAGCTCGGGCACCTCCTTGACGTGAGACCGACACCAAAAATTCCTATAAATACAGAAACCTTGGAAAATTAACCTAGATCGGAAGTTCCTCCGCCGCAAGCCTCTGTAGCCACGAGAAGTCAATCTAGGCCCTCTCCGGCACCCTGCCGAGGGGGCCATCATCATCGATGGCCATGGAGGAGTATCCTGAGGGCCATCATCACCATGAAGGCCAAGGACCAGAAGGTGGAGGCCATGGAGGAGGAAGCACAAGGGGGAGAACCTCTCCTCCTCTCTTCCGGTGGCGCCGGAGTGCCATCGGGAGGGGAATCAACGCCACGGTGATCGTCTTCATCAACATCACCATCATCATCACCATCATCATCTCTTCTACGCGGTCCACTCTCCCGCACCCCGCTATAATCTCTACTTGAACATGGTGCTTTATGCCACATATTATGATCCAATGATGTGTTGCCATCCTATGATGTTTTGAGTAGATATCTTTTGTCTTTGGGTTGATTGATGATCTAGATTGGTATGAGTTGTATGTTTTACTTTGGTGATGTCCTATGATGCCCTCCGTGTCGCGCAAGCGTGAGGGATTCCCGCTGTAGGGTGTTGCAATACGTTCATGATTCGCTTATAGTGGGTTGGTGAGTGACTGAAACACAAACCCGTAAGAGGGATTGTTGCGTATGGGAATAAAGAGGACTTGATGCTTTAATGCTATGGTTGGGTTTTACCTTAATGATCTTTAGTAGTTGCGGATGCTTGCTAGAGTTCCAATCATAAGTGCATATGATCCAAGTAGAGAAAGTATGTTAGCTTATGCCTCTCCCTCATATGAAATTGCAATAGTGATTATCGGTCTTGTTAACAATTGCCTAGGACAATTCCGCACACCGATCCACCATTATTCCACACTCGCTATTTATATTATTTAGTAATATATTCTAACTTTATGATAACATCACCTACTTTTATGTTTTAGCTCTCCGATATCATGCAAAGTTATCCTCTTCATACCCACAACGTAGTTTCATTTCTCATTTCTAGTTGGAAGTAAACGTTCGGTGCATGTAGAGTCGTATCAGTGGCAGATAGGGCTTGAGAGAATATTGATCTTACCTTTAGCTCCTTGTGGGTTCGACACTCCATACTTATCACTTCCACCTTTGGAAAGTGCTAAGATGATTCCTTGCACTTGGGGATTATCAACCGTGCGACACCAACTGGGTGGCGGCCCCCAAATTTCGATCCGGCATCCCCATGCGGCTCACCTCCTGGAAAGAGAAGGGCCTATCCTGGGGCTCATCTGTGGAGCTGACCGGACTCCAAAACTGTGTTAAAAACATGATAAGCAAGAAAATCAAGCTTGTCAACGTGGTCCAGGTCATGCTCTTCCTCCGGATCCTCCCGTGTCAAAGACGGGCATTCAATATGTGGGAGTTCGACCCGGCTAAGCACCAGACGCTGCGAGAGCTTTTCGACACGACGCACCAAGACATCTGGAAGGTGCTGTTCAAGTCCGCCGAGGTACTTCCTCCCCTTACCGAGGATCGCGGACTCAGCCAAAGCGTCCTGCCAATCCGGTAAGCTCCTTATATCTCATAAGATGTTCCTTTCCCCAGTATAATCATGTGAGGGGTCTGAGCCTCCATGCCATTTAACAGGACTGGGTCGCGACAGCGGAGCGGATCGATTATCCGGCCCCACTGCCTGAAGATCCAGCAAGGGCTCTCCCGACGAAGATGCTGGTTTCGGCGCTCTATGAGGCGCCGGAGAAGAAGGCCAAGAAGAAGGCCGCGGGGACCAGGAAAGGTCTCCGGCGCAAGGTTGTATCGGACTCATCGTCTGATAACACCGAGGCGCCCTTCTCCCACGAAAACGAGGAGGAGGAAGAGGAAAGTTCTCCCCTAGCCGGGGGAGACAAGAAAAGGAAGGCCGCCCCATCTGGGGAGGCCGAAGGGTCCAAGAAAGGAAGGACCTCCTTCGGACGCTCCACAAGCCGCCGCTTTCGACGACAGTGGTTACCAGGACAAGCCCTGGCGAAGTCGTAAGTATCCGGATACCATAATAGTTCTGGTATATTTTGTTTTATTGCTTCTTATCATGCCAAACATGATCATGCAGTCCATCCAAAGCCCATATCGACGTATCCTCTTTGGATGAGTCTTTGGGCCAGTCGGCGATGAACAACGATTCACTCCCGACCGCCTCCTCCCCCCACCCTACAGACGACGTCGAGGTGTTGTCTCAAAGGGCACCGAACCAAGGGGAGGTAGTTCTGGAGGCACCCCAAGGCGACATCCCAGACGCTAGGCGCATGGGGGGCAAGACTCCCATGGGCTCTAATGACGGGGGCAGCAAGTTTAGCCCCCAGCCGAATACTGCGCCGAAACCTCCAGTGGTTCCGGATTCTGTCAAGCGACCCCCCGCAAAGGGGGGCGAGCTGTCTGTGCCGATGGCCTTTGTCCATCCAGAGGCATCGGACAATTTGCTGGAGGTGCTTCGCGGCGCTTCCATTGAAGAAGAGCACCACACTATCATGAGTGTGGTGGTCGAGAAGGTCCGGTCTGCCAAAAGCGGACTGACTGAAGCCTGCGCCAGCCTCCTAACAGGCTTTGAGGTAAGTAATCAAATTATGAGAAAATGTTATAGCATAGACAGTAGCCCCTGATGCTCTTTTTGGTGTTCGCAAAGGAAAGCCGAACAGAGGATCAAATAATAATCGCACGAGTCTAATCAGAATGTGTCTATGTGAATAAGCAGGCTTCGCTCCTAGCCGCTGCCACTCGTACGGCGGAGGTCTCCGCACTAAAGAGGGACCTTGAGCGGTCCGAGGAAGAGCTCGGCCTTACCAAGAGGCAGCTCGATGAGAACAAAGGTAAGTGACACCCCGTCTGTATATCGATAAAAAAGAAGGTGGTTGTTAGATCATAGGATCATCATGAATTTTGCTAGGGGCCACGACCGAAGTGGCGGCCCTGAAGAAGGCGCTGTTCGAGGCTGAAGACAAAGCGGCCAAGGAGCGCACCGAGCGCGAGAAGCAAGAGGCCCGAGTCGGCGAGGTTCAGCAAGAGCTCCAGGATTTTGTCAAGAAATACGACTCCTTGGAGCGTGACTCCAAGACGCAAGGGTCCGAGCTTGCGAAGGCCCTCGAGAACGCACAAAATGCCAAGGCCGAAGCCCAAAAGGCCCTCCAGGAGATTCAGGCGGTCAAGAAGAGATAGCAGCGGGTAAGGCATTCATTATGCAAAGCAAGTATGTGAAGGAAACTTTCCTTTTACTTACCCGAATTCGGAGCTCTCCAGGAGCGTTCGCAGATCTGCCCAGCAGCGTATCGGATGCCGCAGAGTTCTACTGGGCCGAGGAAGGGAGCTCGACGGAGAAGTTGTTCTGGTCTCAGTATACTGGGACCGAACATCTGATGCCCTTGAGCGACCAGGTGAAGCAACTGGTCGAGCTTCACAAGGCGGCCGAACTGGCCATGAGGGGTCTCATAGTCCGGATGTGGCCTGGCGAGCCCCTGCCTGGCAGCTACTTCGGCCTGGTAAAGCGGCTTGTGAATGCCTGCCCATGGTTTGAAGTCATAAAGCGGTCCGTCTACATTGAAGGTGCGCGCAGGGCTTTTGCCCGGGCGAAAGTGCACTGGGCGAAGATGGACGCCTAAAAGCTGGTGAAGGAGGGACCACCGGAGGGCAAGGAGCATTGCCACCCCGAAAAGTATTATGACAGTGTCCTGAAGGGTGCTCGCCTTGTGGCAGAGGAATGTGCTAAGGATGTAATATTTGAATGAATGTACTCATGTGATCCTGTAATATGAAACGAGTTCATGTGCGCTATGTAGCGCTTGTTCACTTAAAATATTACCTTCTATGCGGCCGTTTATAAAATCTAAGAGTTGGCCAGTCGTCGGCTTTTGCCCCCCATGTAACTAGTACTAAGGTGTTCGGGATAAACCTGATCACTCTTTATCCCAGTTTTGGGTCCTTCGAAGGAGGTGTTCAGCACAACGAACCAGACAATCGGACTATAAAGCTTTATCACTCTCATTTAGCCATAAAAGTCTACAATTTTAAATTTTGGCGAAGCCCCTAGTATTCGGAAGGCCGAACTTGGGGCGCTATGTACGCCTAAATCGTACAAGGCCGACTCCTCGCCCGAAGCGGAAAATATCTTTAAGGATTTGAGACCTCTCGAACAGCGACCAGCTCTCGCCGCGTCATGACAGTCAGTTTTCGGCTTTGTCTACCGAGGTGCTCGTCCGAAAGAACCGGGACACAATCGCAGTAGTTCTCCCAGTGCTACCTTAGCCGATATAGCGGAACAAAAGGTACCAAAACATGGGAGCCGGGCAAACCCAACTATTGACCCAAGACATGATTCGGAGCTGATGCATATAATGCTATAAGTTCGGGGTGCCGCACTGTCGAGAGTGTTCAGACTTTTCATGTCGTGTTATGGGGTATACTGAAGCCCCTGGCGCACTGGACGTATCAGAATGTACGAGTGCAATTTGTCGTAAATAAGCAGACAGGGAAAAAGGATGAAGGAATGCAATAATGAGCTAATGATGTACATTGTTATTTAAATGATACGTCAAAGCGTATGCATACAGGTAGTGTAACAGTAAAAAATAGGATTATTTGACATGTCCTATCCAAGGGCAAGCTGCGTATGGGTATGCAAAACAGGTATAGCGATCGTTATCAGAGACCACCTAGGGATTCCCTTGTACGTCAACGCTTCTTGCTTCCTTGGTGTTTCCTTCCCGTGACGGGTCCGATAATCAGACGATCGGAGAGGGCCTTCAGAGAATAGGGGCCTGAAAGGAAGAAAATGTTAAAGGTACATGGGTCCTGAAGCGATCGAGCCACAATGTGGGCCGTGCTGTAGCCGTGCCTCCGCCTATGCCCATGGTATCTTGAGTGCGTAATTATGTACGCGCGGCGCAAATTTTGCCGCTTGACTGGGACTAGGATGGAGGCCGAATTGCTAGGCGAGCTCTGTACGTGCCTGGTGATCCTGTTGCAGGGTACTCCGGATTCGTTTGAAGGTATCCGGGGGCTTTTTCACCGAATTGGCGGTTTGCCTCAGAAGGCTGCTTTACACTTCTGCTGCAAGGGCAGCGGTGTGCTCCTCCGTACGGAGCGAGCGTTCTGTGTTTCCATTAACTGTTATAACCCCGCGAGGTCCTGGCATTTTGATCTTGAGGTATGCATAATGCGGTACCGCGTTGAATCTGGTGTATGCGGTTCGTCCGAGCAGTGCGTGATAGCCACTGCGGAAGGGGACAATATCGAAGATTAACTCCTCGCTTCGAAAGTTGTCCGGAGATCCGAAGACCACTTCCAATGTGATTGAGCCCGTGCAACAGGCCTCTACACCTGGTATGACACCTTTAAAGGTGGTTTTTGTGGGTTTGATCCTCGAGGGGTCTATACCCATTTTGCGCACTATATCCTGATAGAGCAGGTTCAGGCTGCTGCCACCATCCATAAGGACTCGAGTGAGGTGTAATCCGTCAATGATGGGGTCAAGGACCAATGCGGCAGAACTGCCATGACGGATACTGGTGGGGTGGTCCCTGCGATCGAACGTGATCGGACAAGAAGACCATGGGTTGAACTTTGGGGCGACTGGCTCCATCGCATAGACGCCCCTTAGTGCACGCTTCCGTTCCGCTTGGGAATATGGGTTGCGTATATCATGTTCACCGTTTTCACTTGGGGAGGAAATTTCTTTTGTCCTCCTGTGTTCCGCGGCCGGGGCTCCTCGTCGTCGTCACTATGCAGCCCCTTTTCCTTGTTTTCGGCATTCAACTTGCCGGCCTGTTTGAACACCCAGCATTCTCTGTTGGTGTGGTTGGCTGGTTTATCGGGGGTGCCGTGAATTTGACACGAGCAATCGAGTATGCGGTCCAAACTGGACGGGCCCGGATTGCTTCTTTTGAACGGCTTTATTCGCTGACCGGATTTAGAGCCACTGAATCCGGCATTAACTGTCGTGTCTTCGATGTTGTCGCCGTTGTTGCGACGCTTGTGTCTGTTGCGACACGGCCTGCCGTTGTTATCTTTGGCATCTGAATTGCCAGGGTTTCTTGATGTGTTGTTGCTTTTTCTTCAGGCTTTTTGCTGTGGCTATAAGCCGGCGCTTGAAGCGCTCCTGTTCGACGGGATCCTCAGGCACGATAAATTCTTCGTCACCGAGGCTCACCTCGTCTTCGGAGAGAGGCATGTAATTGTCATCATCTGATTCTCCGTCTGCTGCCTGTTCCTTAGGGCTAGCTTGCCCATCCTCCCGCTCGAAGCCTGGCTGGAGGGGATTGTCTTTGTCTTCGGCACTATCCGCAGCGTTATTGTCTCTTGTGCCGGTATCGCCGTTTTTGCTATGGCGGGGCTTAGAGCGGCGCCGTTGACACTGGTGCTTAGATTGCTTCTCGAGGGGATTATCCTCTGTTTCCTTATTGCCATCACTTTCTTTGGGGGTGTCCACCATGTATATATCATATGATGAGGTGGCAGTCCAGCACCGTGTGGGCGGTGGTTCCTGTTCTTCTCCTGCATCGTCGTCCATACCGTCGATGTCTTCGGAGCCGAAATCGAGCATATCGGTTAAGTCGTCGACAGTGGCTATTAAGTGGGTGGTGGGTGGGGAACGAATTTCTTCGTCGTCCGCTTCCCACTCGAGCCAGACATAGTTCGGCCAAGGGCCTCCTGACAAGAAGAGAGACTTACGAATTCAGCACGCCACCCGTGGGCGAGTCTTTGAAAGATATCCGCAGAGGAAAACTCCATGATCGGCGCCCAATCAGATTCGATAGGCACGGACGCAGGCGGTTCGGAGCCTGTGGCCGGGGATGAATCCAAGGGTCCGGCAACACAGGTCTCGTAGGAGGTGAAGTCAGTATTCGGCTCTATCGCCGCTGAGTGTGCGACCTTCGTGGCGGGGTCCATCCACCTGTCCTCGGACGGCGCAATCTGCTCCGGATTGAGGGCCGGAGTAGCCACAGGTGTGATCTCCCGAACACCGTCCGATGGCAGAGCTAAGTCATGCTCGTCGTGACTGTGCGGCGCACCTGACATGGGCTCGAATCCGTTGAAGATCAAGTCTCCGCGGATGTCGATGGTATAGTTTAAGTTTCCAAACCTGACCTAACGGCCAGGGGCGTAGCTCTCGATCTGCTCTAGATGGCCAAGCGAGTTGGCCCGCAGTACGAAGCCGCTGAATACAAAGATCTGTCCGGGGAGAAAAACCTCACCCTGGATCGCATCGTTGCCGATGATCGAAGGAGCCATCAAGCCTTTATCGTGACGGCACAATGGAACTCTCAATGAAAGCACCAATGTCCGTGTCAAAACCGGCGGATCTCGGGTAGGGGGTCCCGAAGTGTGCATCTAAGGCGGATGGTAACAGGAGGCGGGGGACACAATGTTTACCCAGGTTCGGGCCCTCTCGATGGAGGTAATACTCTACTTCCGGCTTGATTGATCTTGATGATATGAGTATTACAAGAGTTGATCTACCACGAGATCGTAGAGGCTAAACCCTAGAAGCTAGCCTATGATTATGATTGTTGTCGTCCTACGGACTAAACCCTCCGGTTTATATAGACACCGGAAGGGGCTAGGGTTACATAGAGTCGGTTACAAGGGAGGAGATCTACATATCCGAATTGCCAAGCTTGCCTTCCACGCAAAGGAGAGTCCCACCCGGACACGGGACGAAGTCTTCAATCTTGTATCTTCATAGTCCAACAGTCCGGCCAGATTATATAGTCCGGCTGTCCGAGGACCCCCTAATCCAGGACTCCCTCAGGGACCCCGGGCACCCTGACCACACCGAGGTGGGTAGTGGCTTACTAATGCCTCCAGGCACCCGGAGGTCCATGACCCCTCACTCGGACACGTAGTTGAGATGCCCCCAACCTTGAAAAATACCTTCTTTTGGAGGCATAATTTGGGAAGGCAATATGTGTAGAAGAGAAATAAGTTTTCCAACTTCCTAATTTCAACAACCCCTCTTAATAGGAGGATTTCTCCTATGACTCAAAATCAACCGAAAAACTTTTTGAGCCATTGAAGAACAACATATTTTGACCTTTTGAAATAGGGGGTCACCGAAGTTCGTAGACACATACGAGAGATAAACTCGACAATCGACATTAGATCTCGCTATTCCTATTGTTATCAACATAAAATAGTAATCGAGTGTCAATGCACATTCAAAAAGGAGTCCCTACCTTTAGGACATTCACACTCAATACTCACCACATCCATATAGAAAAGTACTACAACAATTTCGTGCATGATTATATATCAACTAGCTTCATATTGAATGACACGAATGTCCATTGTTCATTTTCATATGCTACGCTAGATCTTGTATACTAGTACATGACCAGAGCATCACTATTTGTCTCATACGTACAGATTGAGCTATGTTTTTTTTTCTTTTCAACTTTTGTTTATATTACAAATATTATATAAAATTTAATTTACTCGGATCTTAAAAAACATTTAGTGCACATTTAAAAAAGTTCATGCAATGTAAAAGATTGTTCAGAAATTTTAAAAATTGTTCATACCATTAAAACAATCTCCATGTCATTTAAGAAATGTTCATGAGTTTCAAACTTTGCTCATGCCATTTTTAAAAATGTTCATGTAAATGTAAGATTGTGTGCATGTTTGTAAAATAAAGATCATACCATTCATTCATGACATTTAAAAATATTCATGCATTTAAAAATATGTTTCATGACATTTTAAAAAAAATCATGCAATTTTAAAAATTTGTTCCTACAGTTTTGAAAAGAATTTGTAGCATATAAGACAATGCCTGTGATATTCTAGAAAATATATAACACTTAACAAATGTTTGCCTGTTTCAAAAAATGTTCATGGCATTTTTAAAAGAAATTGAACATGTGTTTACAGATGTTCACTTTCTATTTAAAAAATGTTCAATGTTCGTTTTACAAATGTTTAACACGTATCAAGATGAATGTTCGACATGTTTAAGAAAGATGTTCAACGTGTATCTATAAAATGTTTGGCCTGCACACAAATTTGTTCAATTTTCATTCATTTAATAATTAATATCCGTTTGACAAATGAAAAGTAAATAGGAAATAACAATAGAAAAATAAGAAAAAGTGGTGAAAAAGTAGAGAAAAACATTTAAATAAGTCAAAATCGTGTGAAACTCCTCAAAACCGGACGATCATAACACCGGTGGTAGATAGCATTTGCGATCAATTCAGATCTGGCCGAAAGGTAGCTTTTGGGCCAGACATATTAAGCCAGCGCAGCCCACCCACGCTGGCCGGCCGAGGGCTTACGTAACCGCCACTGATTCTCTTCTGAATTTGCAGAGTTCACTTTGCTAAAAAAAAAAAGCTTGCAATATTCACGGTAAGACAAGGCACTAGTTATCATGCATGTATTTTTTTTAAGATATAGCTTACCAGGCTTGACGCCTGGTTATTATCATGCATGTATATATGGTAGAGTTGAGTTTAGTTTCTATGTACGAGTAGTACGTTGTGTGGGCTTGTACTGCTTTGCCCGTATGAGTATAAACTAGGAGTTGTTGTTTGAGTTGGCTTGCCTGCCAATGCCCGGCTTCCGGGTCGCTGCACATATATGTGCAGCAGATTGTGTATAATTCCGTGGCAATTGTGCTCAGATAAAAAAGAGAAAAGAGAGAGCATGCGTCCGTCTATTCTGATGAGATCGATCTGTGGGTGAATTCATCCACGCCGGCCACCGCCATGGAGGCTTCATGTTCAGCCCTCCCCGATGATGTCTATTACGATGTGGTCGATCCGTGGACGAAATCAGACACGCAGGACATCGCTCCATGCCCGCTCCTCCCCGATGGCGTCATCGAGGACATCTTCACGCGGCTGCCGGCAAGCTTAGCCCTCCAGTGTCGCAGCCTGTCCCGCGACTGGGCTGCCACAATCTCCTCCGATGCCTTCGTCGACCGTCACCTCCGAGCCGCCAACCGCCACGGCGGCCCCAGGTTCTTCCTCCTCTCGTGGACGCCATCCCTCACCACGGCGCACGCGTGGTCACCCGACGGCAGAATCGCGCCGCCGCCGCCGCTCACCCGGCGCCTGCTCATGCGTGATGGCGTCACTCTGCAGTGCCGCGGCCTCGTCCAAGGAGCGGTCCCGCCAGCCGGTGCACTGCGTGTACAACCCGTCCACCGGACACATGACGGCGCTCCCGCGGAGCCGCCTGAACCTGATGGAGGGCCTCCACCACCATCACCCGGCGAAGGGGCACTACGAGAGCTTTGGGCTCGGCTACGACGCGCGCATCGAAAAGCACAAGGTAGTGCGCATACACTACCGCGGGTACCAGCTCCCCGACCTCTGCGAGGTCTACGTGGTGGACGACGACTCCGGCGCGGGGTTCTGGCGTGCGCCGGCGGCGATCGGCCGGCCCGACGTGACGAAACCGGCCGGCTGGGTGAGCTCGTACGAGCCGAGTGTGTTCGCGCAGGGCCACGTTCATTGGATGGCCCAGAAGCAGAGTCCGCGGAAGGACTCGCACTGGAGGGTGACGGGCCGGGGGCTCATCATCTCCTTCTCCGTCGCCGACGAGCACTTCGGGATTGTGCCGCTGCCTCCCTGTGTGGACTACATCGGCGAGTACCAGCTAACGGAGCTGGAGGGACGCCTGTGCCTCTTCAGCCCCAGCGTCGACAACATCAAATGCGGGCACCGGCCATACGACCTGTGGTCGCTGCGCGACCACGAGACGGGGACGTGGGACTTGCGCTGCCGCATAGACCCAGACGCGGCGTCGCCGGAGGTCGCTTCGTTCATACGCTGTGGCGCTAGTCCGGTCGCCTCCTTGGACGACGGCCGCCGCATCCTGTTTATGAGCTACGTGCAGCCGGCAGCCTGCACCTTCGTGTACACGCCAGCGACCGGCCACATGGAGCGCCTGCCCTCCGGCGGAGGCCTGATCGCTTCCTACCACACCTACAGCAACTGCACGTGGCCGGTCACACTCTATGAGGAAAGCCTCATCTCTCCCGGGCGGCCACACGAGGACATCCTCTTCTCTCCGGCGGCCGCGGAGGCCCTATGCGTGGCCCTAGCGGGCCGTGCTCCACCGCCACGGGAGCTCATGCATCTCAAGCTCGTCTGCCGGAGCTGGCGTGCCATGATCGAGAGCGAGCGTTTCGTCAAGCTGCTGCGCGCAAGCGTGGAGACAGGGGCCAAAGAGGTGCTGGCCGTGCTGCTATACCCCGTGCTCCACCAAAATGGAAAATTGCGCGGTCACTCGCTAGCCGCTCGTCCTGTCTAAAGATTAGTGTAACACTGTGCAATATAAAAAAATAGTCATTTCATTTTCAGAATACACAGCTATCAAACCTATCGATGTATGCTAGATCTCACTAGTTTCAGCTGTACAGAGTTAGCATGCATGTGCTGCCATTCTCTCTCTTCTCTCTTCCAAACTAATTCATTAATTTTTTTCACCTTTAGTAATTTAAATCATTCATACTCCAAAACATTTTATATATTTGAACTTCTATCGCAAAGACCTTTAAAACAAGACCGATTTAAGATACATTTTAAATCGGGTTAAAATTCACGAAACATATTTCACATAAATCATATTTATTTCAATATCACATTTTTGAAAAAGAATATTTCACTCTTCCGAAATAAATTGTTACACATTTCAAAAATAATCAGTTTCATAAGATGACATTTCGTTTCATATTGTTTTCATTTTCAGAACCCACATTTCAGTTTTCATACGCTTGTTTCACAAAACTCATATCTATTTCAATTTCACATTTTTGGAATAACATATTACTCTCTTTTGAAATAAACTATTACATATTTTTAAATAATCATTTTCATAAGTTGACATTTCAGTTACATATTTTGATTTTCAGAACCCACATTTCACTTTTCACTGCCTTGTTTCACAAAAATCACATCTATTTCAATTTCACATTTTGAAAATAACATGTTTCGCTCATTTGAAATAAACAGTTACACATTTCTAAATAATCAGTTTCACAAGTTGACATTTTAGTTTCATATTATTATCATTTTCAAAACCCGCATTTCACAAAAATCACATATATTTCAGTTCCACAATTTTCAAATAACATATTTCACTCTTTAAAAAAATTGTTACACATTTCCAAATAATCAGTTTCACAAGTTGACATTTCAGTTTCATATTATTGTTATTTTCAAAACCCGTATTTCACAAAAATCGCACATATTTCAGTTCCACAATTTTGAAATAACATATTTCACACATTTCCAAAAAACAGTTCCACAAGTTAAAATTTCAATTTCATATTTTTTTCATTTTCAGAAGCCAAATTTCACTTTCCACTGGCTTGTTTCACAAAATTACATCTATTTCACATATGCAAATATATTTTTTCAAATATGGAATATGAAATGTTGAAATTTAAACGTGTTTGAAATCTATCCAAGATTGATCTTGTTCTAAAGGTCTCGGTGTCAGGAGTTCAAATATATAAAAGAATTCAAAAATGAAACTATAGTTTATAAGAGACAAATGGTTTGGAATTTGGCAAGGTAAAATAAAATAGTGGATTTATTGTGTAGGAGAGTGAGAGACAGAGAGACAAAGATGCATGAAGGCGCTTCATGTTTTTTTTTGAACCGGGCATTACCCCTTTTCATTACTGCGACATAATGGAAATACATCATTTGTCCAGGAAATGAGACGGGAAAGAGGAAAGCGGGTTCAAGCATCGCCTGGAAACCCACTGTGAGCACTCGCCATCGAGATTACTCAATGTGGGGCGAAAACCCGACGACACCATTACATCAAATCATCAGCCATATAAACTGCAAGACTGTCTAGTTTACGAGACCAAAGACCAAAGACATAGGAAAAATGCCCGTACACGATCAGCAAAACAGCACCCCCTCCGTTTGACAGCAGACATCACTCCCTGGCTTGAACTGGATCTTTTTTTACTTGGCCATATTGCTTCAGCGAGTTCCCTCTTCCTAGTACGCCATGGTGCAGATCTGCATCAGCCTTGAAGCACTGTTCTTCAGCATGGCCGCTCCAGTCCTCAGATCGTCCACATCCCTTTGTTGCTTCATCAGCCCTGCCCAGTAACATAAAAGAGCACAAGTGGAAAATGTACATTCAAACGGGTTTTTAAGAGGGATAAATTCAAATGTGGCTCTATTGCAGCATGTCCAAGTAGCCCAACATATGGCTGCAATGCCCACAGTATAGAACACCTCCCCCTCTGGGAAGAAGGAATGACACCACGAGTATGCTTGCCATATGTTGTTTGGGCATAGATCAGTCCCAAACATACATGCCACAACCCTCCAAGTTACCCTGGCTACTGGACAAGTAAAGAATAAATGCTGAGATGTTTCTTTCTCTGCACAGAAGGAACATTCAGGATCTTTTTTTCATCCCCTGTGTTTCATCACATCTCTGGTCAGAATCGCGTTCTGTGACAATTGCCACATGAAAATTTGTATTTTCAAAGGCATACATGCCTTCCATATCCAACGATAGTCACATCCTGAGATGTTCTTTTCCAGAAAAGAATAAACTGATCGGGTGGTAAAGTAAGATTTAGAGCCCAAAGCCCATTTGATTTTATCACTTTCAACATAAATACATGCTTTCCTAATTGCATCAACCATCTGCTGCCACTGCTCCCCTAGTTCCTGGTTTAACCTTCTTCAAAAGAAAGATAAGGGGTCAGCCACCAGGAAAGAATTAACAGTGCAGTCAGGATAGTTACAAATAGAGAATAATCTGGGGAATTGTTCACCGAACGGCAATTGATCCCCAACAGGGTCCATCCAAAGCCTGGCAATATTGCCAGATTGGATCAATACCTGCCTACCAGCCATATATAAATCCTTAACTTTCATTATTGCTTTCCAGCATGGGGAGTCACTGATTTTCCCCTTAACTGAAGCAATAGTATTTCTACGAAATATTTGGCCTTAACAATATCTTGACACAAGCCACCTTTTGTCTCTAGTTTCCACCACCATTTAGTAAGTAAACTCAAGTTCTGCTTATGGAGGTCCTTAACTCCCAAACCCCCTTTATTTTTGGATCAACAAATCCTAGTCCATTTGACCAGGTAATATCATTTTTTGTTCTTAGTGACTTGCTAGAAGAACCTTCTCCTATCACTATTGGAGTCAGCTTCTTTGCCGTCCGCCATACAGATCCCGGACGGCAAACTCTTTGCCGTCAGCCAGCGGACGGCAAACTGTCCGTCTCAACACGTGCCAGCAAAGGCCTTCTTTGCCATCCGCTTTATAGAAACGGACAGCAAATGATTGTGCCGTCTGCCATCTGAGGCCAGCAGACGGAAAAGAGAATGGACGGCACTGGTGTGGGGTGAGAGCAGTTAGGGAGTTAACGGTGCTCTTTGTCATCCGCCAGCGGACGGCTCAGCTGACGGACGACAAAGAGCTTAGCTAGGCCAGCACTGGGAAGCTGCCACGTGGCCAGCTATACCGTCTGCCAGCAGACGACATAGATGGCCCTGTTTACCAGGCCTATTGGTCACTTTGCCGTCTGCTAGCAGATGGCAAAATGACCAAATAGGCAGCCAGTGTGCCCAGTTTGCACAGGTGACTGCCATGTGTCCTCTTTGCCGTCAGCTAGCGGACCGCAAAGACCCTATATATCCCCTATTTTTATTTAATCCAATTAATTAGATATGGTTTCAAACACAGATATACATGCATACATATCCAACAGCATGTCCAACAACATATTTCATCAAATCCAACATATATATCAAACAACATAGTTCAACAAAGTCCAACATATCCATATATACATAACCAGAAACAAGTTTCCAACAACATATCCATATAGACATACATATCAAACAAGTTTTCATAAACAACAAGGAAGCACTAGAAGAATAGTACACTCCAATAATCCAAGCTTCCTCATGTTAAGCAAATCTGCAAATTGGGAAGATGAAAGTTAGAAGAAGAAGAAGAAGAAGAAGAAGAAGAAGAAGAAGAAGAAGAAGAAAGAAAGAAAGAAGAAGATTTTTTTCTTCTCTTTGTTTTTCTCCTCAACTCTTCTTTATCTTCTTCTTCTTCTAACTAAGGTAGGTAAAAATGCCATTTTATTGCTAAGCTAGGTAAAAATGCTAAGTGTAGGTCATTTTAGAGCTAAGCTAGGTAAATAGGTCATTTTGGAGCTTAGTAAGGTTATTATGTCATTTTCGAGGAAAATAAGCTAAGTCTATATCATTTTGGAGGTAACAAAGTTTATCATGGCATTTTTGACCTAAGTATGCTAAGTATGTCATAAATGAACTGAATAAGCTAAGTATAGCTCATTTTTTATCTAACTTAGGTAATTATGCCATTTAGGAGGAAAATAAGCTAAGTATCCGTTTGTAAAGCAAAACACTAGAGAAAACTTACCCTCATCACAACAAATGTGATGAAGATCGCAACTAAGGTAACAATTGATCCAACGGCATAATGATACCAAGCCTCATTATCAATGGCATATTTTCTAATCTTCTTAAACTTCAGGCGCATTGCATCCATCTTCAAGCGCATTGCATTCATCTTCATCTTGTGATCATCGATGACATCGGCAACATACAACTCCATCGTCATCTTCTCTTCTTCAATTCTTTTAATTTTTTCTTTCAAATACTCATTTTATTTTTCAACTAAATTTAACTTCTCGACAAGAGGGTCGGTTTCAAATTCCGGTTCACATACCTCCTAAATTAAAATATCTCTATGTCAACTTGATGGCCATAATTGTCATAAATGCGAAATGCAACAAATAGTTATGAAAGAGAATTTACCACATCTGAATCATAAAGGGGGCAAGGGCCGACGGGGACGGATATCAAGACCATGGCACTATGTATAAGAAACAATATACAAAGTAAGAAAATTATACATACCAACTATATAAATCATACAATCATACAAATAACTATATAAATCAAGTACAACATAAAAGTTTTAATACCTAATAATCACTATCGGCAATGACATGCTCATCATCATCATTAATAAATGCATCATCATCATCACTATCGGTAATGACGTGCTCATCATCATCATTAATAAATGCATCATCATGTGGAAGGCCAGCTTTACATAATCGTTCAAGCATTGACAGGTCATCTGCAGCAGTAACTTCTTCTTTTTCCGGCTCTTCTTGTTCCGGCTCAGGGGTGAAGTCGGATTCACTATCGTTGTCTACTTCAATGTTCTGGGGTGGAGTAGAGCGGTTCTTGAAACGTTTTTTGGAAAGACGTGTTTCTTGGAAGATTTCTCCTTCGTCATATGTGTCTTGGTTAATGTGAGGTTCATAATCCTTTTCATTGGGGGGAGGTGGTCTAACAGGTGGCGGCACTTCATAAACGACATCCCAACCACTGAGATTTGGATCACTTTGACAGGCCCACGGTAGATAGAAAACTTGGGTTGCCTGTTGAGCCGTAATATAGACACCGGGAACATCCAAATGGGTGCTTTGTTTGATTTCGACTAGCCCTATATGTTCATGAGTCCTTCTAGTCTCCCTCGGCTAGAACCAATAACATCTGAAGACTACGACGTTTGGTGGATTTTCACCATAGAATTGAAGTTCATAAATTGCTTTAACTCTTCCATAATACTCGATACCTCCTTCGCCGATAGCAGAGACACAACAATTTGTAGACTTTCGGTTGGCCATAGATAGCTCTTTGCCATAGGTATGAAAGCGATACCCCTTGATGTCTTATTTGTCAAATGAACGGATCTTATAGTCAAAACCATTAGCTAGTTGTCTCAATTCGGCATCCATAATCTCGAAATTAGCCTACAAGTTTAATACAAAAGGATTGTTGCATTAGTCGCAAATTAGCCAAAGAAATGAAAGGGTCTAATGGAAATTACCCTTTTTTTGAACCAAGAGATGAAACCGGGATATTCGTCTCCTTGCTTTGCCAGAAGCTCATACTCTTCGACGGAATCCTTTTGGATCACCGCTCAATACGAGAATATGGCGACGTATCGACTGCATCAAATATCCAGGAATAAGAGCAGTTCAAAGGAATTAGAAGTTGTGAAACAATATACCGAGATCTTACTCGATGTATGGCCGCACTTCTGATAGGTTGTTGAAGAGATACAGCGAAATGGTCTGCCATTCTTCAACATCCAACGATACTGGCTTCCAACCACTAGATGGTGCGAGATTCCCTTTGAATAGGCTGAGGTTGGATTGACCCTTTTTAGGGTCTTCAGCATTGTACCGAGGCTTCCGATTATGCAAATGACGATTTTTGGCTTCGTAGTGTGCTGTCACGAAGTTTGGCGCCTCCTCAGTGATGAATGCTTCGGCCATCGATGCTTCTATTCTACGTTTATTTTTACATTTTGCTCGAAGCGTCTTCTGCATCCTCTCAGTTGAGTAGCACCAACGATTTTGCACGGGCCCCCCCAATCGTGACTCGGTCGGGAGATGCATAATCAAGTGTTGCATTGGATTAAAGAAGCTTGGCGGAAAGATCATCTCTAACTTGCATATCAACTCCGGTGCCAACTGTTCCATTTCTTCTAGGAGGCTAGGCGATAGTTCTTTCGCACAAATAACACGGAAGAAATAGCTCAGCTCTGCCAGTACTAGCCATTCATCCTCAGGGATGAAGCCACGCAACATCACCGGCATTATCCGCTCAATCCATATGTGCCAATCATGACTTTTTAGAACAGATATTTTCAATTTTTGAAGACTCGCTCCCCTCTTTAGATTTGCTGCATACCCATCGAGGAACATCAACTGCATTTTCACCCACAAAATAATTTCCTTCATAGGTGGCCTTCCAAGGTTGAACCATGCCTTTCGCTTCGTCCAGTTCCCCTTTCCTTTCGGTTCTTTCATGTTTTGTAACGGTCTATCACATAGCTCCTCTTGATCGACTCTAGCCTTAGTATTATCCTATGATTTCCCCTCTATGTCGAACAATGTACCAAAAATGGCTTTGGCGATATTCTTTTCAGTGTGCATTACGTCGATGTTGTGTGGGCAAAGGAGGTCCTTGAAGTAAGGCAGATCCCAGAAGCATGTCTTGTGAGTCCAAGCGTGTTCCTTATTATACCCGTTGAAATACCCTGGACGCTCTGGATCTGGCTCGAGAGCATTTAACTGATCTAGGGTCTGTTGGCCTGTCAACGCAAGTGGTGCAGAGTGTTTGACAACTCTACCTTTGATGAAGTTCTTCTTGTCTTTCCTGAACTTATGGCGAGGATGTAGAAACGGTCTATGCAAGTCGAAGCAACTATACTTGTGCCCTGCCGTCAGCCAACTAAACTCAAGAGCTCCCTTCCATGTGGGGCACGGGAACCTTCCATGCACACACCAGCCAACGAATAGTGCATACGCCGGCAAGTCATGCGTCGAGTACATGTACCAGGAACGTATTATGAAGTTCTCTTTGCTAAAGGCATCGTATGTCTTGAACCCATTATCCCAAGCTTCTTGCAATTCATCCTTAAGTGGCTGCATGTACACATTCACATTCTTCCCCGGATAGTTGGGCCCTGGAATTATCAACGTCAGGAAAATGTTCTTTCTTTGCATAATCTGCCCGGTGGGGAGATTGAGTGGAATGACAAACACGGGCCAACAGCTGTATGGGGTTGCCATCTGACCAAACACACTGAACCCATCTGTGCTGACGGCGACTCGAGGATGCCTTGGATCTGCCGCTTTTCCTTATAATGCATCAAGCGCCCACGCTTCACCATCCGATGTGTGCACCATCATCACATTCCCATCTGCATCTAGTTCGGTTCTTTTGCCCGTTTTGTGCCATGTCATTTGTCTGGCCGTCTCTTCAACCATGAAAAGACGTTGAAGTCTTGGTACGATTGGCATATACCAAAGAACATTAACGGGTATTTTGGTCTGCGTCTTCTCACCCATACCGTTGTTCTACCACAACATACCGGAAGAATTGCAAATGGGACAATAGTTCAAGTCCTCATCTCGAAGCCTAAATAAGACACATCCTTTCTCACAGGCATGTATCTTCTCATAGGGCATCTTAAGAGCACGGAGGATTTTGTCTGACTGGTACAGATTTGGAGGTAGCATATGGCCATTGGGTAGAAATCATCTGAATACTGTCATCATCGCATCGTAGCATTCTCTGCCCAAGTTGAATTGAGCCTTCAAAGCCATTATTTGTGAGATGGCATCCAACTGACAAAGCTCAAGCAGCTCATGGAGAGGACGCTTAAGGACTCCAACATTTCAGTGAAGGCCTTTACAGATTCCTCCATCTCCTCGCTCGAGTCCCGAGCATCGCCAAAGTCTTGCACCATGTCTGGGTCCCAGATTACCATGCTCGCAAGGTCGACGACGAACCACCTCGGCTCTGGCACATTGGGCAGACTCACCATGTAATGTCCAGACCGTGTAATCAGGCATGAAACCAAACTTCTGCAGGTCTTTACTCATTTCGAGCTCCTCCCTCTTTTTATAGTTGTCGCACCAGGAATAGGGGCACCAGCTTAATTCCTGGCCATTTGCAAATGCGGCTCTAACAAACCCCTTGGTTTTTGTTAACCATTCCTCGGTCAAAAATTTCTGACTAGTGTAACCGGTGTACCTCCACGCACGATCACTCATATTGACTTCCTACTGGACACACAAGAAATATATACATAATTAAGCAAACCATATCCATTAGTTAATGGAGTTTGTCAGTTTTATTACGTCCATGCAACCTACACGCTAATAGGTAAAGATATTTCCTAATCCCACCCGAGTATGTGTAGATTAGGTTCGTTTTCCCATGCTCTGCTCCAGACCCGACGCAAAATTTCGGCAGCACCTCCCTGTTGTTCTCCGGATACACGTCTCGGCAATAAGCAGAGAGGATGTGTACCCGGAGAACAACAGGGAGGCGCTGACGAAATTCTGCATCGGATCTGGAGCAGAGCATATGGAACGAACCCAATCTACACATACTCGAGCTGTCCATGGATAACGTTGGACAATTCAAAAGAATCACGATTATAAATATGCAAATGCATGCATATTTATAGATGTAACCCTTTCGAACGGGAGACGCATAGTGTTTATGCATACTGATGATTGACACCTATAGCTAGCAAGTTTCATCGGCACGAAGATCGGAACATAGCAAATGAAGGGGGTAGGAGGAGATGTCATTTGTGCTCACCAACGAACGTAGGGGCGGAGCTCGTCGAAAACTAGACCCTCGCAGCGACGAAATAACTGCACATTTAAATCGAAAGATGAGTAACATAGCGACACTCTAACCCGCTCGTCCCCGGGTAAACTAAATAGCAACTACCATCGGTGCAAGTTACATGAGGCGGTCGGCGTTGAACACTAGATCCTCATCCAACAAGTGAAGCCGGCGCCCGGCTTCCCGCAACAATAGTTCTGGTGGCCGATGACGGTCGAACACCTTGGCGAATTTGTCTGGCAGCCTCTGCGATGAGGATTAAAGCCAAGTTTTGAAATTTCAAACAACCAAACCGACTTGAGTTAGTTTGGGTGTTTCAAGTTTCAACACTTAGCTTTCAATCGTCATCTCTGAGGCTGCCAGACAAATTCGCAATGGTGTTCGACCGCCATCGACGCCGAGAACTATTGCGCTGGACGCAGGACCCCTGTGTCACTTGTGGGACGTGGATGTAGTATTCGACACCGACGGCCACATGTACCTCGCACTGACGATACATGCTATTTAGGGTACCATCGACACCGAGGAACCCCCTAACCCGCTCATCCCCGGGTAAACTAAATAGCAACTACCATCGGTGCAAGTTACATGAGGCGGTCGGTGTTGAACACTAGATCCACATCCCACAAGTGAAGCCGGCGCCCGGCGTCCCGCAACAATAGTTCTGGTGGCCCATGACGGTCGAACACCTTGGCGAATTTAGGTTGTTCGACCGCCATCGACGCCGAGAACAGTTTCTTTGGGACACCGGACGTCGACGTCACTTGTGGGACGTGGATGTAGTGCTCGACACCGATGACCACATGCATCTCGCACCGACGATACTTGTTATTTAGGGTTCCATCGACACCGAGGAACCCCCTAACCCGCTCATCCCCGGGCGCCCTCAGGTATGGCGACGCACGGTCGACGGGTCAGCACTCAGACCAGGGGGTTCTCGGCATGGGCGTCGGGACCGGCGGGACCCACTGGCTCCACCATATATCCCCTCAGCAACCCTCTTCCTTTTTCCCTTTTTCCTCTTCTTCTACTTATTCTTCTTTTTTTTCAAATTTTTTCTTCTTCTAATTATCTAAACCTAAATCTGGCAGTAACCTAGTCCTACCACTCTAACCTAAACCTAAACACAAATAACAGTAGAAAAAAAACCTTGGCTCCGGTGGTGGTGGAGGAGGCGGCGGGGCGGCGCCAGGTGGGGGGGGGCGGGCGGGCGCCAAGGGCGATGGGACGGGCGGTAGGGCGGGCGTGGCGGGGGGCGATGGGGCGGGGCGATGGGACGGGACGGCGTGACGGCTGGGCGAGGTGGCGTGGTGGAGCGGCGGTCGAGGGCGGCGGCGTGGGTGGTGAAGGAGATCTAGAGAGAGGGGTGGGGGTGCGGGCACGGCCCCTTTTCTGCTAGTAGGTCACAGCTCTTTGCCGTCTGCTAGCAGACGGCAAAGAGCATACCTAGTGGGGTGAGCAGACGGCAAAGAAAACGACTGTTAGGTCGTCCTCATAGGCCGCCACCCACACTCTTTGTCGTCGACTAGCAGACGACAAAGCTTCTCTGCCGTCCGCTAGCGCACGGCAAAGATAGGCTGATGGCAAAGTGTAGGATCGAAAGTATGTCTAGAGGGGGGGGGGGTGATTAGACTACTTGACCAAATAAAAATCTAGCCTTTTCCCAATTTTAGTTCTTGGCAGATTTTAGCAACTTAGCACAAGTCTAACAATCAACCTACACATGCAATTCTAATAGTATAGCAGTGGAATGTAAAACAATTGCATATGAAGGTAAAGGGATGAGTTTGAGGGAGCAAACGCAATGTTGACACGGAGATTTTTTATCCATGGTTCCGATAGGTGGTGCTATCGTACATCCACGTTGATGGAGACTTCAACCCACGAAGGGTAACGGTTGCACGAGTCCACGGAGGGCTCCACCCACGAAGAGTCCACGAAGAAGCAACCTTGTCTATCCCACCATGGCCGTCGCCCACGAAGGACTTGCCTCACTAGGGTAGATCTTCACGAAGTAGGCGACCTCCTTGCCCTTAAAAACTCCTTGGTTCAACTCTACAATCTTGACGGAGGGTCCCAAGTGACACCTAGCCAATCTAGGAGACACCACTCTCCAAGAAGTAACAAATGGTGCATTGATGATGAACTCCTTGCTCTTGTGCTTCAAATGATAGTCTCCCCAACACTCAACTCTCTCTCTCAGGATTTGGATTTGGTGGAAAGAAAGATTTGAGTGGAAAGTGTAAGTGCATCTAGTGCCCCTTAGTGATTTTGGTGTATTGAAGACTTATAGGTTAAGGGACTAATGTGTTTATGAGTGTACACAGGTCTATAAGTCTATGAGGAGTTTGATATTTACAAAGGAAAGTTGACCCTAAAAATGAAGTTCTTCAATCAAGACTTTGGTATTCAAGACTTTCTCAAGACTTTGAAAGTGAAGAAATTGGTGTGACCTTGAAGACTTGGTATTCACTTGAGGAACATGAAGCGTGAAGACTTTTGTTTTCGTAGTTTCATTTTCTCTTTCTTGACTCATAGGAAACACCATACGGTTAAAGGGGGTCGAGCAAATAGTAAGGAAAAATTTCCATGTGATGCTCAACTCAAAATCCTACACCTACCAATCCTTCGAGTGAAGCCTTTGAAATCTCATACAGTTCAGTCCAATTTCTTCAAGGATGTAGACGAAGTTCTTCTAGTCGCCGAGGAATTTGTTCTCGACCGAGGAGTTAGGAATTCGCCAAAGGGGATTGCCTACACAAAGGAGGAACATGATAGCCCCGAGGAATTTGAGAGTCAAATTTCCGACCGCTGTGTGATGCGCTAGCTGTTCCAAAATATCTTATCCACCTAACGGTCATATCATTGAAGGGCATTTATGTCTTATCATGTCGGGCTGCTCCCTAGGCTATAAATAGCCGCCCCCTACAACCACTAGCTGGTGGGCTGCTCCGAGAGAAACTGACACTTGTCATTTGAGAGCATCCCATCCTCCGAGCACTTTGAGCGAAAAATCATCGAGTGAGGAAAACCCAAAACCAAACACCTACAAACCCAAAGTGATTGAGCATCACTGAAGAGACTGATCCTGCGTGGATCCGATGCTTGTTACCTTTGAAGACTGTGCTTCTTCCAGACGGTTAGGCGTCATGGTCTAGAGCATCCAAGAGGAATTGTGGATCGCCGAGTGACCGAGTCTTGAAGGTTTGGAAGTCGCCTGAAGACTTACCACGAGTGATTGGACGAGGTCTGTGTGACCTTAGTTCAAGGAGAATAAGGTGAGGACTTGGTGTCCTGAGCTGGGTGCTCAGCGACTGGGTGTCCGGGACTGTGTGTCCTCGAGTTTAAATACTCAGCCGCTCCAACCAGACGTACAACTGAGACAGCAGTTGGAACTGGTCTACCAAATCATTGTCTTCACCAAGCTTACTGGTTCTATTTCCTCAACTTTTTCATTTCCTCATTACTATGTTGAGTGTTTGTTCATATTTGTGTTTGAAGACTTTGACTGAAGACTTTCTCAATTTCCTCAGTTAAATTTCTTCAGTCTGTTTGTATTCATCTTGTGTTATCCTGTGATTACGCTTTCTGTACTCTGTGCTTGTCTTCATTTCATCATGATGACCATGCTTGTATTCTGTTATGCTTACTCTTGAGTACTTATTCCGCTGCAAGTAGTTCTTCGCTTAGGAATTTCCTCACCGGCAAATTCCTTAGTGAAGAATTCATAAAAATCGCCTATTCACCTCCCTCTAGTCGATATAACGCACTTTCAATTGGTATCAGAGCAAGGTACTCCCTTGTTCTATGTGATTTTGGTTTAACCGCCTGGAGTTTTAGTTATGTCGATCGCAGGTATGAAGAAAGTGGCATGCCCTATCTTTGACGGTCATGATTATCCCAAGTGGAAGGCCATGATGAGGAAGCGCCTCATGGCTATGAACAGCGAGCTGTGGGCCGTCACTGAGATTGGTCTTACCGATCTATGCAAGAAGGCGGGCGCTGATGACATTCGCAAGTACACTCGACTTGACATCATGGCGAAGGACATCATCTGTTCCTGCCTATCCAGAGATGAATTCAAGCGCATTATGCATATTTGCAATGCGAAGCTTATCTGGGACCGAATCTCTAACGTCTATGAAGGTCATCGAACCCGTCATTATCCTTGGTTTGAGGACTTCAAGGAATCTCTCAAAACAATGACTTTTGAACCAGATCCATCATCTTCTGCACCATGCCTCATGGCAAACGGTGTCAAGGTAACCGAATTTTCCTCATCCGAGTCTAGTGATGATGAATCCGATGATGATTTTGAACCTAGCTATACCAAGCTAGTTTACATTGCCACTAAACAATAAACGGCCTTGGAAAAGGTTCAAAACATGCTAGAAAAAAGTGATGATATGTTGGGTGAAGAAATGGGTCGCACTAAAGCCTTGACTGAAAATCTTCAGAGACTTCAGTCTAGGTTTGACAGCCTTCAAGGTCATCATAACACTCTCTTATCTGAGCATGAGAAGCTTTCTTATGAATTTCTTCAAAGAAAGCAAGATCTTGAGAAGCTAAGAGTGAGTTATGAAGATCTTCAGAAGGAGCGCGATTCATTACTTGCTCAACAAATCAGCGCTTCTCAGGAAGAATTTGTTCCTCCATGCTTAAGGTGCATTGAACGTGAATCTGCTAATTCTTCACCTGAATGTTCAAATGCTTCAATTGTTACAAATTCTTCACCTACCTCTGCTATCAATAATTCCTCATCTGAGGACATTGCTAGTATCACTGACGATGCAGGGCTGAAGGAATTGTACATGACAGGCATGTACAAAAGCCTCAAAGGGCATCAGACTCTTTGTGATGTGCTTAAAAGCAGATCCTCAACAGAACCCTAGGAAAGAGGGTATTGCCTTTGAGAGGAAACTCAATGCTGATGGAACATATTGAAGTCCGAGCAGATCCCAAAACCTCATGGGTTGCTGCAAAGGGACCTCCAGTTGATCCATCTAACTTATCTGGCTTTACATGTGAATCTCCTCATTCTTCTGATGAGTCATTTGAGTCCAACTATAAACTGTTCAAAAATCAGAATGGTTAAGTATTTGCTAGATATGTTGGCACTAACTGCAGGAACGGTTCTCCTATGAAGAAAATCTGGGTTCCCAAAAGGTGCCTTGAAAGTCTTCAGGTGAATGTCCTCATGACACCACCAGTGAAGAATAGGAACCCCAGATCAAACTCTTCATATGGGCCAAATTCTTCATATGGTTCCAAGTCCTCATACGGACCAAATTCCTCACGTGGATCAAATTTCTCAAAAGGATCAAAGTCCTCATATGATTATCATCGTGCTAACAACTCTGTTTCGTAGGGTAGAGCTAAGGGCTATGAATGTGTGCATTATTCTTCAAACCATTATGTTCATAAGTCCTCGAAGAATTTCTCTGCTTATTCATATGCTTACCCTAACCCCTCTTATGTGAAACGGAATGGATTGGCTTCTATGCCACCATTCTCATATGGAGCTCGTAGAGTGATGAACTCTTTGCCACCCCTTCAGATGTGGGTGGTGAAGAAAAAGAACTAATCTCTTCTGCAGGGTCCGGTCTCCGGCGTGCTTTAACGCCTCAAGAATTTGTCAGGGGCCCCACAAAATTGTTCGAAAGGACGCAGGCTAATCATGAAGAAATGAACTTTCATTTCACACGGCCTCCTACTGCTATATCTGTTTTACTGCTTGATGAAATTCATCTGATGAATTTGATATCATATTCTTCACTGATGAAGTATATGAGTTCGTAAGTTGCACTAATTCATCTGCAGGATGATCTTCCCAAAGCCTCTGAGTGGGTCCTTGATAGTGGATGTACAAATCACATGACTGGTGACAAGAATCTATTGATGGATGCTCCCTTATCACCATCACATCTGAAGCATATCATCTTTGCTGACAAAGGAAAAAGTTGGGTATTGGGTCTAGGTAAGGTTGCGATCTCTAAGGACATACACATGGACAAAGTCATGCTTGTTGAGTCCTTAGGATACAACCTCATGTCAGTCTCAATGCTTTGTGATCTTGATATGGTTGTTGTCTTTGGCAAGTTTCGTTTGTTGTGATTATGGAAGCTGATCATTCCAAAGTCTTCGAAGGCTTTAGGAGAGGAGACTTGTATATTGTTGATTTCTCTACAGGACCGCAACCAGCCGTGTGCCTACTTGCAAAAGCTTCAGAAGGCTGGCTATGGCATCGACGACTTGGTCATGCAGGCATGAGGAACTTGCACACGCTTGCGAAGAAGAAGCATGTCATTAGCATTGAGAATGTCAAATTCCTCAAGGATCACTTGTGTGGAGCCTGTGAAGCTAGAAAAATGACCAAGGCCAAGCATCCAGCGAAGACTATCATGACCACTACTCGACCATTCGAATTGCTTCACATGGACCTCTTTGGTCCTAATCATTACTCAGCAGTCACTAATGATGCATCTCTATACGGATTTGTTATTGTTGATGATTACTCTCGTTACACATGGGTACACATTGTTACTAACAAACATGAAGTGCAGGAAGTCTTCAAATGATTTTCCTCAAGGGATTCAACCAACTTTGGTGTGAAGATCAAGCACATCAGGAGTGACAATGGAACTGAGTTCAAGAATTCTGGTCTTGATGACTATCTTGATGAACTTGGTATTACTCATGAGTTATCTGCTCCTTATACTCCTCAGCAAAATGGCGTCGTGAGCGCAAGAACAGAACTCTTGTTGAGATGGCTCGCACTATGCTTTATGAGTACAAGACGCCTCGTCACTTCTGGATTGAGGCAATTTACACTGCGTGCCACATCATCAACATGGTATATCTTCACAAATTCTTCAAGAAGACTGCCTATGAACTCCTCACTGACAAGAAACCCAATGTGAGTTATTTCAAAGTCTTCGGTGCTAAATGTTGGATTAGAGATCCTCATCACAACGCTAAATTTGCACCGAAAGCACATGAAGGTTTTATGCTTGGTTACGAAGGACTCACACCTACAGTAGTCTTCAACAATGTTCTTCACAAGATTGTTGAAATGTAGATGTGCGGTTCGATGAAACTAATGGCTAGCAAAGAGAGCACCTACCTTCTGTGATAGCTGATGCACCTGAGGATTCTATCAAGTTCAAGGCTACCGAGGATGTCATTCCTCATCAAGAATCTGCTGAAGAATTCATTCCGAACGTGAAGAATGTCGAGTGATGCACCAAGATAATGTCAAGAAAATGGTGTCAAGAAAATGCTGATCAAATTCCTCGACACCAACCAGCTCATCCTCGCTGCAAAAGAAGTGCAAGTTGAAAAGATCATCGATGACATTGAAGCACCAGGTCCTCTCACACGCCAAAAGCTTCACATTTATCTAACTTTTGTGGGCACTATGCTTTTGTCTCTATCACAGAGCCCACTAAGGTAGATGAAGCATTTCGAGCCCGAGTGGATTCAGGCCATGCAAGAAGAATTACATCAGTTCAAGCTCAACAATGTCCGGAACTGGTCAAACGTCCAGATCCTCGCAAGCATAATATCATTGGCACAAAGTGGATCTACCGCAGCAAGCAAGATCAAAATGGCCTTGTGGTGAGGAATAAGGTTCGACTTGTAGCTCAAGGCTACACACAGGTTGAAGGAATTGATTTCATGAAACTTTTGCACTGTTGCTAGACTTGAGGCTATTCGCATATTACTTGCTTATGCTAACCATCATGATATCACTTTATATCAAATGGATGTGAAAAGTGCATTCCTCAATGGTAAGCTTGAGGAAGAAGTATATGTTGCTCAACCCCCAGGTTTTGAAGATCCAAAGAATCCTGACAAAGTCTTCAGACTCAACAAGGCCCTCTATGGCCTCAAGCAGGCCCCTCGGGCGTGGTATGATACTTTGAAGGAATTCCTCATGAAGAATGGCTTCACACCCGGTTCACTCGACCCTACTCTCTTTACTAAATCTTATGATGGTGAACTGTTTGTGTGCCAAATATACGTTGATGATATTATCTTTGGCTGTACTGACCAACGTTATAGTGATGAATTTTCCTATATGATGAGTGAAGAATATCAAATGTCTATGATGGGAGAGTTGAAATTCTTCTTAGGTCTTCAAATTCGTCAACAGCACAATGGTGTATTCATATCTCAGGAGAAATACCTCAAGGATGTTCTGAGGAAATTCGGCATGCAAGATTGCAAAGGCGTCAAAATTCCTATGCCCACAAATGGCCATCTATGCACTGATGAAAATGGTATTGATTTCGATCACAAGGTATACCGCCCATGATTGGTTCTTTATTGTACTTATGTGCATCTAGGCCAGATATAATGCCTAGTGTTTGCATGTGTGCTCGATTTCAAGCTACACCGAAGGAATCACACCATAAGGCTGTGAAGCATATTCTTCGATATCTAGCTCACACACCAACACTAGGATTATGGTACCCCAAGGGCTCTGCTTTTGATCTCATTGATATTCTGACTGACTATGCTGGTGATCGTGTGGACCGCAAGTCAACATCTGGTACTTGTCATTTCTCGACGATCTTTGGTCTGTTGGTCCTCGAAGAAACAGAATCATGATCACCGCTTCATCGCGGAAGCTGAGTACATTGCTGCTGGTTCTTGCTGTGCTCAATTGATGTGGATGAAGCAAACTCTCAAGGACTATGGCATCAACGTGAAGAATGTGCCTCTCTACTATGACAATGAGAGTGCCATCAAGATTGCTCACAACCCAGTTCAGCACTCGAAGACAAAGCACATTCAGATTCGTCATCATTTTCTTCGTGATCATGTGTTGAAGGGAGACATCTCCATCGAGCATGTGAAGACTGAAGAACAGCTAGCCGATATCTTCACAAAGCCCTTGGATGAGAAGAGATTTAGTAAGTTGCGGTGTGAGCTAAATATCTTAGAATCTTCGAATGTTCTTTGAAAAGGACACTCATCCTAACACTTATGCAAAATTGATGACTTAGATGTGCAACACATGAAGAAACGTTTTTCTTCAATCAATGAAGAACAACACTCTAAGTGTGAAGAAATTAATGAAGAATTTGATTCTCAGAACCCTACGACAATTGTACGCGGTGTCTGAAATCATCATTTTTATACGGTGGGTCACGCCACCACCAAATTTGAAAATCTTCAATTTGAGTTTTTCCTCAGTTTTGAAATTCTTTAGTTTTTCAAATTCTTCAACTTTGCAAAATCTTCACTATTTCCGTCGTTTTTCTTCATTGGCTATATATATATATGGGTTTATGTCCTCTACAGCATTCACTTATGGCTATTTCTTCAAGTTGCATTTTCTGCTAAGTGGATGTGATCGGACCCTTCCCCCTCTATGATATACTCAACCCAATCTATTCACAAATTCTTCATGTGCGTTCTATTTGAAACTCGTTCAAAATTTTCACTGTGTCCTTGTCAGCTGAAGAAATTGCGAACGGAACTTTAAAACTAATCTTATCCAAATTTTCGTCTTTGCCGCTCAAACCGTTCCGCATCCCACGATAGACTTATCTATTCACCCATGATCTAACACGATCTCCACTTTTCAGTACGTGGGTGACACATGTCAAGCGAATGAGAAGGGTCATGGGCACGTTCGTCCTAAATCTTCGGGCGAACAGTTTTTCACTACGACTATAAATACCCCTCTCCCCTTCCTCACTTCCTTTACTCCGCTCGACCGCTCTCTCTCCCGCCGAGCTTCAAACCCTAGCGCCGCTACTCCATCGTCAGCCGGTGAGGAAGAGCTTCACCGCCTCGACCTCGTCGCCGTCAGTTGCTTTCCTCAAGGCCGTCATGAAATCTTCACTCCGCCACCAGAGCTGTCTTCCTCCGCCGAAGTTAGAGCGTGGAAGATTTGAACTGACGAGCTTCAAATCTACACTTCTCGCTTCGTCGTGTTCATCATCTAGGTAATTAAAAGTTACTTTTACTGCCCTCTTTGATTCAAATTTTCTACAAAATCTTCAAAGGTGTTTTATTCTTCAAATCCTCACACACAAAACACCTCACTAGTCATCTGTTCTTGATTCGCTTCTCTAAGCATCATTTTTCTTCAAGATTCCTCAATTGTGTGGATCCTCGATCTATACAACTCGAATCTAAGACAAAGAACGCTTAGTGAAATTCTTCAAGGCTTATCTGGTCAAATTCTCAAACTTGTTCTTTTGAAAACCTTCCGAGAACGATATGACCTCTCCAAAATTCCTCGCAACTATACTCTGTTCACAGGTACTCATGTCTGCTGCTGAATCACTAGGTTCTCATCAACTTAACTCATTTGCAGCGTTCCTCGAAGAAAAGTTGCATACTTCTTCAGAAAATTTGATTGTTCAAATTCCTCGACTGAAGAATATGGCAGACGGTAAGAAGCCACAGAAAGGAGGAAAGAGGCCTGAGGTCATGAATGCTTTTGAAATATCTGAGGACATCTATGCTGACTATTGCACACCTGATGAGGCCAAGTTCAGAAAGGAGAACAAAAATCAGCGCAAGGTGCGCATACAGAGGATTGAAAGGAGATGGGCAAGAGAATGGAGGGAGTACATGTATGTTACTCCAAAGTATATGAAGAAATTCACACTTAATCCTCCATGCCCAAGAGCTCCATTGGCACCTGGCCAAGAAGCTGACTCCACTAGCATCAAGCGTGGTGAGGATTTTCCTGAAGAATGGGCCAAGCGCCAAGCCAAGTTGGCAAGACAAGCCAAAGAAGCAGTGAGGAAATTCAATGAAGACTCTGCTGCTGCTGCTGCCACTAAGGCCTCTGCAAGCCTAGGAAATCAATGGCAAAGAAGCCCAAGACAAGCCAAGTGCTTTCACCAACTGTGCCCTCACGGCCAAGTTCTCAAGAACGCCTCACGGCCAGAATCTTCAAAGCCCTCATGGCCAGTTCCTCGTGCTGCTCCTGCTCCTCCAAAATCCTCAGCTGCTCCGGCAAAGTCCTCAGCACTTGTGCATCTGGCCACGTGCCAAAGGACTGCAGGCATCTCTATTGCCTCCGGTGTCTCAAATGAGTTCCTCACTGCACCAAATTCTTCATCCGCCCCACTCTGCTGAAGACAAAGGCAACGGTTGACGAGGTCCTCGCCAAGTCCGAAGAAGAAACAGGTTGCCTTCCAAGTGCCATCTGACGATGAAGCTGATGATGATGAACTTGCAGAAATCATCAGAGACAGACAAGAAAGGGCCGCTAGAGCCAAAGGCACACCGGTGCCACTGCTTTTGGATCCTAAAATGATCCTCGATTACATTGATCTCTGGCACAAGGATCCAGATACCCCTATGCCTGATTTCCATTTGACTCCTGGACAAAGTCACATGCTGACTCATTTCATCACTAAAGAAAAATGGAAATTTGAGAAGGCGAGACAGATCAAGAAGGCTCAGTTCAGGAAAGAGAAGTTCCTGAGGAAAAACGTTGTTAATATGACAACTGATGAACTCATCAAAATTCAGTCTGAAATCAAAGCCCTCAGCGACAACTTCAACGCTTACTATGCTGATTGGCAAGGACAAAGTCAGGTTTGTTAAACTGACTGAGAAGTTCACCAATGTTGCAGCTCCAATACAACAAGAAGTTCCTCACACTGAAGCTTCTGCTCAGCCTACTGAAGAACATGCTAGCACCGCTGATGACTTTCAGACTGCTGAAGAAAATGCTAGTTCCAGGGCTGATGACTCCATTCCAGCCACTGAAGAAACTGCTAGGGCATCCACTAGTGGTGCGCCTGAAGAAAATAAAGAAGTCGTGGCAATCTGCATCGATTGCATACCGAGGCAAATCAACCAGATTCCTCGCCTCCTCCCGCGCCTACACCAACTCCTATCCTTCCATCTGCATCAGATGTGAAGAAGACCAAGGCTGTAGAGCGAGCTGCTGTGAAGAAAAGGAAAGCATCAGCTGCTTCAGATTCTTCAGCTCCGAAGAAAATGAAGCCTTTGACCAGCTCGTTTGAGAATCCCATTGATGCTATTCCGATCTCAACCATGCCATCAAAGGACCTTGTTCCTTTTGGTGATATGTGATCCCTAGAGGATCTGATGAAGAAAATCATTCTGCTGCTTCGTCAGAGTAGATTGATGAAGAAATTGAAGTGGATGTGATCCCTTCACCGCCAGCTGTTTCCTTGCCAATGCCTCAGTTCACAGCTGAAGAGGCTGGCGTTGAAGAAATTGAAGATGAAGATGTGGATATTGGATGCACTACGCCAGTGATGAATGATGACTTTGGGGAAAGTCAGCACCCCAATTTTCCACTCTTCACCCCACTGCAACAAATACCTCAGTGCCCTGCACCAACCGTTCAAATGGGCTCTGAAGAAACTCACCCCACCGCGCATATGCATGAAGAAATTTCAGCCACTAGTGCTGAAGAAACCGCTGCTGCTGATCACTTGAACACGCAGAATGCCACTGAAGAGGAACCAGAAATTCCTCAACCTGAAGAACCTGAGATTGTGATTCCTGAGGTTGTGATGCAACTCACTGACACTCCTCTGCCCAAACCAAAGGATCCCTTCTCAAGCAAGCAAAAGTTCAAGGCTGAAGATTTCTTCGGCGAGCATGTGTTCTTCACTGACTACAACCCATATGACTCTGCTCGCATAAGGAAGAGGCGTTTCTGGAGTGCTAGTCAAGCCAATTTCTATTCCTCAGTGCTATTCAACAAAGACAAAGTCTTCGATCATGCACACATTCCTCACGTGGACATGGAATCTCTGCCGGGCTTCGAGCCAGTCCTCAGTGTTCTTCATGATGCTGGATTGCTAAATTTCTGCACTGACATATGTGATTGGAATGAAGAACTCATTCTTCAATTCTATGCGACGCTGCACATCACAGGAAATTCTGAAGATGTGAACTCATGGGTGCTGGACTGGATGTCAGAAAATACTCACTACAAGGCACCAGCAACTGAATTGCTTCGTGCCCTCCCACTCAGTCCTCCCCTTGAAGGTGCTCGTTGCGTCTACAATGAACCTGAGCTTACAAATCATTACATGCAAGTGCTGATGAAGCCTTTGAAGCTAGGGCAGGCCGTCAACCAAATTCCTCGTCAAGGAATTATTGTATGTGCCTCGGACTGTCTATCGATTCGACGAAGACAATGAGTCCTATCAAAGGCCACGACTAAATGATGAAGAAGTCGCTGGCACCATGAAGAATATTCTTTTCAATATCATTCATGGCTCCCATCAACTTCCATGATTTCTTCATGAGGACTCGCTAATATTGCTATGTCACCATTTGAGCTGAAGCCTTATGCACCATGGATTATGAGGTTCATCAGGACAAGGTCTTCACTCAATTACAAGGCTGATACTCTGAACCACAGCAGCTACTTTCCTCTGATTGAAGTCCTCAAACGGACATTTTCCTCAGCTGATGACAAGGGCAAGGCAACTGCTGTGATAGATGAAGGCATTCGTCCATTGGATGGTCAATTTCGCAAGGCTGCATCCTACTCCACCAATGATGGCTCTGCCACACATGACTCTACCGCCAACAACTCTGCCAAGCAAAATCCTCACGCCACAACACCCAGGGTGATGACTGATCGTGAGTTACTCCTCAGTCTTCATCAGAAAGTTGATCGCAATCATAAATGGGTCAAGCGTCATTGGTTCAATTCTTCACAACATGACCTCAACACACAATGCAGTGAAGAAAAACCAATACTACCTCCATGAAACCTTCAACCGTACCTGGGCTGTTCTGTCTCATGTCTACAGCGAAGAAGATCTGAAGAAAATGGGTCTGAAGGAAGAATTTGACTGGTCTGCTCCTCCTCCGAAGAAATTCAAGAAGGTCAAGGTTCCTTCCTTGGTGGCCAGCTCTTATTCTTCATCGTGCAACACTGATGAAAATGAAGACTTGGACGACACTGCGGCAGGCCCTACTACGACAACCGACCCCGACAACGATGGCGCCCTCCATCAACTTGATATTCTTCGTATGCGTTAGTCCTCGCTTTGATCCTTTTGGTCATTCGATGACAAACGGGAGAAAGTTGCGTTAGTCTTCGCCGGTCTATTATATGGGCGTTTTTGCTAAGTTACAACTCTCGCTCTTCCAAACTTTATTGATCGAGTTGTAATCTTAAACCCGATGGTGCTCGATACTTTTGATGTGTTCTTCGCATGCTTATTCCTCGTTATATGTTAATACACGCATGCTGAATTACATCACCACCATATTTCATCATGCATTTCAAATTCTTCATATTATATGTCAAATGCGTATGAATTACAAGGTATAGGGGAGATCTCCATGATTCAACTCTTCAAGTGTGCATTGCCTCAAAAGCAAATTCCTCACTATGCACATCTTCGGGGAGTTCTTCTATATCTTGCAAGCAAATTCCTCAATATCAGTATTTACACTTCATATGTTTATCCTCGTTGAAAACTTAACCTATATTGTCATCAATCACCAAAAGGGGAGATTGTAAGTGCATCTAGTGCCCTTAGTGATTTTGGTGTATTGAAGACTTATAGGTTAAGGGACTAATGTGTTTATGAGTGTACACAGGTCTATAAGTCTATGAGGAGTTTGATATTTACAAAGAAAGTCGACCCTAAAAATGAAGTTCTTCAACCGAAGACTTTGGTATTCTGAAGACTTTCTGAAGACTTTGAAAGTGAAGAAATTGGTGTGACCTTGAAGACTTGGTATTCACTTGAGGAACATGAAGCGTGAAGACTTTTGTTTTCGTAGTTTCATTTTATCTTTCTTGAGTCATACGAAACACCGTCTTCACAAAGGGGTCGAGGAAATACTAAGGAAAAATTTCCATGTGATGCTCAACTCAAAATCCTACACCTACCAATCCTTCGAGTGAAGCCTTTGAAATATCATACAGCCTCACCAATTTCTTCAAAGGCAGAGATGAAGTTCTTCCGTCACGAGGAATTTGTTCGACCGAGGAGTTAGGAATTCGCCAAAGGCGGATTGCCTACACAGGAGGAACATGATAGCTGAGGGAGTCCTGGACCAGGGGGTGTCCGGATGGCCGAACTATCATCTTTGGCCGGACTCCTGGACTATGAAGATACAAGATTGAAGACTTCGTCCTGTGTGCGGATAGGACTTTCCTTGGCGTGGAAGGCAAGCTTGGCGATGCGGATATGTAGATTTCCTACCATTGTAACCGACTCTGTGTAACCCTAACCCTATTCGTGTCTATATAAACCGAAGGGTTTTAGTCCGTAGGGATCTAACAACAATCATACCATAGGCTAGCTTCTAGGGTTTAGCCTCTCCGATATCGTGGTAGATCTACTCTTGTACTACCCATATCATCAATATTAATCAAGCAGGAGTAGGGTATTACCTCCATCGAGAGGGCCCAAACCTGGGTAAAACATCGTGTCCCTTGTCTCCGTTACCATCCGCCTAGACGCACGCTCGGGACCCCTACCGAGATCCGCCGGTTTTGACACCGACATTGGTGCTTTCATTGAGAGTTCCTTTGTGTCGTCACCTATAGGCCCGATGGCTCCTTCAACCATCACCAACGACGCGGTCCAGGGTGAGACTTTTCTCCTTGGGCAGATCTTCGTATTCGGCGGCTTTGCACTGCGGGCCAATTCGCTAGGCCATCTGGAGCAGATCGAAAGCTACGCCCCTGGCCATCAGGTCAGATTTGGAAGCTTGAACTTCACGGCCGGCGTCCACAGGGATTTGATCTTCGACGGATTCGAGCCACAGCCAGGCATGCCGCACTGTCTCGATGGGTATGATCTAGCTCGCGCACCGACAAAGGCCCGGAGGTCGACGTTGTCCGCTCCGACCATTAATTCGGAGCCGGCCTCGCCGATCGAGGATGGTTGGTTGGACACCACCTCGGGGGCTGAGATCTCTACGGCGATTGAGCTGAACTCCATCCCTGTCCTTTGCGAAGCCCGTGACTCCCAGGTGCCGGACTCCCCTCCGGACTCCGAACCTCCCGCGCCCCTACCAGTCGAATCCGATTGGGCGCCGGTTATGGAGTTCACCGCCGCGGAAATCTTTCAGCACTCGCCCTTTGGCGATATCCTGAACTCATTAAAGTCTCTCTCCTTGTCAGGAGAGCCCTGCCCGAACTATGGACAGGAGGGTTGGGATTCGGACGACGAAATAATTCAACGCCCACCCACCACCCACTTTGTAGCCACTGTCGATGATTTAACCGACATGCTCGACTTTGACTCCGAAGACATCGACGGTATGGACGACAATGCCGGAGACAATCAAGAGCCAGCGCCCACAGGGCACTGGCAGGCCACCTCGTCATATGACATATACATGGTGGACATCCCAAAAGATGGGAATGGCGATGGAACAGCGGAGGATGAGCCCTCCAAGAAACAGCCCAAGCGCCGACGTCAGCGGCGCCGCTCTAAATCCCGCCACAGTAAAAACGGTGATTCCGGCACGGGAGATAATAATATCCCGGGCTGTGCCGAAAACGACCCTCTCCAGCAGGACTCAGCACAGGAGGAGGGAGAAGCAAGTCCGCACGACAGTGCGGCAGAAAGAGAGATAGAGGACGATAATTATGCGCCCCCCTCCGAAGACGAGGCAAGCCTCGACGATGACGAATTCGCCGTGCCAGAGGATCCCGTCAAACAAGAGCATTTTAAACGCAGGCTTATGGCCACGGCAAGCAACCTCAAGAAAAAGCAGCAACAGCTTAGAGCTGACCAAGACCCGCTAGCCGACAGATGGACTGAAGTCCTTGCAGCCGAAGAGTATGAGCTCGAACGCCCCTCCGAAAGCTACCCCAAACGCAGGCCACTGCCTCGATCAGAGGAGGAAGCACCCACATCACCAGCGCAGGACATGGCAGACCGCCACCCAGCGTCGCGACAGAAAGCCTTCGCCCTCCGCTCAAGCCACGCTCCGACG
Source organism: Aegilops longissima (assembly GCA_021605205.1). NCBI lineage: Eukaryota > Viridiplantae > Streptophyta > Magnoliopsida > Poales > Poaceae > Aegilops > Aegilops longissima. The sequence continues at coordinate 700,772,737 of CM038680.1, forward strand.
CCGCTCAAAAAGTACCAAGGCACGGGAGAACGCGCGGGACTTGCGAGATATATTGGAGGATAAGGCAAGGCAAACAAGATCGATCTACAGATCACGCGAGCGCCCAACGACTCGGGATGATTATCCTCAAACCGGATACAGCAACCCCGGCCGGGCCGAACACAGTAGACAAAGCTCATACGAGCTACATCGTGATATAGCCCAATACAGAGGCGCCGCACACCCACTATGCTTCACAGATGAAGTAATGGATCATCAAATCCCTGAGGGCTTCAAACCCGTAAACATCGAATCATACGATGGCACCACAGATCCTGCGGTCTGGATCAAGGACTATCTCCTTCATATATGTCGTGGAATTAACACGTCAGATGTCCTTAGTGTGAGGACTTAGTCGCGAGGCCAACGCATCTATGTGGTAGCTTGAGAGGGGTTGAGCGGAATCGAGAGACGCAACACACAAGACAAGGATTTAGACAGCTTCGGGCCCCCGGAAACATCATCCGGTAATAACCCTACATGCTGTTTGTGGCTAGGTCTCATTATGATCATGAGAGAGTCGCCGGTAAGCCGACTCTTTGTGTCTAGCCCTAGAGATTGTTCTTGTTGCCTCCTGGGCCTCCGGGTCTTGTCCCTCCTCTGATCTGCTTGCCAGGTCACCCATAAGTCGCCAGGATCGGGCGGGTCATTAGTGAGTCGCCAAGTCCGGCCGGATTATAATTCCGGCCGGGTTACACCGCGGGGTATATCCTCGACATTAGCCCCCAAGTTTAACTTGGATTTATCCATGGTAAACTTATGCTGCAAAATAAACACAAGAACAAATTTGACAGGTTGTGCTCCGGGTTAAAAATTCTTGTGCGCCGGCACCTGATCATCCTTAATTCCTTGTGCTCCGGATTAAATATTCTCCTGAGACAGGACTTGATTATCCTTAAGTCCAATTGTCATTTCCTCCATCAAGAAAATCCGGGTCAAATAAGCTAACTTCATACTCAATTTGCTGATGTTGGTTTCTCACAGAAAAATATTGTGAAGAATAATCCACTTGAGTCAGCTTCCAAGGCGCCGGGTTAAATAATTTTGTTCTTCAAATACTCATCTGATATTCAGCCTGCTTGAAGATGTAAAACTTGCCGGTTTATCATTACCAAAAACTGCCTGATTATAAAACAGACGATGTCGGGTCATAATTGTTGTTGACACCGGTTTATGTAATTGATCCTCCTGATTTGCTCAAAACTGATAATTTGAAGATTTTTCTCCCTTATATCCATATTACCTGTAGCCCCTAAGTCTTGAGCAGAACAAAGTGATGGTTTAAGACTTGCTTCAATATAAGTGTTGCAACCTTGAAGAAATCCAAGTTATTCATCTCAGTCATTAGTCATAAAATTGAATATTCCACATTTGTGTAGCCCCCAAGTACCGGGTTGTCATGCTTGCAGCAACCTGGGACTTGTAATTGCCTTATGCTCATAAAAATTTCAACCAGTGTAGCCCCCAAGGGCCGGGTCATTATGCAATAATGAGCAGGGACTTTGTAGATATAACCATGTAAATTTGAACAGCAATGTGTAGCCCCCAAGGGCCGGCTTAGTAAGATAATACAGAGCTGGGACTATGTATATAATTGATAATAACATCATATAATATAGTCTCCACCATGGGGCTTGAACCCACGTCCACAAGGTTAAGAGCTTTGTACTCCACCAACTAAATAGTAGACCATTCAATATAATGGATTAAGGCTTGTGTACCTTGAATTTTTGATAGGAGCAATTGGTAGCCCCCAAGGGCCGGCTCATTACGATGTGATGAGTCGGGTCTTCAATGAGGTGAGCAAAAATGATTTTGCATTAGCCCCCAAGTGTCATGGTGCATGCTGGCAGTGACATGGGACTTGTATATTTGATGTAATCTCAATTTGAATAATGTAGCCCTCAAGTGCCGGATCGTAAGCCTGCAGCGACTCGGGACTATTCCTTTCATTGTAGAATAAATCATATCCATTGATAAAATAATAGCCATTGCGCTGAAGCGACTTTGAAAACCTCAATCATAACACTGGTAATTGATAATCACAATAGAAATCTAGCCATGTTGGTTATTTAAGATTTGAACAATATAATCCGGTATGAAAACCTCAATCATTCAATATCATCATGAAAATCCAGCCAGTTTTGGCTATTAAAGATTTGAACACCTCATCGGTTGATAAGTAAATCCGGAGTTTAAATACCTAGCGGCTCTTGGCCGATGTGCATTCATTGTGGCGTATAGCCTTTGAGAAAATCAAGAATTAATAACCCTTTTGAGACATCAATTTCAATCTTTGATGATGGGCTTGAACTTGATCATTTATGTAAGCCATAGCTCTGTAGATCCTGCACAGAGTTTAGACAACATACGCCCTGGCGACTTAACGTCAAAAGCCAGGGCGGGTAACCACCCAAATATAGTCTTATTCTGCACACAAGTAGATCACAAGATCCCTATGATCCTTTGAATGATACCACCGGTTTATGTGACCCGGACAATGAAGTTGATAACTCAACTCTGTAAGAGCCGGCACATACGATATTTGTGACAACTCAAATACTTGTGATTATATAAAGATGTACAAGAAACATACAAAATTTTGAGGCTTCTGATTCGAATACGATCAGTAAACCGTTCCAAAGGGGTTAAGCTAAGATTCGAATACGATCATATAGCCCCCAGTGGCTTTGGCGATGCCGATCAAGAGGGTATCGACAGCTATGTTCTCTTTGGTTCGAATACGACCTATGTTTGAACAGGAAGCCCCCAAATGACCTTAAGAGTTGTTTAGCGACGCTGATTCATATACGATCCACGTCGATTCCCAAAGGGGTTGAGCGATGATTCATATACGATCAAGAAGCCCCCAAGTGGGTTCGGCAGTTTGCCAGTCAAAAGGGTATCGACAGCTATGTTCTCTTTGGTTCGAATATGACCTATGTTTGAACAGGAAGCCCCCAAGTGACCATATAAGTTTTGGCATTGCACCGATCAAGAGGGTATTGATAGCTATGCCCGATGAGCAGGAAGCCCCCAAGTGACCATAAAAAGATAAGACGTAAGGCAGGATACCTATGTTTGATCCCCGCATCATGGCAGCAAGTTCTTTTTGGCACCTTTTAATCTTTCTGAGAACTCGAACTTGCGAGAGATTAATTCTTTTTGAACCGGAAGTTTAAACCGGATTTGAAAGCTTCAAAACCTTGTGAGAGATAAACTTACCTTGAGCCGGATTTGAACCGGTTTTGAGAGCTTCAAAGCTTCGCGGGAGAGAGATGTCTCTTAAGCTGTATTTTAAACCGGAATCTTCATTTTGAACCGGAAATTTTTCTGACGGCTTCAAAATATTCGCCAATAAAGCAGTAGCCTCCAGGGCCGGGTTATCTTTCCTTCAATGACCTGGAGTTCTTGAATTCTTTGAAACCGGCTAATTTTGCCGAGCCGTAACGTTGTAGCCCCCGAGTCTCAAGATGACTCGAAGAGTTGGCTTGAGATTCTCCATATTTGACCAAAGCAGAAGGTGTATATCATTGGCGTTGATAACGCGATGTAAATCCACAGAGGGTTGAGGTGACTACTGCGGGTTATAAATGATCCGTATGAACCGTGTCAGCAACTCGGCCCATGGTTCCTTCCAACTGGCTGTTTGAAGTTAACCAAACCGTAGTGGCGACGTCTTGTGCGTCTGCCCATGGAGCCATCCAGTGCAGACGGCGGCTGATAATACATGATAATTTGCGTTCAATTTGTTGGAAGAAAACCGGGCTTCCCAAGTAGTGACTTGCTCATACTCAATAAACAGCTCATGCAGACAGGTGCGGCCCGATGTGTTGATGTAGACCCGGCCGTGAGAGACGGACGGTAAAGATGACCGCAACATCCGAGGCGGCACAGACAAATGAACCGGCCGCGATACTGTAAGCCGGTGCGGAAGGCAAGCTATCTTCCTTGTTGTAAGCCGGCATGGTCGTGAGAGACGGCCACAGCATTGTAAGCCGGCGTGGTCGCGAGAGACGGCCACGACAGTGTAAGCCGACGCGGGAGTCCGTTGAGTAACGGCGACCGCCTGTGCCAAAAGACGTTGGCGTGCCTCCATCTCGTGGTATAATGTCACTTTTTGTCATAAATAATTGCCCTGCATAAACAACATTGCAGACCAAGGCAAAGATAAACTTGTTTTTTGACAAAAAACAACATGTGCTAATAACAAACTTGGATGGATATCACCTGATTTGTTTGGACGACGGATGACCCGTTTATCGCGACAGAGGTAGCTCAGACAGACCGGCGACTCGACATAGTTCTGGCGGCTCAGGTAGGCCGGCGACCCAATATAACCCCGGCGGCTCAAAGCGGCAAGGGCGGCTCAACACGGCTCCGGCGGGTTGACATAGATTAAGCTGTACGGGCAGCGACTTGCGCACACCTGTTCCATCAGTAAGCGGGCGCTGACGCCGGTGCGTGATAGTGCTGACGTACACTTTATAGACACAACATGGCCCTAACTTTGCTGCACATAAAAATATACAGACCAAAGTAATTGTTCTTTGATGAAAAAATAATACGTGCTAATAAAATATACTTTAGATGTATAGCACCTGATTCGTTTAGACCGGAAATAACCCGCCATGAAATCGATGATCGCTAGGTGGAGTTGAAGTCGCTCACGGGTGAACCGGCCGCAACGTTTGTAAGCCGGCGCGGACACGTGAACCGGCCGCGAGGGTGGACGGGCGAGTCATCCGTGGCGTTGTAAGGCGGCACGGATGGGCGAGTCAGCTGGCGCGTTTTGATGTAAACTGGACCGCGACACGCGTGCCCATGAAGCCACGTGGCACAGCTGAACGTTCCTCCGCGGTATAACACCACCTCTTTTTCTTTTAATACCCGTCCTGATTTGTCTGTATGACAGATGATCCGCATGTGACATCCATAGATAACCTTTCAGTAATGTTGCTTTGGTCCTTATATTTATCCAAAGGATATTTCGTTTGATCCCCTTGAGGACCCCGCGAGATGCTGTCGTAGCTCTTCTCCTTTATATCTTGCTGATCCTTAACAAATACTTTATTCAGATGACCTAAGGCATCAATACTGGTCTTCATCTCTGGATGTCAGTTCTCCACAAGTAATAATATCTGACGCCGTGGTGACCCGGCATGACCCCAATGCATGCGCTCTTGTGATCCATTGTGTGTTCAACGCTTTTCCTGCTTGTTTTTTCTTCCTTGGTGAACTGTTGCATCAAGGGCGTCGTGGCTTCAGACGTGTCAGTGGGTTGCTACAGCGGATAGCATGGATGAAGCGAGCATCGCGATGGTGACCATGGGCGGCGACTCGAAGTGAGACGTCAGCCGGCTCACAACAGAAGCGAGTCCCGCTTGAGGCTGCAGCGGTAAGTTTGTGCGGACGACAGAGTCCGGATCGTAGCAGAGGCCGTGCAAAGTCCGGGTCGTAGAAACGGTGGCTCGGACGGCAGAAACGAGCCGGCGCCGGAGTACAGCAGCAAAAGCATACGGACGGGTCAACGGCCGAGGCAAACCGGGCGGCACAGCAGTAGATGGGAAGCCGGGTCAGGTGAGGCTTGATCAGCCGTAAACAAGATCGCCACTGCGGCAGGCGGGCAGCTACAGCCAAAGCAGTAGAGGCGAATCCAGCAGCGGCGCCGGGCCATAGCAGCGGGTCGGAGGGTACGGCTAGGTGACTTGCGACCGGCTCGGAAACAAAGACCGAGGCGGAGACCAATCCTTCCAGTTGTTATTCGTAGTAAATTTCAACCGCTGATGATAATATGCTTTGGCTGGATGTAGAAAAACAAATCCGATCTAATGCTTATCTAGTATGGGTCTTCTGTCCTTCACGTAAACAATAGCCATCAAGTCCAATCAATAACCTTGTCCTTGTCTTCACATGAGCAGTACTCTTGCTTGAATCAATTGATGTGAAATAGCGGCAATACTCATTGCGGCGAATCCTTGTTGCTTCACAACCGACACACCTTGGTACTTGATCCAGCAAATTACTCGTGGAATATGCAGCAGCGGTCGGGCGCCCGAGACACTGCGTATATACGTGTCAACAGCGACTAGCGGATCGAGTGGATTTAAAAAACTGATTCCACTTAGTCTCGGACCAAGTCGTAGAGAATCTTCAACCTGGCGGCTTCGCAGCATCGAAAATCAATTGCTGTCAGATTAAACGGATCACAGATGCAACCATAACTCTTGATCTCAATTTCGTACACGCCAATACAACTATTCGTCGAGCCCGCAGATCCTTCCGCGAGTTCTCTTCTTTTTCCGGTATATCACGAACTTCTCGATCCTTGGGAGAGATCCCTCCAAGAACTCAACACCACCGTGTGTTAGCCCCACGGCGGGCGCCAACTGTCGTGGAATTAACACGTCAGATGTCCTTAGTGTGAGGACTTAGTCGCGAGGCCAACGCATCTATGTGGTAGCTTGAGAGGGGTTGAGCGGAATCGAGAGACGCAACACACAAGACAAGGATTTAGACAGCTTCAGGCCCCGGGAAACATCATCTGGTAATAACCCTACATGCTGTTTGTGGCTAGGTCTCATTATGATCATGAGAGAGTCGTCGGTAAGCCGGCTCTTTGTGTCTAGCCCTAGAGATTGTTCTTGTTGCCTCCTGGGCCTCCGGGTCTTGTCGCTCCTCTGATCCGCTTGCCAGGTCACCCATAAGTCGCCAGGATAGGGCGGGTCATTAGTGAGTCACCAAGTCCGGCCGAGTTATACTTCCGGCCAAGTTACACCGCGGGGTATATCGCCGACAATATCCACATGGCTCGCGGTGATGATCTACATGCCATCAAATACCTCCCACTCAAGCTTAAAGGACCAGCTCGGCATTGGCTCAACAGCTTGCCAGCAGAGTCAATCGGTTGTTGGGAGGACCGGAAGTCGCATTCCTTGATAACTTCCAGGCACATATGTGCGACCACCGACGCCGATGACCTTAGCCATATAATCCAGCAGCCGTAAGAATCGCCGCAATTTCGACACGGTTCCTCACAAAGAAAAATCAAATCGCCGACCGTCCGGATGCAGAGGCGCTAGCAGCCTTCAAACACAACATCCGCGACGAGTGGCTAGCCCGGCACCTAGGACAGGAAAAGCCGAAATCCATGGCAGCCCTCACCACACTCATGACTCGCTTTTGCGCGGGAGAGGACATCTGGCTAGCTCAAAGCAACAGCTTGGCCAAACACTCTGGTAGTTCGGATACCAAGGACAGCAATGGCAGGTCGCGTCGCAACAAGCATAAACGCCGCATTAACGGTGATAATGCTGAAGATACGGCAGTAAATGCCGGATTTAGAGGCTCTAAACCCGGTCAGCGGAAGAAGCCATTCAAAAGAAATACCCAGGGCCCGTCCAACTTGGACCGAATACTCGATCGCTTGTGCCAGATACACGGCACCCTCGAAAAACCAACCAACCACACCAATAGGGATTGTTGGGTGTTCAAGCAGGCAGGCAAGCTGAACGCCGAAAACAACGACAAGGGGCTGCATAGCGATGACGAGGAAGAGCCCCGGCCGCCGAACAACAGAGGACAGAAGGGCTTTCCCACACAAGTGCGAACGGTGAACATGATATACGCAACCCACATACCCAAAAGGGAGCGGAAGCGTGCACTAAGGGACGTATACGCGATGGAGCCATCGCCTGGTTCAACCTGTGGTCTTCCTGCCCGATCACATTCGATCGAAGGGACCACCCCACTAGCATCCGTCACGGCGGTTTCTCCGCATTGGTTCTCGACCCAATTATTGACGGATTTCATCTCACCAGAGTCCTGATGGACGGCGGCAGCAGCCTGAACCTGCTCTATCAGGATACAGTGCGCAAAATGGGCATAGACCCGTCAAGGATCAAACCCACAAAGACGACCTTTAAAGGCGTCATTCCAGGTGTAGAGGCCAACTGTACAGGCTCCGTCACACTTGAAGTGGTCTTCGATCCCCGGATAACTTCCGAAGCGAGGAGTTAATCTTCGACATAGTCCAGTTCCGCTGCGGCTATCACGCACTGCTCGGACAAACCGCATTCGCAAAGTTCAATGCGGTGCCGCACTACGCGTATCTCAAACTCAAGATGCCAGGCCCTCGAGGAGTAATCACGGTCAATGGAAACACCGAACGCTCTCTCCGAGCGGAGGAGCACACGGCCGCCCTTGCGGCAGAAGCGCAGAACAGCCTATCAAGACAATTCTCCAGTCCGGCCAATAAGCAATCGGACACTGTCAAGCGCGCCCGGAGTAACCTACAACAAGACCGCCTGGCACGTTCCGAACACGCGTAGCAATGCGGCCCCAACCCCAGCCCTCGTGAACCCGCGAAGCCAGTACTACGCGTACATAATTACGCTCTGGAAATACCATGGGCATAGGGGAAGGGCCACGACCACGGCATGCCTAGAATGCGGCTTGACCGCACTAGGGGCTCCCGTTTGTGTCATTCCTTTTTCTTCTCTTTATTTTCCTTTTTACTTTCAGGACTCTGTTCTCCAGAAGCCCTGTCCGGCACCTGCGCCGAACACGCGATGCAACAGCCAGGGAAGCAGAAAACTGCGTCGAGTGTCCAGGTGGTCTCTATTACGAGCAGTATACCTGTTTTACATACCACACCGCAAACTTACCCCTGGAAGGGGGACATGATAAAAGTCCCGTACCTTGCTTATCGCACTATTTGTATCATTCTTCTTTCATTTGCAGTTTATTTTGAATAAACAATACATAGCTCTTTCTTATTATTGCATTCTTTGCCATTATATATGTTCATTTATGACATTGCGCAACCGTACAATTTGGTACGACCAATACACCAGGGGCTTATGTATCCCAAATCATGGTGTGACAAGTCCGAACACTTTCACAAGTGCGGCACCCCGAACTTATAGCATTATATGCATCGGCTCCGAATCATGTATTGGGTCAATAGTTGGGTTTGCCCGGCTCCCATGTTTTGGTACCTTAAGTTCCGTTATATCGGCTAAGGCAGCGCTGGGAGAACCACTGCGATTGTGCCCCGGTTGAGCTGGGTTGAGCACCTGAGTGGAGAAAGCTAAAACTGACCGTCATGATAGGGCGAGAGCCGGTCGCTGTTCGAGAGGTTTCTTCGAGTCCCTAAAGACTTGCGCCGCTTAGAGCGAGGAACCGGCATTGCCCGGCCAAGCCGTGGATAGCGCCCCGAACTCGGTCTTCTGAATACTAGGGGCTTCGCCGAAATTTAAAATTATAGAATTCTATGGCTAAGAGAGTGTTCAAGCATTATAGTCCGTTGCTGGTTCGCTATGCTGAGCACCTCCTCAAGGACCCAAGAATGGGAACAAGAGCGCTCAAGTTTATCGCGAACACCCCAGCACTCGTGACATGGGGGCTGAAGCCAACGACTCGCCATCTCTCAAACTCGATAAATGGCCACACAGAAGGTAATATTTTAAATTCAAAAGCGTTGCTTAGCGCATATGAACAAGTTTTCAGCGTACAGGATAACAAATGCGAGTCTACTCAAATATTACATCTTTGGAGCATTCACCCGCTATAAGGCGGGCACCCTTCAGGACGCCCTCATAATAATTCTCGGGCTTGCGATGATCTTTACCCGGCGGTGGCCTGTCCGTCACCAGCTTCTCAGCGTCCAGCTTGCCCCAGTGCACCTTGGCACGGGCAAGTGCCCTACGGGCACCCTCAATACAGACGGAGCGCTTGATGACTTCGACCCGTGGACAGGCGTCCACCAGCCGCCGCACTAGCCCGAAGTAGCTCCCAGGCATGGCCTCGTTTGGCCACAGCCGAGCTATAAGGCCCTTCATGGCCTGTTCGGCGACCTTGTGGAGCTCGACCAATTGCTTCAGTTGGTCGCTCAAGGGCACCGGGTGTTCGGCCTCAGCATACTGAGAACAAAACACCTTCTCCGTCGAGCTCCCTCTTCGCTCGGTAGAAAGCGGCGGCATCGGATACATCATGGGGCAGATCTGCGAAGGCCCGGAGATCTCCGGATTCGGGTAAGTAACAGATAATTGACTTATACATTCTTGCTTTGCATAAAGAATGCCTTACCGCCGCTATCTTCTTCATCGCCTCAATCTCCGGAGGGCTTTTTGGGCTTCGCCTTAGCGGCTTTGGCACTCTCAAGAGCCAAGGCAAGCTCGACTCGAAGTTCGAGTCACGCTCCAAACTCGTGTTTTTTCACGAGCACTGAGCTCTTGCCGCACCTCCGCCACCCGCGCCTCCTGCTTCTCGCGCGCTCCGCGTCATGAGCCGTCATGGACACCGCCTTCGTGGACGCCACCTCGTTCGTGGCCCCTGCGATACCCACGTTATCCCTGTTATTTTTGGCAACAACATTTCTTATATGCATAATTCCATAAGGTATTACTTACCTTCCTTGTCCTCGAGCTGCTTCTTGGCTTGGCCGAGCTCGTTCTCGGACCGCTCGAGGATCTCCTTCAATACATTGACCTCCGCAGTCAGTGCGGCAGAGGTCAGTAGGGCAGCCTGCATTCCCATATTGACATAATTGTGTTAGACTCCTGCGTATATCTTTTTAGATCCTCAGTCCGGCTTTTCTTTCCGAACACCGAACTAAGCATCAGGGGATACTGTCTATGCGGTAATATTCTTACATATATTGAAAACTTACCTCAAAGCCTGTCAGAAGGCTGTTGCAGGCTTCAGTCAGCCCGCTTTTGGCGGACTGAACTTTCTGGATCACCACACTCATAACAGTGCGGTGCTCCTCCTCGATGGAGGCGCTATTAAGCGCCTCCAATAGGCTATCCGGTGCCTCCGGTTGGACGGAGGTCACCGGCGTCTTACCCTTCTTACGAAGGGGCCGCCTGCCGGACTTTGGAACCACTGAGGGTTCCGGTACAGAGTCCGGACCAGGGTCGGACTTAGAGCCCTTGGGGGTTTTATTCCCCTCGCGCCTGGAGTCCGGGGGGCTGCCTTGCGGCACCCCTTGGGTCACCTCCTCCTGGCCGGGCCCCCCTTGGGGCCCCACCTCGGTGTTGTCGGCGGCGTGAGGTGAGGAGGCGGCCGGAAGTGAAGTGCTCTCCACTTCCAACGAATCCAGGGACCCGCTCGACGAAGCGGCAAGCTCGTCCTTGGGCGGCCTGCATAGTTGTTCGGCATTAGAAGACGCTATGCGATAAATGAAAAAGCCACGAGCTATTCGGAATCCAGATACTTACGATCTCGCCAGGGGCTTGGCCCTTGAGGGCCACTCCTCCTCGCCGTCATCGGCGTTGGTGGAGACGTCCGGAGGAAGGGTTCTTCCCTTCTTGGACCCTCCGGCCTCCCCAGTTGGGGCGGCCTTTCTTTTCTTCTCTCCCCCCACTGGGGGAGAGGCTTTTTTTCCTCCTCCTCGTTTTCGCGGGAGGAGTCCGCCTCTGAGTTGTCGGACGATGAGTCTGACAACACCTGACGCCGGGCACTCTTTCGAGTCCCCGTGGCCTTCTTCTCCGGCACCACGTACGGTGCCGGGGCCAGCAGCCCCGCCAAGCGGGCGTCTACTGGGTCTTCTGGCAGTGGAGCCGGACAGTTAACCTGCCCGGACGTGTTCTGCCAGTCCTGTCAAAGGCAAAGGGAGTTTAGATCCCGCATAGAGTCAAACTATGAAAAACAAGAGCCCTCTAAAGGGCAAAAGAAAAGCTTACCGCGGAAGCCAGACGCTTTAATGGAATCCGCGATCTTCTGTAGTGGATGAGGGAGCTTCGGCGCCCTTGAACAGCGCCTTCCAGGCGTCTTCGTACGAAGTGTCGAAGAGCCTTTTCAGGGTCTGATGCCGCTCCGGATCAAACTCCCACAATTTGAAAGCCCGTTGTTGGCAGGAGAGGATGCGGCGGATGAGCATAACCTGGATCACGTTGACAAGCCTGAGGTTATTATTTACCAGGGTTTGCATACAGGTTTGGAGTCCGGTCAGCTCCTCCGAATCACCCCACGCCAGGCCGGTCTCCTTCCAAGAGGTGAGCCGCGTGGGAATGCCAGACCAAAATTCGGGGACCGCCGCCCATTTAGAGTCGCGCTGCTCGGTGATGTAGAACCACCCTGACTGCAACCCCTTCACGGTCCCCACAAAAGAGCCATCGAGCCACAAGACGTTGGCCATCTTGCCGGCCATGGCGCCTCCGCACTCCGCTTGGTGGCCGCCCACTACCTTCGGCTTGACATTGAAGGTCTTCAGCCATAAGCCGAAGTGGGGCTGGATGCAGAGGAAGGCCTCGCACACGACGATGAACTCCGAGATGTTGAGGATGAAATCCGGGGCCAGATCATGGAAATCTAGGCCGTAGTAGAACATGAGCCCCCGGACGAAGGGGTGAAGTGGAAAACCCAGTCCGCGGAGGAAGTGGGCAAGGAATACGACCTTCTCATGGGGCCTGGGGGTGGGGATGAGCTGCCCTTCGTCGGGCAGCCGATGTGCGATGTCGCCGGACAAGTATCCGGCCTTCCGCAGTCTTTTTACTTCGCCCTCCGTGATGGAGGAAACCATCCACCTGCCTCCCGCTCCGGACATGGCTGGAGATGGTTGAGGAAGGATGTGCGGACTTGGGCGCTGGAGCTCAGAGTGTTGGAAATATGCCCTAGAGGCAATAATAAAAGTATTATTATTATATCTCCTTGTTCATGATAATTGTCTTTTATTCATGCTATAATTGTATTATCCGGAAATCGTAATACACGTGTGAATACATAGACCACAATGTGTCCCTAGTGAGCCTCTAGTTGACTAGCTCGTTGATCAACAGATAGTCATGGTTTCCTGACTATGGACATTGGATGTCATTGATAACGGGATCACATCATTAGGAGAATGATGTGATGGACAAGACCCAATCCTAAGCATAGCACAAGATCGTGTAGTTCGCTTTGCTAGAGCTTTTCCAATGTCAAGTATCTCTTCCTTAGACCATGAGATCGTAACTCCCGATACCGTAGGAGTTCTTTGGGTGTACCAAACGTCACAACGAATCGTGTGACTATAAAGGTGCATTACAGGTATCTCCAAAAGTGTCTGCATGGGTTGACACGGATCGAGACTGAATTTGTCACTCCGTATGACGGAGAGGTATCACTGGGCCCACTCGGTAGTGCATCATCATAATGAGCTCAAAGTGACCAAGTGTTTGGTCACGGATCATGCATTACGGATTTAGTAAAGTGACTTGCGGCAACGAGATTGAACGAGGTATTGGGATACCGACGATCGAATCTCGGGCAAGTAAAATACCGATTGACAAAGGGAATAGTATACGGGTTGATTGAATCCTCGACATCGTGGTTCATCCGATGATATCATCGAGGAGCATGTGGGAGCCAACATGGGTATCTAGATCCCGCTGTTGGTTATTGCCCGAGAGCCATCTCGGTCATGTTCAGATGTCTCCGAACCCGTAGGGTCTACACACTTAAGGTTCGGTGACGCTTAGGGTTGTATGAATATGAGTATGCAGTAAACCGAATGTTGTTCGGAGTCCCGGATGAGATCCCGGACGTCATGAGGAGTTCCGGAATGGTCCGGAGGTAAAGAATTATATATAGGAAGTATTGTTTCGGCCATCGCGAAAGTTTCGGGGTCACCCGGTATTGTACCAGGACCACCGGAAGGGTCCCGGGGGTCCACCGGGTGGGGCCACCCATCCCGGAGGGCCCCATGGGCTGAAGTGGGGAGGGGAACCAGCCCATAGTGGGCTGGTGTGCCCCCTTAGCCCACCCCCTGCGCTTAGGGTTGAAACCCTAGGGTGGGGGGCGCCCCACTTGCCTTGGGGGGCACTCCACCCCCCTTGGCCGCCGCCCCCTTGGAGATTGGATCTCCAAGGGCCGGCGCCTCCCCCCCCTGGGGGCTTATATAAAGGGAGGGGGGAGGGGGCAGCCGCACCCTGAAGCTCTGGCGCCTCCCTCCCCCTGCTACACCTCTTCCTCCTCCGTCACGAGCTTGGCGAAGCCCTGCCGGAGTGCTGCTTCTCCACCAACACCACGCCGTCGTGCTGCTGCTGGAGCTATCTTCATCAACCTATCCTTCCCCCTTGCTGGATCAAGAAGGAGGAGACGTCGTCCGCTCCGTACGTGCGTTGAGAGGCGGAGGTGTCGTCCGTTCGGCACTCAGGTCATCGGTGATTTGGATCACGGCGAGTACGACTCCATCATCCACGTTCTAGTGAACGCTTCCGCACGTGATCTACAAGTGGGTATGTAGATGCAATCTCTCTCCCATGACTCGTTGCTTATATGAACTCATAGATGGATCTTGGTGAAACCGTAGGAAAAGTTTTAATTTTTCTGCAACGTTCCCCAACAGTGGCATCATGAGCTAGGTCTATGCGTAGTTCTCTATTGCACGAGTAGAACACAATTTTGTTGTGGGCGTAGATCTTGTCAACTTGCTTGCCGCTACTAGTCTTATCTTGCTTCAGCGGTATTGTGGGATGAAGCGGCCCGGACCAACCTTACACGTACGCTTACGTGAGACGGTTCCACCGACTGACATGCACTAGTTGCATAAGGTGGCTGGCGGGTGTCTGTCTCTCCCACTTTAGTTGGAGCGGATTCGATGAAAAGGGTCCTTATGAAGGGTAAATAGAAGTTGACAAAATCACGTTGTGGTTATTCGTAGGTAAGAAAACGTTCTTGCTAGAACCCAATTGCAGCCACGTAAAAGATGCAACAACAATTAGAGGACGTCTAACTTGTTTTTGCAGCAATTGTCATGTGATGTGATATGGCCAGAAGTTGTGATGAATGATGAATGACATATTGTGATGTATGAGATCATGTTCTTGTAATAGGAATCACGACTTGCATGTCGATGAGTATGACAACCGGCAGGAGCCATAGGAGTTGTCTTTATTTTTGTATGACCTGCGAGTCATTGAAGAACGCCATGTAAATTACTTTACTTTATTGCTAAACGCGTTAGCCATAGAAGTAGAAGTAGTCGTTGGCGTGACAACTTCATGAAGACACGATGATGGAGATCATGGTGTCATGCCGGTGACAAGATGATCATGGAGCCCCGAAGATGGAGATCAATGGAGCTATATGATATTGGCCATATCATGTCACTACTATATAATTGCATGTGATGTTTATTATGTTTATGCATCTTGTTTACTTAGAACGACGGTAGCAAATAAGATGATCCTTACAACAATATCAAGAAGTGTTCTCCCTAACTGTGCGCTGCTAAAGTTCGTCGCTTTGAAGCACCACGCGATGATCGGGTGTGATAGATCCTTACGCTCACATACAACGGTGTAAGACAGTTTTACACATGCAAAACACTTAGGGTTAACTCCTAGCATGTACGACATGGCCTCGAACACGGAGACCGAAAGGTCGAACACGAGTCGTATGGAAGATACGATCAACATGAAGATGTTCACCGACGATGACTAGTCCGTCTCACGTGATGATCGGACACGGCCTAGTCGACTCGGATCGTGTAACACTTAGATGACTGGAGGGATGTCTAATCTGAGTGGGAGTTCATTAAAATAATTTGATTAGATGAACTTAATTATCATGAACTTAGTCTAAAACCTTGCAAATATGTCTTGTAGATCAAATGGCCAACGCCATGTCAACATGAACTTCAAAGCGTTCCTAGAGAAACCAAGCTGAAAGATGATGGCAGCAACTATACGGACTGGGTCCGAACCCGAGGATCATCCTCATAGCTGCCAGAAACAATATGTCCTAGAAGGACCGCTAGGTGATGCACCGTCCCAGAGAACCAAGACATTATGAATGCTTGGCAGTCTCGTCTTGATGATTACTCCCTCTTTCAAGGCGGCATGCTTTACATCTTAGAACCGGGCTCCAAAAGCGTTTTGAGCGACACGGAGCATATGAGATGTTCGAGGAGCTGAAACTAGTTTTCCAAGCTCATGCCCGGTCGAGAGATATGAAGTCTCCGACAAGTTCTACAGCTTGTAAGATGGAGGAAAACAGTTCTGTCAGTGAACACATACTCAAAATGTCTGGGTTGCACAACCGCCTGTCCCAGCTAGACATAAACCTCCCGGACGAGGCGGTCATTGACAGAATCCTTCAGTCGCTCCCACCAAGCTACAAGAGCTTTGTGATGAACTACAATATGCAGGGAATGGTGAAGACCATTCCCGAAGTATTCTCAATGCTGAAGTCAGCAGAGGTTGAAATCAAGAAAGAACATCAAGTGTTGATGGTCAATAAAACCACTAAGTTCAAAAAGGGCAAGGGTAAGAAGAACTTCAAGAAGGACGGCAAGGATGTTGCCGCGCCCGGTAAGCCAGTTGCCGGGAAGAAGTCAAAGAATAGACCCAAGCCTGAGACTGAGTGCTTTTATTGCAAAGGGAAGGGTCACTGGAAGCGGAACTGCCCCAAATACTTAGAAGACAAGAAGGCCGGCAACACTAGGTATATTTGATATACATGTAATTGATGTGTACCTTACCAGTACTCATAGTAACTCCTGGGTATTTGATACCGGTGCCGTTGCTCATATATGTAACTCACAGCAGGAGCCGGGGAATAAACGGAGACTGGCGAAGGACGAGGTGACGATGCGCGTCGGGAATGGTTCCAAGGTCGATGTGATCGCCGTCGGCACGCTACCTCTACATTTACCTACGGGATTAGTTTTAAACCTCAATAATTGTTATTTAGTGCCAAGTTTGAGCATGAACATTGTATCAGGATCTCGTTTAATACGAGATGGCTACTCATTTAAATCCGAGAATAATGGTTGTTCTATTTATATGAGAGAAATGTTTTATGGTCATGCTCCGATGGTCAATGGTTTATTCTTAATGAATCTCGAACGTAATGTTACACATGTTCATAGTGTGAATACCAAAAGATGTAAAGTTGACAACGATAGTCCCACATACTTGTGGCACTGCCGCCTTGGTGCAGCATCCTCTTGCTCTTCTTCTTCAGAATCAATCCTCATAGAGGGCTTGCCAAGAACTCTGGCTGTAGTGGTTCTGGCCCTCTTCTTCTTCTTACCCTCACCAGCTGCTTCTTCTTCAGATTCAATGGTGAACTGCATGGTTTCACCTGTGGCAACTTTTCTTGGCTTAGACATGGGCTGTCTTCTTGCTGGAGCCTTTGTTTTCAGACCAGGCTTTGTAGAAGTAGTTGTACCATACTCTTTCTTTAGAACCTTTTTCTTTGAAGTGGCTTCATCTTCAACTGCTACATAGTCTTCATCTTCAGAGTCAGAATTCCTCTTCTTCCTTATCCTGGTGGCAGCCTTTGGCAAATTGCTGGGAGTGCTCCTGCCGCCATCATCATAACTGCTGGAGGGATCTGAGCCCTCACTCATCTCCACCTGCTGTTCAGACTTGTTCTGGCTATCACTCTGGTCAGACATCTTGGCAAACACTCTGACAGCAGACCCTGTGAATAGATTATAGATGAGGTAGAGAAGATGAGCAGCACAAAGTACAGAAGTTTTTGCAAAACAGATGACTTAAAAACTTAGTTTTAGTTCTTCACACAAAGCATTTCAGATCTACCGATTTGTAAACACGGTGATACCGAAGCAGGTTTTGGAACCTAAACTAGTGAACTCGGTCAGACCGAGTCACAGTTCGGTGGTACCGAGACTGCTAGGGTTTCACAGAGAATCGAACTCGGTCACACCGATTTGCAATATTCAGTCAGACCAAAAACGCATGTGCTCTGGCCTAAGCCAAATCGGTGAGACCGATTTCTACAACTCGGTCGGTCCGAGATGAATTCGGCGGAGACCTAACCCTAAATTTTCAAATCAACACTAATCTACGGGATGTTTTCGCTAGACAGGATGATTTCAGTCGTGGCAAGAATCATGTCAAAGCAGTATGCTAAGAATCAGAGTTAAGGATTAGCACAAAGTTCAAGTTCGTACCCTAGTTCGGCGGCGAACTTGCTACGGCGGCAACGGCGGGGCAGATTGCCGTTGACGGCGGTGGGAGGTCACTGGTGGCGAGAGGATGATCCGGAGACCTTGAAGAGGCAGAGCAGGTTATGCGCGGGCGAGGAGGTTCGGAAAATTTTCCAAAATTTGGCCCGTCGGTATATATAACCTGACCCTGTCGGTGTGACTGAGTGGAATGACTCGGTGGCACCTTGATGCAAAACTGTAAGCAGTTACTGCAACTCGGTGTGACCGAAAGGTTCTAATCGGTTGCACCGAGATTGAAAACCCTAGACCAACTTAGTGATCTTGGTAGGACCGAAAGGGATGAATCGGTCATACCGAGATGCACAAAGAGGTTTTGGAAGTTTAAGTCTATGACGAATCGGGATCTCCGAGTGCTCCTCACACGGAGTGGTTTGAATCTGACTTGATCAAACTTTGTGATGTAGCATGAATAGCGTTTGAGACGAGGACAGCATAGATAGCTAGAGGGAGTTCTTAGGCATTCTTGTCCATCCATTTGGCAAAAGAGAAAAAGCCAAACAATCAAAGCAACAAATGGATGTCCTCGAATGAGTAAAATATGCAACCAACATGCTCACGGAATAAAATGGCAAATGAAATATGTGACAAAGCATGCACAACCACTCTAGCATCTATCAAGCAATTTGGCGATGACTAGGTCATCTATATATGAGTATATTGACTTAGGAGTCAAATGAGAACATTTGATCATAGGTCATACTCATCGTTTAAGCACAAGTGGGATTACCACTTTTACATAAAGCATTGTTGTGTTCACACCATTAGAGTTGCTTTAGCTCAATTGATTAGAGTAAAGATCCCCCTAGATGTGATATCCCCCCTAAGAGGGATGAACTAACCTTGGGTTTTGTCGATGATGACTTCATGTAGGTGTTGAAGATGTAGATGCTCAATGTTGATGTAGATCATTCGGAGCAATCCTTTGGAGTGAGTTGCACTTTCAATACCTACACGGGTTAGTCCTATAAGGAACAAACAAGGATATCCATAGACATAGAGTGATGCATACACAAGATGATGTCCATGAAAGCATTAGGTTACCTTGTCCCTTGTCTTACCAACAAGAGGGTTTGTGACTCCTTGAACTAGTGCAAGATATGGAAGTTGTTTGCACTTGTTCTCGCCAAAATGATAAGAGTGAAGTATGTTGGCGGAGTCACCCTCAAGAACTTTCTAGTTCTTCTTCTTCGGGATCCACACCATCTTGATGGTAAACCTTGGAGTTGTAGTCGTACTTGATGAAGTAGAACTTGATGTAGTCTTGAGAACCCACTTGACCAAGGCCTTAGGTGCTAAATCAAATGCATCAATTTCCTCTTGAAGCTTGTCCTTGCCTTTTTGCTTTTGGTCTTGTGGTGGAAGATCATCTAGAGCTTGTGTCCCTTTGAAAGAAGTAGGATCATACTTCTCTTGTTGAGGAACAAACTTCGTCTTGGGGTATTGATCTTCTTCCCACTCAACTCCATTGGAATTGAACTTTCGTTCAAAACCAACACCTTGATTCTTCCGGTGTCTTCCTTGCTTGGGTACAATTTCCTCAAATTGCTAACTTCCGACAAGGCTCTTGTAAAGACCTTTCTCTATAATTCCCTTCAATAAGCTATTTTCTTGCTCAAGTGTAACTTGGCTAA
The DNA here is from genome assembly GCA_021605205.1 of Aegilops longissima. Classification (NCBI taxonomy): domain Eukaryota; kingdom Viridiplantae; phylum Streptophyta; class Magnoliopsida; order Poales; family Poaceae; genus Aegilops; species Aegilops longissima. Next base: position 700,792,372 of record CM038680.1, read on the forward strand.
GAGAATCATTAGTGGAATCAAGAGAACTACTAGAAGCAACAACATTGGATTTAGCATGATTGTTGTTACTACTAGATGAAGAATCTTTCTTGTTCTTGTTGCTAGATTTAACTTGTGGCATGTAAGTAGACAAGAGTAAACGCTTGGCAATGTAAGAAGAACTTTTCTTGCGAAGATCATCATTGATTGCCTTTAAAAACTCATGCTCTTGCTCAAGGTTGAGCTTTTCAAAGTGTAGCTTGTCATGAGTCTTTAAAAGTTCTCGATGATCTTCCAAGGTAGTTTCATGAGCTAACTTAAGAGTTTTAGTTCTTTAGTTAGACGCTCAATCTCCTTCTTATCATCGTCATTCGTTTTATCTTGATTAGCATGATTAATTGACGTTTCATCATAGTTTTCATCACTAGAGTTGTCAACAAGTAAATCATCATCACCTAGCAAATCATCTTCATCACTATTGAAATCAACATACTCGGGATGTGTTACCTTTGGACCTTTGGCCATGAAGCATCTTCCAATTCCTTCATTTGGTGAGTCAAATATGTCGTAGGAGTTTGTTGACACAAGTGCTAGACCGGCAACACCTTCATCTTGAGTATATTCGGAGTCGGAGTGATAACTTCTTTCGGAGTGATTGTCGGAGTCGAAACCGGATACCCATTCACCAACATGAGCTTGATGTCTTCTTTTGTGTAGCTCCTTGATGACTTTTCCTTCCTTACCGAGTCCTTGCTTCTCCGAGAGGGTTTTCGTTCATAACGATCATCTCTACTCCTCCTTTCTCTTGGTGGTGATTCCTCTCTTCTACTTCTTCTTTTGGGAGAATCTTCTCTTCTTTTGTAGGGGTCGTACACTCATTGGAGTAGTGTCCGGGTCTTCCACAATTGTAGCAATTACGCTCACGACTAGAAGATCTTTTGTCATTGTAGGACCTTGACTTGGAACTTCTTTCTTTGCTTCTAATCTTGTAGAACTTGTTGAAGTTCTTCACCATTAGGCTCAATTCTTCATTTAAGGTTTGTTTCTCACTTGATGATGTGGGAGCATCACACAAGGCTTTGTAAGCACCACTTGACTTGTTGTGGAGCTCTTCCTTATCCTCGAGTGACATCTCATGAGCAACAATTCTTCCAATTACTTCCGTTGGCTTGAGATCTTTGTAATTAGGCATCATTTGGATCAATGTGCACACGGTATCATATTTTCCATCCAAGTCTCTTAGGATCTTCTTGATGATGAATTCGTCGGTCATCTCTTCACTTCCTAAGCCGGCAATCTCATTTGTGATGAGAGCAAGCCTAGAGTACATTTCAGCGAAACCTTCACCATCCTTCATTTTGAACTTGTCAAGTTGACTTTGAAGCACATCCAATTTGGATTCCTTGACGGAGTAGGTACCTTCGTGCATATCAATCAAAGTATCCCAAATTTCCTTTGCATTATCAAGACGGCTGATATTGTTGAATTCTTCGGGGCACAGTCCGTTGAAGACAATATCACAAGCTTGAGCATTGTATTGTAGCATCTTCAACTCTTCCGCGGTAGCTTCACGGTTTGGTTCTCTCCCATCAAAGAATTCACCTTGCAAGCCAATACACACAATAGCCCAAACGGCGGGGTTATGTCCAAGAATATGCATTTTCATCTTATGCTTCCAACTAGCAAAATTTGTACCATCAAATTAAGGACCTCTACGGTGGTAATTTCCCTCGCTAGACGCCATACTCTCCTAGGTTGTGAAACCAAGACTATGACCACCAAAAGCTATGGAAAACAAAGCAAATGGAGACCAAAGCTCTGATACCACTTGTAGGATCGAAAGTATGTCTAGGGGGTGATTAGACTACTTGACCAAATAAAAATCTAGCCTTTTCCCAATTTTAGTTCTTGGCAGATTTTAGCAACTTAGCACAAGTCAAGCAATCAACCTACACATGCAATTCTAAGAGTATAGCAGCGGAATGTAAAACAATTGCATATGAAGGTAAAGGAATGAGTTTGAGGGAGCAAACGCAATGTTGACACGGAGATTTTTTATCCGTGGTTCCGATAGGTGGTGCTATCGTACATCCACGTTGATGGAGACTTCAACCCACGAAGGGTAACGGTTGCGCGAGTCCACGGAGGGCTCCACCCACGAAGGGTCCACAAAGAAGCAACCTTGTCTATCCCACCATGCGCCCACGAAGGACTTGCCTCACTTGGGTAGATCTTCACGAAGTAGGCGGTCTCCTTTCCCTTACAAACTCCTTGGTTCAACTCCACAATCTTGACGGAGGCTCCCAAGTGACACCTAGCCAATCTAGGATACACCACTCTCCAAGAAGTAACAAATGGTGTGTTGATGATGAACTCCTTGCTCTTGTGCTTCAAATGATAGTCTCCCCAACACTCAACTCTCTCTCTCTCACAGGATTTGGATTTGGTGGAAAGAATATTTGAGTGGAAAGCAACTTGGGAAGGCTAGAGATCAAGATTTATGTGGTTGGAATGGAATATCTTCACCTCAACACAAGTGTAGGTGGTTCTCTCTCGGAAAATATGTGTTGGAAGTGTAGGCATGTTCTGATGGCTCTCTCCACGAATGAAGAGTGGGTGGAGGGGTATATATAGCCTCCACACAAAATCTAACCGTTACACACAAATCACCAAACTCGGTGGGACCGATTCAAAGAACTCGGTCAAACCAATTTGGTTCATAATGTGACCATTAGGCATTTCGGTGGGACTGACATGTCAACTCGGTGGGACCGATATCATTAGGGTTAGGGCATAACGTAATCTCGGTGAGACCGATTACACAAACTCGGTGAGACCGATTTTGGTAATAGACTAACAAAGAGTTGGTCAGGCAAACTCGGTGGGACCGATTCGCTCATCTCGGTTGGACCGAAACGTTACGAAAAGGAAACAGAGTGTTTGCATTGCAATCTCGGTGGGACCGATCTCTCATCTCGGTTTGACCGAAACGTTACGAAGGGAAACAAAGAGATTACAATCCCATCTCGGTGAGACCGAGATCCCTATCGGTGAGACCGAAAAGACTAGGGTTTCTGGTAGTGGCTATGTCAACTGAACTCGGTGGCTCCAGATATGAAATTTCGTGGGGCCGAGTTGGACTTTTTGGTTTGGGACATATGTGGATGTGAGGAAGTAGTGGAGGGTTTTGGAGCATATCACTAAGCACTTTGAGCAAGAACCTCATTAAGCAACACCTCATCCCTTCTTAATAGTATTGGATTTTCCTATAGACTCAATGTGATCTTGGATCACTAAAATAGAAAATGTAGAGTCTCGTGCTTTGAGCTTGAGCCAATCTTTTGTCCTTAGCATTTTGAAGGGTCCACTTTCTAATCCATTCCATGCCAACCATTGAGCTTTCCTGAAATATTCATCTTGGAATAGCATTAGCTCAATGAGCTATATGTTGTTAGGAATTACCAAAACCACCCAGGGATAGTTGCACTTTCACAAAGCCTTCCATTGCCGTCCGCTAGCAAACGGCTAAGAGATGGCAGACAGCAAATCTGCTGATTCCAGTAGTGTATGCTTATCCAGTCTTGCTATCATGGTTTTTGAAAGAAAAAACATGGACAGGTAATAGAAAGCAATGCTCGAGATGTTAGCATTAAGTAGTGTCAATCTACCTCCTGAAGAGGCATTGCTCCCTAAACCAGATTCACATCTTTTTATATACCTTTCTTCCAGAAATTCCTAGTCCACTCCTCTCAAAGAAGAGTAACTTACTGGAACACCTAAATATTTCATGGAGAAATGCCCAATCTGGCAATCGAACATATTCGCATATGTTGTCAAAATATTTTCATCTCCCCCAACACACAAAATCTCACTTTTCTGGAAGTTAATTTTTAAACCCGACATTAGCTCAAACATATAGAGCAATATTTTCATATTCAGGGCTTTCTCGGGGTCATGTTCGATGCATAACACCGTGTCATCTGCATACTGCAGGATAGCCACACCATTTTCCACTAGTTCAGGTGCCAAGCCAGTGATCAGCCCATGTTTTTGTGCTTGAAGCACCATTTTACATAAGCATTCAGCTGCGATATTGAACATGAACGGGGTGATAGAATCCCCTTGTCTCGCTCCTTTGAAGCTTTGGAAATATGTTCCAAAGTGTTATTCAATTTAACACTGACCATTCCATTTTGGATAACTTTTTTCATCCAGCCATATCAAGTACTACCAATACCTCTGTTTTCTAAGCATTGTATCAAAAATTCCCAATTCATCCTGTCATAAGCCTTCTCGAAATCTAGCTTAATTGCAATCCCCACTTTATTCCTAATATGAGTATAATGTAGGATCTCATGGAGGGACATAATCCCATCCATAATATGCTTGTTTTTAATGAAAGCATTCTGATGTTTACTGAATAGCACATAAGCATATATAGGGGCCACTCTATTGTCAAGCACCTTGGTGATCAGTTTATAGGGGCATCAAAGTAAGCAAATTGGTCTAAATTGCTGTATCTTATTAGCTCCATTGATCTTGGGAAGCAAAGTGATAATGCCATAGTTCAGTCTATGCACATCCAATCTCCCCTCATAAAATGCCAGAAATAAATTCATTATATCTTTTTTAACCATCTCCCAACAATGCTGATAAAATTCAGCAGGTATATTATCAGGTCCAGGGGCTCTGTTATTGTTCATTGAGAACAGGCCTGCTTTGACTTCCTCCTCAGAGAAAGGTCGAGTCAAGATCAAGTTATCGACCTCATCTAATTTCTCATTATCCCCCCAAACCCCAGGATCAAGTTGGAACAAGTTCCCAGGAGCTGGCCCAAATAGGGATTTGTAAAAGTCAGTGGCATGCCTTAAAAGATTATCAGTTCCTTCAATAGTAACATCACCAACACTCAGTGAGTATATGGCATTTTTCCTTTTATTTCCATTCCCAATCCTTTGATAATAAGCAGTGTTGCTATCTCCTTTAAGCAACCAATGTTCTTTAGATTGTTGTAACAAAAATAATTCCTCATTAACTAGAATTTCGTTCAACTCCGCTAACAATTCAGTTTTCCTACAAAAGATATCAGGGTCTAGCTCCCCCTTCTCTTCCTCCTCCTCAATCCACCTCAACTCCTCTCTGATGTTCATCTTCCTTATATTTATGACCAAATTTATTCGAGCCCCATCCCTTGGAAAATTTTTTAAAACGTTTCAATTTGATATTTAAAATATCAATAGGGTCCGTAGCCTTCACATATTGGTTCCAAATTTTCTCCACTAGAGGGAGAAATTCATCTGATTTTGGCCAACTAAGTTCAAACCTAAATTCTCTTGTATGTAGAATTCTGACAACATAATTGTCAGAGGACATCAAGAGAGCATTGTGGTTTGATACGTCTCTAACCAGTTTTCTAATGTTAACTTGAGGAAATATATCTTCCCAATCACTACTCATAAGGACACGATCTAATTTCTCAAGAGTTGGATGAGATTGACCATTGGTCCAAGTGTACATCCCTCGACTCATATGGATCTCATTCAAACACATAGCATTAATTATAGAGTTAAACAGATCAGAATAAGGGGAATGTTGCCACTTTTTGTTTTTTTCTCCTGCATGTCTAAGAATATTAAAATCTTCTCCAATCAGCAATGGAGATGATATATGACTACAGAAGTCAGAAAGTTTAGTTAAGAAATCTTCTTTATCCCTGTCATGGGCAGCACCATAAACAATGCATAATGTCCAGTTCTTTTTTTCTTTGTTATCATAGAAAGAGGCTTGCAGAATAAATTTGCCCTTCTTCCATGCCACCCCTTCAAATCTTTCTTTTTTTACTCCATAGAGAATCCCCCTAGATCTGCCTATAGATGGAACAAAATTCCATTTATATGTTTGGAATGGATCAATTTTCCTAAAGAAACTGCCCATGAAACTTATTTTATGGGTCTCTTGTAAACCAATAAAGTCAAGGGAATGATCTTTAATAATATGAGAGAGACACGAACTCATTCCTTTCTTTCCTGCCCCCCTACAATTCCAAAATAGACCTATCATTTAACACCATTCTTCTTTTTCCCTCCCTTGGTGGCCCTGGAATAATGGACAGGGCTGCCAGTTTTCTTTTTTCCACCCCTATCAAGGTTTTGACTCCTGGTCACAGGTCTAGAAATAGCCACATGGACTTTTGGGCTCCTTTTTTTCCTAGACATGACTAAAGTAATTTCCTCTTCTAACTCCTCCTCTTCATCTGCCCAATCAGCACTAATGGAAGTTATATCCCCTTTGCCATTAGTGATATGCAACATTTTTTCCCCCAATAACCTTCTGAGGTATAGTTTCATTTTTCCCCATTATTTCTCACTTTTTCTAGCTCCCTTAAAATGTCAATGCTAGAAAAATTACTATCAGGAATTAACACCCCCATTTTTGTTGCTCTAAGCATCAACTCATGATTATAAAGCACTTCAAATGAATTATGGGTCGGCTCATTACCTTCCAGATTTCTTTTCTTGGAGATAGCTGCAGCCTTATCCTGCATTTTTTCCTCCATATTTTGCATGTTCCTCACACATGAGTCTCAATCCAGCCTCAGGGACAAGGCGGGAGTATGAATCACCTCCCCCATATCATCAGAAGAGGTGGGAAACTATACCATATATTCAGTTTTTGTTCCCTTCCTTCTCATGCTCATCTCCCTCAAGTTCTTCGACCTGTTCATTATTTTTATTTTCCAAATGAGATATATGCAAAGTAGATATATCTTTAGAAACAGTGGCAGCACCAGGGAACTTTTTTTCTACTTGAATCTCATCAACATACTGCACAATGTTCTTTGTAGCAGAAATTGTGATGGACTTAAACATGTCCTATTTTTTACATGTCTCATCGGCAATTGCCTCGATCAGCAATGTATTATCCTCAGTTTCCTCAGATTCTTCTTGCCCATCTTCCAAAGAGTCATTAGGAGCATTTTTTTTTCCACCTCCATACATCTACTGGGCCCATCACTCTTCTCTTTTTCATTGGACTTGGGGTGTGCCCGAGAAAACTGCTTATCATATGGTGACTTTTTTTAGCATTATCAGCTTGGGCACTCTTACTTTCCCTCTCTGGGTCTCTGACCAGTACCTTATCGATTTCATAGAAGAAATCAAGGAAGTGTGTGCCAAAACTGCTTCTGCAACTCCAGGTAGCTCATCCACATTATGACATCCTAGCCGGACCCGTACAAATTCAGGTTTATGCAGGGTGGCCATGTCGATTTCAAGTGGTACACCTACCAGAGATGAGACATAAGCCAGATTTCTTTCATTTCTCCTTTCCAGAGGAAATTTGCTACTTTAACCCAAGCAATTTCCATCACACCTTTTGCCCCAACATTAGCCGACCATGGGACTATTTTCACCACCACTCCACAAGATTTCAGGATCATTCTATCATTGTAGCATGCTTTTTTAACATCTCTCTGGTTAGGAAAGCGCATGACATAAGTATTAGGGCCTACTGAGCGAGCAGTACAGTGCCATTTAGTCCCAATATAGTCAGAAAAAGCATCTTCTAACTCTTTCACACTAGCTTCCCCCTCTATCACAGTAATCACTACATTAGTAGCCCTCTCTTTAAGATGCTTAGCAGTGCATGAGTCTGGGTTGTAGAAAAATCCCTGCCCCTTGGCCTAGAAAGCACACATCGGTGCCACACATTCCCAAGGAAGAAAGGTAGTACAGACCGATGCCAAATGCCCCATCTTACTACATCTCACAGAATGCTTGTGGACAACTAGCAGGAGTATGGCTAGTAGATTTGCAGATAAAACAGGGATCATAAGCTTTGGGTGGGGGCACCTGGGAGGAGGGCTCAGCACGCGGGACGTTGTCGTAGATCTGCTTCTTCTTGTGGGAGTTCACTGCATTGAAACCAGGGGGATTAGGGTTCTTCTCCACCCAGGCCCCCCTGATCTCGCCCTCTTGGATCGTTCCGCTGCTTCATCCCACCGCTCGGTGTCGTCAGATGCCGACGCCGCCTTCTTGTTGGTGGAGAGGTCGTCGCCGTTGACATCCCTGGACCACAAGAAGCGGCCACGGCCGCGTCCCCGATCAAATCGACCAGCTCCGCGCCCCATCCGTCATGATCCGAAGCCCTCCCGTCGATTCCCGCGGAAGGCTTGGCCGCCGCGGTCTTCCATCTCCAGCGGCTTGCTTGGCGTGGAGGCCACCACCGCAGCGTAGGATCTGTTGTCGCCTCCAACCTTTCCCTCCCACCAGAGGAAGGAGGAGGGGAATCACGATCTAGGGTTTCTCGGTGTCTCCCAGAAGTAAGAGAGAGCGGCGTCTAGGTCACGGACCGGGGTGGAGGGGGCTTTTGTATCTGCATCTCCCTGCTGCGCCCCATGACCGCGCGGATCTCCGTCCACGTGTCGGGCATCAATGGCGGCCGCCCCAACCGTGGCTGGATGTGGCCCGAGAATCCCTGGGCCCCGCCATCTCCCCGAACGTGACTCGCTGTATCGCACGCGCCACTGCTCGTCGGTCGCTCCCAGCGTGTACCCGCAGCCGTGTCGCTCGCCGGGATTCGGTCCCGAACCCTAGCAATGTGGCAGGGGAAAGATACGACCTGACCAACGTCGATGAACTCCCCCTCGCACAGGTAGCGCGCGTCCACCGTCACCCCCTTGTCATCGATCAGCATGATCTGGAGCGCACCGCGGCGGAGGAAGATCTCGCTGTCGGCGAAGTGGAGGGTGCGTGCAGCCGCGAGGTCCGACGCGAAGGAGACGTGCCAGCGTACGTCAAACACCATCCGATCTGGAGGCGCTTCTTGTGGTAGGGCCAGATGATGATTTGACTATTAAAATACCAACAACTAAGAAATCGATACAAGGACTATACATGCAGGTGGGTCATAGGTTAGCACAAATCTCAAAACTAGCATGCGGTGCCAGATCTACCCGTACCAGGCGTTAACGCGTAAAAAGACTTTGCGCGTGGTCCACTCCAACTGAGCTCCACTCCATGTGCAGTGAGCTCCGATAAAAAAACACGTGTTTGGCAAACATGCGACGTCCAAAATCCAAATGTAGATTACAATGATCTTCCGGTTATGCAATACTAGATATTAATACTACTATAGATGTTATGCTAAACAAAATACCACATCTGCAGATAATTTTTACTTTCAACTTAGTGTGTTGACTGTGTCATTTACCAAAGCGTCATATGTATTGAATTCATGCTCCAGCCAACTCATCCAAAAGTCCGAACTGATGGAGAGAGGCAGGCAATATATTTCAACACTCCCCCTCATGTCTAGGCTATTTAAGTCCTTAGGCGTGGGATCGATGTTTCCGCTGAATCATTTTATTTTATACTGCGTTGGCAGGGTCTTGAACTCAAGACCTCTTGGCTCTGATACCATATAGAAGTGCATGCTCTAGCCAATGCAACCAAAAGACCGATCTAATGGGAGAGACTATGCAGCACATTATACGTCAACACTCCCCCTCACGTGTGGCTCCCTCAGGCCTAAACATGGACCGAAAGTGGGCTGCAATTTAATTGCGCCAGCCGGGTCTTGAACTCAAGACCTCTTGGCTCCGATACCATGTAGAAGTGCACGCTCCAGCCAATGCAACCAAAAGAATGATATGATAGAGAGAGGCGGGCAATATATTTCAACAATATGAAGGGCCAATTCCATTTCCCCCCTAACTTTGTCCCGACCTCATCTTTACCCCAAAAAAAATGAGTGCTCAACTATATCCCTCTTCCGTTTGGTGCCCTTATGAAAATACCCTTTCGTGACGTTTTCGTCTGGTCAAAGGCCTTTGACCGTTAGTGAGCTGTTATGTGGACATTTGTACCCCTCGCTGCCTATGTCACATACATGTGGGACCCACACAAAAAAAGAAAAAAGAAAAAACTCTCTCTCTCTCCCACCTCTCTTTGTCTGACTTACATGTGGGCCAAAAAGAAAAAAGAAAAAAAGAAAACAGAGGGTTTGGGCCGAGGATTGCCGGCGGTGACCAAATCCTTCGGCGGAGGCACGCCGCGAAGCCGCGGGGAGGCCGACCGAGGGCACCCGGCAATAGCCCTGGCTCTGTGCATCGAGAGGTGGTTGATTAGGGCCATAAGTCGTCGGAGTCAATGGCAAAGACCAATCCCACGGTGGCGGCGGCCATGACAGGGCTTGGAGCTCGCGAGGAAGAAGCCCTAGGTCACTGGCTTGCTGTGGAGGACGCCTACGTCTTCGGCAGCACCTCGGGATCCTCGAGGAGCAGCAGATATCGGGCGGGGCACTTCCACGACATCAAATTGACGACGGCGATCTGAGGTCGGAGGTGGGGAAGAAGACTTGGGCTCTCGGCATTCTTGCGAAAGCGGGCTAGAGATTGGAGAGATAATAAGGGCGAGAGAGAGTGAGAGGGGAGGGGGAGAGCGTGGAGACGGGTGCGGAGCTCACGACTGCAGCAGCGCAGGTCGAGGCATCGGGTTCGCCGGAGTTGGGAGAGATAGAGGTGAGAGAGAGAGAGAGTTTTATTTTTTTTCTTGCTAGGCCCACATGTAAGTGAGATAAAGAGAGGTGAGGGTGAGAGTTTTTTCATTTTTTTGTAGGGATGAAGGGGCCCACATGTAAGTGACATATGCAGCAAGGGTAAAAATGTCCAGGAAACGTCCCACTAATGGTCAAAGGCCTTTGACCGGGCGAAAACGTCATGGAAGGGTATTTTCATAAGGGCACCAAACGGAAGAGGGGTATAGTTGAGCACTGATTTTTTTAGGGGTAAAGATGAGGTCGGGACAAAGTTAGGGGAGAAAATGTAAATGTCCCTCATATGAATGACCACCATACTTTACGTGATCCCATATCAGGCGATCGAATTGAGGTTTTTTTTTACGAAAAAACTTTCGATTTATTCATATTCAATTATGATAGTATAACGAACTTTAGAAATAATAAAAATTAAATCTGAATTCGTAGACTACATAGAGCCGACTACAAGCACTGAAGCGAGCGGAAGCCGTGCCGCCGTTATCGCCCTTCCTTCACTGGAGCCGGGCAAAACTTGTTGTAGTAGACAGTCGGGAAGTCATTATGCTAAGGCTTCATAGGACCAACGCACCAGAACAACAACCGCCGCTGTTGAATAGTAGCGTAGATCGGAAGAATCCAACCTGAAGACACATGAACGTAGACGAACTACGACCAGATCCGAGCAAATCCACCAAGGACAGATCCGCCGGAGACACACCTCCACACACCCACCGACAATGCTAGACACATCACCGGGACGGGGGCTAGGTAGGGAGAACCTAGCGCCGTGGAATGAGGTGGTGAGAGAATGGGGTTTGGTCGGTGAGGGGAATGGAGTGGGGAATTAAGGCCGGACCGTTCCATCTCCCGTGCTTCCCAACGTATGTAGCCCCGTGCCACACTGCGCCAGCAGGAGCCTGGCTCTGAGGCAACAACAAATTCAGACTTTCCTCCTCATCCAGACCCAGGGCTGCTTTAAGAAGCGTGCGGGCTGAAATTACATAGGTGCAAGGTAACCTTGTTTTTATTATGGGAATGCCTCGTATCTCGTTTATTACAAATTGAGATAGTTACAATGTTTATTATAAGGGGCATGATAAACCTGGGTAGATCACCGTCCCAAAATAAAGCAAAACATTAGAATCTGTTGAAATATATTGTCCTCTCTCTTCATCAGTTCGGACTTTTGGATGAGTTTGCTGGAGCATAAATTTAGTACGGTATCTGAGTCAAGAGGTCTTGACCATCTCTCTACATCAGTTCAGACTTTTGGATGAGTTGGCTGGAGCATGAATTTAATATAGGATCTGAGCCAAAAGGTCTTGACCATCTTTCTACATCAGTTTGGATTTTTAAATGAGTTGGCTGAAACATTATTCAATAGAATCATAAGCATGCCTAGCGATAGAATGAGCCACCTTGTTTGCATTCGTTGGACAACGTTAGAAGGAGATCTTCCCAATTCTTTGAGATCTCACAATTCACAAAGCACTCGGTCATGATTGTGAAGTAAAGGCTCGAGACTCCGGCTTCACCATTGCATATTAGTTGTATAAGCTCCAAAAAACCAGACTCGACGATGAATGTCCTGAAAACTGATTGACATTTTTTTTTTTTTGAGCTGATTGATTAATTTGGGTTTTTCGTTACACGAGATGTCCATTTTTTTGTGGAGCGCGCGGGCTATGCGGGTGACTTGTGCCAACTTTGACACTGACTTGGGTTCATGTCGGGTTCGGAGAGACGGAGACCGATCCCGAGCCCAACCGCTAGGGTTAGCAGCCGCCATAAATTTGGTTGGGGCGGCGCGGGAGGTCTCAGATCATCAGACCCGGCGGCCGAGGATGAGAAAGATGAGGACCAGAAAGATGAGGAAGACGGAGGAGCAGGAGCCGAATCTTGCCGTCGCTGAGGCGGCGGCGGAGGAGACGGCGACAAAGACCAATGGGGAGCCGGAGCCGGAGCGTAGGGTGGTGAACGGCAAGAGGATGGTGAGGAAGAGGCTGCCCATGAAGAAGGTGCGCCGCGTGCTCGCCATCGATCACAAGCCGGTCGCCATCCCGTCTCCGGAGAGAGACCTCCCGCCGGCGGTCCTCGCATCCATGAAGCTGCGCCAGGCCCGCGTGGCCAAGATCCACAAGGTCCAGGACGACATCCGCGAGGACCTCCGCACCAAGGGCTACGTCATGGGCTGGGTCACCGAGGACGACGAGTAGGATGGAGGAAGATGAAGCGAAAATTGGGGTTTCAAGTTGGAAACTTTATCTATGCTGATTGATATTATCATATTAGTGGTGGATGCCTTGTATATACTGAAGAATCAATGGCGCTCCTGTAACCTGAATGGTGGAAGCCCCGTTGTTGGTACTAATTTGCATATTGAGTTCGCCTTCCCTATCTCAATTCCCCGATGTTTACTTTTTGATGCTGCTGAGTAGTTTCATGATCTACTTATTCATCCAAACTAGCCATGGCTGCGTCTCTTTGAGTTATTCTACAATCATGTTGTCTTTTTTCGTTTGGTCAACACCAAACAAGCAACGACGGGAGCTTCTGAAGTCACAACTGAAATGTAGTCAGTTTTTTTTTTCTGAATGAAACGTAGTTAGTTTTGATTTGATGCAAACTTTTGATCTCTTCATGTCATCTCAGACAGCAGTGATTTCACCCCTTGTTCAAACAGGCTGGGGAAGCCGCTATTGAAGTATTGCTAAGACCTGAGGTTTACCAAACTAACCTTTTTCAATGGCATCACTGGTTGTTTTTTCAGTGGCATCACTGGCTGTTCTTTCTGTGGGTTGCAAACTTGCAATTCAAATTTTCAAGAGAGAACTATGAAACCGGTTAGGACACAAAACCTCGAACTATCATTACCGGTTAAATTGCCCCTTAGACAATGGGATGATAGTTTTGCATGATGTGCCATCGTGCTGAACTAGTCAACGTTTATGTAGCATCTAGGTCAGGAAAAAAAAACATTATTGTTGGTCGCACATGTCATACAACCATCATCTTCCTCCCCTTTCATACACAAGCACTGCCGCCTACTAGGCTTCGCCGCTTGCTTATCTCCGCCCTAGGCAGACATCGGTAATGGGAGCCACTATTCGCCTCTCCCTCCCGCATCTTCCTTCTCACCCTCACATAGGGAGCACCGGCTTGGCTCCTAGAAACGCGGGATTGGACCGAAGCTAGAGGCGGCTGGTGGTCGGAGCTCGCTTTCTATGTAGCACAGATCAATAGTAGGGAGCTTATGAAGGGATAAGAAGACGGATGGAAGCGGACACGTTGTCCGACCACTTGGTCAGGTGGGACGCGGGACTCGCCAGGGAGCGGCGGCGTGCGACCGGACGCGGCTTGACGGTGGTTGTGCACGTGGCTGCAGGAGACAAAGTCGGAGAGGTATTCTCCTTTTTCATGTTTTCACAGGATGGGACCCACTTGTAAGTGACCTTCTCTCTCCGTTTCTAAATATTTGTCTTTCTAGAGATTTCAATAAGTGACTACATACGAAGCAAAATGAATGAATTTCACGGAATGGGAGTATACTCTTAAGAAGTTGTTGTCCAGGATGCTACATGAGCTTTGACAAGTCAATGTGGATGCCACGTCATGCAAAACCATCATCCAATCGTCTCGGGGGGGAGGGGGGTTAATTTAGCTGGTGTTGATGGTTCGAGGTTGTGTCCTAACCAGTTTCATTGTTCGGGTTGTAAATTAAACTGACCCTAGAATTCATGGTTGAAATATGCACTTGTTAATGGTGGATTGAGTTCACCTTCTCTATGTCAATCCCCGCATCAGTCGATTAATTATGATGATAACAAGAAGTTTCAGGTTCCTGGACATACTTTGCGGTGAAGCTCTTGAAGTTACTCAATGTCATCGACGTGATTAATCACTCACAGAGGAACAACAGATGGAGATTATCTCCCAACTCACTCACAGATATTTGTATTGATCAGAGGAACATCGAGTATCATCGAGTGTATGTATGAGTATACTAGGGTTTTGATTATTTGACAAAGGGGAGTAGCCGACACAGCGGGGGAGGCGAGCATCTTACGTATCATTGCAACGAGTGAACAGTAACAGTAATTGACGGCTAGTGACAGTATGAGATGAAACGGTGTCGGAAGATCTCAGCCGTGGAAGCGAGCAAGTCGTGGCCGTAGGATAACTGAACTTCAAACACCTGCCGCTTCAATCTTCAACAGGAGTGTCTGACATTCAGCCATCTTTTGCAGCTAGGCGTCACCCAACTGTACCCTTTTTTTTTGACAAAACCATTAGCAATTGGTAACGATTTTGTCAATGTTGGTGTAATCACTCTTGACTAGGCAATCAACCAGCCAGATACACGGTGGCACCCTCCGTGTGTTGTTATCTGCGCACATGAGTAGCCTGTTGCTAGGGCCTACGGCGTATGTTCCAAGAAAAGAAAAATGTACTCCCTCTCCTCGCTTCAGGCTAAGCAAAATGTACTCTCTTTCCTTCCCTTCAGAATTACTTGACACAGAAATGAATGTATCTAATCATATTTTAGTTCTTTCAGAATTACTTGTAGCAAAAATGGATATATCTAGTCATATTTTAGTTTTAGATACATCTATTTTTATCCATTTCTGCAACAAGCAATTCTTGTCGCCAAAAAAATGTACTCCCTCTCCCTTCTTTCAGAATTATTACTTGTCACAGAAATGGATGTTGATATATCTAGTCGTATTTTAGTTCTAGATACATTAACTTTTATCCATTTCTGTAACAAGTAATTCGGGACGAAGGGAGTATATGACAACCTCATCTACAGGAATATTTTTCCTTGTACGCACGCCGATTAAATTTGGCGATATGATAAGATGCAATTACTTCTCGGTTTTGTAAAAAAAATTCATGTTATCTCATACGTAAGTCTTTGACGCCCATCCTAACTCAGACAAGAGTCGATGGCGCCACCACCATCTAGTACAACGGAATTCATCAATCAAAGCGTACACAGCCACTTCTGTTACTGCAATCCTCACTTAGTCGTTCGTCCCGGCAGTTCAAGACCACACGCAAACCGTCCAAAGCAACAGTACAGACACCACCCACATGGATCATGTTCACTTGTTCCGACGCCTAGTCCTCCTCTAGGCAGGAGCGCTATTCGCTAGCATGGCAGACAGCACCTTTTCGCACATGTAGCCAGCAGGCCGGATCCTACAGCCCTAGGAAGGGGCACTGGCTCCTCGCGTGCTCCGGGACCAGCTTCATCGCGATCTCCATCGGAAGCCCCTTCAGCTCTGCCGAGCGCAACAGATGAAACGGTAAGAAACTCGGTGATTGATCGATGTTGGTGTAATGTGGCTGACCGATGTGCGTCAGTGTGCTTACCGTGAGGCTTGAAGTTGAAGAGGGGAGGTAGGAACCGGCCGTTGGGAAGGCGGGTGTTTGGGTCCCGGAGCTCGTCGAAGAACGGATGGATCAGAGCGTCCAGCTGCATGAACATCGAAGTGTGGTGTTAGAGATTCAGAAATGCAAAACTATGTTCCATATGTATGAAAACTGCAGGCTATGTATGCGCTCACAGCTGAGGACCGAAGGTGCGGTGAGTACTGAAGAAGCCTGGAGACCAGGTCCACTGCTTCAGGTGGCATTCGCTTGTGGAACACCTGCAGTTAGGCGAAAACTGTCATATACCAGCAACAAAAACTTACCACACAATAGCTTGGAAGCACCAATGTTCCATCGAGAGAGACGTACCTTATGCCATGGATGGGCCTTGATTTGGGGAAACTTGAATTCTGTGTAGTTCGGGTTCATACATTTGATTTCTTCCCTTGTAGGTGTGCCCAGAATCTACAACAAATAACCATCACAAACTTGTGAATGGATGGCTTACACCAGTATGAATAGATGGCAAGATTAAGCAGTAGAATCACCTTGATAATTTCAACAAGCTGATCAACTCCACTTTCACCAGGAAACAGAGGCTGTTAATCAGACCAGACAAAAATGTGAGCTTCATGATTTCTCCTTGACCAAGATTATTTCTATTCAGTGTTTTTTATAAGAGAAAGAGAACAATTAGGACTGCTGATTTTTCAAGTTCACCTGTCCTGTCAGAAGTTCAGCAAGAACACATCCAGCAGACCAGATGTCAATTGCTGTTGTGTACTCAGTAGCACCAAAAATAAGCTCTGGTGCCCTATAGTACCTAGAGCAGATGTATGATATATTGGGTTCGCCCTTCACCTGTACAAGAATGTATAAAATGTTAAACAGCATATCCTAAGCTCAAATACAACAATATCAAGAAGGCTTGATACAACAGTATCAAGGATGGTCAAGGTAAATACCAAAACTTTTGCACTTCCAAAATCACAGATCTTCAGCTGATGAGTGTGTGGGTTAACCTAGTAAATAGAAGCAAAATTGTGAATCCAAAGGGAGGCATGAGAAGCTGATGATGAACATTGCAAATAATGCCTAAGATACATCCAGGTGCCTAAGACGCTCAACATGATCTTCGAAGTAAGATTGTGGACTGCGATCGAATGTTAGCTTTGACCAGAAGCACAGTCAGCACATCTGGAGCATATATCGTTGAATGGTTGCATACTTATGAAATTAAGATGGTAAGATTTTTTTTTGTGCTTTATTAGACCTAATCCTGAACTTTCAAATGAAGGGTAAACAGCATCATAAATGAAATCACAGTGACTAGTTAACTACTGTTAAGAGTAGTGTGGGATTAGTCAATATAGGACAAACCAGATGTACCAGACACCAGCTACCTTTTTGCAGAAGATGGAATAATTTATATCCTGTATGGAACCACTCAAAAAGAAGTTCATAGTAAAATGATGTCTTCAACTTACCAGAAGATTCTGTGGTTTTATGTCCCTGTGGCAAACACCAACGGTGCGATGGATATAAGCCAGTGCCCTACAAATCTGTCAAAGTAAACAGATATGAGGAAATTATCCAAAGTAACTGGGCTGGAGTCTGGAGAGCTAATTTAAATAAGGGTATTCATATACTACCTCCGTCCCAAAATACGTCTTACATTTTTGGGACGGAGGTAGTATGTTTGTAGAAAAGTAAAGCCAGGTCCACTTGAACTATGTACAGAGTTTGACACATTGGAAGCACAATTCAGACTGTAGAATGGGAACTAATCAATCAGAATGGATAAAAAATCTGCGTACGAAAGCAGTAGGCAGTATCCCACCCTTTTTTTTTGTCAAATTCATCAGGTAAGCCAAAAAATGCAAAATAGGATCCATAATCTGAGACAATAAACTACTCCATGATTCCTTATTACTCAGCGTCTAAGATTCAGCATACATACCAAGGAAAATAATTACAGTGCATGCGTTGGTTTGTGCCGCTTTGCACTCCAATCAAAGAATACATGTGGCGCATGCATTGGTTCAAATTCTAACACGCTGGGTAATACGGGAAAAATGAGAAAAAGTAACACGCTGGGTATGAAGGTAAGGACTGTATCAAAACCAATTTAATACAGAAGCTATTTGCTTGCAAACAGTATGTGCAATTCAATAAAGTAGTTATTTGCTTGTCGAGTTGCATCAGCAAGGCAGCACCACACATCTAAAGGAAATCTAGCACTGAAGTTAATGGTTACCTGATAAGTATATAGCTTCACATATATCAGTGGCATGCGTTGGTTCATTTTGTTGTAGTGTCTGATGACACGGTGGACTGTCTCAGGAACGTACTCAAGCACAAGATTCAGAAAGAGTTCATCCTTTTCAGTGGTCGAGAAGAAGCAGTGTTTCAGAGATACGACATTTGGATGGTCAAGTAGACGCATCATTTGCAACTCACGGTTCTTGTATCTCTTATCCTGAAGGACCTTCTTGATAGCTACTGTCTCACTTGTCTCCAAACATTTTGCCTGCCAAGCCAGAAGTAAAGTCGTGCGGTTATGCTTAAGTCATGTGTTCTACAAATAAGTCAAGAAGAAGTAGTTTTAAATGCCCTTGCAAACATACCTGGAACACAACACCAAATGATCCTTGACCAATGACACGTTCGGCCATGTAGCTTATGGTCTGCCATTCACAAGAATTGAATGCAAGTGTCAGAAGCTTTAGACACCTAAGTCAAGTAAGCAATAATTAAGCTGCATCTCTACCTGCTTCCTTTGGCCATCTCTGCCTCCGATAGTTGTGACTATAATATGACCAGCTTCTGTTCCATTCCCATTGATGATTGTTGCCTCTACTTCCTGCGACAATGAACAAATTAGAACGAGTGTAAATTCCCAGCAAATCTGACTTAACATTGTAAACAGAAAGATTATAACAACATATGATCATACCTTTTCGTCACTGATTCTCATATTACTAATTTCATCTGGCAATTTATCCACTTCACTACTACCACCAGCATCTCTCAGCCCAGACACCGGTGCAACACCAAATGAGGTCATTGAGCTGATTCGGAATTATGACTCTGAAACCTTCAGAGCACTGAACATGTTATTACCTGCAAAATCAAAGAAGCAGAAGTAAGGAACTTAAGTCGGTATTGCAAATCTGTCAGCGGAAGGCCCATGAATCAGTGGTGCGCATATCTGCATGAAAATTAATAGATCTCCAACCACCAGGAGTGCAAACTAACTAGCAGCAGAAGGAAAGCAAGGTTGCAGATGCGCAACAAACACACTTCAGTGAATGGTTATATAATGACATGTAGATACTACTCCCTCCGTCCCATAATGTAAGACGTTTTTTGACACTAGCCAGGGTAATTCATGGACCAAGAAAACTTCATGTGGAGTGGGATAAACACACACAGCTACTTCTGCATACAAACAATTAAGAGCAAAGTAACACAATAAACAATCTGGCCGCACTACAACATGAATATGTCCAAGAAAAATTACAGATTTAAGCTGAAATCGTACATGTGCCACAAATAAAATAAAAATAATGCAACGAAACGCTGGGCTGAATGGTGAACAACAACAAAATTACTGGATCGCAACAAACAAAACAAAGTTGCTTGACATAATGGAGAAAAATAGTCCACGGCGTAGACAGAAGAACCCGAATGAACACTAAGGGTTCATCGACAACATCTGAATGCACAGCACTCGCGCAAAGATTACTAGGACCAGCTCCCAGGTTCCACAGCTCAAGAGACCTAGCTGCTAGGATTTAAATCGGTAGAGACCCTTTAGTTAAAAAGATTCACATCAATTTCCGTGTGAACAAACAGCACCTGATGCGTTCGCCTAGTGAGTTTCCCCAAATCAAGAAACTCAAGGAGCAACAGAGGATGGTCAGGTTTTTCCCCTCATGTATAAACGCAGCAAAGCAAGATCGGCATTGTATATGCTAACCATGACTCATGGTAACTCCTGGTTATTAACTACGCCCTCCTCTAATTTCAGAATTAGCTCCCCCGTTACCAAAAGTGCAGGGGAGGAGAGGGGAGAAGAGACGTTTTCCTATCGAACTGGGAAACCGAAACGAGTGCAGAGAACTGGAGATGCGGTGGTGTGCGCGAGTAATATGTGCGTTCGCAACAGGTTTGGGCGGTAAAAATCGGAGCTTTAGTTGAGCGCTCGGGAACACGCTCCTTCCGTCCCCACGGCGCGGCCCGGGAACCCAATGCCGCTCCGCCGCAGCGATCGCGCCTCTCCCCCACCGACGGACCGACCCCAGGCGAAATTCGAGCGCCGATCCCCCGCGGATCTGGCCGCCCGTCGCGGATTCCAGCGGCAGAGAGGCCTGGTTCGGGGCGCGTACGTACCGGGTTGATGCGGCGGCGAGGCGCTCCGGTGGGCGGCCGGACCATACGGCTGCGGCGGGCGCGGGCGCGGGCGCGGGCGGATCGGAGGGCCTGGTCCGCAGCTGCTCGGGTCGCCTCCACTGGAGTGCGCTCCACTCCAGTCCAGTCCAGTCGCAGCAGCGGGTGCGGGTGCGGGTGCGGGTGCGGGGGTCGCGTCGCTGTGGTGGTCGGCGTGGGCCGGTGGGGTGGGGTGGGGTGGGGAGAAGACACGGGGAAAAGGAAATGGTGTTCCCAGAATACCCTTCTGATGCCAAGAGCTGGGCGTCGGCTGGCCGGTCAGGTGCATGGATCGGTAATCTGGCCAGCCCTCGGATTGCCCCCCTTGTGGCCGGTTTTTTCAATTGAACAAGATAATTGCCCATGAGTTGCGACGGGGTTTAAACATTCTGCTAGATTAGCCCATGATTACACGTCTATTAGTACATTCTAGTGTGTTAAAATCTTTAAAAGATTTTGTATGGAATGGTCGTGATTTATCTGCCATCTTATTATCAATCACTTATTTGATATGAATTTAGTGACTTACCCAATAAAATATTATTTTAGTGACTTACCCAATAAAATATTATTTTTATTTTGGTAAGTTATAATAAAACGGTAGGACGATTGAGTCTATTTTAAGAAAAGCCGGTGGCAGAAAAAACAGAGATGCAAGGAAAAATCAAACATGAGAAGGGAAGGGGAGAACGTATATACAGGTTGGACGAAGAAGATGGTGAAACGGGAAGCTTACGTATGTGTGTATCTCTACTCCTAAAAGAAGTTGTTAGCCTTACATTTTGTTTTCGTCTGATATTTTTCTGTCTCGCAACCCATCGGTTTTTTCTCTCTCCCATTAAAAAACCCAAATCCCATTCATGGGATCTTATTTCATGCTTTTTTTGGCAGGTGCTGATTCAATTTAATCATGTAAATAATAAGTAATTAAAAAGTCAGAAATCGCATCATATACTTGATATCAACTTCATAAAAGACACACATAAGATTTTTCTCGATAACCTACCAAAACAAATCAGATATTCCTCCATAACAAATCGCTAATCACGCTCACAATGCATTTATTATTATCATTATCTAAACTATTAATTTACAATCACAAGTTTCCTAATACAGCAAAAATAATTTATCTTTTTCCTTATGGACGTACGCATCCGCATGCCCCAGCGGAGGGACGCCGTGCGCGACAGACGGCGTGGCCGGGCCTGACGTCGGTGCAATGCTTGAGAATGCTAGGGCATGGATCATGGCGTCGAGGACGGCCGTAGCGGAAGGTGGGTCGCCGGACCGACACGTACAAACGTTTGTGGACCCAGACACACTATATTCTCAAACCAAGTGTGTCTATTCAAATGTCAAGAAATTCATTAAGGAAATGTGTCCTACAATACTCGGTAGAAGTCGTCGTCATTCGTAGCAGTCATTCATGCGAAAATATTTTGAAAATCGAGCACTGTATCAATTTGGAAATCAAACTATTAATACAATAGTTAGCTAGACATTTAATTACGTATGCAATTCATTAGGTTCGTTTAAATAGGAAATTATTCACGCTGAATCAATATGGAAATCGAATCATTAATGCAATTAATTAATTAGGTAGACAATTATTTATGCCTAAAGATAATTAGAAATGGGAATTTTTTTTCAATTAGTCAGATAGATAATTGATTTGATTGACGGTTAATTAGGCATGTGAAGTATTAGGTAGGCCATTAATTATTTGTGTACTTAATTAATTCAGCAAGCAGCTAACCGCGCTGAATCGTTTTGAAAGCCCTTGTGTGCAAGGCCGATAAATAGGCTCTCAACAACATGACCAGGCACCGCTTGCCAACATGGAGCGGCATATTTCAGTGAAATTTTCAAAATTTCACATATTTCAGTGGTGTCCAAAATATTTTTAGCCCTGAAATTTTGAGGTACATTCAAACAGATTTCAATGTTAAATTAAATTGTGTTAGAAGTCATTAAAATTAAGTGGTATTCGAAATCTCAAAATCCGATACAATTTCCGAAATATGCAAAATTTCCAAAATATTGCATATTTCGGTTAGGTCCGAAATGATCCAAAATTAAAAACTTTAATAGCCACCATGCGCTCGCAATATGGGCGACCTAGCGTTCACCAAGATGGATAACGACTATGCTCTACAGGATGTCCACACGCTGACCGTTGCCAAGACTTTCGCGAGTGAGGAAAACATGACACAACATTGACTAGTTGGTTTATCCTATAGTAGAAAGGAAGAGTGTTCCAAGAGTGGTCCATGGTGTTGGACAAAGGAAGACTGTTCCAAAAAATAAGACGAAAAAAGAAAGAAAGAGTATTCTAAAAAATAAGTAAAAACGAGAAGTAAAATTGGCAAGCAATGACAAAGAGGAAGATAAGGTGTCAATGACAAACACACTAATGTTGACCTGGTGTTGGATGGCGCTAATGAAACGTCTTGGAGAAGAGGCTAAGAGTAGAAGATGTGGGGGAGGACGAGGAAGAGAAGAATGACAATTATCCTTTCTAGCATATGTGCGCTGGAGGTGGAGCGTATTGGTGACTAGGAATACGTTCATGTTGCCACTCGCCTTCAACGTCAATGTGCATTTGCAAAGTTGAATGGACCTTTGAGAATGTTCTCTATAATTATTTGTTGTTTGTGTCAATAGTATAACTTAGTTTAACCCACTCTATTATATTGTAAACATGAAAATTTTCATCCCTGTTGCAATGCATGACGACGATGCGATGGACGTCATCTGATTTTATAGGAGGTGGCTCCAGCGAGAAATATCCCGCTATGGCGGGAAACCAAGCAGGAAGAGGAGGTTCCAATAGAAAAAAGAAAGATGCATCATGGGATGGGGTTTTTGTGTTAGACTCGATGTTACATATAACATGATGGATAGCCCGTAGCAACGCACGGGCGGCTTGCTAGTATATATAATAGAGAAAATAAACGTCCAACCACCATTACACATAAATGAAAAGAAACGTCCTGACAAGACACATGTTTAGGGACAATTATACAGAAAACCCTAGGAAAATCAAAGGTAACTTGAATTCGTTAGGGCCTCCGTGCATAGCCATATCATTGCCCACCACCCTTCACAGTCATCGCCAGGGCGACTATTGGAAGAAAATGAAGTGAGCATCCATTGAACCTAGGACAGAGAAAGCACCATTGCTGAAAGCAGCTTTATGAACATGGACACCACCACAACCTGATGGAGTAGTGGTGCCGACAGATTCCTAAACCCATCTCGTCCTAACAATGGCAAAGCCTGAGTAGCATCACCAGGGAAAGAGCGGACCCGAGAAAATTTATTCCACGGTGTTGCCATTGTTATTACCTCAAGGCCACCGTCGAGAAGACCAAATCACCCACCTAGATCCAAGAGAAGCCAGGTGACAAAAGCAGAAACTCCTCGATCCATCACCACCAATGGAGAAGACCACCGTAGAGGGAGAAGATCAGAGGAGATTATTCATAGTCGCCTTCGTAATCGCCCGAGCTGATATGACAGACGAAGAAAGACTAGCTACTAAACCTACACCTGAGGCATACTGCTGTATATGTTCCCGTGAGGATCCCGGCGGCCCTCGCCCACCAACCACCACGAGGTCATCAGGGACGGGGAGCCACCAGAGTCAACGCCGGAACAGGTGTCGCATCGGGAAAACGGTTGCCTACTCTCCTGATTTGTGGGAGATGGAACTGTTGCCCCGCTTGTGGTCGTTAAATGCACAGGTCATCGCCCTCCCACGTGCGTCTTCAACCCCGTGTGTGCATACTGATCAAGCCATAAGCCCCATGGCTCGCAACAATTTGATACATCTCCAACGTATCTATAATTTATGAAGCATTCATGCCATGTTTACAATAATTTTATATGGTTTTGGTATGATTTGAATGAAACTAATCCGGACTTACGCTGTTTTCAGTAGAACTCCCGTGGTCTTATTTTTTGTGCGGAAAAAAAGTTCTCAGAAGGGGTTGAAACTTTTTGACCAGTTTTTTGGAACAAGATAAACCCCTAAAGCTTCATGGGAGGACCAGAAGAGTAATGAGGTGCCCACAAACCACCACCGCGCGCCCTGGGGGCTGCTGGTGTGCTGGTGCCTTTTGGGCCCATCTTCGCGTGAGACCAACGCCAAAAAGTCCTATAAATAGAGAAACCATCAGAAATAACCCTAGAACTTTGACTCCGCCACCACACGCCTCTGTACCTTCGAATACCATCTGGAGCCTTTTTCCAGCACCCTACCGGAGGCCATCTTCATCATCCCCGCGGCAACCATGACGAGGGGGTAGTAGTTGACCCTCGGGGCTAAGGCTATGTGATATGTCCATTCTGCATCATGTTTTCCTACTGTTATTTGTAATGTTTATGCATAATAACACTTTGCGGAGTAATTCTAATGACTTTTCTCTCATAATATGCAAGGTTTACACAAAGAGGGAGAATACTGGTAGCTGTAATTCTAGACCTGAAAAAGCTATGTCAGAGATACCTAGTCTGCACATCTCCAAATGAGCTGAAATTCCACGTAGAATAATTTTGGAATATATAATAAATATTGGAGAAAAGAACTACCAGAGGGGGGCTGCCAGGTGGCCACAAGACACCAGGGTGTGCCAGCCCCTCCAGGAGCGCCCTGGTGGGTAGTGGGCACCCTGGCCCACCCTGGTCTTTTGACCAAGAAAAATTAAGGAGAGGACTTTCGGGATGGGGCGCCGCCGTCTTGAGGCGGAACTTGGGCAGGAGCGCTTTTGCCCTTCGGCGGAGTGACTCCATCGGGGGACTTCCCTCTGGGAGGGGGAAATAGAAGCCATCGTCATCACCAACAACCCTCTCATCTTTGGGAGGCCAATCTTGAACAACACCATCTCATCTCAAACCCTAGTTCATCTCTTGTGTTCAATCTTTGTATCGGAACCCCAGGTTGGTACCTGTGAGTGACTAGTAGTGTTGATTACATCTTGCAGTTGATGCTAGATGGTTTATTTGGTGGAAGATTATATGTTCAGATCCATTATGCTATTTAATATCCCTCTGATATTGAGCATGAATATTATTTGTGAGTAGTTGCCCTTGTTCTTGAGGCCACGGGAGAAGTCATGTTGCAAGTAAGCATGTGAATTTGATATTCATTCGATATTTTGATGATACGGATGTTGTGATTCCCTTAGTGGTGTTATGTGAACGTCGACTACATGACACTTCATCATCTTTGGACCTAAGGGAATGCATTATGGAGTAGTTATTGTATGATGGGTTGCTAGAGTGACAGAAGCTTAAACCGTAGTTTATGCGCTACTACGTAAGGGACTGATTTGGATCCATGTGTTTAATGATATGGTTGGATTATTATCTTAATTCCTCTTTCGTAGTTGTGGATGCTTGCGAGGGGGATAATCATAAGTGGGAGGCTTGTTCAAGTAATAAAAACACCAAAGCACTGGTCCACCCATATATCAAATTATTAAAGTAGCGAACACAAATCAAACCGACATGATGAAAGTGACTAGATGAAATTCTCGTGTGCCCCCCAAGAACGCTTTACTTATTATCTGAGACCGTATCGGCATTTCCTTTGCCATCAAAAGGATTGGGCTACCTTGCTGCAGTTATTGTTACTATTGTTACTTGTTACTTGTTACAAATTATCTTGCTATCAAACTAACTGTTACCGATAATTTCAGTGTTTGCAGAAATTACCTTGTTGAAAACCACATGTCATTTCCTTCTCCTCCTCGTTGGGTTCGACACTGCTAATTATCAAAAGCACTACGATTGATCCCCTATACTTGTGGGTCATCAAGACTCTTTTTTGGCGTCGTTGCCAGGGAGTGAAGTGCTCTTGGTAAGTGGAAATCGGTAAGGAAAAATTTATATTACGTGCTGAAATTTATTGACACTTGTTACTATGGAAAACAATCCTTTGAGGTGTTTGTCCGGGGTATATTCACCTCGACCGGAAACACAAAGAGTTGCCCCTCAACCTACTGCACCTATTGAAAATATTAGTTATGAAATTCCTTTGGGTATGAGAGATCAACTGCTAGCTAGCTAATCCTTATGCAGGAGACAGAACTAAACATCCCGATATACATTTGATACATGTGGATGAAATTTGTCGATTATTTAAGCTTGCAGGTTTACCCAGAGATGAAGTTAAGAAGAAGGTTTTCCCTTTATCTTTGAAGGGAAAAGCATTGACATGGTATATGCTATGCAATGATATTGGATCGTGGAACTGGAACCGATTGAAATTGGAATTTCACCAAAAGTTTTGTCCTATGCATCTAGTTCATCGTGATTGAAATTATATATATGATTTTTGGCCTCGTGAAGGAGAAAGTATCCCTCTAGCTTGGGGGAGGCTTAAGTCAATGTTATATTCATGCCCCAATCATGAGCTCTCAAGAGAAATTATTTATTCAGAATTTTTATGCTCAGCATCAATCCATGCCCGATACTTCTTACACTGGTTCTTTTATGAAGAAAACTTGAATTCAGGTGGGATCTTTTAGAAAGAATTAAGCACAACTCTGAAGATTGAGAACTCGAGGAAGGTAAAGAGTCAGGTATTAAGCTTGAGTTTGATTGTATTAAATCTTTTATGAATACCCATGCCTTTCACAAGTTTAGCACTAAATATGGACTTGGCTCTGGGATAGTAGCCTCTTTTTGTGAATCATTTGCTACTCATGTTGATCTCCCTAAGGAGAAGTGGTTTAAATATCACCCCCCCCTATTAAAGAAGAAATTAAATAACCGATAATCATTAAATATGAAACTATCATTTATAATGTTGATCTAGTTGTGCCTACTGCTTATATTGAAAAGCCACATTTCCCTATTAGGATAAAGGAACATGCTAAGGTATCAACAGTGGTTCACAAAAGTAATATCAAAGCACCTAAACCCTCTGAACAAATTAAAGTAGAACCTAGTATTGCTAGAGTTAAAGATCTCCTGGTCGAAAATGTTGATGGGCATGTTATCTACTTTTGTGATGAAGCTGCTAGAATTGCTAAACCCGATACTAAAGATAAGAACAAGCTTGTTGTTGGCATGCGTGTCGTCTTAGTTAAAATAGGAGATCATTTCTGTCATGGTTTATGTGCCTTAGGTGCTAGTTTGAGTTCTATTCCTTTTACTTTATGCCAAGAAATTATGAATGATATAGCACCCGCTGAAATAGAAGACATATATGTTACTATTAAACTTGCTAACAGAGATACCATCACACCACTTGGGATTGTTAGAGATGTTGAAGTCTTGTGTGGGAAAATAAAATACCCTATTGATTATCTAGTTCTTGGTTCCCCACAAGATGAATTTTGTCCCATAATCATTGGTAGACCTTTCTTGAACACTGCCAATGCTAAGATAGATTGTGAGAAAGAAACTGTCAGTGTTACTTTTGGTGATGTGTCAATTCATTATAAAGAATCACCTAGTAAAGATGAAATAATTGGTCTTGCTTCTATTGTCGTACCTCCTACTAATCCACTAGAACAATATTTGCTAGACCATGAAAATGATATGCATTTGCATGAAAGAAACGAAATAGATAAAAAAAATCTTCGAACAACAACCACTCCTTAAACACAATTTTCCTATTGAAACTCTAGGGGGTCCTCCTCCATCTAAAGGTGATCTTGTGTTTGAATTAAAGCAATTGACTGGCACTCTGAAGTATGCTTATCTTGGTGAGAAAAAGATATGTCATGTTATTATTAGTGCTAACCTTTCAGAACATGAAGAAGAGAGATTATTGAAAATTCTGAGGAAGCACCGTGCTGTTATTGGATATACTCTTGATGATATTAAGGGCATTAGTCCCACTCTATGTCATCACAAGATTAATATGGAACCTGATGCTAAACCCGTTGTTGATCACCAATGACGGTTAAATCCTAAGATGAAAGAAGTGGTAAGAACTAAAATACTAAAACTTCTGGAAGCAGGTATAATCTATCCCATACCTGATAGTAGATGGGTAAGTCCTAATCATTGTGTCCCTAAGAAAGGAGGTATTTGTTGGGGAACGTAGCAGAAATTCAAAATTTTCTACGCAACACCAAGATCAATCTATGGAGTAATCTAGCAACAAGGGGAAGGAGAGTGTGACCATCTTCATACCCTTGAAGACCGCTAAGCGGAAGCTTTACAAGAACGCGGATGAAGGAGTCGTACTCGCAGCGATTCAGATCGCGGTTGATTCCGATCTAAGCACTGAACAACGGTGCCTCCGCGTTCAACACACGTACAGCCCGGGGACGTCTCCTCCTTCTTAATCCAGCAAGGGGAGAGGAGAAGTTGAGGGAGAACTCCGACAGCACGACGACATGGTGATGATGGAGCTCGTGGTTCTCCGACAGGGCTGCGCCAAGCACTACGGAGGAGGAGGAGGTGTTGGAGGAGGAGAGGGCTGCGCCGAGGGAGGGTGCGGCTGCCCTCTCTCTCTCTCACTATATATAGGGGAAGGGAGGAGGGGGCGCCTAGGGTTCCCTAGGGAGGGCGGCGGCCATAGGGGAAACCCTAGATGGGTTTTGGCGCCCCACCCCTTAGGAAACTTGCCCCCAAGCCGGGAGGGTGGCTGCCCTAGGGGTGGCGCCCCACCTCTCAAGTTACGTGAGATGGGGTGGGAGGGCACTCAGCCCCTTAGTGGGCTGATGTGCCCTCTCCTTGGCCCATAAGGCCCCCAAAGCTTGTCGGGGCCTCCAAACCCCTTTAGACATGCTTTGGTCATCACTGGTACCCCGGAACAATTCCGGACTCCAATACCCTTCGTCAAATATACCGATCTTCACCTCCGGACCATTCCGAGCTCCTCGTCATGTCCGGGATCTCATCGGGACTCAACAACCTTCGGTAACCACATACTATTTCCCATAACAACTCTAGCGTCACCGAACCTTAAGTGTGTAGACCCTACGGGTTCGGGAACCATGCAGACATGACCGAGACGTTCTCCGGTCAATAACCAACAGCGGGATCTA
The DNA here is from genome assembly GCA_021605205.1 of Aegilops longissima. Lineage (NCBI taxonomy): Eukaryota > Viridiplantae > Streptophyta > Magnoliopsida > Poales > Poaceae > Aegilops > Aegilops longissima. The sequence continues at coordinate 700,821,705 of CM038680.1, forward strand.
GATACCCATGTTGGCTCCCACATGTTCCACGATGATCTCATCAGATGAACCACGATGTCAAGGATTCAAGCAATCCTGTATGCAATTCCCTTTGTCTAGTGGTATTGTACTTGCCCGAGATTCGATCGTCGGTATGCCGATACCTTGTTCAATCTCGTTACCGGCAAGTCTCTTTACTCATTTCGCAACACATCATCCCGTGATCAACCCCTTGGTCACATTGTGCACATTATGATGATGTCCTACTGAGTGGGCCCAGAGATACCTCTCCGTCACGGAGTGACAAATCCATCTCGATTCGTGCCAACCCAATGACACTTTCGGAGATACCCGTAGTGCACCTTTATAGCCACCCAGTTACGTTGTGACGTTTGGTACACCCAAAGCATTCCTACGATATCCGGGAGTTGCACAATCTCATGGTCTAAGGAAATGATACTTGACACTAGAAAAGCTTTAGCATACGAACTACACGATCTTTGTGCTAGGCTTAGGATTGGGTCTTGTCCATCACATCATTCTCCTAATGATGTGATCCCATAATCAACGACATCCAATGTCCATGGTCAGGAAACCGTAACCATCTATTGATCAACGAGCTAGTCAACTAGAGGCTTACTAGGGACATGGTGTTGTCTATGTACCCACACATGTACCTGAGTTTCCTATCAATACAATTATAGCATGGATAATAAATGATTATCATGAACAAGGAAATATAATAATAATAACTAATTTATTATTGCCTCTAGGGCATATTTCCAACAGTCTCCCACTTGCACTAGAGTCAATAATCTAGTTCACATCGCCATGTGATTAACACTCACAGGTCACATCGCCATGTGACCAACATCCAAAGAGTTTACTAGTGTCACTAAACTAGTTCACATCATCATGTGATTAAGACTCAATGAGTTCTGGGGTTTGATCATGTTTTGCTTGTGGGAGAGGTTTTAGTCAACGGGTCTGCAATATTCAGATCCGTATGTACTTCGCAAATCTCTATGTCATATTGTAAATGCTGCTTCCACGCTCCACTTGGAGCTATTCCAAATGGTTGCTCCACTATACGTATCCGGTTTGCTACTCAGAGTCATTCGGTAGGTGTTAAAGCTTGCATCGACGTAACCCTTTACGCCAAACTCTTTATCACCTCCATAATCGAGAAACATGTACTTATTTACTCGAAGGACAATTTTGACCGCTGTCCAATGATCCATTCCTGGATCACTCTTGTACCCCCTTGCCAGGCTCATGGCAAGGCACACTTCCGGTGCGGTACACAGCATAGCATACTATAGAGCCTACGTCTGAAGCATAGGGACGACCTTCGTCCTTTCTCTCTCTTCTGCCGTGGTCGAGCTTTAAGTCTTAACTTCATACCTTACAACTCAGGCAAGAACTCCTTCTTTGACTGATCCATCTTGAACACCTTCAAGATCATGTCAAGGTATGTGCTCATTTGAAAGTACCATTAAGCGTTTTGATCTATCCTTATAGATCTTGATGCTCAATGTTCAAGCAGCTTAATCCAGGTTTTCCCTTGAAAAACTCCTTTCAAACAACCCTTTATGCTTTCCAGAAATTCTACATCATTTCTGATCAACAATATGTCTGCAACATATACTCATCAGAAATTCTATAGTGCTCCCACTCACTTCTTTGGAAATACAAGTTTCTCATAAACTTTGTATAAACCCAAAATCTTTGATCATCTCATCAAAGCGTACATTCCAACTCCGAGATGCTTACTCCAGTCCTTAGAAGGATTGTTGGAGCTTTGCATACTTGTTAGCGTCTTTTAGGATTGTCAAAACCTTCTGGTTGTATCACATACAACCTTTCCTCAAGAAAATTGTCGAGGAAACAATGGTTTTTGACATCCTATCTGCAAGATTTCATAAATGATGCAGTAACTGCTAATCCAATTCCAACAGACTCTTAGCATCGCTACGAGTGAGAAAGCCTCACCATAGTCAACTCCTTGAACTTGTCGGAAATTATCTTAACGACAAGTCGAGCTTTATTAATGGTGATACATACCATCATTGTCTGTCTTCCTTTTAAAATCCATCTGTACCCAGTAGCCTTACGACCATCAAGTAGTTCTTTTAAAGTCTACACTTTGTTTTCATACATGGATCCTCTCTCGGATTTTATGGCCTCGAGCCATTTGCCGGAATCCGGGCCCACCATCGCTTCTCCATAGCTCGTAGGTTCATTGTTGTCTAGCAACATGACCTCCAAGACAGGAGTACGTACCACTCTGAAGTAGTACGCATCCTTGTCGACCTACGAGGTTTGGTAGTGACTTGATCCGAAGTTTCATGATCACTATCATAAGCTTCTACTTCAATTGGTGTAGGCGCCATAGGAACAACTTCCTGTGCCCTGCTACACACTAGTTGAAGTGACGGTTCAATAACCTCATCAAGTCTCCACCATCCTCCCACTCAACTTTCCGAGACAAACTTTTCCTCGAGAAAGGACCCGATTCAAGAGACAATCCCTATTGCTTTCGGATCTGAATTAGGAGGTATATCCAACTTTTTTTGGTGTCCTATGAAGATGCATTTTATCCGCTTTGGGTTCGAGCTTATCAACCTGAAACTTTTTCACATAAGCGTCGCAACCCCAAACTTTTTAAGAAACGACAACTTAGGTTTCTCCAAACCATAGTTCAAACGGTGTCGTCTCAACGGAATTACGTGGTGCCCTATTAAAGTGAGTTCGGTTGTCTCTAATGCCTAACCCATGAACGATAGTGGTAATTCGATAAGAGACATCATGGTACGCACCATATCCAATAGGGTGCAACTATGATGTTCGGACACTATGGTGTTCCAGGCGGTATTAATTGTGAAACAATTTCCACAATGTCTTAATTCCGTGCCAAAGCTCGTAACTCAGATATCCATCTCTATGATCATATCACAGACGTTTTATCCTCTTGTCGCGAAGATCTTCAATTTCACTCTGAAATTACTTGAACCTTTCAATAATTCAGACTTGTGTTTCATCAAGTAAATATACTCAACATCTACCCAAATCATCTGTGAAGTAAGAACATAACGATATTCATCATGCCTCAAAGACTCATTGGACTACACACATCAAAATGTGTTACTTCCAACAAGTTGCTATCTTGTTCCATCTTCTTGAAAACGAGGCTTTTCACCATCTTGCCCATGTGGTATGATTTGCATATCTCAAGTGATTCAAAATCAAGTGAGTCCAAACGGTCCATCTGCATGGAGTTTCTTTATGCGTATACACCAATAGACATGGTTCGCATGTCTCAAACTTTTCAAAACGAGTGAGTCCAAAGATCCATCAACATGGAGCTTCTTCATGCTTTTACACCAATATGACTTACATGGCAGTGTCACAAGTAAGTGGTACTATCATTACTATCTTATATCTTTTGGCATGAAAATGTGTATCACTACGATCGAGATTCAATAAACCATTCCTTTTAGGTGCAAGACCATTGAAGGTATTATTCAAATAAACAGAGTAACCATTATTCTCCTTAAATGAATAACCGTATTGTGATAGACATAATCCAATCATGTCTATGCTCAACGCAAACACCAAATAAAAATTATTTAGGTTTCACACCAATCTCGATGGTAGAGGGAGCGTGCGATGCTTGATCACATCAACCTTGGAAACACTTCCAACACATATCGTCAGCTCACCTTTAGCTAGTCTCCGTTTATTTCGTAGCTTTTATTTCGAGTTACTAACACTTAGCAACCGAACCGGTATCTAATACCCTAGTGCTACTAGGAGTACTAGTAAAGTACACATTAACATAATGTATATCCAATATACTTCTATTGACCTTGCCAGCCTTCTCATCTACCAAGTATCTAGGGTAGTTCTGCTTCAGTGTCCGTTCCTTCATTACAGAAGCACTTAGTCTCGGGTTTGGGTTCAACCCTGGGTTTCTTCACTGGAGCAGCAACTGATTTGCCGTTTCATGAAGTACCCCCTATTGCCCTTGCCCTTCTTGAAACTAGTGGTTTCATTAACCATCAACAATTGATGCTCCTTCTTGATTTCTACATTCGCGGTGTCGAACATTGCGAATAGCTCAAGGATAATCATATCTATCCCTGTTATGTTATAGTTCATCACGAAGCTCTAGTAGCTTGGTGGCAATGTCTTTGGAGAAACATCACTATCTCATCTGGAAGATTAACTCCCACTCGATTCAAGTGATTGTTGTACCCAGACATTCTGAGTATAAGCTCAACGATTGAGATCTTCTCCCTTAGTTTGTAGGCTAGAAAACTCGTCGGAGGTCTCATACCTCTTGACGTGGGCACGAGCCTGAAATCCCAATTTCAGCTCTTGGAACATCTCATATGTTCTGCGACATTTCAAAAATGTCCTTGGTGCCTCAACTCTAAACCATTTAACATTACCAAACTATCATGTAGTCATCAAAACGTGTATGTCAGATGTTCGCAACATCCACAAACCAAGTTCGAGGTCTAGCACACCGAGCGGTGCATCAAGGACATAAGCCTTCTACTGTCCGCATAATTGCTACTGTCAACTTTCAACTTACCTTGGTCTTCCCATGGGGACGACGAGACCAACCGTTCTTGATCTCATGCCTTTAGTGCATTCTGTTGAAAGGAAAACCTCTACGGCTCTAGCACTTATGTCATCGGGGGCCAAGCTGACGCTGGTGAATTCGGTGATCACCTCAATGCTAATTTATGCAATGTGCACGATCAAACTGCACCCTAAGGTGATTGAGCATCTTGACAAACTTCGTCGTTACTGCCTCTGGGCCAAAAACTCTGATGACGGTGTCAAAGCCAATTCCCTTGCAGCCTGGGAGCTTGTCTGTCGGCCGAAACGGTGCGGAGGTCTTGGGGTTATCGATATCAAACTGCAAAATGCCGCGCTCCTCCTGAAGTACTTGTTCAAATTCTATAACCGTGAGGATGTGCCCTGGGTCCAGCTAGTATGGGAGGCATACTACCTGAACAAGATACCGCACGCCATTGAACCTGTGGGTTCGTTCTGGTGGAAAGATGTGATGCAGCTCAATGGAACCTTCCGAGGGGTTACCAGAGTCATCCCAGGAGATGGTTGCAGCTCTGTTTTGGAAAGACGTCCGTCTAATGATTCGATTCGCTCGATGGACACGCACCCGCCGAGCCTTCTCCTTTGCTTTGATCGAGGATGCCTCCATTGCCAAGGTTCTCGTGACCACCGATCCGACCACGATCTTCACTCTACCCCTTCGGTCCGTGGCTAGGGAGGAGGTCGAGAAATCCAGCAAAGGTCCCGCAAATCAGTCTTGACCTGATTAAATGCGACATTTGGGTCTGTGACCTTGGTCGATATTCATCAAAGAAATACTACGACTACTGCTTCGGGCAAGTGAAAGCTGATGAGGCCTTTGGATGGCTATGGAAATCCAAGTGCCCGATCAAGTTTAAGATGTTTGGATGGCTGCTTCTGGTTGATCGTTTGAATACCAGGAACATGCTGAAGAGACGACACTTTGCTGTGACCGGGGGCAACTACGCTTGCATGCTCTGCCAAAACCCACCCGAAGAGACTGTAGAACATCTCTTCTTTGAGTGTCCTTTTGCCAAACATTGTTGGAGCAAGATTGGCCTAACTCGGCCGAAGGAACCAATCGGTTAGCCATCTTACATGGCGGGGAGCGAGGTATGGCGTCGGCCGCTCTTTATGGACATTTTTCTTCTTGCAGCTTGGAGCCCGTGGATGGAAAGAAACAATCAACATTTCAGGGGATACCACACTCGTTAAATCATGGCTGGCCAGGTTCAAACATTTGTTAGGTCTAGTGATTCACAACTGTCCGGAGAAGGTTCATCCTTTTCTTTCTGAATTTATTGTAAATTTGGATCGCTAGTCCTAATTTTGATTCCCATATGGCCGGGGGGGCCCAAAACCCATTGTAACACTCTTGTAATTATTATGTGGTGAGCAATACAAAGTCAGTGGGAGCCTCTCCCACTGTCACTGATTCTTCAAAAAAAAAACTTTCAACTATATTTTCTCTAGGAACATATCTAAAACAGTAGAACTAAAGCGCGAGCTATGACATAATTTGCAAAGGGCTTTTGACTATGTTCAGGATAATTAAGTTCATCTAATGAACTCCCACTCAGATAGACATCCCTCTTAGTCATCTAAGTGATTACATGATCCGAGTCAACTAGGCTGTGTCCGATCATCACGTGAGACGGACTAGTCATCATCGGTGAACATCTTCATGTTGATCATATCTACTATACGACTCATGCTCGACCTTTCGGTCTCTTGTGTTCCGAGGACATGTCTGTACATGTTAGGCTCGTCAAGTCAACCTAAGTGTTTCGCGTGTGTAAATCTGGCTTACACCCGTTGTATGTGAACGTTGGAATCTATCACACCCGATCATCACGTGGTGCTTCGAAATAATGAACTTTCGCAACGGTGCACAGTTAGGGGGAACACTTTCTTGAAATTTTAATAAGGGATCATCTTATTTACTACCGTCGTTCTAAGCAAATAAGATGCATAAACATGATAAAGATCACATGCAATCAAAAAGTGACATGATATGGCCAATATCATTTTGCTCCTTTTGATCTCCATCTTCGGGGCTCCATGATCATCATCGTCACCGGCATGACACCATGATCTCCATCATCATGATCTTCATCATCGTGTCTCCATGAAGTTTTCTCGCCAACTATTACTTCTACTACTATGGCTAACGGTTTAGCAATGAAGTAAAGTAATTACATGGCGTTATTCAGTGACACGCAGGTCATACAATAAATAAAGACAACTCCTATGGCTCCTGCCGGTTGTCATACTCATCGACATGCAAGTCGTGATTCCTATTAAAAGAACATGATCAATCTCATACAACACATATCATTCATCACATTCTTTTTGGCCATATCACATCACATAGCATACCCTGCAAAAACAAGTTAGACGTTCTCCAATTGTTGTTTGCATGTTTTACGTGGCTGCTATGGGTTTCTAGCAAGAACGTTTCTTACCTACGCAAAACCACAACGTGATATGTCAATTGCTATTTACCCTTCATAAGGACCCTTTTCATCAAATCCGATCCGACTAAAGTGGGAGAGACTGGCACCCGCTAGCCACCTTATGCAACAAGTGCATGTCAGTCGGTGGAACCTGTCTCACGTAAGTGTACGTGTAAGGTCGGTCCGGGCCGCTTCATCCCACAATACCATCGAAACAAGATTGGACTAGTAACGGTAAGCATATTGAACAAAATCAACGCCCACAACAACTTGTGTTCTACTCGTGCATAGAATCTACGCAATAGACCTAGCTCATGATGCCACTGTTTGGGAACGTAGCAGAAAATCAAAATTTTCTACGCAACACCAAGATCAATCTATGGAGTAATCTAGCAACGAGGGGAAGGAGATTGTGAGCATCTTCATACCCTTGAAGATCGCTAAGCGGAAGCGTTACAAGAACGTGGATTAAGGAGTCGTACTCGCAGCGATTCAGATCGCGGTTGATTCCGATCTAAGCACCGAACAACGGTGCCTCCCGTTCAACACACGTACAGCCGGGGCGTCTCCTCCTTCTTGATCCAGCAAGGGAGAGGAGAAGTTGAGGAGAACTCCGACAACCGACGGCATGGTGATGATGGAGCTCGTGGTTCTCCGGCAGGCTTCGCCAAGCACTACGGAGGAGGAGGTGTTGGAGGAGGGAGAGGGCTGCGCCGAGGAAGGTGCGGCAGCCCTCTCTCTCTCACTATATATAGGGGAAGGGAGGAGGGGAGCCCTAGGGTTCCCTAGGGGAGGGGCGGCGGCCATAGGGGAAACCCTAGATGGGTTTTGGCGCCCCAACCCCTTAGGAAACTTGCCCCCCAAGCCGGGAGGGGTGGCTCCCCCACCTCTCCAGGTTACGTGAGATGGGGCGGGAGGGGCGCTCAGCCCTTAGTGTGCTGATGTGCCCTCTCCTTGGCCCATAAGGCCCCCAAAGCTTGCCGGGCCTCCAAAACCCCTTTCGGACACGCTGGTCATCACCGGTACCCGGAACAATTCCAGACTCCAATACCCTTCGTCCAATATACCGATCTTCACCTCCGGACCATTCCGGAGCTCCTCGTCATGTCCGGATCTCATCCGGACTCAACAACCTTCGGTAACCACATACTATTTCACATAACAACTCTAAGCGTAATCAACCTTAAGTGTGTAGACCCTACGGGTTCGGGAACCATCTGAACATGACCGAGACTTTCTCCGGTCAATAACCAACAGCGGATCTGGATACCCATGTTGGCTCCCACATGTTCCACGATGATCTCATCGGATGAACCACGATGTCAAGGATTCAAGCAATCCGTATGCAATTCCCTTTGTCTAGCGGTATTGTACTTGCCCGAGATTCGATCGTCCGTATGCCGATACCTTGTTCAATCTCGTTACCGGCAAGTCTCTTTACTCGTTCCGTAACACATCATCCGTGATCAACCCCTTGGTCACATTGTGCACATTATGATGATGTCCTCTTGAGTGGGCCCAGAGATACCTCTCCGTCACGGAGTGACAAATCCAGTCTCGATTCGTGCCAACCCAAGACACTTTTGGAGATACCGTAGTGCACCTTTATAGCCACCCGATTCGTTGTGGCGTTTGGTACACCAAAGCATTCCTACGGTATCCGGAGTTGCACAATCTCATGGTCTAAGGAAATGATACTTGACATTAGAAAAGCTTTAGCATACTGAACTACGATCTTTGTGCTAGGCTTAGGATTGGGTCTTGTCCATCACATCATTCTCCTAATGATGTGATCCCGTTATCAACGACATCCAATGTCCATGGTCGAAACCGTAACCATCCATTGATCAACGAGCTAGTCAACTAGAGGCTTACTAGGGACATGGTGTTGTCTATGTACCCACACATGTATCTGAGTTTCCTATCAATACAATTATAGCATGGATAATAAACGATTATCATGAACAAGGAAATATAATAATAATAACTAATTTATTATTGCCTCTAGGGCATATTTCCAACAGTATTACTGTTGTTCCTAATGATAAAAATGAACTTATCCCACGAAAGAATTGTTACTGGCTATAGAATGGTAATTGATTTTAGGAGACTAAACAAAGCTACTAGAAAAGATCATTACCCTCTGCCTTTTATTGATCAAATGCTAGAAAGACTATCTAAGCACACACACTTTTGTTTTCTTGATGGATATTCCGGTTTCTCTCAAATACATGTATCAAAACCCGACCAAGAGAAAACCACTTTTACCTGTCCTTCTGGAACTTAAGCTTATAGAGGTATGCCCTTTGGTTTATGTAATGAACCCCTTTCAAAGATATATGACTGTTATATTCTTTGATTTTTGTGAAAAGATTGTTGAGGTTTTCATGGATGATCTCTTTGTTTACAGAACTTCCTTTGATGATTGCTTAAGAAACCTTGATCGAGTTTTGCAGAGATGTGAATAAACTAATCTTGTCTTGAATTGGGAGAAGTGTCACTTTATGGTTAATGAAGGCATTGTCTTGGGGGATAAAATTTCTGAATGTGGTATTGAGGTGGATAAAGCTAAAGTTGATGCAATTGAGAAAATGTCATGTCCTAATAAAGACACTAAAGGTATTCGTAGTTTCCTCGGTCATGCTGGTTTCTATAGTAGGTTCATTAAAGATTTATCTAAAATTTCTAGGCCTCTTACTTATCTTTTACAAAAGGATGTTACAATAAAGACTTCTCTAAAATGCTACTGTTACTTGTTACTTGTTACAAATTATCTTGCTGTCAAACTACCTGTTACCTACAATTTTAGTGCTTGCAGAAATTACCTTGCTGAAACCACTTGTCATTTCCTTCTGCTCCTCATTGGGTTCGACACTCTTACTTATCGAAAGGACTATGATTGATCCTCTATACTTGTGGGTCATCAGTATGTACTAGTAGCTATGTGTTTGATCTCTCTTTCTCGCGCGCGCGCTGATAGGTCTCCAACGTATCTATAATTTATGAAGCATTCATGCTATTTTATTATCTGTTTTGAATGTTTATGGGCTTTATTATACACTTCTATATTATTTTTGGGACTAACCTATTAACCGGAGGCCCAGCCCATCTTGCTGTTTTCTTGCCTATTTCAGTGTTTCAATATCAAACAAAGTCCAAACGGAATGAAACCTTCGGGAGCGTGATTTTTGGAATGAACGTGATCCGGGAGACTTGGAGTTGAAGTCAAGGAAGCTTTGAGGTGGCCACGAGGGTGGGGGGCGCCCCCCCCCCACTAGGCGCGCCCCTGTCTCGTGGGCCTCCCGAGGCTCCCCCGACCGACTTCTTTCGCCTATATATTCCCATATACCATAAAAACATCGAAGTGAACAATATATCGGGAGTTCCGCCGCCGCAAGCCTCTGTAGCCACCAAAAACCTCTTGGGAGCCGTTCGGCACCACGGGGGGGAATCCTCACCGTGGCCATCTTCATCATCCGGCGCTCTCCATGACGAGGAGGGAGTAGTCCACCCTCGGGGCTGAGGGTATGTACCAGTAGCTATGTGTTTGATCTCTCTCTCTCTCTCATGTTCTCTCTATGGCACGATCTTGATGTATCGCAAGCTTTGCTATTATAGTTGGATCTTATGATGTTTCTCCCCCTCTACTCTCTTGTGATGGATTGAGTTTTCCCTTTGAAGTTATTTTGTCGGATTGAGTCTTTAAGGAATTGAGAACACTTGATGTATGTCTTGCCGTGCTTATCTGTGGTGACGATGGGATATCACGTGATCCACTTGATGTATGTTTTGGTGATCAACTTGCGGGTTCCGCCCATGAACCTATGCATAGGGGTTGGCACACGTTTTCGTCTTGACTCTCCGGTAGAAACTTTGGGGCACTCTTTGAAGTACTTTGTGTTGGTTGAATAGATGAATCTGAGATTGTGTGATGCATATCGTATAATCATGCCCACGGATACTTGAGGTGACAATGGAGTATCTAGGTGACATTAGGGTTTTGGTTGATTTGTGTCTTAAGGTGTTATTCTAGTACTAACTCTATGATAGATAGAACGGAAAGAATAGCTCCGTGTTATTTTACTACGGACTCTTGAATAGATCGATCAGAAAGGATAACTTTGAGGTGGTTTCGTACCCTACCATAATCTCTTCGTTTGTTCTCCGCTATTAGTGGCTTTGGAGTGACTCTTTGTTGCATGTTGAGGGATAGTTATATGATTCAATTATGTTATTATTGTTGAGAGAACTTGCACTAGTGAAAGTACGAACCCTAGGCCTTGTTTCCTAGCATTGCAATACCGTTTACGCTCACTTTTACCACTTGTTACCTTGCTGTTTTTATATTTTCAGATTACAAAAACCTATATCTACCATCCATATTGCACTTGTATCACCATCTCTTCGCCGAACTAGTGCACCTATACAATTTACCATTGTATTGGGTGTGTGGGGGACACAAGAGACTCTTTGTTATTTGGTTGCAGGGTTGTTTGAGAGAGACCATCTTCATCCTATGCCTCCCACGGATTGATAAACCTTAGGTCATCCACTTGAGGGAAATTTGCTACTGTCCTACAAACCTGTGCACTTGCTGGCCCAACAACGTCTACAAGAAGAAGGTTGTGTAGTAGACATCACACGCGTTCTTGATTTGGCACAATATTGATGTACCGTGAGCTTTGTTAATATAGTTGGATCATATGGTGTTTTCCTCTCTCTATCTTTTTTTGATGAATTGAGTTTTTACCTTTGAGGTTTCACTATTATTGGATTGAATACTTTTATGGATTTGAGAACACTTGATGTATGTCTTGCATGTCAATACCCGTGGTGACAATGGGGTATTATATTGATTCACTTGATGTATGTTTTGGCACTCAACTCACGGATTCCCGAGGTGACATTGGGGTAATCTAAGCATAGGGGTTGATGCACGTTTTTGTGCTACTTTCTCTGGTAGAAATCTTGAGGCACTCTTTGAAGTTCTTTATGTTGGATTGAATATTATGAATCTGAAGTTGTTTGATGCATATATTATAATTGACTCATGGATACTCGTGATGACATTGGAGTAACTAGGTGATGGTAGAGTTGGTTGATGCGTATCATATGGTGTTATTTTAGTACGAACTCTAGGGTTGTTTGTGACACTTATAGGGATGGCTCAATAGATTGATTGAGAAAGATATCTTTGAGGTGGTTTTGTGCCCTACAAACAATTTCATCTTATGTTCTCGCTAGATAAGAACTTTGGAGTGATTCTTCGTCGCACATTGGGCGATGGTTATATGATTTAATTATGTTAGCACTGTTGAGAGATTGCACTAATGAAAGTATGAACCCTAGGCCTTGTTTCCAAGCATTGCAATACGTTTGCGATCCGTTTTATCACTTGCTACCTTGCTTTTTTATATTTTCATATTACAAAAACCTATATCTACTATCCATACTACACATGTAACACCATCTCTTCGTTGAACTAGTGCACCTATACAATTTACCATTATATTTAGTGTGTTGGGGACACAAGCGATTTCTTGTATTTGATTGCAGGGTTGTTTGAGAGAGATAATCTTCATCCTACGCCTCCCACAGATTGATAAACTTTAGGTCATTCACTTAAGGGAAAATTGTTACTGTCCTACAAAACTCTGCGCTTGGAGGCCCAACACGAGTCTACAAGAATAACTTGTGTAGTAGACATCACAAATCACCTTAGTTTTATAGCAACAGCACCATAGTTTCTACCATATGTCTGTGATGTTGATTCAGCTGAACTGATCGCCATTAGGAACCGTTTCTTGTCTACAAATATTGGTGCAACAACATGGAGATTAAATCAGATTGCACGTTTGTCGTGGATTCAACGCATCTAATGGACGCTTAGTTGTGACCGGATGTGGCAGCTGTTATGGAATGCAAGAAGGTGGCGATGGAGTTTGCAAAAATATCTTATAAGCACCATTTCCGGAAAGCTAATCAAGTAGCAGATGAACTAGCTATAAATTCCTTTATCTATAGGTCTTCTAGTTTGTGGCATGATTTGATCCCTGACTTTATTTCCTATTTACTTGTAAATGATATGGCGATCATACAAGAAATAAAGTCCATTTTTCATCAAAAGGAAAAATCGCCTAAATTTTGCCACGTTGCATGCCCGCCCACAAAATAGTCGGACACATCGTCAGCTCACCATCGCAGCACTACCATCAGTCATCGTGGTATGCTGCACACCTATTGTAGCATCGTGGATTGGTGGTCATGGCACTATCGTTCATCATCGTGGCACCCATCATGCCCGTCATGGTGTTGTCAGCTCGGCGTTGCAGCACTACCGTCCGTCGCACCATTGTCACGAGGCGGTCACAGGCTTTGTCGTTCTTGCTCGAAGCATTTGTCATCACTCGCTACACTGGCATAGTGCGGTCTCTGCACTGTGTAGTTTTTGTTTGCAACAGGGGTGCAACACATGCCAACTCACCGCTAGTTGCACACTATCCTTGGTTGTTCGCAGCGAGGACAGCTGCTACTCCTACAGGAGTCGTTAGGTTTCCCCATAGAGGAAGGATGAAGTAGATAGAAAAAAGTTTTCCCTCAATTAAGTACTAAGTTTATCAAACCAGTAGGAGCTTCTAGACTACCAAGATAAGCAGCACCTACATACAAACAAAATAAAATACTTGCATGCACCGAGGCAAGAGGGTTGTCAACCCTCTTGTCCTTGCTAGTTGTAAGGTCAAAATCAATAGATAGATTGTAGTAAAGTAAAACAACAAAATAATAGAAGGCAAATAGAGAGCCAAATTTGTAGAAGACTTGTATTAATGGAGAATAGACCCGGGAACATAGGTTCACTAGTGGTATCTCTCGAAAGCAGACAAATGGCATGGCCGACAAATTACTGTTGCGCAATTGACACAAAAGCAACATTTATAACTATGATTATTCACGACATAATCTCATATACGAACACCCGTGATAAGTAGACTATTATCCAACTGCATCTAGTATTATTACTCCACCCCAAAATATCTCAATGTATTAAGTTTACTACAAACAGAGCAACACAATAAGCAAGATGACATAATGTAGATAGAAAGAAATCTACCAATAAGATAAATCCCCATCGTTTTATCTTTAGTGACAACAATACACATACGTGTTTTGTCCCTATTCTGTCAACGGAATATAGACCACCGTAAGATTGAACCCACTACCATGCGCCACTTCCTTTGAAGAACTACCCATCTATCTTGGCTAGAGAAGACAAGTAGATCAGAACGCATACATGACTACTTAATTATACATCAAAGGAACTTCAAAAGATTCAATAATATCCAATGGACAATCCGATCATAAATCCATAATTCATTGCATCCCAACAAACACACTAGAAAAATTACATCGGATTGAACTGGATCAACGAGAACATGGTATTGAAGATCCAAAAGAGAGATAGAACCATCTAGATACTACTATGGACCCATAGGTGATGAAGTCATGTACTTAGGGTAGGGTCATGGACCTGTCTAAGACACCCTCCCCAAGGACATCTCTAGAAGAAATTACCTTTCAGTCGACCAGGAAGGGTTCCACTCGACCAACTGGAAGACACTCGACCATGAAGCCAACCACTCGACTGCCAGAAGATCTAAAGCCAGTCTGCACCCAAACGGTCGGTCATTAAGTAGCTTTTATGGTCATAATAGCACTTTATGTGGGCGTTACCAGTAACCCCCTATCTTAATGTACCTTTAACCCTGCATAACTGAGGGCCGGAGGGGTCTGGCGAACTCTATATAAGCCACCCCCCTCCTCAGTGCCAGGGGTTTGCACCTCTGTTATTCATACGCACATAATACAGTCGACCGCCTCCAGGCTCCGAGACGTAGGGCTGTTACTTCCTCCGAGAAGGGCCCGAACTCGTAAACATCTTGCGTATACAACTACTCCATAGCTAGGATCTTGCCTCTCCATACCTACCCCCATTCTACTATCAGGCTTAGAATCACGACAGTTGGCGCCCACCGTGGGGCAGGTGTCTTAGCGACTTGTTGGAGAAGTTGCATTTTTCTCGATCCCATTCATCATGGTTTCAGGCGGAGTTTTGGTTGAGGGCGCGAGATCCGTCTCGGCGCTCACGTTCATCGCCGACGACTCCGCTTAGTTGCAGGAGGCTCCACTCGACGTTGACGCCTCCCGGTCCATGAGGCGACGACTTTCAGCGTCGTCGCGGCGTCCTCTGCGGCAGCCGTCAACCCAGTATCAGTCGGCTCTTGTGTCGTCCTCCCTCCCGGTCTCGCGCCGGCGCAAGCGCTCCGGTCGATCGAGGCTTCAGCGGTGGGTGAGGCATGCGGTGGCCCGCCAGCCGGCCACTCCCCAAGTCACGGCAATCGAGCTCGATTTAATCTCTCTGACCTATTCGATCGCATCGACCGGCTCGCAGAGATCGCATCCAAGTGCAATAGCAGCGATCCAGCGGCGAAGGTTCTAATGGTCGACGGACCATGCAGTCCTCCTGGTTTCCCCCGCACCGACGAAGGCGTTGGCGGAGGCGAGCCGGCGCAGGCTCACGAAGAGTACCAACCCGAGCCCCTCACTTTGCTGCAGAGGGAGGAGCTCCGCCGCCG
Organism: Aegilops longissima; assembly: GCA_021605205.1. Taxonomy (NCBI): domain Eukaryota; kingdom Viridiplantae; phylum Streptophyta; class Magnoliopsida; order Poales; family Poaceae; genus Aegilops; species Aegilops longissima. The sequence goes on from CM038680.1 coordinate 700,837,381, forward strand.
GAACATGGATGCGCTTCATACTCCTATCGTTGGAGAAACCCCCGAGGCCCGCGCCTTAGAAGATGCGCGTTTGGCCAACTTGGCTGAGCACACTCGACTGGAAAATCTCCAGCGTGTGCTCGACGAAAGAGCGCGACAACGGGTCCCGTCGTCCAGTCGACGTCAACTCTTTCCACAACTGACTCAGGTATACCGAACTCCCATTCAGAATCTAGCAGCTGTAGCCCGTATAGCAGAGTCCATTCAGCCTTCCCAGTCGGAGGCTGGTAGGGGCTTACTCCAGATCAGAGATTTGCTTCGGGCAGCAGGAGATCAAAATTCAGCTATATCACAGTCGCGGAACAGGATTCACAGCAGATCCGTCGCTGCGAATACAGTCCAGTCGGCACATAGCCCAAGATCGCCCCCGAGGCGTGAGGGGCATGGAGGCCAGCGTGATCAGTATGAGGACCGATTCGATCATGATGATCGACGTCGAGTGCCCACTCCTCCCCCAAGGGGTGGGTCATATGCACCTCGATAGCAAGATGACAGACGCCAACACAGTGTTGGGCGAAGGATTCCAGTCGACCCCAGGTAACCAGGCTTTGATGCGAGATCCGTCATCGTTCAAGGTCTGGTCGACGAAACGAGCTAACCGTGGAGGTCATGACAAATGCACCCATCGCAGCAGAGTACACGTCTCGGGGCGAGTGTTTTAGCGAGCCATCGAGCGCGCAGTGATTCCTCCCAACTTCAGGTTGGCGATCGAGTCGATAAGTTCATCGGTGAGTCCAAGCCGGATACCTGGCTTGAGGACTACCGAGTGGTTGTCCAGATTGGAGGCGGCAACGATGAAGTGGCCATGAAACACCTGCCTCTTATGTTAGAGGGATCGGCCAGAGCATGACTGAATCAGTTAGCACCCAGCAGCATTTACACTTGGGAAGATCTAGCCCGAGTGTTTGTCAGGACATTTGAAGGGACTTGCAAGTGACCAGCAGGGTTGACAGAGTTGCAGTCGTGTGTGCAGAAGTCGAATGAAACTCTGAGAGATTACATCCAGAGATGGATCACTTTGCACCACACAATAGAGAATGTATCTGATCATCAGTACCAGGCCTTCAAGGAAGGAGTTAAAATGAGAGTTGAGTCTGAGATTCGGTCGGACAGGAGACATGACCCTGAGTCGAATGATGGAGATTGCCACCAAGTACACCAATGGTGAAGAAGAGGATCGGCTCCGGAGTGGCAAGTACAAGTCAGCCGCTAATGAAACCGGGGGAGGGAACTCCAGTCGGAAACAGAAGCGAAAAGCCGAGCCGGTCGCTCCTGGAGAAGCCTTGGCCGTGACTCTAGGAAAGTTCAAGGGGAAACCCAAGGGGCCTTGGAACCCCAAGAAAGTTAAAGACCAAGATGGAAATGATGTGTTGGACTTGCCATGTCACATTCACACGAAGAAATATGAAGAGGGTAAATTCATTTACCCAAAGCATACCACTCGACAGTGCCGGCTCTTGATTCAGCAGTTCCAGGGGAAGCAGCCCAAGGATAAAGAAAAGGAGTCGGACAAAGTTGAGGACAAGGAATATAGTGACGGTGGGTACCCTCAGGTCAATTCCACTCTGATGATTTTTGCTGATGTTGAAAGCAAAAGTCAATTGAAAGTTATCAACCGCGAAGTGAATATGGTCGCCCAACGACACCCGCCATTACGAATGGTCGCAGACCGCCATCACGTTCGACCAGGTCGATCACCCAACACACATAGCCACCCCAGGAGGCAAGTGTTGGTGGTCGACCCGTCGTCGAAGGCACTCGACTAACTAAGGTTTTGATGGATGGTGGCGATGGCTTTGAACATTTTGTATCTTGAGACGCTGAAAGGGATGGGCATTCCAATGTCCAGACTCAGCACTAGCAACATGAGCTTCCATGGAGTCATTCCTGGAAAGAAGCCTGAGTCAATCGACCAAATTGCTCTCGATGTGGTTTTTGGTGACTACAAGAATTTTCGTAAGGAAAAGTTGACCTTTGAGGTCGTGGATTTTCAGAGCGCTTATCACGCTATCCTGGGGAGGCCAGCATATGCGCGTTTCATGGCTCGACCATGTTATGTGTACCTCAAGCTGAAGATGTCAGGTCCCAAAGGTGTGATCACTATCACTGGCAATCGGAAAAAGGCAGAAGAGTGTTTCCAGAAAGGCTCTAAGATCGTTGATGCTCAGATGGTAGTGGTCGAGCTGCAAGAGTACCAGAAAACTGCAGACCCGAGTGATTTGTTGCGAGCCAAGAAGCCCGCCACGGAGTCGGCATTTCAGTCGTCTGTGGAGACAAAACCGGTTCATATTCATCCGACCGATCCCAATGCTGCTCCGACTCACATCTCAACAACACTCGACTCCAAATAGGAAGAAGCGCTCATCCAGTTCCTCCGTGAGAACTGGGACATCTTTGCATGGAAGCCTGCTGACATGCCGGGTGTTCCCAGGGGACTGGCTGAGCATCGGTTGCGAGTCGACTCAAAAGTTAAACCTGTCAAAGAACATCTTCGACGGTCCGCCGTCTAGAAGAGAAAGGCCATTGGTGAGGAGGTGGCTCGGCTCTTAGCAGCAGAGTTTATCCGAGAGATTTACCACTCCGAGTGGCTCGCCAATGTTGTCATGGTCCCTAAGAAGGACAATTCACTGCGCATGTGTATCGACTTCAAACATATCAATCGGGCCTGCCTGAAAGATCATTTTCCTCTCCCCCGCATCGACCAAATAGTCGATTCGACTGCGGGATGTGAGAGGTTGTCTTTCTTAGACGCATATTACGGGTACCATCAGATCCGTCTGTATGGACCCGACGAGATCAAAACAGCTTTCATCACTCCATTTGGGTGCTTATGTCACCATGCCATTCGGCCTCAAGAATGCTGGAGCCACGTTCATGAGGATGATTTAGAAGTGTTTACTCACTCAAATCAGTCGGAATGTGGAAGCATACATGGATGACATTGTGGTCAAGTCACGGAAAGGTTCCACCTGTTGACCGACCTTGCTGAAACATTTGCCAATCTCGGAGGTATGATATCAAGCAATCCATCAAAGTGCACATTCGGAGTTCCTAGCGGAAAGTTACTTGGTTTTCGTTTACGAACGAGGAATCGATGCTAACCCGAAAAAGTTGGCACTATACTCCAATGAAACGCCTGCGTGTGCACGGCGTCCGTAAGCTTCTTGGAGGCTTGGCCGCTTTAAGTCGATTCATCTCTCGCCTCGGTGAAAAGGCATTGCCTCTTTACCGATGATGAAGAAGTCGACAAGTTCCAGTGGACTCCACGAAGCTGATGCAGCGCTTGCGAGCTCAAAGCTCGCTCTCCACCCAGCCGGTGCTTGCTACCCCAATCAGCAAGGAGTCGTTGCTGCTTTACATTGCAGCCACAGGACAAGTCGTCGATCAAGATTTACGGTCGGCGGGAAGAGGAAGGAAAGGCCTTCAAAGTTCAGCGCCAAAGATATTATCTTTCTCAAGTATTAACCCGTCGAAGCAAAGATACCCTCATTATCGTAATCTTGTGTATGGGATTTATATGACGAAGAAGGTTGCTCACTACTTCTCGGTCATTCCATTACGCCGTCGTGACGCCCATTATCGAGATTCTGCACAATGAGATGCAATCGGTCGAGTGGCGAAATGGGCGATTGAACTTCTTCCCTTGATATCAAGTTTGAGGCAAAGAAATCCATCAAGTCCCAAGCAATAGCAGATTTCATCGCCGAGTGGATTGAACAACAGTTACCGACTCAAGTTCACTCGGAGCACTGGACTATGTTCTTTGACGGTTCCAAGATGCTAAATGGTTTCGGTGTTGGGGTAGTGTTGGTTCCCCCCCGAGGAGATAAGCTCAGATATGTGCTCCAGATTCACTTTGATTCTTCCAACAATGAAGCAGAATACGAAGCACTGTTGTATGGGTTGCGTATGGCCATTTCACTCGGTGTCCGTCGCCTCATGGTTTATGGCGACTCAGATCTAGTGGTTAATCAGGTGATGAAGGAGTGGGACATCAGAAGTCCAGCCATGATTGGTTATTGTAATGCAGTGAGGAAGCTAGAGAAGAAGTTTGAGGGGTTAGAGCTTCATCATATACCCCGACTGAAAAATCAAGTTGCTGATGATTTGGCGAAAATAGGGTCCAAGAGGGAAGCCATTCCCAGTGATGTGTTTTTGGAGCACATTCGCACACCGTCGATTCAAGAGAATCCCTTCACTGAAGAAGCTCCACAACCAAAAAGTGCCACTGATCCGACTGAAGTTGAGGTTCCAGCGGTGGTCGACTTGGTCATGGAAGTCGTGATCATCACTCTCGACTGGACAGTTCCGTACATTGCGTATATCCTGAGGAAAGAGCTCCCAGAGAACGAGGAGAGGCTCGACAAATCGTCCGCCGATCCAAGGCCTTTACTGTGATCAAGGGACAGTTGTTCAGAGAAAGCGTGACTGGAGTCAGCCAGAAGTGCATAACGCCAGAAGAAGGTCAGATAATTCTTGATGATATCCACTCGGGGACCTGTGGTCACCATGCGTCCTCTCGGACCATCGTGGCTAAAGCATACCGAGCGGGATTTTACTGGCCGAAAGCAAATGAAATGGCAAAGGAAATAGTCGACAAGTGTGAAGGATGTCAGTTCTACTCCAATATGTCACACAAACCAGCCTCAGCATTGAAGACCATACCACTCGTCTGGCCTTTCGTTGTTTGGGGATTGGATATGGTTGGACCCCTGAGAACTGGCAGGAGCGGTTTCACTCATTTGCTTGTGGCAGTCGACAAGTTTACGAAGTGGATCGAAGCTAAACCTATCAAGAATCTTGATGCGTGCTGCGCTATCGCTTTCATCGAGAGTTGATATTCAGATATGGAGTTCCGCACAGCATCATCACTGATAATGGATCAAACTTCGATTCCGACAAATTCAAAGCCTTTTGCGCCTCTCAGGGCACGCGAGTCGACTATGCTTCAGTTGCTCACCCCCAGTCGAATGGACAAGCAGAACGAGCAAATGTTCTAATTCTCAAAGGACTGAAACCTCGACTGATGCGTGATCTCAAGCATGCAGCAGGAGCGTGGGTCGACGAACTTCCATCGGTTCTTTGGGGATCAAGGACCACTCCTAATCGGTCGACTGGGAGAACTCCATTCTTCATGGTCTATGGAGCTGAAGCAGTTCTGCCGAGCGACCTGCTCCACAATGCGCCTCGAGTCGAACTCTACTCTAAAGCTGAAGCGGAGCAAGCCCGGCAAGATGCAGTCGACCTCCTTGAAGAGGAGAGAGAGATGGCCCTGATCCGCTCGACCATCTATCAGCAGGACTTGCGTCGATTCCATGCTAGAAATGTGAAGAGCCGAGCCTTTCAAGAAGGGGACTTGGTCCTCCGAGTGGATCAGCAGAAACCACACAAGCTCTCTCCCACTTGGGAAGGTCCCTTCATCGTCACCAGAGTTCTCCACAATGGAGCTTATCATCTCTACAACGTCGAACGCCAGATCGATGAGCCTCGAGCCTGGAACGCGGCGCTGCTCCGCCCCTTTTACACTTAAGAACTCACTCGGGTGAGATGTAATAAAAATTCGTATGTAGTTTGTTTATCAAAGATAAGAATGTTATAATTTTCCCAGTGATTGTTATTACTTTTTCGTTTACATAAGAAATTTCCCCCAGTGGGTGGCTTAGCCACGAACCTGTTTCGCCTAAGTTTGTAAAAAAAATCCCTGCCGAGTGGAGAGCCAGCCTCCCACTCGGTGGCTTAGCCGCGAACCTGTTTCGCCTAAGTTTGTAAAAAAAATCCCTGCCAAGTGGAGAGCCAGCCTCCCACTCGGGGGCTTAGCTGCGAATCCGTTTCGCCTAAGTATCTGAAAAATCCTACCGAGTGAGGAGCCAGCCTCCCACTCGGGGGCTTAGCTGCAGTCCAAGTACTCGCCTAAGTATTTGAAAATCCTACCGAGTGAGGAGCCAGCCTCCCACTCGGGGGCTTAGCTGCAGTCCAAGTACTCGCCTAAGTATTTGAAAATCCTACCGAGTGAGGAGCCAGCCTCCCACTCGGGGGCTTAGCTGCAGTCCAAGTACTCGCCAAGTATTTAATACAATGTGCACTTTGCAAGGACGACGAGGCACAGTCATTGTTGCCTTCCCTTCAAAGCTATGACACAAAATCCTCCTTGGAGGCTTAGCTGCAGTCCAAGACTACGCCTAAGTTTGAAAAATCCTATCGAGTGGAGAGCAAACCTCCCACTTGGGGGCTTTGCTGCAGTCCAAGACTACGCCTAAGTTTGAAAAATCCTACCGAGTGGAGAGCAAACCTCCCACTGGGGCTTAGCTGCAGTCCAAGACTACCTAAGTTTGAAAAATCCCACCGAGTGGAGAGCAAACCTCCCACTCGGGGCTTAGCTGCAGTCCAAGACTACCTAAGTTTGAAAAATCCTACCGAGTGGAGAGCAAACCTCCCACTCGGTGGCTTAGCTGCAGTCCAGTACTCGCCTAAGTTTGAAAAATCCTACCGAGTGGAGAGCAAACCTCCCACTCGGGGGCTTAGCTGCAGTCCAGTACTCGCCTAAGTACGAAATCCATCCCGATCCGCAAGGACGACGAGGTGCAGGTCGACTGCTGCCTTCTCCTTCGGAGCTGTGCCACAAGTACAACGTGCGCTTCATCCCGATCCGCAAGGACGACGAGGTGCAGGTCGACTGCTGCCTTCTCCATCGGAGCTGCACCACAAGTACAACAAGCGCTCCATCCCGATCCGCAAGGACGACGAGGTACAGGTCGACTGCTGCCTTCTCCTTCGGAGCTGCGCCACAAGTACAACGAGCGCTCCATCCCGATCCGCAAGGACGACGAGGTGCAAGTCGACTGCTGCCTTCTCCTTCGGAGCTGCGCCACAAGTACAACGTGCGCTTCATCCTGATCCGTAAGGACGACGAGGTGCAGGTCGACTGCTGCCTTCTCCATCAGAGCTGCGCCACAAGTACAACGTGCGCTCCATCCCGATCCGCAAGGACGACGAGGTAGAGGTCGACTGTTTCCTTCACCTGCGCCTGCAAGAGCAACAAAGTGTAGGTCGACTGGATCCACCTCAGAGCTGCATCTCAAGCATTGAAGCATAATCCGAGTAAAGAGCAAAGTTCACTCGAAGGCAAACAAAAGCATATTTCGATGGTAAGTAAAATTCGGATAGCATCCTAAGGATGCAGAAGTACCCAGGCCTCAAGCATGGTAAATTTTATCGGTTACAGGATCACTTGGCATTCCGAGGCAAATTTAAGACGAATCATAGAAGTTTTTTACTCCTCAGGCGGAGGATTGGAAGGCGCGACGAACTGGTCCAGGTCAATCCCATCAGCGATTCGGGTGGCAGCACCAATGAAGGTCTCCATGAAAGATCGGAAGTCGTACTTCCTGGTATTGGCAACTTTGATGGACACCAACCTTTCCTCTCGCGCCTCCTTGCAATGAACGCGGACCAGGGACAGAGTGGCATCAAGACCAAGATCTGGCGTAAGACTTCTTCCATTCCTGCACTTGACTTGGAATATCATTCAGTCGAGTCATTAAAGACTCGAGGTCATTTTGAAGTGTTTCGCCTGGCCAGAGTGTTGAGTCGATCCGCGACACCACAACCTTCAGACGAGCGAGGTAGTCCACCACAGCAGCAACACGAGATTCCAGTCGGAGCACGTTCATAGCAGCTTCATCTTTTATGGGGGAGTTAATGGGGTCCAGACTTGTCTCCACTCAACTAGTATCTTCCTCGAAATTCTGACAGAATTCTGCAAATACGACTCGAGTTCAAGCTAATGGTTCTATGATGAGTCGATGATGACAAGTCAGTCGGATAAGAGGAATTACCTTCAAGCATGAGGAATAGCTTCTTGGCGAGCCCTCCCAGATAAGCCTCAAGATCATTCCTCTTCCCCGCCAGCTCACCAGCCTTGTCGCTCAGAGCTATCTTGTCGTTCTTCAGTCAGCTAACCTCCTTGTTAGCCGCATCAAGAGCAGCTTTCACATTGGTGTTCTCTTCTTCAAGTTTTCCGACTGAAGACAACTTCTCTTCCGCGAGCTTGGTCTTGTTCAAAGCCGTTTGTTGCGCCTCGGCAAGGTCATGATCCTTCTTATTCAGAGCCTCCTCCATTTTGTCTGCAAAATAACAGTGAGGTCAGAATTAGGAAGGGATAGAAAAACAAAAACAGTCATCAAGATCTCACCAGCCATACCTTTTGCTTCGTCTCTCGCCTTTTGCAAGTTCTCCTGTGCAAGCTTCAAGTCAAGGTTGAGCTGGATCTGTTTGTTCTCCAGTTCAGTGTATCGAGCCACAAGCTCGCAAGATTTCTGCAAACAATTAGTCGACAGACGTCACAGATGGGTTACTTCCAAGTTACCAAGAAAAATTACTGCGTTCCTAAGACTACAGCCGAATCAAAATATTCGACAGTAGTCTCGGGGACTACACCCAGCGGGTGCACTTAGCGTGCCCCCACCGATCCTACTAACTCGGTTCGATCGACGACCGAAAGAGACAAAAAAGAGAAAGGAGTTCTTGGACTATGGTCGATCGCCAACTGCCCACCATAGTCTCGGGACTACACCTGGGTGCACTCAGCGTGCCCCACCGGTTTCAAGATTCCACTCGACATGGTCTCGACCGCACCGAGTGAAGTTATTAAAGAGATACAAAGTACAAAGACTATGGTCGACTGCCAGCAGTCCACCATAGTCTCGGGGACTACACCCAGTGGGTGCACTCAGCGTGCCCCCACCAGTCTGAAAATTCACTCGACGCACCCAGTGGGTGTACAGATACGAAGGTCTTCAGAAAGAAGTGTTTTTCAGGTAGCATATCCTAACAGAACAAGTGGTGATCAACTAATCTGGATGTTGCTCTGAAGAGCTGAACTGGCATCATAGGCCGCTTGGCTGGCTTCCCGGACCACCTTCATTTGCTCCATCATGAGCCCCGCTTGGCGTATAGCCTCCTTAGCAGCACCCACTTGGTCCTCCGGGACGTGGTGCGTGGGGAAAAGGGAAGGCGGATCAGCAGTCGACGTTGAAGGCCGGATACTCGTCAGGTGCACAGCGAAGACACGAAGTCCGAGTGGTGTTACCACCCTCATGAACCAGCGCCTCGCATCGATGCAACTGAGCAGTCCCGCCAATAGTGCCTTCTTAGTCCTCCTCCGCCTCAACGGCTCCTCGTCATCATCATCGGGAGATCAATGACATGAGGAGGGACTACGAGAAAGATTCTAAGTTAAAACGGAAATCCAATCGACCAAAAGCAAAATTGCAGCGATCGCATTAAGGTTAGTGGTAGCAGATCTTCCATCTCCGGTCTTCGCTCCTAACCGAGGTCTCGGAGGTGGCAGCGCCGCAGATTTCAGAAATTAGTTGATCACTCAACAAGTCGACCAAAAGTATGATTCGCGCTGAACAAAAGCTCAAGTTCTGCTGTACCGGGAAATAGTGGGGATAACCATCCTCATCTTGGGAAAAACCTTTGTCGGCTTCGACGACGTCGCTCGGGGTTGCTTCGGCGCTTTTTCGGTCGGCGCCGGAGAGGTCGTCCGAGGACGTTTTGTCGACTGCCCGACAGGCGCGATAGCCTTGCCGCGCAAAACCGCGGGGTCATGGGTGAGCTTGGACCGCCTTTCCATGCGAGGAGGGTCGACTTCTTCCTCCTCTTCCTCCTCCTCCTCTTCGTCGGAGTTGTCGTCATCTTCGTCTCCCCCACCGTCAGACTGCCATTCCTCCTGGCTTTCACCTCCGCTCCCTTCTTCCTCCTCAACTGGTTCCTGCGCCCGTTGGCATCGAGTACATCTCGGTGGTGACCTGAAGAAGGCAAACAAGATGAAAGTCGACGACCGATTTAAGCAAACAAGATGGAGTAAGCGAGTCGAGTCAAAGATACGGATTGAACCTTGTCCGCTCAGATGATTGGTCGAGTGGAGGGATCCTCCGGGCTCCTCGGGGTTATCTTTGTTCCCAGTGATGGCGGCCATCCATCTCTCCAAAGTGGCATCCTCGACCTCCTCGGGTGGACCAGTGGTGTCTTCAAGCAGAATACATCCACATCGGATGGTCTCGACATCAAGTGGCTGGATGCGCCGTCAAAGATAAACCTCTAGAAGATCCATACCAGTCCCCGCCACGGATGAGCTGGACTACACGCCAACCAAAACCTTGACTGAGCCTTCTCCTCCGGATCACCTTCAGAGAGGATGGCTTGCTCACTCGGTCCATGGAGAAAGGAGGAGTCCAATGATCGCTCAAGCGTCGGCTGGTCTTGGCAATAGAACCAGGTCGATTGCCACCCTCGAACCGACTCAGAAGGATCATGGCTGAAAAGAACTCTTACCTCTCATTTGGACCCCAAGACCCCACACATCTGAATCACTTGGGTTCTCTCATCACTCGGGTTGGCCTTTTTCACCGTCTGGGAGCGACAGGTGAAAATGTGTTTGAAGAGGCCCCAATGCGGTCGACAACCCAAAAAATTCTCACACAAAGACACGAAAGCGGCGAGATACACGATAGAGTTGGGTGTGAAGTGGTGGAGTTGTGCCCCAAAGAAGTTCAGAAACCCTCGAAAGAAAGGGTGGGGCGGCAAAGAAAACCCGCGGTCGAAAGCACTCACCCTCCTGAGGCTGCGGCTGCCACTCCATCCATGGAAGCCTCGCTGATCCATGAGGGATCAGTCCTTCATTGGCCAGGTCGTCAAGATCTACCTGGCGGATGGTCGAGCGAATCCATCGCCTCGATCCAGCCTCGCGGCAAACCGTCCGCGACGAGGATCCGCCTGACCGTCGCCTCCCCTTCGCCCGCCGCCTTCTTCGCCTGCTCCAAAGCCGCCATCTTTTCTTTAACCATTGTCGCCGCGGAACGCGCGAGGAGCAGCGGTTCGAGGTGGAGGCAAAGGCGGATGAATCTGAGGAAGAAAGGAGGAAAGGGAACGACCGTTAAAAAACCCCATCCCCGACCTTATATGGGGTTGCTTCAGAGTGATCGATCGGTAGGCCCAGCGATCCTGTCAAATCCATAGCGATCGCCTGCAGCAATACGTGGCGAAAAAGGTGGTGCGGAGATCGAGGCGCCTTGCCTTATCCCGTCCGACATCGCGGCTCTCTCTCCGTCCCGCGCTTCAAGATTCAAATCCCGCCAAATCCACAACCATGAGAGCAAATCTCAGACAAAAGATTTCTTTCGTCATGTCATTCGGAAATCGCCAAGTATGGAAAACGCACTCGACAGATACAAAGAATGGATCAAGGCGACTGAAAAAGAAGTTGATGCCGTCACTTAAGTCCATTTGATCCAAGACAAGACACTATTGCAGCACAAGAATGAGTCGGGATTATGTTCAACTCCTTCCCCACTCAAACCTCGATCCATTCGGGGGCTAATGATGAAGTCATGTACCTAGGATAGGGTCATGGACCTGTCTAAGACACCCTTCCCAAGGACATCTCTAGAATAAATTACCTTTCAATCGACCAGGAAGGGTTCCACTCGACCAACTGGAAGACACTCGACCATGAAGCCAACCACTCGACCGCCAGAAGATCTAAAGCCAGTCTACACCCAAACGGTCGGTCATTAAGTAGCTTTTATGGTCATCATAGCACTTTATGTGGGCGCTACCAAGAACCCCTATCTTAATGTACCTTTAACCTGCATAATCGAGGGCCGGAGGGTCCAGCGAACTCTATATAAGCCACCCCCCTCCTCAGTGCCAGGGGTTCGCACCTCTGTTATTCATACGCACATAATACAGTCGACCGCCTCCGGGCTCCTAGACGTAGGGCTGTTACTTCCTCCGAGAAGGGCCTGAACTCGTAAACATCTTGCGTATACAACTACTCCATAGCTAGGATCTTGCCTCTCCATACCTACCCCCCATTCTACTGTCAGGCTTAGAACCACGACAATTGGTCCTAAAGGAACTACTCACACATCATCATGGATGCAACAAGATTGATGAATATGGCCCTTCCAATGGTTTCCCCCTCTGACAGAGCTCCGAAATAGGGCTCTAGATGGGATCTCTTTGAAACAAAGGCTTGCGGCGGTGATAAAAGTCTACTAGAGATATGATGAATGGTTTCTCTATTTATAGGAATTTATGGCGGTGGAATTAGGTCAAGTCAATTCCCGTGGGCCCCACAAGCTCAGGGGGCTTGAGCACCCTCCCTGGCCGTGCCACCGGTCCTTATGCCCCCCCCCCCCCCCCCCGTGGCTCTTCTCAATCTCTCCCGAAGGTTCCTGTGTTTCTTGTTTCCCAAAAAATCAAGTTAAATCGGCAACCTATTTCGACCTCCATAGATATTGATTTCCTGTGAAACCAAAAACAAGCAAAAAATAGGAACTGTCACTTGGATGATGATAGGTGAAGGGATTGTTGTCAAGGATGTGGATGATGATGATGCCGAAGATCGATGTCATGGTCTCTTTGATTGAGGTGACGGTGTGGGGGCGCTATTCTGCCAATTCCCTCTTTGGATCCCTTTTGGAGGTGAAGTTTTCTAGGTCTGGTTCATGATTCTAGCATCTCTCTGCTCGCCGATTGTGAGATCCGATCACATGGCGATGAAGTAGTCTACTGGGGGCAGCGGACAGCTTACGTTACAAGCCTCTATGGTCGTAGCGCATGCCTTCCTCCGCTCTAGAATGTGTGAGGTTGGTTTTTATGCCACATGATCTTCTCTTTGTAAGGTAGGTTATTTATGATGTCAATTAGCATGATTTTCACTAAGAAATAGGCGTTCTCCAACCAATGCTCAAAATGTACTTCTCCTTTAGGAATCTGTCAAAACCATGCAAAAAGGGCATGTGAGCGTGGTAAAATTGTAAAAATCATATGACTGATATGCAAAAACAAAGGGTGAAAGGTGGTGCAAAATGCGCCCCAAAGATGACTTCAGATGGAAATGTGATCACCATGAAAGTTATTCGCCTCATCAAGATGAACAAGTTTGCTTTTTTGGACCATCTCCATCTGAGGTCATATGTGACATCCATGATCAGTAAAAAGTGTTTTTTCATACATATTGAGCCCAAAGTTCCGGGCCAGACCACACGTTTCGGCCCTGGTTGTCTGAGTTAGGTTAGATTTTGTTGTTTTAGACGGGATTTGAGTCTTTTTCTTGTACGGAAAGTCCATCCACCTCATACATAGCTAAGAGGTGACGAACCTCGTATATAGCTAAGAGGTGATGATGGCGTTCCTCAGTCTCAACCTCTTGATGTTGACCACAGGACCAATAATGCAAGCAAGTGATCAAGAGCCTCCCACTGGGGACGTTACAAGACCTACCATCATCCTACCACTTCTGCTTCTATACAGCCCCCTAAACACATTAACAGATGAAATTTTTCTATACCCTTTCATTAAAAAGGGCGAGATGGTCTTTTTAGAAAATACGCCGTTCGCAACATGCGGCCTGTGTACATACCGCCCATTGTTTCGCCTGC